>BDMV01000005.1:5760353-6360353 GCA_008326285.1 Oryza officinalis
GCCCACCTTGGCCGCAACCGCCGCGCGCCGGCTCCGTCGTCGTCCCCGCGAGGTACCATCTCACGTCGTCCCGATCCCTACGCGCTCCTCCCTCTTCGTTCTCTTCTTCTCCGGCTCCGACCATACACTTCGCTTTGCGCGTCGCGGGATGGGTAAATAACTCGTAGTCGTAGCACTGCATAACAGCATGAGTTAGCGAAAGGGGAATGATTCATCACACGAGCGCGGGATATCGTCCTCCCACTACTGGTTATGCAGAGACAACGAGAAGGTGTTTCTGAATTTTTTTTTTTTTGGGGGGAGGGGGGTCATTTTGAGTGTGCTTTAAGATTAAGGTACCATCATTCGTTCAGTCAATTCGTCGATCACCGTAGCTTGTATGATCTTTTTGACTGTGCAATGGAAGCTTGCTTTAGAGGCTTCACCTGATTCTGTTATATATAGAGCTGCTTGGGAATTGGGATGAACTGGAGGTGTTTTGCTTTCTTGCTGTTTCATTATACACAGGTCATAGGTAGTAGCTTAGTCCAATTGAACTAGTGGTTTTCATCAACAATGCTGTTCCTGAAAGAGGTGATGTGTCGTCTTTTCCATTCTGTCTTGCTTGAATGGTCTCAGGGGAGACGCTCAAGTTGTTTTTGATTACCTGGGGGCATATGAACATCTGCTGTAATTGGCAAAATACAGCGTTAGCCAAAAATGTTCATCTTAGTTCTCAATTTGGTTTTGGTTAACATGTATGCATCTGTATTTTCTGTCTGATACACTTGTCCATCTTCGCTTCACTCTTCGCTGCACATCCTGTTCCATTCAACTTTGTTTCATATCTTTTGTTTTGTATCCGTATGATAGGCAAAAAGATTGTCTAATAGGCTGGTGAAAAAAAGGAGTTCCTATTATATTGATAAAGCAGGAGGCATATGTAACGCACTCGTTTTCTTATTCCCTGTGATGGCCTTTGTGTTTCTTCTAGATATGTATCACGCTGATGCTATTTTTGAAAGTGCTACTTGCTATGCTTTTTTCAAGAGTGCAGCATGAAGGATGAGGAAATTTCATGATGAATCCAATTTGATTGAAAGCCATGTTGGAGAAAAATATGTTCAGGAAACAAAGGAAATCTTCGTGAAATGGTTATGATTCTGCCATTAAAAGCAAAACTGTTCAGCTATATGCTTAAACCTAAGTAAAGAAGTTTTCTAGGCGGTTTGATTTTGGCACAACTATTTCTATATAAAACAAAATCAAAATTTATATGGTCATAACATGTTATTTGTTATACCATGCTGAAATCTTCTTCTATTGTTGTAAGTGGTATTTTGTTACGAAATGGTACATGTGGTGATGTTCTCCTTTTTCTAATGAAGAAGAATTTGGTTATTCTTAGTTGAAGTGTTATTGCAATAATGTACAAGTATTTAATTTTACAGGGAAAATGGTAAACGCAGTATATCTATTTGAGAATCATGAAAATGCCTTCATTTTTTCAAGAAGTTTTTGTTTCTACAAATTTTTATGAAGTTTGCCTCAATTCCTTCTATATCAGTAAGTTACTCAATTATTGTTCTACTCCGTGCTATCGCTGTCAGTCAATGTGCTGTTTGCCCATGTGAGAAGATGAAATTGGCCCTTGTTCAGTTGTTAATGGGCTCACCATTTAGTGCCAGATGTACATTTTTTTGGTTTTAACATTCGGGACCTCCTTCTGGATAAATTAGAATGGACCGTTTGAAACCATGCTTTTTGGTCTTTTCTTCTTTTTGCAGTGAGACCATTCTTTTGTCTTAGCTCTTAAGTATTTGGAAATTTACCTTCGCTGAACATTTTCCCTATAAATATGAGAATGATGGTGACATCACATAATATAAGTGCTGAAGAGTTATGCCTGTGAAACAAACTGATGGAAGATCGATGTGAAAGTTTCTGGTCCTTCTTGCTGTGCAATTACTGGCCGTGCTGAAGAGAACAATAGTTTTTACCAAAACAAATTTTATGTGTGGACTGTGGTATACTGTATTCTCACCAGACTCTTCTTTTGTTCAAGACAAATAATCTTGGCTAAGATTCATGGCATAAAGTTTATAGAGAAACAAAATGGTGACATCATTTTGGTATGTCTTTTTGTGCCATGGCATACTGCATAGTTTTATCCTTGCACTTGCAAAAAGCTAACTTGACTTCATTTTTGTCTGTATTTTTGGATCATAGCTTACTGCCATAGTTCTCTGTCTTTTGACACCGTCCAAATGTAAGTGCCCTTGAGCTTTTGAGCCTTTTTTTGCTTCTTTTTCGTTGCTATACAATTAATGCAATGTAGCAGTTCCCTTAAATTGAGGAAGGGATCACTATGAGATGATGCAATTCTTCCCACACGGTTTTAAAATTTGTATAATCATAAAAAGTCACATTTGGTGATTGTAATGCTTCCCGTAAACTGAAAGATTTCAATTTTCTTTTTTGGATTAGCTGGTGCGGTATTTGATTAGTTGTCCTGGGTGATTCATCTATCCAATTCAAGCGATGGAAAAATGGGAATCCACTTATTTGTATTTATGTGTTCCTGTAATGCACGTGGATTCTCTCCTACCTATTGGTTCTTGATCATGAGTTCTTAGGTCAATTTTACTGTAGTTGCATTCCCTTTTGATTTGTAATTTCAATGCAAAGATGCTAGCATCTGTTTTGGAAGCATTACACCTCGGATTTTAGCTTCATTGTTCTATGTCTTGATGTCATTTGATTTGACCATGGAACCTCACTCCTGAAAGTAACATAAGGTGATATTTGAAATGAAATGTAATAAGTACGAACTTAGTGTTTAATGAAATTAATATATCAAAGAAAAGTGTGATACGTTTTATAAAAACACTGCTTGAGTGCAAAAGACTTTTTGTCACCACACAGTTTCCATATAAATTTATATGATCATTCAAGAAAATTTAACTTCATATATAGTTAGCAAATTCCACAAGTAACCTCTTTACAATGGAATAGGAGTGCAGTGAAAAGCAAAGGTAATCTTTCTTGGGAACCATTAATAATTTGAAAATTTCAGGAGAAGGTTTAAGCTGATGATGAACAAGAAACGAATATACTGTATAATTAGGTGCACATGATAAAAGGTGATGAGGTCAGAAAGTAGAGGTAGATGGTAACAGCTATGGTGTGCTTATATGAGTACTTTTGGTTTAATTGCTGCTTAGAGCCGAAAGAGATCAAAGGACTTAATTCCACTACCCTCAAAACCCGGGCACTGCCCCCAAGATGGTTCTCTAAAGAACTATATTATCTTTGTCAATTGAATAATAGCTAAAGATTATAGTTTGGGTGTGTTAATTGACCCCCTACCAGTTCTATATTTGAATCTAATCATTTCACAGTATGCACTAAAGAACTGATTGATTTTGTGTAGTCTACAAGTCCACCCCTTGGGAACTTTGTATTGATTGATTCACTATGTTACTAATTGAAAATTTTATTGGAGTAATTGGTAACTGAAAAAGTAGTAAAACTCCTTATTTGCCAACTTGTTGGTGGAAAACACATGAAACTGTGATTAAAAAATTACCTACCTCATCATGTTAATGTTGACCAAGTTTCATATGTAATGTCTTGATGAAGCACATGTTATGTATTTATACGAAATTTTGGTACACAAACAAAATTTGTATCATGCATTTGTTAACGAGATATTGAGATGTCCAAAGAAAAAACTCTGCATCATACCTGAAGGTTCTTTCATTTCTGCTACTTCGATTTAACTGGTAATGGCCTTATCCTCAAACATGAGAGGACTTAGAAAATTTGTAAAATAAATAAAAGAAAATGGAGGGAGTATATGTTTAAACCAATACTAATCCTTCTAAGTTTCTCTGTTGGCAGGTAAACTGTTTCGTTCATTGAGTCGTTCATGATTTCAGTAGGAAACCATATTCTTGGAGAGGTTTAGGATTTTAGCTTCCAGTGGCAGATGCGTTTGTGTTGAGAAATATTTCATCAGGTAACCATTTGAAGATGAAGTAGAAATTAGCCTATGTAGCAAAACTGAACTTCAACACTACTATGAAAAATCCAGGTCATCACACAATCACACATAGCAACTAATTGTGTTTTCTCTGTTCTTATCTTCATATCCTCTTTGGAATGTGGAGTTGTACAATGGACTAGGTGGGTCTGTTTGTCCGCTTGAGTCTTTGCTTCACCAATCGACAAAGAAACACAATTCTTTTTTCTAAAGACAAGAAATTGCATATTAGTAGCCGCCCCACTCTGTACCTCCATGGCTGTTCTTTTTTGTTCATTGCTCATCACGAGAGTACGAAGCACCACTTAAGGCACTAATTCCACTTGTTTATTGCTAATAGCTTCCTTATCATTTTTCATCAAATTGGTCTCTCCTGTGTAAGTGTGTTTTTTTTCTTAATGAAATGAAGCGTGTGGTCCTCCTGCGTTTTCAATAAAAAGAAAATTCATTTTTCATCAAAAAAAACTTGTCTATCATGATTCATGCCCTTAGTTTCCTGGAGCACTGGAGTTAAACATATGGCCACTTTCCCTCCATGATATCTATCGTCTATGTGTATACTTGTTCCACCATCTCCTTCTCACATGATGCCTATCCTAGGTAGGCTCTGTGTTATTGTATTATTCATGTCTTTTACTCCTGCATGTGCCCTACCACCTCCCCACACCTCATGCCTAGATTCCCTCCTTCTCAATGTCCCTCACTAATACCATTTCAATTCTTTTAAACAATGCAATCTTTGTGCCTATTATTGTTATTACTAGCAAGTTGCAATTTAGCTTTTAAATATTTCTGATTTTGATTGCCTTTCTTCCTTTTCTTTCCTCCCTTTCTGTTATACGAGTGATCTTTGCTTTTGTTCTTAAAACTTTCCTTTCGTTTGAGTTTGAATTATTTACATGTAATTGCATCACACTAACAAAAGATGAGCCACATGAGTAGCAATAGCAAACCATGTCTAGGAGGAGCTACAGACGAATTGGAATATTATTGATGGTTGGATACAGTCACGCGGCAAGTATCTCAAGTCCACTGCCTCACGTGACAGGTTAATCACTTTTGCTTAGTGAAATCAACGATATATACTGCTAGTGTCAAAAAAAAGATATATACTGCTGGCTCTTTTGAGATGCCTTTCAACTAAACGCTGGTTAAAATACTGTCATGAATTGCATGCACAAGTATCACGAGAATAGATGAACTGATCAGGAATTTGTCAACAAGACTGCCAGTGCCATATGCTAAGGACACAAAAAAATGAATTGGGTAAAACATGTTTAGGCTGGTAGATCTAGGTGATGATGTGGTGAAAACCTTGAAAACTGTGCAATGTGCAAATGATTGTACTCTTTGGTTTTTGTTTACTTATTATTTTATCAGTAATTCAGCAAGTATGACTTCCTCCGTTTCTTTCCATTCATGTATAACTTTGTTAGCTTTTGCAATTATGCAGCTTCCCTGCTGATGAATTGTTACTCACAAGTTAATGAACACTGATCTCAGGATGATTCATGAGAACTGTAGGCTATGCACAAGAATCGTCTTGTGAATTTTTACTGGTGGTAATAACTGGTAACCAAATTATCATTAGACTTTACTCCTCATTTTGTTCATGTAAACTTGTCAATCACTGTATTTGAACATGCTAGAATGTTCACTCATGTAAGCGTTCTACTCCTACATGCAAGTTAAATACACATCATAAACCTATTTTTTTACTGCCAAGGCAGAAGCATGTACCCATCTTTTCGGGTAAAACGACCAACACTGCAAATAGAAGTTCTAACCCCAATGTAAATACTCTGCAAGTTTCCATTATCTTCTACGGGATTAGTAGTGCTGCATTGGTTAATCCGAACTGCCCATTTACCAATGGGAATTTGGAAAGGAAGGTAGATCTAGATCTGCGTGCCTGCAAAATTTCTGTACTTTTACTAGTATAATCCAGCTGCTAGCTAGATGGCGGCTTCCTCACCATTAACACAAAGTACAAGAGGCAGTAGTAATTAACTATGAACTTGACAGTGGAAAGGCGAGATTAGATCTAACCAGGGGCATGTGACAGCCTCTGCTGGGGTTTTTAAGATCCAATCCTTTCTGTTTAACCTGACAAGAAACAGCCTCTGCCATGCGGTTTATATAATTGTTACTGCATGGAATGAACTGTGTTCTTCTCTCTGTGTGTCATGTGTTACCACTAAGTACCCAACTGTTATGTCCCTTATTATTCTTCTTTTCAACTTTCAACTCTGGAGATTCTTACCAGCTCAGTTAGTTCAATTCTCACCCTGCAATGCTCATAATTACAGTGCAGGGCTTTACTGTCTAGTTACGCGATCACATTAAGAAATGCCTGTTAGTATGTAATCAAACAAGGAAAAAAGGTCAGTAAATTGTTGTCTTATATTCCAATCAACATCACTCTATTCTTTCTGACATCTATGTTTTTTGAGTTACTGACTTGAGACTTTTCTGAATGTATATGGCTCATATATATGAATATTCAGAATATTCAGAGTTTTTTTTTCTGCATTTCTGAAGTACTGATGACCCATTTTTCTCAAGTAAGAATGTAATTCCCATTTCCAAGTTGTCAACTCTTGATGCTCTTAATTCCTACTAGTAAGTTCAATTACCACCCTGAGATGTGAAAATCTACAGCCAAGTCCTTACCCACAGGCTGTTAAAGCTGTTGCTCTAACTGCATCTTATTTAATCTTATCTCCCTTGACACACACACAGCATTTCCATGAAGTTGCTTAACCTGATGCCATTGCCATGTCTCTGGGGGCACCATCTTTTACTCTCAAGCCAGCAAAGCTGTTGCTTCAGTTAAAAAATTTCTGCATCCTCTCTCTCTCCCCTCTTTAAGCTCCAATTGGGGCATTGCACTGCATTGCAAAGCAATTAGTCGTTGGTGATGCCTGTAAAAAATTTAAACACCCAATCACCAATCCTAACAGTAGCATTAACCATTGTGATTATGAGCATTGCACTAGAGGCCATTGGAGAGTGCTACTAAACTAGTCATAGAAGGGACAGAGTGAGTGTAGTACTGTGCTCTGTGGCCTTGGATCCAGAGATTCTGCAGGGACAGGGACAAGCCTCCATTGCTTCATTCACCTTAATGATCTCGTCAGACTCAAAAACTCTTCAACCTCTCCTACCTATTTAGACGCCTCATTCTTGTTTCTTGTTCTCACTTCTCTTCCTTCCCTACAAACATATAAAAACTGTGCCAGTTGAGATGTCTCTCTTCTTTTTCTCTCTCCTTAATACTAAAACTTTATTAGGACTTCATTGATTAGTTAGAGGTTAGTAGTACTTAGTACTAGTCTTGCGACATAAGCAAGACCAAGATTTGGGAGCAATTAACACAAGTACACTAGAATCCCTATAGGATTAGCTACTAACACTTGCATAGTAGTGTGTGTTCTTGGATATACTTGCATACAAGTAGAGGTACAAAGAGTGTGGTTATTAGTGTGTATATGCGTGATGTGTGGAATTGGTGTTATGAGTAGAAGAAGCAGATGGAGGGCGGCCCCCATGGCGTCGTGGTCGCCGGCGGCGGTGATGCTCGTGGCGTGTGTGGTCGTGGTGCTGCGCGTGGGCTGCGTGCTCGCCGTGGACGAGCAGGGCGCGGCGCTGCTCGCGTGGAAGGCGACGCTGCGCGGCGGCGGCAGTGGTGGCGCGCTGGCGGACTGGAAGGCCGGGGACGCGTCGCCGTGCCGGTGGACCGGCGTGTCGTGCAATGCCGACGGCGGCGTGACGGAGCTGAGCCTGGAGTTCATCGACCTGTTCGGCGGCGTGCCGGGTAACCTCGCCGCCGTGGGACGCACGCTGACACGGCTGGTGCTCACTGGCGCGAACCTGACGGGGCCGATCCCGCCGGAGCTCGGCGAGCTGCCGGCGCTGGCGCACCTCGACCTCAGCAACAATGCGCTCACGGGGACAATACCGGCGGCGCTCTGCCGGCCGGGGAGCAAGCTGGAGACTCTCTACCTCAACTCCAACCGCCTCGAGGGCGCCATCCCGGACACCATCGGCAACCTCACGTCGCTCCGGGAGCTCATCGTCTACGACAACCAGCTCGCCGGCAAGATTCCGGCGTCCATCGGCAAGATGTCCAGCCTCGAGGTGCTCCGCGGCGGCGGCAACAAGAACCTCCAGGGCGCGCTCCCGGCAGAGATCGGTGATTGCTCTAGTCTCACCATGATCGGCCTCGCCGAGACCAGCATCACCGGCCCGCTCCCGGCGAGCCTGGGCCGGCTCAAGAACCTCACCACGCTGGCCATCTACACGGCACTCCTCTCCGGCCCGATCCCGCCGGAGCTCGGCCGGTGCAGCAGCCTCGAGAACATCTACCTCTACGAGAACGCACTCTCCGGCTCCATCCCGGCGCAGCTCGGCGGCCTCGGGAAGCTCAAGAACCTGCTGCTATGGCAGAACCAGCTGGTCGGCATCATCCCGCCGGAGCTCGGCTCGTGCGGCGCGCTCGCCGTCGTCGACCTGTCGCTCAACGGCCTCACCGGCCACATCCCGCCGTCGTTCGGCAACCTCTCATCGCTGCAGGAGCTGCAGCTCAGCGTCAACAAGCTCTCCGGCGCGCTCCCGCCGGAGCTCGCCCGGTGCAGCAACCTCACCGACCTCGAGCTCGACAACAACCAGTTCACCGGCGGCATCCCGGCCGAGCTCGGCCGCCTCCCGACGCTGCGCATGCTCTACCTCTGGGCCAACCAGCTCACCGGCAACATCCCACCGGAGCTCGGCCGGTGCACGAGCCTCGAGGCGCTCGACCTCTCCAACAACGCGCTCACCGGCGCAATCCCGCGCTCTCTCTTCCGGCTTCCGCGGCTGTCCAAGCTGCTGCTCATCAACAACAACCTCTCCGGCGAGCTTCCGCCGGAGGTCGGTAGCTGCACGGCCCTCGTCAGGTTCCGGGCGAGCGGCAACCACATCGCCGGCGCGATACCGCCGGAGATTGGCATGCTTGGGAACCTCAGCTTCCTTGACCTCGGGTCAAACCGGCTCTCCGGCGCCCTCCCGCCGGAGATGTCAGGGTGCCGGAACCTCACGTTCGTCGACCTCCACGACAACGCCATCTCCGGCGAGCTGCCGCCGGGGTTGTTCCAGGACTGGCTCTCGCTCCAGTACCTCGACCTCTCCTACAACGTCATCACCAGCGGAATCCCGCCGGAGATAGGCATGCTGACATCTCTGACTAAGCTGGTTCTCGGCGGCAACCGGCTGTCCGGGCCGATACCGCCGGAGATTGGCTCGTGCACACGCCTCCAGCTCCTCGACGTCGGCGGCAACTCGCTCTCCGGCCATGTGCCGGGGAGCATCGGCAAGATTCCTGGGTTGGAGATTGCGCTTAATCTCAGCTGCAACAGCTTCTCCGGCGCGATTCCGGCGGAGTTCGCCGGGCTTGTGAGGCTTGGAGTGCTCGACGTGTCGCGCAACCAGCTCTCCGGCGACCTCCAGCCGCTGTCCGCGCTCCAGAACCTCGTGGCGCTCAACATCTCCTTCAACGGCTTCACCGGCCGGCTGCCGGAGACGGCGTTCTTCGCGAAGCTGCCGACGAGCGACGTCGAGGGCAACCCGGCGCTGTGCCTCTCGCGGTGCTCCGGCGACGCCAGCGAGCGCGAGCTGGACGCGCGCCACGCCGCCCGCGTCGCGATGGCGGTGCTGCTCTCCGCGCTCGTCGTCCTCCTCGCGGCCGCGGCGCTCGTCCTCTTCGGGTGGCATCGCCGCGGCGGCGCGCGCGCCGGCGAGGACAAGGACGGCGAGATGTCGCCGCCGTGGGACGTCACGCTGTACCAGAAGCTGGAGATCGGCGTGTCCGACGTGGCCCGCAGCCTCACGCCGGCGAACGTCATCGGACACGGGTGGTCCGGCGAGGTGTACCGCGCGAGCATGCCGTCGTCGGGCGTCACCATCGCCGTCAAGAAGTTCCGGTCGTGCGACGAGGCGTCCATCGAGGCGTTCGCCTGCGAGGTCAGCGTGCTCCCGCGTGTCCGCCACCGCAACATCGTCCGGCTGCTGGGCTGGGCGGCGAACCGCCGGACGCGCCTCCTCTTCTACGACTACCTCCCGAACGGAACCCTCGGCGGCCTTCTCCACGGCGGCGCGACGGGCGGCGCCACGGCCGCCGTGGTGGAGTGGGAGGTTCGCCTCGCCATCGCCGTCGGCGTGGCCGAGGGCCTCACCTACCTCCACCATGACTGCGTTCCAGGGATCATCCACCGTGACGTCAAGGCCGACAACATCCTCCTCGGCGACCGCTACGAGGCGTGCCTGGCCGACTTCGGCCTCGCCCGTGTCGCCGACGACGGCGCCAGCTCATCGCCGCCGCCGTTCGCCGGATCCTACGGCTACATCGCTCCCGGTAAGAAACCTTTCCCACAGTCTCACACTCTCCAGTTCAAACAAATTCCCAGCAATTTAATTAAATTTGTTCAAAAGAGAAGCACAAGATCAACCAACGGCTGATATTTGATCTTGATGAAAGCAGAGTATGGATGCATGACCAAGATCACAACCAAGAGCGACGTGTACAGCTTCGGCGTGGTGCTACTCGAGATGATCACGGGCCGCCGCCCACTGGACCCGGCATTCGGGGAGGGACAAAGCGTGGTGCAATGGGTGCGCGACCACCTCTGCCGGAAGCGAGATCCAGCGGAGATCGTCGACACGAGGTTGCAGGGCCGGCCCGACACGCAGGTCCAAGAGATGCTACAAGCTCTCGGCATCGCATTGCTGTGCGCAAGCCCACGACCCGAGGACCGGCCGACCATGAAGGACGTGGCGGCGTTGCTACGTGGCATCCAACACGATGACGGTGCCGAGGCAAGGAAAGCCTGCAATGGAGTTGGCACTGATGATGCAGAGACGAGGAAGCGGGCTGACCCGAGACAGCCCATCTCGCCGACCAAATTCATGGCCCTTGCCAGACCGGCCCAGGCCCAAGCCCAAGCCCAAACCCAACTCCAAGCCCGTGCTAATTCCGGTTCCTTGGGCCTTCTCAACGACCAGGAGTGAGTGATACAATAATACAGATAGCTCAAACTGAAAGGGGCCCACTAGCAGTGTGATGTGAGGATGATGATTGTTGCTGATGTTGACCATGCAACCGTGGGTGTAGGCACTCACGGGGACCTGTAAGAAAAGGACGATTCACTATTTACTGGTGGGCCCAGCTTGCCATAGACTGTAGGGGGTGTGTCGTTTTGCGAGGTGCACCCTTGTGGGTACAGATTGGGAATATGGGTATCTTTGTGCTAGGGCTTTATTTAGTGGTCATAGCCATAGGAGACATGACGGTCAATAATCTTTTGTACCATAAATGGGGGCATAATGCGTCCAATGGATTATTAGTGTAAATTATCCCACTAAATTAATAATTGCTAGCCATATTATGGGTGAAGATGTTTGTCAAAGGGAGCACATGTTCCTCTTGTTGTTCATATTGTCCCATTTCTTTTGTTTCTTTCTTGAGTGGTCCAATCTTGATTTGTGCTATCAACTATATATGTAAGCTAGCAAGATGCTCTTTTAGATGTGGATTAGTTTGTAGATGGGGCCTACATTATATTTTTGAACCAGCTAATAGTTTAGGGCCCTTTGTAGAGCAACATGGATCATTCATCACAATTGATGGAAGCATGCCATCAATGATCAAATCATTGAATAAGTATGATGACAGCCAGCTCATCAACATTAGTCATATTTTTCCAATGTAAATATGCCATTACATTCAGTTAGCATTTGCATGTCCAAAACTTCAATGCAATTATACAATAAATTTTCTGAAAGGGGGCCTGTTAGAAACTACTGGCGACAATGCTAAATTGCTCTGGCTGTCAGGCATGGATCATGTTTTGTTGCCTAGTGTTTCTTTCCCTTCTTTTCTGTATGAGCATTAGTGTTATCAATTTTTGGACGCAATACTCACTTTACACACTCAGACCATACATTCACACATGGTTGAAAAATGTTGGAGGCATAAAGTCTCCTAGAAAAGAGGCCCTATCATCAGAATTAAGATAAGAGAGTTAGTAGAGTAGATACACACAAATCACACCACTATGCCATTTAATTTGGTCACAAACTAACTCCCTACTTCCCTAGCATTTTAAAATTTTATTTTTTTTCTCAGTCAACAAGTTTGGTTTGTGTTGTGTGTCCCTGAAGAGCAAAAAAAAAAAATGTTTGCTTTGTGCAAGGCTAAAAAGGCCAATGGGGCCTCATCTCAGGAAAGAAGACGTTGTGGGCTTCATATTGTTTCAAATTTGGGCTTTGGGCTAGAGTGTGCACACCCAAAAGGCCCACGTTCCTCTCTAAATTCATCTGCAAATTGCAGCCCACATCACCGTATCCCAAAATTTGCGCTTTTGCAATCTCACAATGAAAGCATTACACATGCAAAGAGAAGATGCAAGAATGTAAATTTGAATGCAAACATATACATAAATAATCAAATTAAGCTAAAACTCGATGATCATATGCTCACACAAGAACCACAAGAGAAGAAAAAAGATCGAGAGAGCAAAACAAAACAAACAAACAAACAAACAGAGAAAAAAAGATTTAATCTATCGTATATTTCCTTGAATTAGCTAGCTAGCATCGATCCATCGATCGCCGGCGGCCGACAAGTTATATATATAATCTCTCTCATGGGCAGCGGGCGTTCCGGCCAGGGCCGCCGTAGTAGAAGTACCTGCCCCAGGCGCCGCCCTGGCCGCCGGCGATGTCGTAGCACGCCGGGTGGTCGGCGAGGAGGCGGAGGCCGGCGGCCGGGATGAGGTTGTTGTCCCAGTCGACGACCTGGACGTTGCGGAAGTAGGCGGCGCGGCCGTAGCCCTCGCCGGGGAAGCGGCCGCTGCCCATCTGCGTCGGCGTGTGGGACCCCGACGGCCGCGTGTTCACCACCTCGCCGCCGAACTGCGCCATGTCGGCGCGCGCCCCGAGGTGGCTGAAGAGGAACGACGGCCAGTAGCCCACCAGTGCACCTGACCCCAGCTGCAGCCACCAGTGCCCCTGCTTCGGGTCCTGCGTCGAGATTCGTGCAAGCGCCAAAATTCATTCATTTTTTTACTCATGTTTAATCTATCTCCATTCTCCAGTTATGTAAGAGGTAAATTTGGAAAAAAAAATAATGTTCAAATTTTGCAAAAATCTGTTCAAACTTATTTAGTGCTTAGATCGATGTCCTGTTTCAAGGGCTGGAGATTGAGAGGAACGGTTTATGAGTAATATTCTCACTAATGAGAATCCGGAGAAGCTATGGCCAACTTTTAGCTACTAGTCCATTTCTAGATTATATGACCATTTAGTTTCGTAATTGGGAGGAAGAATTTGAACTGTTTTAAGTAAGTGGAGATTCTTGGAGTAGGTGTTGCACTGTAAAGGTTCACGTCTTTGACGAAAATCGAGTGAATTTTGCAAAAGTTTAACGTTTTGAGCCAGCTCAAAATGGGATGTCGCGATTCCAAATGCCATTTTTTTGGGGGGAAATTCAAATTCGAACTGAAAAACATTTCTAAAATAAAAAATACTCATTTAATATAATATTAAATGTATATGTAGTTTGGAACATCCACCTAATGAGAACTTTGCTTTTTAAAAAAAGAAAAAGACTTCATGGGCTGAAAGAGTTTCACTTTTTTTTTGCCCATTGAGCCCATTATAGAGGGAACTACTAAGTTCTCTCCTATATTTAGGTTCTGTTTAGGAAAGCTTAGATTCTGAGTTTCTGACAATCAGTTGATTGTTATCAGTTTTCGAGAATCTGAAAAGTTAAGAAACCCAACTTTTGATTTCTAGTTCATTTTATAAATTCTATACCTATAGATTCTCATAATCTACATCAGAATTTGTACTGTTTGAGAAAGCTGGAGCTCATGAGGAAAGTTGCATATGCTAGAATCTCCCTCAAACAGGGCCTTAGTATCAGTTTCCAGTCCCGCAAACCACTGGGAGTTCATATTCAAAACTTTGTTTGAAACTGTCGGATCTCATTCGAAATTCGCAAAATTCATTGCTAGCATTTCGATTAAAAAGAACCGAAATTGTAAACCCTGCTGCTGCTACAAGGTTCAAAAGAGAAAAAAGCCTAAAAAACCATAGCACCTAACAGAAGTGATCACATGCATACCTTCCAAATGAGGAGGGTGATGTCGAACTGGCGGCCGGCGAAGGAGGAGATGGGGGAGATGGCGGCGCCCATGGCGATCCGGCTGTTGGTCTGGACGAACCCGGAGCAGTGCAGGTTGTAGCACCCCGTCTCCTGGTACGCATCATTCTGCAGCATCGCACACATGGAGTACATACAGCTAGCTTCAGTAACTTGAGCTAAATTAATTTCTCACGCAACGACATATTTTTAACTGACTGATTTCTAGGCATAGTTTATACTACTAGTATGCATGCAGATTAATTAGTAATTAGTACTACTAGTGAACTTACTGTCCAATATGTGAAGAATCTTGGGTTGTTGTCACCGTACAGCTGAGGGCTCACCTGAAAATTCATCACAAACATACAGGTAGATATGATCAGTATCCGGAGTTGAGAGTTGAGAGCAATGGCAATCTCTGAAATTGGCTAGGCCCGAATAAGTTTAAGAAAATGTGAGAAGAAAATGTTGTGTTGATTCCCGGGTTCACAATCCCGATACTGAATCAAAATCCGCTCATGAGCGGTATCATCGGATTTCGCTGAATCCGTTGATAAACCGACGAAAACTGATAAAATCCAAATAAATTTTATCAAAAACTTAAAATCCAGTCTGAATTTGTGTGAATTTGACTGAAAACCAAGTGATTTGTGTTTTCAACCTTGTCTGGAATTGTGAACCTGATTGATTCTCCTTAAAAAAAAAAGGAGTGTTACCTGCCATCCAGCCTCGATGGTGTTGAGGTCGTTGCCGAAAGAGCCGGAGATGAGCCAGATCTGGGAGAGGCTGAACTCCGCCGGCGACGCCACCTGCGCCGGCCACACATTCAGGCTGGCCTTCGCGCCGTAGAATTGTCCCCCGCTCACGTACCCCACCGCGTGCTACACACATTTTTGCTCACCAATGTCAGTATTAACAAAACCAAATCCTCTAAAAAAAATGAACCAATGTCAGTATTTTGGAACGGATGTTGTAGCAAATGAGAACAACAAAAATATTTTAATTTGGATGATGATGTGGGTCAATAAACTTGCATCCCTACCATCTACAACTAGTTGGGGTGTATTTCTTCCATCAACGACTAATTAGGTGTATTTTTTCATGGGGTACGTTCTAAAATGTTGATGGATTGTTAGTTAAAAAAAAGTGTCGATGAATTATGGATGAAACTGAGTTTATGACAATTATTTAAGAGCACAAACAGATAAATGAAATATTAGTAAGTTCTCCAAAAAGTGCCGATGAAAAAGGTTTTTCTTTTTCAAAAACTGTACCATCCAAGAGCTTAGTACATGTGTCCATAATAGTCGGTAATCTGGTAGCTAAAAAGATTGGGCCCTTAGTTTAAAAAAAGTAACTATTCAGATTTTCTCCCATTTTTGTATGATTTAAAGTTTTAGAGTGGGATTACAAAATTTGAGTTTTTCTCCCAGGAATGGCAAATATATTAATAAAATGAAACCTACTTGCTTTTCCTTGAAATTTGAAAAAGTTCTAGTATGACAGGAGCTTGAGATAGTAGATGTAGTATAGCATGACCAATGATAGGAAATTTTTTTTACTACTTGAGAACTAAAATTTTCAAAAGAACTTCACTTATGGATTTCAATCATTAAATTACTTCATTTGGCATTTTCAAACAAAAATTATTTTTTTTGTGGATTAACCAAAAATGTTCAAACCCTTCAGTCAATGTTTTTTTTAAAACCTTGAAAAAGATAAACTTTTGAGCATGCACCAGGCTTGTCAGCTGTGGTGGGCCCATGTGTCACGCTGACGTGTCCACCTGACGCGCCGGTGCGTGCCACCCAGCACTCCAGCACGGCAGTACAGCTTGTCTGAATCCGTCGGCAGCGGCAGCTGAGCTGAGGTGACGTGGCACTCACCTCATGGCCGCTGCTGGTGGAGTCTCGCCGCGCCGCGCCGCCGCCGCGAGGCTTCATCCCGAACTGGCCGCCGCCGGCGGAGCTGGCTCGCAGCAGGTCCGCCTCCGTCGTCCGCCTCACCGGTATCGTCCCCTCCGGGCACGCCTCGCCGGCGGCCCACCACGCCTGCTGCAACCCGTGCTCGTCGCCGCCGCCGCCGCCGTCACCATCGTCGTCGTCCTCCGGGTGCTCGCCTGCAGCTTCCACCTCGCCGCCGCCGTGGACGTGGCTCCTCCTCCTCCTCGTCGTCGTCGCCGTCGGCCTCGCCGCGGGCGCCTCCTGCAGTGCAGAGCCGTACACCAATCATTGATCAGCTCGACGCGACAGCACACGCGCCACCGTACGTTTGGTACAGCGATGCAATGGTCAGGTCAGGTCACTGCTCCTCTCCTGCAACCATGGCCATGGCCGCCGCCGTCGCCGCCGCTCACCTCTGGCTTTTGGCCTCTCAGCCTCGGGTGCTCGAACGCCGGCTGCAGGTGGGACGGCACGCAGTCGATCACGTCGCCGTCGGGACTCTACACAATCATCGCAAATGCCGATCAGCCAAGAACTCCAAGAACCCAAGAACATCAAACAAGATTAACTAATCAAGATTGAGTAATCGTGCTCATGCCTGGATCGACTTGACGGAAGCTCTCCTGACCCTGGCGAGCTGTGCCCTGACCCTCTCAAACCGGAGCAGCTCCTCGCCGGAGTGGAGCACCGCCCTCGCCGCCGCCGTGCCATTGCGGGACGACGACGTCGCCGCCTCGGCGAGGAGGAAGAAGAAGAGGAAGAAGAGGAGGAAGGAGACAAAGGTGGCAATGATTGGGCGAGGTCTCTTGTAGGAGATGAAGCAGCAGCAGCAAGAAGCCATCAGAGTGGAGCTCATCGATCTGGGCTTTTGGAGCTGCCTGAATTTTGTAGTGGGATCCGATCAATCACAAGCTAGCTGCTGCAACTTCTGCTGATGCTTCTTGTGCTCTCCTGAAACTGTCTGTATCTGCCACACATTGGTGCTCTTGTCTTGTTCTCCTCCCTATAAATACATGGATATTGTTACTACATAGAAAGATACATATGTATCAGGTGAAAATGAGGCTAAAAACTAGGAGTAGAGGTAACAACTAACAATGCAAAGTTGTAGCAATTAGCAATGGCAATGGCTGCAAATTGCAGTGATCTTCACCAACCAGCACAGCTTTTAGGTTTCAAGGACCAGCATAATTGTCTCAAAATGAGCACCCGCTGCACCCCACATCTCCATGCTTCCATCATTTTACTAGCCATATGCTTTTCCTGTCCCCTCTCTCTCCTTCTCTCTCTCCAGAATCCATTGGTGGCCTTTGGAGGCCTCTCTCATTGGGGTTCTGTGTGGTGTCACGCAGTAACTTTCTAGAGAGAGAGAGAGAGAAGTGAGAGATGTGGGTGGATGCTGTCCAGCATGAGGTGCTGAAGTGAAGCTTTCCAAGTGTGTGCTCTCCATGTGGCCAAGGACCTAGGCATTCCTCATTTTTGGAGCAAATGTTCAGCACTTGAAGTTGCAAATGTTCAGCATGATTTGCTCCATGTGTGCATACTACCTAATACAGAGGCCGGGAGTATTACCAGAAAATTTAACCATCTTAATGTAATTGAATGAGGGCGATAAAAAGCTTCGTTATCTGAAAAAAAGTTGCTCCTAGCTATGCAGAAAATTAAGATGTAGTCTTTGAACTCTGAAGCATCATCTCCTCTTTCTGAAGAAATTCTTGATGATTGATATGCAAGAGTTGCATTTCCAGGTTTGCTGGGTTTTTCAGTCTTCATGATGGTCATTGCTTTTTCCTTGTGAAAGTTGAGAGTCAGTCATGGTGGGGGTTGGTGTATGTGACTAGTAGTGAGGTCACTGGTCACTGAGATGAGTGCAGCTGCATTCCTCTCTAGCCATGTTTGTTGCTTTGCTAGCCAACAGCGAACAGTGACTCCATCTTTTTTACTAAGTTACTGAAATCTTTTACTGACTTCAGGTAGCAATAAGCTCAGTAAGTGGTACGGCATGGCAGCTATACATGGTGGTACACATGTATATATAATTGATCTGAATTTACAGCTATGTAAAGCTGTAGTTCATGGTGAGGATGGTAAAGTTGTACTACTGCTTCTGCCCCCTCTGATTATTAGGAGTAAATGTAATGACTGTTCAGCTATGCTTTGTGGATCATATGGATGCATATGATCATTCCCTGCAACAATTTATAACGTCAGTGAATTGTCATGAGATTCTGATATATTAATGTAGTATGCCTTTTTCTTACTGTGGCAATGCATGGGAAATTAGTTAGTCAGAATTACAAAGTTACTTCTGTCCTAGAATAAAAACACTGAAATTGATATAACAGGAGCAAGCTCTGCTTATAGGTAATTCCCAAGGATCGTTAAATTTCTCTTAAAGAAAAGGCCATCGGCAAAACTTAGCCCGTTGGAAAATTGCAGTATATTAAATAAAATGGGTTCATCTAGAGAGCATGCGATGGAATTCTTGTATTCCAACAGGCTTGACTGCTTAGTTTAACATCTTTTTAGATAAGGAAGATGATTACCTCTGTATCTAGGATGCACATAGGCATAATTTATTTTTGTTAAAGAAAGCCTCAATAAGGGACAAAAACCCCTATCAGATGAAATAAGCAAAGCTCAATAAGAGACAAGGACCCTTATGGTATGAAATGAGCAAAACATGCACTACATGGAAACATATAAAGCATGATGCACGGATAAAAAACACATTAAGGGCTCCTTTAGAACATAGGATTTTAAAATCACAGGAATAGAAAAAAACACAGGATTGGAATGTTGCGTGTTAACAAAACCTATAGGAATTTAAAACACAGGAATATGAAAGAGAATGTGTTTGGATGGCTCACATGAAAAAACATAGGATTTTTGATGGAATCTATAGAGGGACAAGAGAGACAACATGCATTGGACTTATCAAAGGAAAAATAAAATGAGGTTTGACCTCATGTGTAAATTTCCTGTGGAATTGAGTTTATAGGATTGCAATCCAAAGGAATTTTCTTACCTTCAATCCTATGTTTCAAACAAGCATGTTAGGAAAGATGACTAAGGATTTGATTCCTTCAAAATTCCTATAGAAATCATTCGATCCAAAAGAGCCCTAAACATGAAGCCTGTCAGTACTCATTAGCCCGGTAAAAAAGTCCTTGACGATCGAGCTTATTTTAATACCTGCAATGCGAAAAAGAATTTTAATTCAGTTATCTTCCGACAGAAAAGAAGGTTAGTTGGAGAATTTGACCAGTACTATCACTCCAGAAACAATAGGCACAAATACATGCCAATCTGCACATGCTGGCCATATATGCCTTCTATGATTTCTCCCTTCTACTACCTTTTCTTCATCAGAAGTAAGACTTTCATTAGCTAAGAACCTGCCAACCAGGTAAAAGAAAAATCACAAAATCTCTGTTGCTAGTTGACTCAATGCAAAATCCTCTAGTACTCCTAATTAGTATCTACAACAGCAATCATTAGTACCCTTGATCATGGCTGAGTAGTACTACTACTAACAACACACATTTTCATCATCCATGAAATTGACCATGGTTCAACTTCAAAGGAAAAGACAGGTAAGTGAGGTAGGACCATTCCTGCACAGCATTACCAGTCTGAATGTCTGATGCACCACTAAGCCATTGCTCATTTTGCTACAGTTCATCTTGCTCTTTTGGCTGCTCTCCTACACCTACCTGCTAACCTGCCTACACACACACTCTGACACACACTGTTAGTGGAGGGAGAGGCCCATGGCTAGAGGCAATGCATGCAAGCATGCAAGAACTGCAGACGCAGATGCAGTGCAGTGCTGCCTTTTGGACAGAGTGGTGTGGAGGAAAGACTATGATACTTATCTCAGTGGGAGCAATTGTTGACGCCAATGTGGGGTATGCAAGTTTAGTAGTACTCCATTCTACATTTCTAACAACAAGATTCTGTACAAGATCAAAAGAATGGATTTAGAATGCAGTGATGTTTGCTATGCATAACACATCCATTTCATCCCTCCATTTTTTATCTCTGGAAAATGGCTGCATGCTTCTTTTCATGGCTAAAACGGCTGTCTGGTGTTAACTTCATGGTATGCTGTACCTTGTCCCTAGCAGTTTATAGGAGGACTACATACATTTGAAAACTAGTAGAAGTACTAGCTTAGCTTAATGTTCTTCTTGTTCTTAATAAAAAATGGAACACTAGCTTAGTTGCTTGGGTTTAGTCTCCTAAAGTCCATGAGTGTCTGGCTGTCACTCTGGGTCTCTGGTGTTATGTCGGTGCAGAGCTGTGTAAAATTTTAGTAAGTGTAAGTGGGGAAATGCTGCAAACTAGGGGATCACTCTGGTCTATGGCGCCGTGAAGGTGCTGTTGGAAGGTCAAGTATGCACACCAATTCTTGTACTAATGAAAATGGAAATTTAGTTCCATCTTGGATGGATTTCAGCTGATTTAAGGTTTATTTTTGAACCGTTTTCGTGTTATCCTGTCAATGGAAACCAATGGTTTTTTTTAAAAAATAACAGCAATGAACAAAGACCAGGTAAAACCAACAGTGCTCTCATCTTCTCAAGAACCAAGATACCGCACAAAAATTCGCTGTCACTTAGCACAGATGTTGGAGCACGAAAGCTCCTCGAGTTGATGCTTGTATTCTTGCTGTAAAAAACTGGGGCAGATCCTCCAGGTTCTTTCACTTCTATGTCAAGAAAAAAAAATACTTCCCAGTAAAAAGGAGAAAAAAAAGGGCTCTTCTTCCCTTTTTGTGCCATAGAAAAAGAAGCATTTCCATTAGTCGTACGCTGGTTAAAACCACATCATCAGACTAATTCTGAGGCTTAGTTCTTCCCCCTTCTTTCCAACTCATCTCACTCGTTTTCCACACGCACGTTTTTCAAACTACTAAATAATGTATTTTTTTCAAAAGTTTTCTATGAGAAAATTTCTCTAAAAAATCATATTAACCTATTTTTCAAATAAAAAAATAGCTAATAGTTAATTAATTATGTGCTAATAAGTCGTTCCGTTTTACGTGCGCGAGGGATTTGAAACCTACTTCCAAAGTTCAGAACAAAAGAACATGGGCAGCCACAAACCATGAAACCACACTCACCATCATTTGTTACTCTCAGATGTTAAACCGTTTCCTCCTTGAGCACCAAATCAATTTGACCAAATCTGAATATTTGTGAATGGGAGAATTTCAGCACAATGGGAGTACTCCTACTACATCTTTGCGGTAGAACTGCACTTGCAGACAGCATGGACAATGCAGCACATTGACAGTGACAATGCAATGCTTGAAAGAGACACCAGGCTTACCTTCAAGCAACTAACATGCATATGCTCTCATTCTACCTTTTTCTCCTCTTTTTCTTGCTATTTGGCACCACAACATTATAACATAAATACTATACGTTGCACTAGATCCATGCAAAAAAGGAGAGCTGAAAAAAATAAAATGCTTCATGATGTAATGTGTGGGACTTGGGGAATCAGAAATCAGAGGCAAAACACCAAGCAGATGGAACTGATGCGGCATGCAGGAGCGCACGGACAAATCTGACTGGACATGGAAGGATTTGATAGTGTCTTCCGAATCCAAAGCTAGTCTGATGAATCTTGAGTTCAAAGCAGTGTTTGTGCAGATGAGACCACCTCAGATGCCATGTCAGCAACCTTCCTGATGACGTTGCACTGCATGGATGGCCCCCCACATTGGTACTGCCAAATGCCAATATGCAGTGGAGAGCACAGTACCTGAATACTGTACTTGTTAAGTCTATACCAGTACAGTCACAATTGCACCAGAGCTTGTGAGTACAAGTAACACATCAATTGGAGGAACAACAATGATGGGCATCATTGAATTGGCTACACCATCGCTGCATCTCCAGCCAGCACAGTTTAAATTGAGGCCATCAAAAAAAAGTTCAAAGGTCCAAAGGGTAGGTCAAAACCATTGCCACTGCAATAGGTCCCATGTTTCTGATGAAACAGAATTCTGAACATGCATGTTCATCGGTGGATCTGCTATAAGAGTATAATAAATCCATGTGAACTATGCAGCTCCTGAGTTTTAATATGCTTGATTTATGTTTGGATCACCAGATCATGCATTGCCTTCGCTGGAATGACTACACTATCCATGGTATAAGACATGACAGTTCTCTATAAATTTGAAAAAGGAATTTTTCGTGAAAAGAACCCAGGTGATTCTTCCCAATCCAACTGCAGGTGGTTGCTTACAGTTACAGTTATAATGCTAAGTAGTGGGTTAACATATGTACTAACCTAGTGCTAAAAGAAACAAACTTTATTGCTTTAGAACACCTAATTCCCTTTTCAGAGTGCAAACAAATTGTAATGAAGATGCCCAAAAAAATTCGCTGTTATCTCCTGTCCCCTCCACCACTTTCCTTTATGTATGTGCAAGCTGGCAGTATTCTGCTTTGAGGGAGAAACTTTACATTGTAGATGCCCCGTTTGCTGCTATCAAAGACTGCGAAAGCGAAATTTGGAGAAAGCAAAAACCATAAGATAATCACAATTTGATTTCTTAGCCGATACACTAGGTTCAGGGAATGCCTGTGTTTGTATCACGATATAAAATAAAAGGCTAAAGGTCCTGAACTTACTAAATCAAGAAGCTTCAGACCAGCTGCTCGTGTAAACTTCCTTGCAAAAAGGAAGCAAGGTGCTGGTTTTCCATTACTTGTACACCACTCCTTTCTATTTTCAGTCTCATAATATATATTATCAATATCCTGAAAATTCAAAAAGAAAAAAAGGTACTCAGTGAATAGTAGAAATTGTCACGTGCATTTCTTACAGGCAGCTTGTTTTGGCAGAACTACAACATGAAAAACAAAAGCTGAAATTCTATTACCAGACAACACATTTCCAAGCTGAAATGTGTTAAAGCTTTGAAACAGACAAATTGATAGCATCTGCCATCATTAAATTTAGGGTTAATTTGATCCATGCCATTACAAATATGGCATATTAGAAAAATGCCATTACAATTCACGAAATTGGTTGGATGCCATTGAAAATTTTTAAAATTGGAACCATGCCACTCCTGTCACTATTTCCGTCCTCCTCACTCATGTCGCCATCCTCACCGTCACGTGCACGGGCGGGAAGAAGGCGAGGTGGCGCCGGCAAGTGGCGAGGACGAGGCGGCGCCAGCGAACGGCGAGAGGACGAGGCGGCGCCGATGAGCAGCGGCGAGGGTTGATGTAGGCGTTGGCCGTGCCTGCGTGCAGGAGAGGGGATGGCGATGGGGAGAACGGGCCGGGCGTGGCCGTCGAAGTGGAGGCCGCGGCGGCAACGGCGGCGACGGAGGGGGACGGCGAGGAGGTGGAGAGCGACTGCTCGATGATGGACTTGACGGCGGTGGAGGAGAAGGACGCCTCCCGTATGACACGGCTGACGGAGGGGTCATCGAGGATGGACAGCACGAGCTGCTCAAGCTCCACCTTCACAGCGAGGAGCGGCTGCTGCGCCGCCTCGGGGCACCCTCGCCGCTGCTGCGCCTGCGCTCTCTTGAGCGCCGCAACGAGCGCGTTCGACACGGGCGGCACCGCCCCCGCCCCATGCGCCGCCGCGGCCGCCGCCGCCGCCGCAGCCGGAAGCCTATCCAGCGTGACGGAGAAGCAGAGCTCGAGCGCGCGGCACTGCAGCGGGTGCACCCCCGCCGCCGCGGCACCGCCCGCACCACCACCACCCCCACCCGTACCCGCCGCCGCCGCCGCCCTCGCGCAGGCCTGCCTGAGCAGCCCCGCCGGCGCGGCAAGAAGCGCGGCCGCGACATGCAGCGGCGTGGTCTGGCCATGCCGGCGACGGCCAGCCTCATCCATGCTGCCCGCGAGCCGCAACGCCAAGAACCCAAGAAGACGAAGAAGACGAAGAAGAAGAAGAAGAAGAAAGAAGAAGAGGACGCAAAAGCGGAGGGTTGGAGGGAAGTGCGGAGTGGAGAGCGGCCTGTCCTCTCGCTGCTTGTCGGCGCCGCCTCGTCCTCTCGCCGTTCGCTCGCGCCGCCTCGTCCTCGCCACTTGCCGGCGCCACCTCGCCTTCTTCCCGTCCTCTTGCCGCTCGCCAGTGCCGTCTCGCCTTCTTCCCGCCCGCGCACGTGACGGTGAGGATGGCGACGTGAGTGAGGAGGACGGAAATAGTGACGGGAGTGGCATGGTTCCAATTTTAAAAATTTTCAGTGGCATCCAACCAATTTCGTGAATTGTAATGGCATTTTTCTAATATGCCATATTTGTAATGGCATGGATCAAATTAACCCTTAAATTTACCCAACAGAGGTTCCGACATTCACCTTGATTGTTGCTTTGTATTTAAATATTTTTAATAATGACAGAATTGTCAAATAAAACAAAAACAGTAACACCTCTCTTAATTTCCTTTTTAAATACATACTACATAATCACTTTCAGGAAACAAAATGTGCCATTGGAACGAAACATATACCTTTATGGATTTTATAAGTGCAGGAGAAGCATCTGAGATTTTGTATGTTACAGGATGCCATCCACGCCTTTCACGATCTTTAGAAGATGATAGATCCCACGCACTGTGTGTAACTGACCTCCGTGTAAGCTCTTCTTCAAGACCATGTTGCTGCATTCAAGAAAAATAATTGAACAGTCATGTCTTTGTGCAGAGGAACAGCTGCAAGGGATACTGTAAATGATTATTGACTTACTGCAAGCAATGTTTGAACATAGTGCTCATCTGGTATGCAGTTATGTGCCTTCCATGCCTCCGCAGGCTGGATAAATTGAGCGTCTCACAGAATTACTAATCAAACTTTGTTCTGGAACACTAGAACAATTAGATAGAGATATAGAGTCCAGTGGTAAATTTTGAAGCCATAGATAATGGTTCTGTTAATTAAGCTTTTTATGGAATACAAGAAATAGCACATGAGTTGTGATTATTATAATGTGCCAGTTGCCGTTCAAAATAAACAATAAAAGCAAGTTCAAGATACTCCACAAGCTAAGTGACAGTTCAGTATTTTGCTGGAGACTTTCACTTACAATAGGACGATCCCAGTCCCGCCAGAACTCTGGTAAGGGCCTCCTCTGCAATAAATAAAAAGATACAAATTTTTAATAGGAACAAGAATAGAAAACTTTAAGCTAATTGATAGGAAAGAGATATGAATTAAATAACTTGGGTTGATGATATAGAAAAATCCGGTGGATCTTCTATTCATTGTCAGGAATATGGTCAGTGCCATACGTGGCGGTTTACATAAAAATCTATAAGTTTCTCTGTGTCCTATGGTGATTATCTTAAGAGCTCATTCCTATACATGTTCACTTGCAAATGCAAAAAAATGTCATAAAAAAGTAAATATTGATAATTATTCAAAATTTCAACATCTGTTATCCTGATTTTAGTTTGATCAAAGGTATAAGGTGAAAAAGATTCCTTGGCCAGTTATGATCATGAGTAAACTATGTTGCAATACTGAAACTTATCTGCATACAGTGCATAAATATTGAATCACATACCCTGCAATGCTTCTGGAATTCTGGCAAAACTTCATCATCTTCAACCACAACTTCAGCATGTTTTCTTGTTAACACAGCCCACTGTATGGCACAAATGAATGGTGATAAGGTATCAAAACTAACTGTTACACAGTTCAAGCCAAACTCTTCTGTCTTTCATCAATAGAAACAGAAAGGTACCTGCGAGCCTTTTCTCCAATTTTCCACTGGGATAATTGGGTCCATTCTGGGATTATACCGACCCGCTTTTGTATCAGCAAAACTGTCCCCAGCATATGCAATTGGATGCTGTTAGTACCCAGGATATTATACAAGCGACATGAAAGGCTGATGCTTTAAGCTGCAAATATGCAGTTTGCTACAGGAACCATTTTGAAGCTCAAGATACATGGAAATACTTAGACAATGGAAAATGAGAAAGGCTAACATGATTTTTCTTTTTTTTCTTTAACATTCATAGTTACTAGCTGATACTTGTCATGAACTCAGAACTCATTCTTAAGTCTTAACCATTATCAGGAAACACAACACGAAATTGTGATGCTTATACCTGTCAACAAAACTGGTTGATGAAGACATTATGTAGTCGTAAGTGTAGTTGAAGTTGTACAATGGCACACAGCTGGCAGAGAGAGAAGATCCTAGTAAGCATGAATCCAATTAAGATCCAAAATGGTGCAACAACGAGCTTTGTAAGGTTATAGAAAAGATGTGTGATACTGAGTTAAAATTTGGAGCTGTCAGAAAAACAACCGTGTAAACGATACCTAAAATTGCACCAAGGCATCTGGTAAATTCAGTACAGCTTCATGTGTAGTCCCATTAAACTTAATAGCAACAGACTTATCCGACGTATAGCCAATGAAATCAATGCAACATAACAGTATAACACAAGATTCATTTCCATGGAATTTAAGATTGAGGACTTCTATTGCACCACATTTTTAGCATGAGCTTAAAATCGCTGACAGAAACTACTTATCATGTGAGCATTGCATATTGGGAAAAAAAAAAGCTAGCCAAACAATGATAAAAAAAACTAAACAATCTTCGCTAGATATAGTCCACATTTATAAAAATCTAAGGACATATCATTATGTTCAGGAACACTCCCTTAATTCATTATGTTCAGGACCTAGAAACAACACATTGTGCTGAACAAGAGATTAAGCCAACACAGATTGCAGTTAGGACTTGTTTGTTTCATAGCCTTGCCAATTTTTTGGCTATGGCGAGAATTGGCCATTGCCAAAATTTTTGGCAAAAATTGGCTAGGCATTCATTTGTTTCGCTACTAAACTTGCATTTGCTATTCAACTAAGACAAATAATTTAGCAGTGCTTAATTTTTGGCTATAAACAAAACACAGGATTAATTTTTTTGGCATTGCCAAAATATTGTGCCAATCAACTTAGTATCTGTCAAGCAACTAACAAGTCAGTAATACTTCAATGCAAGCATACACACTAACACACAACATAATTCCACAATCAATACCTGTCGGAGACGAACACGAAGCGCTCGTTTAACGGGTCCTTGAGCGCGTGGGCGAGTAGAACGCGCTCAGCCTCGATCATGCTCGCCTCCCCCCAATCCACCTGTCCAAACGAATCAGTCAACCAGACATGCATACACAACTCATCAGGAACCAAGTGTGGACTGCAACGGATGCTGCTACTGACGGCGGCGGCGTATCACACCACATTGCCACCGGAAGGGGGGGGCGAGCGCGCGAACCTGGACGCTGTTGTTGACCTGCCGGTTGTAGAAGAAGCCGGATCGGGTGGTGGCGCGGGTGAGCACGAACCCCGGCCGCGAGTGCACGAAGATGGAGAATCTCCCTTCCTTGTCCCCCTACTCAGCAAAAAACGCAATGCAAATCAGGATTCAAGCCAGCAAGAGCGAGAGGAAGGGGAGGGAGATCCGGGCGTACGCGGAAGAAGGCGTCCCAGACGAGGTCGAGCGGGAGGCGGTTGCGGGCGATGAAGAGGAAGGCGAGCCGCGCGTTCCCCGGCGGCAGCGGCGCCTCCTCCACCTCCGCCCGCGCCACCGCCACCTCCTCCGTCGCCGCTTCAACCGCCTCAGGCTTCGTCCCCTCGCCGTCCAGCGACGGGGACGAGCCGTGCAGCAGCAGCAGCAACACTACTGACAAGCAGACGAACACCAGCAGCAGCACCCCCGCCGGCTTCCCCGCGCCGCCGCGGCCGTACCCGTACAGCCACCTCCGCGGCGGCTTCATCTCCGGCGACCACCGGGGATTCGGATGGATCTCTCTCTCACCGAGCACCCATCGAATCCAGCGAGATCTCGTGATCTCGTGAATCGAATCTCCGCTTTGGCGCTGGTTACCGTGCCGAGCAAGCGCGGCGGAAGCAAGTAAAGCAAAGCGTTGGAGTGTGTGAAGTGTGGACGCGCCAACCACCGGCACGGGAGGCGACGGAGCCGCCGCAACGGCTCCAGGAGGGAGCTCAGGTGGTCTCCGGGCCGTCGGATCGGAAGACGGACGGTGGCGATGTGCGCGGTGTACCGTGCAGAGAAGGTAGCCACTTCCGCGAGAATCTTCGGAGAAAGCTTGGCTACGTCCGAACCGGCGGTTCGGACCCCCTCTCTCTCGCACAGAGTTTACCATTAAGTACCATTTAAAAAACTTTTAAAATAGCCTAATATGATTTTTTTAAAAAAAAACAACTTTTTTATAAATTTTTTTTGCGAAAAACGTATCATTTAACCATTTAAAATGTGAGCGTGCGAGAAATCTAAGAGATTAAAAGTTCGAAAAGTGAAGATAGTTTCCCCATAATTTCGAGTTCTGTTACGTTTTTTTTAATTTATTTTATCATATTAATTAATCAAATAAGCAATATGTCATAATAATCTACATTTAAAATAACAGGATATTTTTAGTTCAATAACTACAAAATAGAAAATAGAGGAAAGCTAATCTTTCAAAATTCTCACCATATGATTATTTACCGAATGTTTCTCAGAGTGTACAGTTTGTCTAAGCAGGGCCAAGATACCACACGATTTAGCAAAAGTGATTAACAAATCATACGATTAAACTAGCTGACAAGTTAAATCGAAGATCCAAGATGAGCAGGGAGCAAGAGGGGAGGGTGACCACGTTGTGAGCTGACAGTGGCACGTGAAGTTTCCATGATTTGCATTGACTATTCTAAGCACACGTGTCCCGACTCCCAAAGCGCCCGGCTCCAATTGACCAAACTTGACCGGCCCATATCTCCCGCTGGGCCAATATGGGATTTACTCAACGAGGCCCAATATCTGTTCACGGGTAGACCTGATTTGGAAGCCCACGACACCCAGACCATTCATGTGAAAAAGGCCGGGATAGTATTACCGATAATTAAGCCCGCAATATTATTCTGCTTTTAAAAAAATAATTTTTACTAATGCAACAATAGCCATTCCGTTATCACGGTTTATGAGTATTATTAAGACGCCTGCAATGAAGAACTAATCGATTATGCGGCCAAATTCAAAACAAAGTGTATATTAACTGGTTAGATTTTTCGTGGTGAAATCAGCTTATTCGGGTTTAAATTTTTATTTGACACGAGTACTCGTATTTACAGTTAATTATTCTTTCAGTGGTAGACGACGTATCTGTTGACAGCGAGGTGCTCATGATGATTTCGTTAATCTTAAGATATGCCAACTTAATCTTTCGAAGATATTCATATGGATAGAGTGAGCACTTGCAAACCGTGCTCACACACATAATCACCCATAAACCACTACTACATAAATACATAAATACCACCAACATACCTTGCCACCAACTGACTCTTGGAGTCACTTAAATTATTACGTGAGACCAATTGGTAAAGCGCATATGTATAATCATTCACACTCCCAGTGCCTTGGCGAAGGTTTTGGAGCTGCATAAACAATGCTTCTTTGTGATTAGATGGAAGAAACTCATGCTGCAGTTTTTCCTTCATGACATACCATGAATCAATCTTTCGTTTGCCACGAACTCTGCGGGATCTTCTCGAGATTTTTCCACCAAACGGAAGCATGCCCATTTAGTCGCATTGCCATTGCAGGGACACGCTCCTCATCGGGAACTTCTACATCGATCTGATCAAGCCAATCAACAAAGTTTTCAACAGAGAGACCTCCAGAAAACTCTAGTAAATTAACTCGAAAGCAACGGCGCCGACTATCATCACGTTAAGCAGCAGCTCGGTTCCTTAATTTCACGGTGGCGCCGTGCAAAGAGATTCACTTTAGGACGCCTCAGGTCGCTTGCCGAAGAACAATCACTGTCATAAGAGGCATCTTCATCGCCCTGATCTTCTGGCATATCCCTCCGTTGCCTAGTGTCAACAATTTGGGCCATCTGGGTTTGCATGGCCGCCATCTGCTACACTAAGGCCTACACTTGACGTCTCAACTTCCGATCTTGATCCCTCAATCTGGCATCGATGTCCTGCAGGCTTCGCAAGCGACGGGGAGTCCCGTCGTGAGACTCCTCTTCCATCTCAGCATCACCAACCCAAGCATCTTGCTGGGATGGATGGCCTCGATTCCTTCGCCTTCCTGCCATGGACTCGAACCTCCGCTCTGATACCAACTGATGCAATGGTTAAAATGAGGAGCCAATGAATCAAAACAAGAGACACACGAACAAGACAGAAATCTAGATGGGATTGTAACTCACAAATTTCTTTTAGTATTCACCAATAGTAGTGAATAACTTCAACATAACCTCCCTCGAACCCAATAGTCTTACATATATAGACAAGGCAGGACCAATCAAACTAGCAGGTGAAAAGACTAATAAAATATATTGTTGAACATACTAACACAGGGCTCTTAAGCTTCTTATTTAACCAAATAAATACTTATAACTTTAAACCTCATAGCTTCTTCATAAATGTTGGAATTATTGGCCTGCATTAGGAATCGGTCAGGGTGAAGGAAACTGCTCGATGCATCGGTTCGAGCTGGTTTTTTTTTTATTCTTGAAATCTCAAAGATGTCGTTTTAAAGATGTCACCTGCTGGGTCCCGGCTGAAAAATTCGATATTTATGACCAGTTTTCAACTGGCACCGATTCTTTTTTTTTTTGTAGTAATGAACGCACACGGTTTTTTTTTGCTTTGCTGCGAGCCGCCAATGGTATTGCTCCTAGTTAATCTTCTTCTCCAGCGGATTGTGTCGATCGAATTCAATTCGAATGTCATCTCATCTCATCTCACCTACATAGTGGATCATGTACGTATCACGTACTACTCTTCTCCTACATCATTTCACCAATTAATCTATATAGGTTTTCTCTAAAAGCTCTGCAATTACATCATCCAATTGCATACACATCTCCATGAAAAGATCGAATCCGGTTCCTTCTCCACGTCCTCGCCGACGCTGCAAAAGCTAAGCTGATCTGCGGGCTTTTTAACTTAGCGTCAGCTGTTTGCTCTCGATCGTCGATTAGTTTTTTAGATAACGACTAAATTAAATCTGACATTTGCTTCAACAAAAGTTACAACCAAAGAAAAGACGAAGAGACAACAAATAAAAAACGTCACAATTAAAGAAGAGATATAATTTATTTAAACAGTAATCATATTATTATACCTCCATCCGAAATTAATGAAAATTTGTATGACGATGATCTCTTTCAACATATAGTACGAATATTCACCATGTCCTCTTCGCGTATTCTCTGCAGCCGTCTGGATCTTTCGTTGGCGATCGCGAGCCAGAGCCGCCGGTTCGCCGCCGCGTCGCCGCAGAACTAGAAGCGCTGGCGCCGGTAGGGAATCTGGTAAAGCCGTAAAGGTGGATGCATGCATGCGCGGATGGATGGAATCTTGGAATCGAAGCTATAGCTAGCTTAGCTAGCTAGCTCAACTAGGAGTTGTGCGAATCATCTAGCTCAAAATCTCTCTCTATATATACAGCTTCATGGCTGGCCGACCAAGCTACAGCTTGAAGTTATACAATTGTTTTACATGATGAGAAATCGATCGAGAAGAGGAGTGGCCAAGGAAAGGATGGCGGCGGCGGCGGCGGTGATGAGCGGCGGCGGCGGGAGGAACATCGGGGTGGCGATGGACTTCTCGGCGTGCAGCAAGGCGGCGCTGCGGTGGGCGGCGGCGAGCCTGGCACGCCCCGGCGACCGGCTGGTGCTGGTGCACGTCAAGCCCTCGTTCCAGTACGAGCAGGGCGTCGCCCACCTCTGGGAGCATCAAGGCTCACGTAAGCAAACTACTCCCCCCATTTAAAATTATAGATCGTCGTACTTTTGAACATTTATTTTATGAAAAAATTATATAAATATTATTTATTTTGTTGTGACTTGTTTTATTATCAAATAAATATAATCTTAACTTATAATTTTACATATTTATATTAAATTTTTAATAAAACGAATAATCAAACGTTGTACGAAAAATCAACGACGTTATACATTTTTAAAATGAGTAGTATTAAGCATAAGCTTAGCTTACTACTCTCACTGTTTTCTATACTAGTGGTGATGTCTGTTCTGTCATATCACTCATATCACTCATATTTGGATCTCAGAAACTATCCTATTACACCATCGTCTAACGATTTTTTGTTTTATCGCTATCTTTCACTAAATTTCAGAATCATCAGATAAACGTAAAATTACTTCACTAAATTCAGAATCATCAGACTTAAATATGCACTTAATTGACTTAATAAGTTAGAAATACAATTTATTTTTTATCGTACCCATGGGCTTTTGGTCTTTTTTCCAAGTCAACTTTTTAAGGTTTGATTAAGCTGATAGAAAAATATAGTTACATTTTTACAAACGAAATATATTATTAAAATATATTTAATGTTATATTTAATAAAAATGTTATTAAATGTTATACCATTTGTTAAAAAATTTATAAACTTATAGAAAAAATTAAAGCAACTTGTAATGGGAAACAGAGGGTAAATTTCTTTCTTCTAGCGCGCGCTAATGACAATTAATTTCTCACCGGCCGGCCTGCAGCGATGATCCCGCTGGTGGAGCTGGCCGACCCGCGGGTGAGCAGGATCTACGGCGTCGCGCCGGACGCGGAGACGATCGGCATCCTCACCAGCGCCGCCAACCAGAAAGGGGTAACTGAATTATTGTTCGATAGCTAGCTTGTGTGGAAGTGAATGCCATGCCATGGTAATGATCGCCGGAGAAATGAATGGACGGATGCAGGTGGAGGTGGTGGCGAAGGTGTACTGGGGCGAGCCGGCGAAGAAGCTGATGGAGGCGGTGCAGGGGATTCCCCTGCACTGGCTCGTCGTCGGGAACAGAGGCCTCGGCGCCGTCAAGAGGCAAGCAACCCATGCATCTCTATCTCTATCATTCTGTGGTGATTTTTGTTTCTATCGAGAGAAGATAAAATTAGAAAAAAATATTAATGCATGATTAATTAATTTTTAATTATTATAAATTTAGAAAAATAATTTTATTTGATATTTTAAAGCAATATTTTTTATATATAAAGTTTTTGCATGAAATTTACTGTTTAGCAAGTTAAAAAAACGTAGCGGAAACTTAATTAGAAAAAAAGGACATATATCTATCATCTTCATCTCATAACAGTACTCCACCTACTAATACTAGCTGATCGGTAAGCTGAATTACATGATGAGGAATTTGTTTAATTTGTTTGGTTTGTTGGTTGGTATGTAGGGTTCTGATGGGGAGCGTGAGCACGTACGTCGTCAACCACGCCACCTGCCCCGTCACCGTCGTCAGGGAGAACCTGCCGCCTCCGCCGCCGCCACCGTCGTCGCCGCAGCCACCGCAGCCCGTCGCAACGGCGGCGAGCTACTACTGACGATTGATCAGCCCAGATGTTGATGGACGCTTCGATTCCCTACTATGTCGGTCAGCTGTAAAGTCGCTTGCTGTGTGGCTGTGACTCTCTCTGCTTGTGCATAGAACATTAGGGGATTCCTTAAAATGTACTTTTGTAATAACTTCGTAAGTAGAATGTTGTACTTATGTGTGAAAGTGTTGTATTGACCAGTCGTTGAACAATAATTTCTAGTGTGTGTCATGGTGCAGCTGTAGATATACACGAATCTATCATTCAAGTTTCAACGTTTAAATTCTGATCTCCGGAATTAAACGACTGTGAGTGCTTATAATCGGTGTAGAAGCTAGAAGATGCTTTCAGCTTTCTCTATCCTAAGAAAGCGAAAATACATCTATTACCTACGAAAGTATATATAGACTTTGAGGTGAATTCAGGCTCATCCAAACAAGGTCCCTCATTATTTCGCTTATGTTTACGTTTATAAGCTAAATTTTAAACTTAATTTTAGATTTGATTTTGTGGTTTTTTTCATCATATTCTTTTATAACATTTGCTTTTAAATCGCTAAGTACATGTATATAAAATTTTTACCATAAATTATTATTAAAGTTAGTAATAAGTGGTTAAAAAAACATATGTATAAGAACAAGTGCAATAGAAAGCTATGCGCCACCTACAAACACATATGAAAAGAGAGAATAAAAGCGAACTATAATTTGTAGCCAGCTATAGCATAGACTCCAAGATAGTATGTGCATATGAGAGATGGGCTAAGTATTAATGGTGTGGTAAAAATATATTTTTATATAAAATTATTGTATCTGTAGATTATTAGATTAGCTATAAATGATTGATCAATTTTTAGAGCTAGTGTTGTGTTGGTTATACTATTGACAGATTTCCTAATTGGTGCTTATGTGCCACGAAAGAATCTCACGCGCGTGTGGAGCTATACATGTACAGTACACTTTTTTTCTTTTTTAGAAAGTGAATTTTCTTTTTTTAACAATATGTTATCTTAAATTTTAAAAAGAAAATGGACAAACTTCAACTGAAATATTTAAAACTTTTAGACTCAAAACTGAAAACAAAATTAACCAAATTATGAAAACTTTCAAATCAAAATTTGAAACTTTCAACTCAAAAGTGAAAGCTTCATATCAAAATTTAAAACTTGCAATTCAAAATTAAAAAACTTTCAATTCAGATTTAAAAATTTTCAAGTTAATATTTGGAAACTTTTAAATCGGATTTTGAAAATTTTCAAGTCAAAATTTAAAAACTTTTAACTCAAATTTTCAAAATAAATTGTTTTTATTTTTTATTGAGAAATTATTGTAGTATTTATCGCTAATCGCCACGATTAGCGACATGACGTCACGTTGGCACGAATTAACTTTCCATTGTGACATACATTTTTTTTTCTAGAAAAAAAGCTAAGCGCTACTGACATGGGGCCGCCTACGCGAATTAACGTCGTGGCGTGTGTGCGGGAGCTAGTCACCCCTACTATTACTCTAAGGGCTCTCACGGTGCGTCATACTTGTCTAAAAGGACATAGAGTACCACGTAGGCTAGGGCTACGGATACAAAATCTAAATTTTTCACAGCACAAGTGTTAGCTTTAATTTTATATTTCAGTCACTATCACTTGTTTTACTTGTTTGTTTCAGTTCTCTTTTTTTAGTTTGCGTAGAGGTCCAAAACTTTAATTTTATATTTCAGTCACTATCACTGGTTTCACTTGTTTGTTTCAGTTCTCTTTTTTTTAGTTTGCGTAGAGGTCCAAAATTTACAACAAACACCTAGACTCCAGAAAAAAAAATAAATTCACCCTTCCCTTTCTCTCCCTTATCCCCTCTTGGCCTCTCCTTCCCTCATCCCCGGCGGCGAGCCAGTGACCCCGGCTCCTTCTCCTCCTCCCCTAGCTGGCATCCTCATCTCCTCCCCAGACCGACGTCCTCATCTCCTTCCCCAACCAATGTCCCTTCTCCCCTGGTCGGTGCGTTGGCGTGGAGCTCGGAGACTACGAGCAGGACGGTGGCATGGAGCTCGCAGGCGTGGAGTGGGATGATGCGGATCTGGCGGTGAGATAAGGTCAAGCTCGTCTCCGGCAGCGTGGATCTAGTGGTAAGCCTAGGCGGCGGAGGACTCTGACGCGTGCTGATGACCGGCTGCGTGGTGGAGTGGCCTCGCTGGTGGGCGCAGATCTGGTCGTAGCAATGAGGTTTGGCACAGGCTCGCCGCCACCAGCTCTGTGTTCCGTCTTCTCTTCTCTGGCGGACGGCGAGGCTTTCTCCTCCCTTCTTTGGCTCTCATCTCCTCTCCCTGTTCGGCGGCCCTCCTCCAATGGCTGCTGCCTCAAATCAGCTCTGTGGGAGTGTGGGGGCGTCCGCACGGGGCTACGCCTTCCCAACGTTGCGTGCAACCCGTTCTTCGCCCTGGCTTAACAATTTCTGATGAGGAATGTGTGTCCTAGATTGGCTTCGCGTTCTTTGGTTGGTACCGGAAGAGACCGACATGGCTACGGATCTTTGACATGGTAGGTTAGGGCTGAACGACAGTTGTGTGCACTATGAACACCCTAAGGGCTTTCACAATGCGCCGACGTGTCGTTTGGCCTGAGCGCCAGGAACGAAATATTCGATGCCACGTCCTCTATTAGCGGAGCCCTGTGAAGAATGTGGAGCCAAAACTGATCACCCATTCTTTGGCCTGTCCGAGGACGCACGGTGCGAGGAGAGGGGCGTAGCGCCGTGTTGTGGAGGTCAGAGCCTCATCGCTCCGTGGATTCGCACAGGCGGATGCGCTCCTCCCATGCTCTCTTTTCTCTCACGCCAACAACTCGCAAAGGACGGCGGAAGGGAGAACGAGAGCAGCGGCGACGCGGCGAAAGAGAGAGCAAGTAGCGGGGAAAAGAGGAGCCTACCAGGGTCCGCCATCCACCTGTCGCCGAGGCCACTCCACCGTGCCGCTGTCGAGGCCTGCGCCTTCCCGCTCCACGCCGTCGGTAAGCCGGCAGATCCGGTGTCGATTTTCCCTGGTAGCCGCTGAGCTTTGTGCCTTACCGTTCCACGCCGGCGAGCTCGGAGGACACCAACCAGCGGAGGAGGATCGTCGATCGAAGGAGGAGACGAAGAGCGTCGGCCGTGGGAGAAGACAGGGTCGCCGACGTGAGACCCACCAGTGAGTGAGGGAGAGTATAAGGGAAAGAGGGGGGTGTTAAGGAGGAATTTTTTTTTGATTTTAGGGTATTCGGTGTAAATTTTGAATCTTCACACAAATTGAAAAAAATTAACAGGGTGGCCCGCGCAATTGCGCGACTAGCACTGAAATAAAATTATATTATGATGCAAAATTATCTATATTTTTTCAACTTAAAATCTCTATAAAAATTAGAGTAGTTGGCTTGCTGATTATATATGTCATCAACCTTATCATATTGTACATAGAAAGCTTAATTATCCAATGATATACTTGCTGTGAGAAATAATAAATAAAGTGACTATAACATTTTTCATAACATTTTTCATGCTTCAACTTCAAAATGATCAAGCATCTCTATTTCTATAGGTTTTCGAAGTCCCGTTAATCGCCACCATCCCTCTCCTTGTTTGCATCCCATCTTTCCTCTCTATTTCCATTGCCGTCCCTTAGATCACCCTCAAGTATTGGATGTTTCTTTGTCACCCCTCTATTCGATTGTCCGCCTCTACTCCTTTTCATTAAGCACATTACAAAAGTCCAACCTTATCATCATTGGGGATATGTTTTTATAGTTTTTAGAAACTGTCATTGCCAACTTACTTCTTTGTTGCCCCTTAGCTCAGTCTCCTATGTTAAGTGACGCATCCCTACTCCTTTGCGCCCCTTCGCTCGCATGCCCACCGCTACTCTTAGTTATTAGGCACCTTACAAAAGCACGTCAAGGTTTTATTTTTATAGTTTGTAGAAGTTGCTACCACCATCTTATTCATTTGCCATCCTTTGGCTCGTTCTCCCATGGCAACGGTTGTCTCCTTACTCATTTATCTCTCGTCCACTTGTCTGCCTATCCCGCCATCTCTCATCTTTGTTACCGTCGGCTCCTTATAAAATTGAATCTCATCATTGTTGGATTTCCTTTTTATTGTTTTTAGAAGTTGCCGCTGCCACTTTACTACTTTGTTGCCCCTCAATAGCTCTCCAATGGCAACCGCTGTCTTCCTGCTTCTTCGTCACCTATCCACTTGTCTTTCCGCACCGGATCTCTTCTTCATTGTTGTTGGCACCTAACAAAACCGAAACATATTGTCGTAATGATTACGTTTAAAGTCCTGCCTGTTGTTGCCACCACCGCATCCTTGCCTTACTTTTTTTGCCCGTCGGGTCGCCCTCCCACAGCTCCTACTATTCGTCACTTGAATAGCTCTCCCTTCCGTGGCCTGAGTAATGCTGATTTACAAAAACTTTTTCTAAAGCGTGGTGCACTTTTTAAAATGTCAATTCTAGATTTTGTTGTTTTGGTAATTCGTATTTAAATCATATTTTGGAATTTATTTTATTTTTATCCTAAATTCTAGTTATTCCTAAATTGCATTTCTACTTTATTCTGAATTTTCATGATTTTTTGAAGTTTATTTGGAATTAGTATTGATAATCAATCATAGAATTTGTTTTATTTTTTATTTCAAATTCTAATTGATCTCGGATTGCATTTTACATGGACTTTTTTTTAATAATCCTTATTTCTTATTCTGAATTTTCTCTTATTTCTAAATTTTATTTCTACATTAAATCTTATTTTTCTTCGATTAATGTGAGAATTTATAGTTTCTATTGCGAATGCGTGCCTTCTTTTGATCTTTTAATCCAATCAGCCTGAAAATATTGATCAACTCATGCTAGATAAGGTATTCAATGGATTATTTCTATTCCTGGATGTTAAGATTGCTTGCAGTATATCTTTTTTCTCACTCCGACAAAGAAAGTTTATTGGTGCTTTTTAAATGCCTACGACCTGATCTGTGGGTTGGCAGAACTGTCGTCAGCTCGTCACGGGTTGGTAGAACTATTGTCAGCTTGTCACCATTGCCAAAAATTTCTGACCGGGTATTGACGGGCTGCCAAGTGCCAATCTTTGATGGCTTATTTTTTGGTTCACCCATTTTTTTTATGGCTTGAATGCTTGACATCGAGCTTACTGTGTTTCAATTTTTGATTTACCATCAACTAATATTACATACTATATTTTCTATCCACATTATACACTTGGAAGATCTAGTCCCCTAACCTTGTGTTATGGAAAGTTTCGATGATTAATGACAACATATTTTGGAGCTAACCATTGCTATGAGTTAGAGTAATAGGCAATGTCCCGGCATCAAGCAAAAAGGTTAAGGTTGATGGCTTACATGTTGTGGATCAATGATGAGATTATGATGTAATATATAGAGATGTGTCTCACATATTATGAATCAACGAGATGCTTGATGAGACTACATTATGAGTTGATGGACTTGTCGAAGGATATACACCATAGTTGAAGATTGATAGAAATAAAGATGGTGTGAGAAGCTAGAAGATGGACTTTATCGATGGATGAGAATCAAAGAGAAGAGATTGAAGATGTGGGGTATGAAGTGGCTACCTATGTCAAAACGGTGAAGTGCAAACGACACTCGGCTACAATGGACTATGCGATGATGAAGGGCAAGCAAGGGGCTTAGCGGCGACTAACCGAAACCGATGGTGAAGGGCGAGTGAAGATTTTGTCGTGATGGACCATGTGAGGCCAATTGAAGCTATGGATTATCCGCACCAATCATTTGAAAAATGGAAGATGAAATGTCAAAGATCAAGAAGATGTGATTTGAGGATAGTCCCGATGATGAAGCGACTTTGATGTTGGTAATCCTCCAAGTGAATAAAGAAAATGGTGTGAAGGTATTCCTATCGATATAGCTTTTCTCTTTACATTTGAGTTTAGGATGCCGTACTATTAAGAGGGATACCACATGTATATAATTGGTCGAATACTAATGTTCAAAATGATTCATCTTTGTGTGAGTTGAAAAACCTAAACCAAAATTTCAACTTCGGTTTGTTTCACATGTCACAACACTTACACTGGGTTTCTTTACAAGTTTTTCAACATCTCTTGAAGGATTTGGCTTATGTTTTATCCTGGGTTTGATAGCCCATGAAACAAGATTTCAATAGAGTCCAAGATCATCGAAATTGGACTCCGAAGAAAAAAGTCATTGACTTTTTACTTGAGCAACATCAGACTATCCAATTTGAAATCAGACTCTCCGATTTTTCACAGAACTTCACTCTCTGTCTTGATTGAAAAATCCCCTCGAGTTTTGTAAGTGTAAATCGAACTTTGAAGGAAAAAGTCATTAACTTTTTACTTGAGCAACATCAGGCTATCCAATTTGAAATCAGGCTATCTAATTTTTCACAGAACTTCACTCTCTGTCTTGATTTGAAAAATCATCTCGAATGAGTTTTTCTAAGTGTAAATTGGAGTATCCGATTATGGGTCAGATAGTCCGATGACATAGAGACTTCGAAATTTCATAAAACTTGAGTCTCTGTTTGAGGACGAAGTTTTTGCTTCTAAAATATCAGACTATCCGATTGCACATCAGATAGTCTGACATCTCAGAAAGTCCGAAATTTCATGAATGTAACATACCAAAAATTCGAATTTCGAATTTTGACCTCAGTTAAACAATTAAAATGTGTTTTCGAGTTAATGACCAAGATTTTTCCAAATATATAATCTAGGTAAGGTTCAAAACTTGCTAGTGGTCATGTATTGAGATACAAGTGATTTGAAACCTTGTCTTTTTCAAACTAATTTTGATATGTAAAACATTTTTAGTAATACAAGTAGGAATCCCTGTTAATTTATATTTATATAAATAATAAAAGCATTATACTTTTTGCCACCTAAGATATTATTAGTCCAACTCAAAAATATACACACACTAGTACCTAGAGAACCTGTGAGTTTGAACATGGTAAAATGAAATAAAGCCTTACCCCATCATCTCTGGTCAATTACAAGTCAAATTATAATTTTACTACCATTTAAATATGTATTTAAAGTAAGAATAATTTAAGGTAGATGCACTCAATGAATATTTAAAAATAATTGGTGCAATATAAAATCATGGGAAAATTCATGTTGATACTATTCAATATATACTTTTCACTAGAATTTTGGTATAATTTAATAAGTACTTTTGATACCCCAAGTAATTGGGTCAAACCAGTCAAATTATAATTATTTATAAAACCCTAATCGGCAAAACGAATATACCTCTCATATGTATATTTTATCATATGAAAACATATAGAGGATATAATTTATTAAAATACTAATCTATTTATCATGAATTAATATAATTTTTCCAGATTTTATTTCATAGGTTTTGACCTTCTAAAAATTCAAATCAATTTCAGCTAAACTGAATTTATCTATTTTACTGAGATTAGAATATAGATTGTTTTTGTATGAAACCAAAGAAAATGGAATCTAGGTATTTTTGTCTACCTCCAGAAAAATCCACATTAATTTATCATGCACACAAATTAAATGGTGGAGGTATAAATTTGGGAGGAAGAAATATATTTAAAAATCCTTTGTAAATGGTTTAAACTTACTTCACCCAGTTATCTACCCCTTTCTCTCTCTCTCAGCCTGTGTTTACATCAACTTTGGGCCCACCTGACAGTGACATGGGCTAGCTTCACCCTTGTGCATCTTGCTCCACCGCCCAAGCTTCAGAGAGAGAGACCGAGAGCGGGAGGAGGCGACACCGGCGTGCTCGACGCGTGTCCGTCGCGGTGGCAACCGCCGACGCTCGCCTTATCCTCCCCAGAGCTTCGCCACCTCTCCCATTTCACACCTACGCCGATCTAGCCGAGGGAGAGAGCTTGCCCTGCCTCCATTTCCTTCCATCTCCTTCGCTGGCCGTGAAGACGATGACCGTCGCTGCCGCTATTGCGCCTCGGTCGTTCCTCCTCTTCTTGTACTCTGTACTCTCCAACGGATGCCGATCCCATTCCTCCTAACCTGGCCTCGTGTCTTGCAGCCATCTCGCCGGAACACCGCCGTGCCCCTGCAAGCTCCAGAGCGCCGCCGCCCAGACATCATCGTCGTCTGGCCAGCTTTGGCCAAATCAGTCCAAGCCGCCGCGCCATCGTCTTCGTCTCGCTCCCAGGAAGCTGTCGACCAAAGGAATTGAGCTGGGATGCAGTGAACTCGGAGATCGATCTCTTCTCCCCCAACTCCGGCCGCCGGGCTCCATCGCCAAATACTCCTTCTCCGGTGAGCACCACTGTGATTCCTCGCGCATGAAGCATCCCCAGGTGATCCTTGAGCCGTCCCCCTCCTCTTTCTAGCAGGTCAAATGCCGAAGGTCGCTGTCGCCGTGAAGCCGAGAGTCTGTGCTGCCGTCGAGAAGTGTTCTGCATCGCCGTTACTGTCCGAGCGTCGCCAACCATCGTGCGCCCTTCGGTAAGCATCCAGGAGCCATATAGATGCTCATGCATGCATCCACTCACACGGGTTTGAGCCGTAGCTCGATATACACCTGCAACCCGAGAGCCTCCGTCGCCTGCGTCATCGTCGCCATCGATTCCGGTCACTGCAGCTGCTGAGATGACCACCGATCGCTTCGCCTTGATGCCCTCTCCGTTTTCTCTTTTGGTTGCCCGCCAAGATCGGCCGCCGTTCACCCAAGCCGCTGGCGATAAGCTCGCCGTGGAGCCGCTGCCCTGCCTCCTCAGTGCTAAGCCGTTGACAAGTGGACCCCACATAATTAGTGCTTAAGAGCCCGGCTTAGCACAAGTTTAAAATTTGCAAGGTTGAATCTGTAAGATGCCATAGTATGACAGATGGGACCATGGACTTATTTGTAATAACTGAAAACCTCTAGGACTCTTTATGGAAACCGCATTAGCACGTGCTAAAGGAGCTCGGGTTGATACCTGGAAACCCTAGGGACTTTTCTGCAAATTGACAGAGACTGACCTGTGGACCCATTGAGTTATATTTTGGAAATAAAATAGAAAAAGGTTAGATCAATATCTTTTCAATAGAAAAATTAATCAGAACTTGTGAAATTCATATAAAATCAAATATAGCTCATTTTGAGGTGAAACCAACTCCAGTAGGTTCATAAAATTGTGAACTTTAATATTGTAGAATAAAATCCTATACTCACAGTATGAGAATTATTTCTAAAATTACAAATAAGAAATAGCTAACATAGAGCTTGTAGAATTTGTAGAAAATTCATTTATATTCCAAATGGAGTGAACCAAATTTCTGTAGAATAAACAAAGTATGAACTTTAATTTAAAAATATAATACTTCATACTTTTTGTAACATAAATAGTACTAATAATTTATATTGTAAAATGACCACTACAAATGCAAGTTAATTTCCAAAAATTCATAGGAAATTCATACTAGCTCTAAAAATTATGAAACTAATTGTATTAATCCTAGAAAACAACCCTCTTCATTCCAGTAAGGTCAATTTGATCAAAATCATATATTAAAAATGATTTACAACTATACATTAGTAAATAATTCTATATATCAATACAGACTTAGGAAATTCATAACTCATGAATGAAAAGGGATAAAAAGTGTTGTTTGTGAAACTGCATATGTATTTGATAAAAAATGGTATTTGAAACTTAATAAATGGTAGCTATGACCTTATTGCTGCATAATCAACCTTGATATGTTGTTATCCTCTCATTTGTAACCATAGGATGAACTTGATTACTTTATAAATGCTCGCTGAAGAGTATATATGCTTTTATGGATGCCATTTGCTCAGCCATGCTTAGATTTAAGCAAAATACTCACTCTTATGAATTTATAAATGGGATTTTGATTATTTGGTTAATGCTGGATTGAAAATAAAAGTGTTAAGTATTTGCGAACTAAAGTGTGAGTAAAATGATTTTAGACTTGGGCGACAAGTGGTGTACATATGGTGGTAGTTGTACACCGATAGGGGGAGTGTTCGCCTGAGTTAAATAAGGACTGAACTTCGTGTCACCCACTTGAGTATATCGTACATCCATATGTGCTATTATGGGGTAGCCTTAGCTAATTAAGTTACTTAAGGTCTAACCTTGCATATTGGTAGGCCGGAGTAGAATGAATTAGTCTGAGCGATGATTCATAGGAACTACCTATTTACCCCGCTGATTATGGGGGTAGTTTAGGCGTATAAGTCTGTCCAATTCAATGGTATAGTGTCTTGTGAGGGAACGGATGTGTTCGCTGCCGCGGCGTTAGGTTTAAGGCGTGGGCCCGCCACCTAACGGTTCTGGGTCATGCCCAGGATGGATTCACACTTGCCATCGCTGATGCAAGGTTAGGCGTTAAGTAATGTAAAGGCTACGTTATGACCTCTAGACTACATTCACCATGAAGAGTGTGGTAGTGCCTTGCAAACACGAAACAAACTAGAGTGTTCATATCATGTGGGTAAAGCTGTACAAACTCTGCAGAGTTCTCTAAAACTAATCGATTAGCCGTGCTCACAGTCATGAGCGACTTGGTGAAGTGTCATGAGTATAGACTTTACTTTTGTTTTGTATTTTCAAACGATGATTTATGAACTGTGGATTTGAAATGGTAACTTGGGTTGAGTTATGATGATTGTGTTATGTTGATGAATGTGAGACTTGATGCCGGGTGGGCAGTCAAGTATATTATTATAATGAGATTGTGACTTGTTGCCGGTATGGGTAACAAGAATATGTTTATGATGTTAAGATGGTAAACATTATGATTTAACTACGTAAATGTTTTGTTAATTGAATCATCAACTCTTTTGAAAAAGAATTGTGAAACAAAACTTGCTTTACGCTACAACGAGCTACTTATATAGCCTTTCTTTGATTATATGCCTTGCATGTAGTATGTTAGGATTGTCTTGTGCTTGCCGGTACATTAACTTGTTTAATGTACTGACTCTTGTTATACTGGAATATCCATTTTGCAGGTTAAGTGCTTAGTCTTCTGAGTGATTCAGGAAATCGTTGTTTCTTCTAGGACTGGATCCAAAAGGGTTATCTCCTTTGTCGGCTGCTTGTGGTTTCGGGTAGCCAAGCTTCCGCGGATCAGTAATTATCTGGCCGTTTGGCCTATCTATTTAGATAAGAATGTAGAGTAAAGTTTATTTATGTTTACTCCCTATTATTCTGATTTTCATCGCTTAGATGAAAGTGTGGAACTAGAGCTTTTCCTGGGATCTAGTTCTACACCGGTATGAGTTTTGAGCATTTGGGATGTCGTAGAGCTTTAGCGAATTTCGTCAAGTCTCCTGAGATATGTAACACATCTGGTCGCCATCTTCGTGTGGTTTGATGGGCATGTCTCAGGCTGAAGTTGACTGGCATGCTAAAGTCCCAGCAATATCCCCAATGCTCTCTACTCGGCGCTTCAGGTTTTATACTATGTATGTTATTTTACTTGATAGGGAAGCGATGAGGTTGGATGGTTATTGTTTTACTCGATTATTACTAGACCCCATCCAACTAAACAATTCACACTATCACTTCAGATAACTTACATAATATTTAACCGGGGGTGCCTGACAATGAAACTTCGTTCTCTGTCTCTTGTTGCCTTGGAGGTTTAAAATGTCGAACTATCCGATCTTGTATCAGGCTATCCGATGTGGGCTGAAAGATTTCCCTCTAACAACCATATTTTGGGAGGATCTATATAAGCCCTCCACCAACCCTTTTCTTGGGTGACCCCAATTCATTTCATTCTAATCTTGCTTTGGGTTGAGTTTTGTGCTAAGTGCTTTGGACCTTTGAGCTCTCTCCCTCTCTATCTCAAATCCTCCTTGTTCTTTGTGACTTGGATCTTTGTGAGTGTGGATTTGGAGTTTGGGAGCATAGTGTGTGTGAGCCCCCGGTTTTGTATACCGGGAACCCCATGTGTATTATAATACCATTCCCTGGATCAGTAGATGGTACACACATGGCACAGTTGTATATCTCAAGCTGACATCGTCTTACAGGTCTTACAATATATTAATAATACAAGGGTAGCCCAAATGGAACCCGAATAGACCAAGCATGGTCGACAGCAACACAAAATACCAAAACAACTAAATGAAGTAGTGGAAGCGAAGCAGCGGCGGTCCATCTTATCCCACACGCATCGACTGGTGAACCTAGGTCCCTATTCCACCGTCCTCGGTAACTCCTTGCCAGCATAGCACATGTACAGGTCGACACCAACACCTTTCTAAAAGATGTAAATAAGCAAGAGTGAGTACCAACCGTACTCAGCAAGCCACCACTACAGAATGCATATAATGTTCATAGGGGTTCAAGGATGGCTTGGTTTATTTGCATAAAGCTAGTTTTCACAAATTATTTCACAAACCTATCCCACAACAGTTTTAACTGAAAACCACGTTAAGTTGAAGTTATCATTAACCTGCGAGGGTTCATCCACCTTCCCCAAGCCTCGCTTGGTCCGGTTTACCCTCGCATCCAATTTCCACAATTTTAACCACTATGACCTTTTTGCATATCAGGCAAGGTCACACCTTCCACACCCATCATATTTTAAGCAATATTACAAATTGACGAGGCTAGTCAAGAGTAATGCAAGTCCCGGCGCTCATTAACCGCGAGCACGGCTATTCGAATAGTTTAATTTACTCACACTGCAGTGGATGTACGCTTTTAATCCCACACTCCGTGACTCACCCAACACATGAGACTTGTCACGGCCCGGTTTTTCAGTTACCCTCGCATGGCGGCACCCGCTCCAAGGACTATGAATCCCCATTGCACCCCCGGCGCCACATTCCTACCTCGAGCCGGTTGTGAGGGGAGTCCTGGCGCTCCCGAGATTGAAGGTTACATCATACATATATAAAGCTTGACGTCATTAAACCACACACTTCCACATTTCCATACCGATATCCAGAACCTACCATGTCTGGGGTGCCACCCCACGAGAATAACCTAGTCCACCGGGTCTAACCCCACTCAAGAAGTGTGGTCGTACTCGGTTCGTTTCCTGCTTAGCTTCTTGACTCGGTCCTTAACTGACCAGGGTCGGCGGCTTACCGTTCCCAGAACCACCCATATTCTATCCGTGCCGCCCCAGTCGAAATCACTTTTGTTTAATTAAGTTTTTGGGTTTTCACAAAGGTTTTCATGCTGTGGGTGGCGCTTATGTCTCCACCCGATCTCTATCAATCACTCCCATCGAGTGATCAGTGTAACCACATCCACATATCCCACATATGGAGTGTATAACGTCTATGTAAGCAGGGCTAAGCAGTGAGTAAATAATCACGCGTAAAGTAATATACTCAGGTAACAAAGGTGTGTAAATACATAAGGATAAACAATATCAAAGGTAAGGCTTTAAGCAAATGTAGGTACGCGTTTTATAATTAGCATGCAATTTTATTTGCAATCAACACATTTATAAAAATAGGATCAACATGTTCGAGGAAGGGGGCGTAGTGACTTGCCTTGCTCAATTGGGGGTTCGTTCTCGATTAGCTCAGTTTCCTCCTCGCAGATGTACCCTGTCCGGTTGAATACTAACGTCACAAACTACTCGCTAACACAAAAAGAGCCAAAAATTCTAGAACAATCAAAAATAACCAAACTAGTGCCATTGCGTAGATCTTGATTTTAGAAAGATTTTGACGAAAGTTTCGTTCAAATCCGACTTAAAACGAGGGAGATATGGAATTCGAAAGATTGAAAAAGTTTTAAAACAAAGAAAAGGGAAAGGTCTGACGGGTGGAACCGCCCTTAACTCCTCACGTACAGGTTTTGTTTTTAAAAGAGTGTGCGCATGGTGAGGTGAAGGGCTTGGGCGAGCTACAAGCATGCATGCATATGCATACACACGGCTAGCTAGCTGCATGCATGTGAGCTGCTTGCATGCATGCACACGTACAGCCAGCTAGCTGTGTGGCGCATGCATGGCCGGCGGCACAGCGGTGATCGCTGCGGAGGGCAACCGCGTAGGGAACGGGTACGGTGTTGCGCCTCACAACGTTACCGTGCCGCGGCAACAACGGCGGTAAGGAAACAAAAGCAAGAGGAAGAGCAGGAGAGGAGCTCACCTTGCGGCAGCCGGGTAGCGGCACACCGAGCGGTGGTCCTCACACGAAACTACGGTCGTCGATGTACAGCCTGGGGACAGTCGGCCCGCGGATCGTCCTCGCACACCACGTGTTCGATCGGTGGCAACAAACGAACACACAGCGTTAAGGAATAAATGTTAGCGGGTTAGTGCAGGTTAGGGGTTAGGGGTTAGCGAGTTAGAGGTCAGCGGGTTAGTGAGTTAGAGGTCAGCGGGTTAGTGAGTTAGAAGTCAGCGGGTTAGTGAGTCAATGGGTCAAATGTTAGATGTTAGAGGTTAGCCGTTCAATAAGTTAGTCGTTCTCGGGGTTCAGATGACGGCGCGGCGCACGGCGACGTCGTTGCCGGAAGTAGTACCGGGGAGGAGCATTAGATTTTATCTTTTTATTACTTAACCCAACAGGAATGAATGGCTTGGGGAGGCAAGATGGACTTCAATAGAGGGGGTTGGGTGAGTAGAGGGATATATGTTAGACTTTGGTGAGGAGGATGGCTTGTTGGTGGACTTCGGCCCGAGGAACAAGAGGGATGTAACATGGACTTGTGGATAGGTTGTAAGGCTGTTTGGCCCAATGAGGTAGGGGGAGGCGTTGTAGACTTCTTGGCGGACTTTATGGGCTTCGGCCCGACAAAGAAGAGGGACGCGATTTAGACTTTTTGGAAGTCCGCGGTCAATGGGTGGCCCATGGAGAGAGATAATAACACGTGGGGCCCACTGGTGGGTCCCACCTCCTATTTCCTCTTTCTTTTCTTTTTTTTTCTTCCTTTTTCCCTTTCCTTCTTCTCTCTCCTTATCCTTTCCTTCTCTCTCCTTCTTCCTTTCTCTCTCTCTCTTTTCTCTTCTTCTGCTGCTGCTTCCTGGGAGGAGAGGAGGGTGCCTAGCGGGAGGGGGCCGACGGCTGGGGGAGGCGGCCGGCCGGGCGACGGCGCGGCACGGCCGGCGGAGCGGCGCCGGCGCGCAGGGTGGCGTCGGCCGTAGGCGGCGCGCGCGGCAGCAGGCGCGGCGCGGCGCGCGGCACGGCGCACGGGCGTGGGCGCGGCGACGCGACGCACAGGCGGAGCGGCGGCTACGGCCATGGCTGGCCTCGGCCGGGAGGGCGGCACGCGGCAGCGCGTGCGGCGGCTGGGGCACACGGGGCGGCGACGCGCGGCAGCGCCGCGGGGAAGGGGCGGCTGCGCGGCGCGACGTGGCGAGCCCGGCTGGCGTCGCGCCGGCCGGGGCGGCGGCGCTTCGGCACGGCCCGGGGCGGCACAGCCGGGAGGCAGCGCGCCGGGGCTCGTGGCCGGGCAGGAAGAGGCCGGGGCCGGTGGCGCGAGGCACGGCCGGGAGGTGGCGCGCCGAGCAGGAGCGGCAGCGCGCGACCGGGGTAGGTTGGCGCCGGCTCGGGGAGGGCGCAGGCCGGGCGTGGAGGTGCGCGCGTCGCGGTAGAGGCGGCGCTGGCCGAGGTGGAGGGGCGGCGCGGCGCGGCTTGCGCGCGGGCCGGCCACGGCGTCGGCCGAGCAGCGACGCACCGGGGCTCGGCTCGGCCTGGGCGACGGCCGGGCTGAGCGTTCGGCCTGGTGGAGGCGGCGCGTGACGCGGAGCGGCAGTGCACGGCAAGAAGGCGGCCGATCGAACGACAACGGCGTTCGGCCCGTCGGTGTGATGGCGACAGTGAGCGAAATAGGGCGGCTTTTATAGCCGTCGCAGCCGGCGGACAGCGACAAGCTGGCTCGGCCGAGTGGGGCCGACGGTCCTGTTGGGCGGTCGTCGTCGACAGGGAGTCATAGCAGAGCGAGGATGGGGCTGTTGCAGGACGGCGTGGACGCGGCGTACGCGTTCGGTGTGGACTTCACTCACTGTGTTGCCGGTGTTTTGGGGGAAAGCCTCGGTGGACTGGAAGCTTGGTGTAGGGGGGAGCCGTGGGGCTCGGCGCTTGCAGGCATTCTGTCGAACACCTGGCGTGCGAGCTGGCTGAGGAAGAGGGACAACAAACAGACTTGTTTTGCTGGGCAGGCCTTGGGCCAGGGGAAGGGAAGAGTACTAGGCTGGCCTAGAGGAAGATGGGCTGGCCCAATAAGGAGAGGGAGGGAGAAAAGAGTTGGGCCGAACAGGAAAGAGTCCAAAGGAATAGGATGTTTTGTAATTTTATAGGAATTTGGATTTATGGAATTTGAATGAGATTAAATTCCAAAATTGTAAAGGGACTGTATAAATGGACATTTAATTTTGAGTTTGAATTACAATTGGACTGTTAAGTGAGCTCTTGGATTTAATCTGGCATTTAGATGGGCAAGGATCAGACTTAGAGATTTCCCCGAATTTAATCGGATGGATGGACCGCGTTACTGAATCAACGTTCGATATACGAATTCATCGGTAGTCCTAGGATTTCGAGGAAGGGACTAAATTAGGGAATTTTGAATAAAATGATTTATGAGGAAAAAGGATTCGAACAGAGAAAATTTCGATTAAATAGAGTTGGGTTTAATATTCAATTGTGGTAGTCGAGGATGTCAAGGAGGGACGTGACATTTCGATAATCGACAATAGCTCTCGAGACTTTGATTAGAGAACCGCAATTACCAGAATAGATGGATGGTCGAGAAGACAAAGGAGGGATATTACCCCGAGAGGTGTTCAATTCAGGAAGAGGATCGATTTACGAAATTCGAACACTAAGGAATTCAATGCATGGCAAGAATTTAGGTTCTCAAGGATGGATTTAATCGAGATCTTTGGCACAGATTCTAGACAAACACAAATAAACAATTAACAAGCAAACTAAAATTATGCTTAGGACTAGACTTTGTCTGAGGAGGTCATATCTTTGAAAATAGCCTATTAGGAATTTATATTTCGCAATTAAGGTTTCTAGTAAATACTTTACCAATAGACCTTATTTTGCAAATAATTTACAAAAGCTTATCACTCTATATAAAGGTTCATAGAAAATAATCAAAGCTATTTCTGTAGTGGAACAATATTTGTTTTAATAAACTATCCCTTAATGGGTTTTATCCAAAATGGTGATACATTTAGATATATAGCTTTATTTATAAAGTAAATATGCCCGAGGGTTTTTGTTTTTCGAAAATATTTGGCATATGCAAATCATAGCTCCTTGAATAAATAATATTTGAAATCAAATACCGACGTATCCTCAGACGTTCGTCTATTAGCCCACGTGTAAACGAAAAACGACAGATCGAATTGAGTTAGTTCAGACATGAATGTATTTTGAAAGAGATTTTTGGTTATTCTGAATTTTTAATTCCGTATTCCAAAGTCGAAATATTCAGGATGTTACAGTGTGTGTTTCTCTTGATCTTGAGCACTAGGATTTGTCCAAGAGTTGTGTGGTGTTTATTATTGTTGGAGATTGAGGACTTCTAGACGGTTAGGTGTCGCTCTTGGGCCGCCGATCTACTTGTGGTTGGCCAAGGAAAGTTTATGAAGGCCAGATCTCACCTCCAGAAGGAAAGAGATATCCTTAGTGGAAGTAGGAGTCCATTTGTGCAACCTCACGAGGATAGGTTTAAAAAGGACCCGGCTCTTTGTGAGCTCTTCAACGGAGATTAGAATCCTCTCAAGGATTTGAACTCCGGGAAATACATCGTCACTTAAAACTCGACGATATCCTTCCTCTCTTTACCTTCTTGTTGCATTACTTTGAGCCACACTATTCTAGTTGTTGTTTGACCTCACCTTCTTGCTTGTGGTTTGGATCTAGAGCTTTTAGGTTGTTGCTTGTTTATGTTGTTGCTTTGCATGTCAGATAGTCTGATCTAACTTTAGAAAATTCGATTTACATCAGACCGTCCAACCTAGTATTGGACAATCCGACCCTATTTCGCTTTAGCTTCCACATTTCATTTAAATTGCCTATTCATCCTCTATAGGCGATGTCGGTGACACGGGCCTGGGGGTATCGAGACCAAAGGGAAGGGCGGCCACAGGGATCCACGTGGCGCGTTCCCCCGGAGGGGTTGGGCCTGAGGGTGACGTGGCGGTTGCCTTCCCGGTTTCCCCTGGGGTCGGGCTGCTCCCGTTTCTCCCCCGAGACCTGGGGTGCCCCGACCCCCTGCGGCTTGGATGCCACGTGCGCGGGTTAGGTGAGTGCGGCTTTACTCACCTAACCGCATTTATAGCGGTTCAGACGGGCGCACTACGCCGCATTTAATGCGGCGTGGCACGTGCATATCCGGTCCGTGACCGGTTACGGTGAGTGACCGGTCGCAGACCGGTCAGATCGCGGGTTAGGTGGTGCCAGGATGCCTATGCACCGCACGCGCGCCAGGCGGCCTGCTGCACGCCTCGCCTCGTCCCATCAGAATGATGAGAGCCTTCTGTCTCTCGTCTCTCAGCCGGAGTTGGTACCCCAGCTCCGGTCAGATGTTTCCCGTTCCCGATGTGAGCGGGAGACGGAAGTCATCTGCCATTTAATGAAGGCTAAAATGGGCGTCCCCCGGATGGGTCGGCTGACCGAGCGAAGGCGTGCTGCGGCGTCTGTCAGAGGCTGCTTCCGACGGTAGGATAGCCCTAAATGTAAAAGAATGTTTTCTTTCTTAGCCAGCTCATGGCCCATGTGGTAGCCCCTTGCCATATAAAAGGAGGCTGTAACACCCTGATTTTCGCTCGTCGAAAAATTTATTTTATTAAAAATCCTATCTTCAAAAATTTGGTTCTTCAAGTGTATTTAGGATTTTTGTGCCAAAGATCTCAATTGATTCTTTTCCTTGTGAACCCAGAATCTTGATCGTGATATCATCTCCCAAAATTAATTTTCCATTATTCGAATTTTGCTGTTCGAATTTTCACTCCTTAACCTTTCCAAAAATTCGTATGGTTGAAATTTCAATTTCAAGATTTTAACCGTGTCGTCAAATAATCTCCTTTCCATCCAGAGAGTCTAAAAATATTTATTTTTAGACATCGACCACCGGACCAATATTTCCTATATGTGTGCATATTAAAATCAATATTTCTGCGCATGTATCAACAATCATTTCCTTCCCATTCAAGTATTCTGAAATATTTTTGGAATTCTACCGCCCGGCGATTATCTGTCCTTTTTCCTGCACCCGTAGCTCTTTACATTTTCATTAAGTCAGGCAAGTTAATTAGGTCCATCCAACACCCGTTCAAAGACATTTCTTTGCCCCGTTTACTTTCCTAAGCTCCCTATAAAACCGACGGTTAGGCACCGTCCTGCCAGTACACAGTGAGGATTTGGCATCGTCTCCGTCTTCTCCGCTGGAGTTAGGCACCGCTCCGCGCCGCTCGCCGAGCAAGTCAGGCAGCAGCTAACGCCAGGGGAACCTGTAGATGGAGAAACATGCACAGGTGCATCGATGGCCGTTCTTGTCGCCAAATCCTTCCTCCAGAATCACCTTGACAGTATAAATACCGGAGAAAACTTACCGTGAAGTTCCTCAGTCGATTCACCACTCCATTTTTACCGCTCTGGAGCCGAGTCATCGAAGTCCCGAATCCGTCACGACCAACCCCCTTAATCTTCCCTGCCGCGCACGCCTCCCGGCCGAGGCCAACCCTGGCCGCAGCCGCCGCCCGACCTGCACCCTCCCCGAGCCGTCTTGACGGGCGTCGCCCAGGCCGAGCCAACGCCAGGGAGCCACCATGCCCGGCCGCCTCCCGGCCGAGCGCCGTGGCCGGCACACGCGCTGCCGTGCACCAGCCGCGCCGCGCCGCCCCGGCCAAGCCCGCAGCGCTACAGCACGCGCCACCCGGCCGCCACCTGGTGGCATGCTGCCGAGCCGACCGCCGCCCCTCCCAGCCACCGTGCCGCGCCCGCGTGCTGCCGCCTGCCCGCAACCGCGCCGGCCAGCCGCAGCCGCCAGCCCAGCCGGCTGCAACCGCCGCGCCGTCGCGCGCTGCAGCCGCCGCGCTCATGCCGCCGCCCCGGCCAAGCCGCCCCCCGACCGCGCGCCGCGCGCTGCCGTCGCGCGCTCATGCCGCCGCCCCGAGCCGGCGCCGCCGCTCCCAGCCACCGCACCAACCGCCGCCGCCCCGCCTTCCCCGGCCGGCGCTCCGCCTTCTCCTCCGCTCGGGAAGCAGCAGCAGAAGAAGAGAAAAGAGAGAGAGAGAAGGATAAGAATGAGAAAGAGATAAGAAGGAGAGAGAAGAAGGAAAGGGAAAAAGAAAAAAAAAGAAAAGAAAAGAAGGTGGGACCCACCGGTGGGCCCCACTAGGTTGACTCTCTCCCTGCGGACCCAGAGACTCGGGAAAAGTCTATATCACGTCCCTCTTCTTTGTCGGGCCAAAGCCCATAAAGTCCGCCAAAAAGTCTAAAATTCCTCCCTCTCGTTATCGGGCTAAGCCCCATGAAAATCCCTACGAAGTCTACATCTTGCCCCTCCACTTCATTGGGCCAACCGGCCTAATACTCTATCCACAAGTCCGAAAACACCCCTTTGTTCCTCGGGCCGACCCCAAGAAGGGACCCCTAAAAGTCCATGTTACATCCTTTGGGCCAAAACCCATCCACCAGCAAAAGTTCAGTTTGCATCCCTCTACACCTCAAACTAATCCCTAGAAGTCTATATTGAATCCTTCCTTCATCTCTGGGCTAAAGCCCAAGCCTTCCCAAAATGAAGTCCGTGATTCCTCCCTCTTAACATCACAGCCAAGGAATATTCTTGGGAATATTCCTTTCCAATTTAATAAGTTCACTTCCACATTTCAGAAAAATCCAGTAATCCTCCAAAATCCGTATCTCCCCAACCGTAAGTCCAATTGACTCCGTTCAACTTCCTCAATCTTTCTAAAAATGAGGTCTACCCAATGGCACAATTAGTTTATAATAATTATTATCTACTTTATAGGGTTTTGGATGTTTTTCTCTTTTCGATCGCGTAGTGGACGTTTTGGAGGTGCACCGGATGCGGATTCTCTCGAAGATTTGAAGACCAACAATAAGGCAAGCCACTCTTCGATCATATTGCTCCTAGTTTATAAAATGTGTTGATTGCAAACTTGCATGTTTAGCGTACACAATTATTTTAATCGGCCATCGGTCTACGAGCACACGACCGACGGACCAACCTATGTAGTTGCATTATTTTTCGTAGAAACTTGTTAAACTTAACCCTTGTCGCTCCACCACAGCAGTACCTCAATACTTACGCTCTCTGGGCGTAGGTATCCTTTTGCACCTTTTGTTTATGTCAGGTTTATGTATGGTTATCGATGTGGACAAACTTGGGTTGTGAAAGGTTTATAAAACCCGACTCGGGGAATCGGTGACTTTGAAAACAAAAAGGTTTTATGGGAGGAAACTTGCGGTGCGAATCCTCCCCTGTGTGGTTTGGTTTCGTAGTCGCGCATAAGGACCGATTCCTTTGGGTTTTACATCCGAGCATCTCACAGTACGACCACATGGGTAGAATGGGATGCCCCTAGATGAGTAACTAGCTGAAACATAGATGTCTAGCAGGTTAGCAGGTGAGGAGCACCAGTATGGTGGAGTTTACGGCAATCTCCTGTTGTGGGGATGTGTCGGGGGTCCATACGGTGGGGCCTGAGTAGATGAGGGCTTGAAAGTTGGCCTGATGCTTGGTGGAGAGATTGCACCCATCTGTGGGACACGGGACATTTATGGTTTGGTTAGAGAAAGGCTTTGTCACGAACTTCCGATACTGGCCAGTATCGGTGTAAGCTTTGTGTCTTGTGGGAAAAGCGTACAGTCTCTGCAGAGGTTTAATTGAACTGTTCGAACAGCGATGCCTACGGTCAAGGGCGAATGTGAGGTGATGCCCATAGCGTAGATTTGTTTTTAAAACTCATTTAATAAATTGGTTCGTGGAATGGGAACCGTTACCAGAGTCCTTCTTTGTGACGGACGGCCAGCCTTCGTGGTTGGGAATAGGCCTATGTGACCTGGGTTGTCGTCTGGCACCATAGGGCCGAGAGGGCCGGTTCAGGGGCCGAGATGGCCGAGTTTGGGTTGGCAGGTCGAGAGGACCGGACCCGGAGTTGTTAACCTTGAGACTTGGTTAACGAATGATTGTTGAAGAGAATGTTGGTTTATATTTTGAAAGTGAAAAGAAGCTAATAAAGAAGGAAGTGCTATGAATGCTAAAATTTGACTTTCCCGCTCGAGTCGTTGCAAAGCAACTCGTGGACGGATTGAGGTGAGACGTCTCTCTCTCCGAAGGGAAAGTTACTTTGAAAACCTACACTTAGACATTTAAAAGGAAAAGTGTTTTAAAAATGATTTGCTAAACAAACTCAGCCTATCTTTGATGCTTGCATGTACACATTTCCTAGTGGCTTACTGAGTACGAAAGTACTCAATCCCCCATTGTTGTTGTTTCTCTCCTCTTGGCTTGAGTTCAGGGAGAAATTGAAGGTTGGAGTTTCGTCCCTAAACCCAAACTACTGCCGGTGGATTTGGTGTCCTAGCTTCGCTAAGTTTCACTGCTGCTGACTCTGATTGGTGGTTGCAACTCAGGGATTCCCCGAAGCTGCAACGTAAAGGTATATTGTATTTATTTAAATCTTGCATTGATTCATCATGTTACCGCTGGTACCAGCATCGTTATCCTGGGACTAGTACCTGTTTTGCGGTTCCGTGGGAAAGCGGTTCGCCGTTCTCCTGCGGCACGCCCTCCTCGGTGCCATTTGTACAGTGGCGCAGGGGCGGGGTGTGACAGAGGCCCAGGCCTAGGAGAGAAGGGGGACTCTCTCTGGATTTCATTATACTCTCAGATCTACCAGAACACAGGAGTAGGGTATTACGCTCCTTAGCGGCCCGATCCTGTCTAAATCGCCTGCGTCCACGCGTTTTTCTCGCTGGGATCCCACAGATCAGGGGCGAAGAATTTCACCTTGCGCCCCCGGCCGAACCGGCAAAGGGGAACCTGCGCGGTCTCCCGGTGAGGAGCTTCACGCTCCATCATCTGGCGCGCCAGGTAGGGGGCACGCGCGTGTTTTTCTGAAGCCCCATTTCCTTTCGTGTGCGCCAAGCTTCGCCAGGTAAGCCCTATGGCCGAAAAGGCAGTGGCGTACGATCCTTCTTTGAGCGCCAGCGGTGATGGCAGGGAGCAGAACCCGCGCCATCGGGCTCGCACCCCGTCGTCCCCCTCCCGCCGAAATCTTGGGCGGGGGAAGGCGCCTGAGGAAGTTGAGGGATCCGCGACCTCGCTGCCTACAGGCGACGGAGGAGGACGGCGAGGCGGGGTGCGTCGCCGCCTCACCTATGGTGATGGCGGCACGCCCCAGGGCGCACTCCAGGCTGCGGGCGCACTCTTGCGTCACCCGCCCATCGTCCCCGATCCAGAGACCCCGGCCCAACGTTGGCTGGATGACGTGGCCAACCTAGTCATGACGGCGCAGCAGCGCCTAGGCACCGGCAGGCGGTCTTCCGCCGCCGGGACCTCTGACGCTGCCACCACTGGCTCTACGTCGTCGAGGCGGAGGGCACGACGGGCGATGGCCGACACCTGCCGTTCGTCCGCGGTTCCCTCGTCAACGCCTCCGACTCATGAGAATATGCATGGGGGGCCAGACGCCCGGCTCGATATCGAGCGCTGGTGCGACGCTCGTCGTGCCGCCCATGCAACGGAAGGCGCCTCCTTCTCTGGGGCGCCACTCCGTTCCGGTCACGGGGGCCGTGCCCCCGTGTCCCCGGTTGGTGGTGCCGGCTGTCGAGCCTTCATGGCGAGCCTTCGGAATGTCCGTTGGTCCCCGAGGTTCCGGCCCACCATCACCAAAAAATATGACGGGAGCTCAACCCCACTGAGTTTCTCCAGATCTACACGACTGGAATAGAAGCCGCAGGGGGTGACGACAGGGTCATGGCGAACTTCTTTCCCATGGCCCTGAAGGGCCAGGCGCGGGGTTGGCTAATGAACCTGCCACCCGCGTCGGTCCACTTCTGGGAGGACTTGTGCCAGCAGTTCACCACGAACTTCCAAGGCACATATCCGCGCCCAGGCGAAGAGGTGGACTTGCACGCGGTACAGCGGAGGGACGATGAGTCTCTCCGCTCGTACATCCAGCGGTTCTGTCAAGTCCGCAACACCATACCTTGCATCCCTGCACATGCGGTTATCTACGCATTCAGGGGGGGCATGCGGCACAACCGCATGCTCGAAAAGATCGCCTCCAAGGAGTCCTAGACCACCGCGCAACTCTTCAAGCTCGCGGACCGTGTGGCTCGCAAGGAGGAGGCATGGACCTGGAACTCCTACGGCTCTGGAGCGGTGGCTCCGGCTGCTCTCGAGTCCGCCGCTCGTTTAGGGCGACGGGACAGGAGGAGAAAGAAATGGTCGGTCCATTCCGATGACGAGGGTCATGTCCTCGCTGCTGAGGGCGCTTCGTGGGCCTCCCGAAAGGGGAGGCCCGTGGGCGGCAAAAAGAAGGAGGCCGGCGCTCCCGGCAGAGAGCGCCCGGTCGGCAGGTGGTGCACTGTGCATAACACCTCCCTCCACGACCTCACCGACTGCCGCGCGGTTCAAAACTTGGCCAAGCGAACGAGGAAGTGGGAGGAGGAGAAGAGGCAAGAACGCCGTGAGGGCAAGGCCCCGGCGACTTCCGCCGGCAACCGGCGAGGTGAGGCCAAGCAGAAGGCCCCCGCTGAGGACGTCAACGATGGCGATGATGACCTGGGCTTTCAGGAGCCCGAGGTCACCGTCGCCATCGTTGATGGGGGAGCATGCGCTCACGCTTCTCGTCGAAGCCTCAAGGCCATGAAGTGAGAGCTTTTGGCCGCAGTCCCCACCCATGAGGCGACGCAGCGGACGCGTTGGTCGGAGGTCACCCTTACCTTTGACCGGACCGACTACCCGCCATGCGTTGCCCGGGGAGGACAGATCGCGATGGTGGTCTCCCCCACCGTCTGCAACGTGAAGTTGAGGCGCGTCCTGATAGATGGTGGCGCAGCTCTCAACATCCTCTCCCCTGCGGCTTTTGATGTCATCAAGGCCCCGGGGATGGAGCTCCGACCGTCCCAGCCAATCATCGGCGTGACGCCGGGGCACACCTGGCCGCTAGGCCATATCGACCTCCCGGTCACGTTCGGTGGCCCCACCAACTTTCGCACCGAGCGAGTGGACTTCGATGTGGCAGACCTCAATCTGCCCTACAACGCGGTCCTGGGAAGGCCCACGTTGGTGAAGTTCATGGCGGCCACCCACTATGCCTACCTCCAGATGAAGATACTGAGCCCAAGTGGCCCCATCACCGTCCACGACGACCTCAAAGTCACGCTTGCTTGTATGGAACAGCGCGCGGACCGCCTCGCCGCGGTGCCCAAGCCCGCGGGCGGCGACGAGAGGCCCGACGCCTCCACCTTGCCCGCCCCGAGGCAGCGGATGGCCTCAGGCGACAAGGTCCCGGTGAAGGAGGTCGCGCTGGGCGACGACCCATCCAAGACCACCCAGATTGGTGGTCTCTTGGACGATAAATAGGAAGACGCGCTCGTCTCCTTCCTGTGGGCAAACGCCGACGTCTTCGCGTGGAGACCGGCGGACATGCCCGGGGTCCCCAGGGAGGTGATCGAGCACCGTCTCGCCGTGCGGCCGGACGAAAGGCCCATCGGGCAGAAGGTGCGGCGGCAGGCCCCGGAGCGCCAAGCCTTCATCCGCGAGGAGGTGGCGCGGCTTTTGGAGGCCAGATTCATCCGTGAGGTCATCCATCCGGAGTGGCTCGCGAACCCGGTCGTCGTCCCCAAGGCAAATGGCAAGCTCCGGATGTGCATCGACTACACCAACCTCAACAAGGCATGTCCTAAGGACCCTTATCCCCTGCCACGCATAGATCAAATTGTCGACTGCACCGCGGGTGCGACCTTTTGTGTTTTCTAGATGCATACTCGGGATATCATCAGATTCGCATGGCTAGGGAGGATGAGGAAAAAAACCGCATTCATTACCCCGGTAGGAACTTATTGTTATACAACCATGCCTTTCGGGTTAAAGAATGCGGGTCCTACTTTTCAGCGTACTACTCGTATTTCTTTGGGTAGTCAGATAGGGCGCAATGTTGAGGCCTACGTCGATGACTTGGTTGTAAAAACGCGCAACCAAGAGACCTTGCTCTCAGATTTAGCGGAGACTTTCGAAAGTCTCCGCTCCACGCGCATGAAACTAAACCCCGAAAAGTGTGTGTTCGGTGTGCTTGCGGGTAAGCTTCTCAGGTTCTTGATCTCTGCCCGAGGCATTGAGGCCAACCCTGAGAAGATACGAGCTATTGAGCGGATGCGCCCCCCTAGCAAGCTTAAGGACGTGCAATGCGTCACCGGATGCATGGCTGCCTTAAGCCGATTCATATCGAGGCTGGGAGAGAAGGCGCTGTCCCTATTTAAGCTCCTTAAGTGCTCCGAGCCGTTTACCTGGACGGAGGAGGCTGAGCGGGCCCTCACCCAGTTGAAGGCATACCTCAGCTCCCCCTCGATCCTGGTCGCCCCGGAGCCCGATGAGCCGCTGCTACTCTACTTGGCGACAACCCTGCAAGTAGTCAGCGCGGCATTGGTTGTGGAGCGCAACGATGACAGCCCTCGGCCGGCGCGCTCCCACCCTGTGTCGACCCGACCCGGGACAGAGAAGGGAGGAGAGGCCCCGCTGGAAGGTGCAGCGGCCCGTCTACTTCGTTAGGGAGGCGCTGCGGGACGCCAAGACCCGACACCCTCAGGCCCAGAAGATGCTCTACGCGATTCTGATGGCCTCGAGGAAGCTGCGCCATTATTTCCAGGCGCATCGGGTCACTGTGGTCACGTCCTACCCCCTTGGCCAAATCCTACGCAACCGAGAGGATACTGGACGAGTGGTAAAATGGGCAATCGAACTCTCCGAATTCGACTTGCGCTTTGAACCACGCCACGCGATCAAGAGCCATGCCCTCGCCGACTTCGTGGTGGAATGGACCCCGCCTCCTGAGCCCGATCTCGGACTCTTCGCCCCCGAGGCCAACATGAGCCCCTCGCAGCTGCCTCACGCCACCTACTAGGTGATGCAGTTCGATGGCTCCTTGGCCCTTCAGGGTGCCGGCGCGGGGGTCACCTTGACCTCGCCGAGCGGAGACGTCCTTTGATATTTGGTTCGCCTAGATTTCCAGGCAACCAACAATATGGCGGAGTACGAGGGACTCCTTGCGGGACTCAGAGTGGCGGCCGGAATGGGGATCCGCCGTCTCCTGGTTCTAGGTAACTCCCAGTTGGTTGTTAACCAGGTCTCCAAGGAGTACCGATGCTCCGACCTGCAGATGGACACCTACGTCCGCGAGGTGCGGCGTATGGCGCGCCTTTTCGACGGGTTAGAACTTCGGCACGTGCCCAGACAGGATAACGCGGTCGTCGACGAACTCTCAAGGCTCGCTTCATCGCGAGCCCCGACCCCACTGGGCGTCTTTGAAGAAAGGCTGGCCCAGCCGTCGGCGCGACCCGACCCCCTAGGGGAGATGGACGCGCCTGCGCGGCCCCCGAGGCCCGTCGGAGTCCAGGCCTCGGGACCCGGGGGGGCCGTGCCCGGCCCCCCAAGATTGGTCACCTGGATAGCTGAGATCCAAGCGTTCCTCAAAGATCAGACTCTACCCGAGGACCGCGAAGGGAGTGAACGCGTCAATCGCATCTCCAAGCGCTATGTGCTGGTGGAAGGGGCCTTCTACCGGCGCGGCGCCAACGGAGTCCTCCTGAAATGCATTCCTCGGGAGTAGGGCGTCGAGCTTCTTGTCGATGTCCATGAAGGCGAGTGCGGAGCCCACTTCGCCTCGCGCACCTTGGTCGGCAAGGCCTTTCGCCAGGGTTTCTATTAGCTGACGGTGCTCCACGACGCAGCTGACCTGGTCCGACGATGCAGGGCGTGCCAGTTTCACGCCAAGCAAACGCATCAGCCGGCTCAGGCCCTGCAGACCATACCTCTTTCATGGCCGTTTGCCGTCTGGGGGCTGGATATCCTGGGTCCCTTCAGGAAAGCCCCGGGCGGGTTCGAGTATCTGTATGTTGCAATCGACAAGTTCACTAAGTGGCCCGAGGCTTATCCGGTCATCAAGATCGACAAGCACTCGGCGCTAAAATTCATAAAGGGCATCACTGCTCGGTTCAGGGTGCCTAACCGTATCATTACGGACAACGGCACCCAGTTAACCAGTGTGCTCTTCGGCGACTACTGCGAAGACATGGGCATCAAGCTCTGTTTCGCCTCACCCGCCCACCCCAGAAGCAACGGCCAGGTGGAGCGCGCCAACGCGGAAATCCTCAAGGGCCTCAAGACCAAGACCTTCAACGTCCTCAAGAAGCATGGCGATTCGTGGATCGAGGAGTTGCCAGCGGTACTCTGGGCGAACCGAACCACCCCAAGCCGAGCGACAGGGGAAACGCCTTTCTTCCTCGTCTACGGCGCGGAGGCTGTCCTCCCATCCGAGCTTACCCTGAGGTCCCCTCGGGCCACCATGTATTGCGAGGCTGATTAAGATCAGCTTCACCGAGACGACCTCGACTACCTGGAAGAGCGAAGGCGGCGTGCGGCCCTCCGAGCCGCGCGCTACCAGCAAAGCCTGCAGCGCTATCATCAGCGCTATGTCCGGGCCCGATCACTCTGCGTAGACGATCTCGTCTTACGCCGCGTCCAAACGCGTGCTGGACTGAGCAAACTCTCACCAATGTGGGAGAGTCAGAATGATCGGCGTCCCCCGGCCGGGCTCGGTTCGATTGGCCACGGGCGACGGCACAGAACTGCCTAACCCGTGAAACATCAAGCATCTTCGCCGCTTCTACCCATGAGGGGGTCGGGTGTCGTACCTCGGGCTCGGGCCAACCCCGCGTCCCCCTCGGGCACGCAGGGTTGGCCGGGGTCTCCCACATGCACATACTTGTTTAATTTTTTCCTAGCATTTCAATAACAAGCACTTTCAATTTCCTAAGGACTGCGCTTGTGTTATCGTTTTCTTTTGAAAAATCTTGACTTGAGTCAGTCCGCTTGTGCTCGTCCTTGTCCTCGGCAGCCCGGGTCGTCTAAACCGCCAAATGGGGCCCAGAACCGAGCCGTGCCCCGGGGCGCGGTGAACTCCGGGGGGGAATCGGCAATGGCCCACAATCGAGTCCCCATAACCCTCGATCACCGCGCTCCCGGCCTGGCCAGTCTCGACATGCGGATCGCCCCAAGGCACTAGCTCCGACCCGCGCCGCTTGAGGCTGGGGCCCGAGCACGAGCCCTCGCTCAAGCCAAAGATGCAAAGGGATCGCGACACAGACCATCCTTATCATGCGCATATAGCAAGCTTAACTAATGTAGAAGTTAAAATTTTGTTTGATTGCAGATAAGATGAAGTCAGTTTGTACAAGCGTTGGCCCAAAGGCCTCAGAAGATGAAGGAACCAAAAATTAAGATACGCGGGGGCCGGGGGCTCAATCCCACGCACCCGGGTCACCGGCCTCGCCGTCGCTGTCGTCGTCGGCACCATCGTCGCTGTCCTCCTCCTCATCGGAGTCAAGAGCGAAGACGAGCCGAGGGGCCGTCCCCTCGAAGCCGTGGACGATTTGACCGGCGACATCCCGGACTTGGGCGCGCGCGTTGGCCTCGGTTCCGGGGGGAATTCTTCAAGCGCCGTCGACGGGGAGAAGTCGGGGTCCCGGGCTTGGTAGCTCGCCAGCACGAGCTCCACCGCCCCCGGGCGAGGTCCCTTGAGGAAGACTTAACCGTCTCCTCGATCTCCTCGGGGAGCCTTTCAAGGTCCCCGGCCATCTCCGAGAGGCACTGGGCGAGGCCCCCTCGGTTGGCAGCGTACTTTGGGTGCCGCCCGCGCTAGATGCCCGCCTGACGCCCGGCGCGGTCGAGGCGGGAGACGGCGTCCCGGAGCATGCCGGGCCCCACCTCGTTCGACAGTCAGAGGGCCTCAACCTCCCCGGCGGACGAGTCCAGGGCGCCCTGCAGCTCGGCGATGGTACCCTCGGCGGCTGTGAGGCGGGCGACCAGATCGCCGTGGCCTGCGGCCGCCCTGTCGCTGTGCGCCTGCGCGTCTAGCTCCCTTGCCCGCGCCTCAAGTTCGGAGGCCCGCTGGTTCAGCGCGTTCCTCTCGGCGCGGGCGCCTTCCAGATTACGGTGCGCCTGCTCCTCCCGCGCCGCCTCACGGAGGAGCAGGCTGTTCGCCAGCCGCTGCGCCGCGGCCTCGGCCTCCTCGAGGGCTCGCCCCCGCTCGGCGAGCGCGTCTTCGTGGAGGCGGAGTGCGGACTCCTGCTCGGCGGAGGCGGCCTCGTGCGCCGCCAGTGTCGCCTCCCGTGTAGCGACGGCGTTCTCGCGTACCGCCAGCGCCGCCTCCTTCATGTCCAGGGCACGAGCGCGCTCCTCCAGCGCCTCCAGCTCCCGGGCGCGGTGGTCAAGGGCCTCGGCCCGCCGGCGCACGGCGGCCTCTTGCACGAGCAGGCGTGAGGCCCGCCCCCCGAGTGTGGCGGTGCGCTCCTCCAGCGCCATGGTCCGGGCCTCTAAGGCCTCCTCGCGCTGGCGGGTCGCTGCCTCGATCTCCACCGCCCGTCGCTCCCGGGCAGCGGCGGCGTCGAGAACTCCGCGGTCGGCGTCGAGCTTCTCCTCCAGCTCCGCCATCCGGCTCCCGTATTGGAGACGGAAGTCGTCCCGCGCCTCGTCGAGCACGGCGGTGGCGATGAGGGCTGTCTCACGCTCCTCCTCCACTTCCCGGGCGATCTCCGCCAGGGTCCTGCGGCGAGCCTCGAGCTGTGAGGTGTGCAGGCTATGCGCCTTGCGGCCGGCCTCCACCATGGCCTCCACGGAGCGCTGTCCCTCCTCGACGCGCGCCCACGCCGCGTCGATTTCTGCCCGCTCCGCCTGTAGGGCCTGCATTTGGGCGCTTAGCCCGTCCAACACAGTGCTGTTGGTCGTAGCCAAGGCCTACAGGAGGGGCTCCGCGCTTAGCGGGATGGCGGAAGAAAAGGGGGAAGGATGCCCCTGGGATGGTGAAGCTCGGCACGGCTCGCCGGTCGGTGTGTTGGCCTCGGGGGCCTTTCCCGAGGCCGGCTCTTCCTCAGCGCCCCCTGGGGCGTCGAGCCCCGGGTGCGCCCCCTCGGCGTCATCGCGGGCCGCCTGGGTGGCGGCCTCGGCCCCCGACGCACCGGCGACCTCAGCCTCCGGCGCTCCGGCGGCCTCGGCCTCCGACGCGACCTGGGAGGCAGCCTCGGCCGCCGGTGCCTCGTGCGCGCGCGCCGCCTCCGCCTCCCGGGCAGCCTCCTGGGCTACCCGTAGGCGGCCTGCGGCTTCCTGCAGGTCGGCCTCCCACCTCTGCGGTCGCCGCCTCCCCGGCCTCGTTGCCCGCGGGCCGACCGGCCTTGGAGTGACGCGTGGGGCGGGACGGGGTCTCGCTGAGGCAGACGAAGAATATGGAACAGAAAGCGGTAAACAAAAATAAGCCCTGGGGGTTTGGGAATGAGAGTGTGGCCACTGTGGGAGAGAGGTCGAACCTGCGGGGTGGCCGGCTGAACGACCACTTTGGGGGCGTGATGAGGCTCCCCCTGCACGGCTCGGTCTTCCCCAACTTGCGGAGCCGCTTCTTCTTCCGCTCCCCCTCGGGCTGGGGTGTCGGTGCGGTGTCCTCCAGGCGCCTGCCGCTGACGTGCACCACCCCGCCCCCTCGGGGAGGAGATGGAGGAGGGGTCGCCTCCTGCTTCCTCTTCCCCTTGGCGTCGGCAGGGCGGCTGCCCCCCGAACCCCCGCCGCGGGGCCTCGAAGCATGGCCCCCTCCGGGGGTAGATTGGTTCCCTCCGCGGCTGCCGCCCTTACCATCATGGCCTCGGGGGGTCCGATCCCCCGACGCCCCGACCGTCTGCATGATGGCCAGAATGTTGGCGCGCTCCGGGTCGCTGCAGAGGGGGAGGATCCCCAGAGGGATGTGGGATGACTCCACGGAGCTAAGGTTTAGCACCCGTTGGATCACCATCCTGAAGTCCTCGGGGTCCCAATCCCACTTACGCCCCTGGTGGGTCCTCAGGGGGTCCTCGGTCCCGGCGTACTCCCAGGCGCCCCGGGCGCGTCGCCAGAGCGGCGCGATCCGGCGGCGGAGGTAATCGCCGAACACCATGGCCCCCATGAGCCCCTGGGCTCGCAGGCCCGCCAGACGGTCCTGGACGACGTCGTAGCCGTCCCCCAGATCCACCGTCGCCCGCCAGCTTGGCGCCTGCGCTGGGGGCTGGCTCGGGAGTCGGAGGCGTGCTTCGTCGGGGAAAGGGGTGTAGAACCAGTCGCTCTTTCAGTCGTCCCACTTCTTGCGAAGGACGCACGGGATGTAGCGGTTCAACACCTGCCCCCGCGGCTGGAAGTAGCAGCCACCGACCACCGTCGGCGGCGATACCGGCTGCGCGGTGAAGAACCACCGAAACAGCCGAAGGGATGGGTGCACCCCAATGAACATCTCGCACAGGTGTGCGAAGATGGCCAACGTCATCACTGCGTTGGGGGTGAGGTGCGCCATCTGGAGGCCGTAGAACTCCAGAACGGCCATGAAGAATGTGGAGAACAGCGGAATCAAGCCCGCCATGGTGAAGGAGAGGAAAAAGACGGACCGCTCTGGGTAGTGCGGCGCCGGGTGTCCCTCACCCAGCGTGACCACCTCCCGGGTGGCAGATTCCGGCATGAACTGGCGTGGTAGCCTGGCCTGCCTCTCGCTGGTGATGCGGGAAGGCGGCAGCACACTGCCGACAAGTGGCACGGAGCTCCGCGTCATGGCACCGGCGGAGGGGGAGCTTGAGAACGAGAGCGTGTGGTGAGAGGAAGGCGAGAGAAACGAGAGAGCTAGGACACGGATGGCAGAGGCAAGGAAAAAGTGGCGAGAGGAAGGAAACGAATCCCTTTCTCGACGCCCTTTATACCCTTGCCTACGCCGCGCTCGGCTCCTCGTTTCCCGCGCCCATCTCCTTGCCCCCTCGTTTCTCCCGCCCACGCCTCCACTAACCCCACTCGCCCGCTTCCGGCGCACGCGTCAGTCGTGCGACCGTAGCGATCGAGGAGGGGCAGATCGTGTGCGCGTTAATCGCGCTTGGTTACCGCGAAAAGCGCCATCATTACGTCCCCAGGCAAAACGGACCGACGTGTCCCGATCCACGCGCCGCCTCAAGTAATGTTGCGGTTACAAGGGGATCACTCATTAATGTCGACTGGCGTTTTTCTCTGTTGTGCGCGACTCACGACCGTTGGAGTCCTGCTCGCCCTTCGGGGGCCGGTCCCACTTGTCACCAGGGCCGAGGGGTGGCGTCAAGCCTGGGTCCCCCCCGAGTGTGGCCACCCGGGCGTAACGCCGGGGGCTGCTGTCGGTGATACGGGCCCGGGGGTATCGAGACCAAAGGGAAGGGCGGCCACAGGGATCCACGTGGCCCGTTCCCCTGGAGGGGTCAGGCCCGAGGGTGACGTGGCGGCTGCCCCCCCGGTTTCCCCCGGGGTCGGGCTGCTCCCGTTTCTCCCCCGAGACCTGGGGCGCCCCGACCCCCTGCGGCTTGGATGCCACGTGCGCGAGTTAGGTGAGCGCGGCTTTACTCACCTAACCGCATTTATAGCGGTTCAGACGGGCGCACTACGCCGCATTTAATGCAACGTGGCGCGTGCATATCCGGTCCGTGACCGGTCACGGTGAGTGACCGGTCGCAGACCGGTCAGATCGCGGGTTAGGTGGTGCCAGGATGCCTGTGCACCGCACGCGCGCCAGGCGGCCTACTGCACGCCTCGCCCCATCCCATCAGAATGATGAGAGCCTTCTGTCTCTCGTCTCTCAGCCAGAGTTGGTACCCTAGCTCCGGTCAGATGTTTCCCGTTCCCGATGTGAGCGGGACACGGAAGTCATCCACCATTTAATGAAGGCTGAAATGGGCGTCCCCCGGATGGGTCAGCTGACCGAGTGAAGGCGTGCTGCGGCGTCTGTCAGAGGCTGCTTCCGACGGTAGGATAGCCCTAAATGTAAAAGAATGTTTTCTTTCTTAGGCAGCTCGTGGCCCATGTGGTAGCCCCTTGCCATATAAAAGGAGGCCCAGGCCTAGGAGAGAAGGGGGATTCTCTCTGAATTCCATCATACTCTCAGATTTACCAGAACACAAGAGTAGGGTATTACGCTCCTTAGCGGCCCGAACCTGCCTGCGTCCACGTATTTTTCTCGCTGGGATCCCACAGATCAGGGGCGAAGAATTTCACCTTGCGCCCCCGGCCGAACCGGCAAAGGGGGACCTACGTGGTCTCCCGGTGAGGAGCTTTACGCTCCGTCAGGCGACATCAAGATCCTTTCAACACTTAAAAATGTATGCTTGCACTTCAAAATAGAGGCCAATGTCTTACTTTATATATATAATATATATATATATATATATATATATATATATATATATATATATATATATATATATATATATATATATATACACACACACACATATATGTAACAATCCTATTCTTAATTTGTCAGTCTGGGCACAGAGACCTATTCTAGTTTTGTTTTCTACTGCCAAATTATGTCAATTTGTCATATGTCAAACCGAATGTAATAGTGCAATATTAACTTGTCCGTTTCTAACACTTTCATATTAATGCTCAATAAATCTTAATCGTTGCAATTCAGAATTTCCATGATCAACAGTCAATTCGAATTCTAATTTATTTCTAAATCGACTTGAACTCTCGTTTTTCTTTTTCTCTGATTAATGTGATAATTTCTAAGCTCAACAGTGAATATGATGTCTTCTTTCAAGGCTGTCTTAATAATATAATAGATAGATAGGTAGATATGAGGATTGAAACAAAAAATGTCAGTGGTTGAAATATAAAATTAAAGTCACATGATCACACCTAGAGTCATTTGCACCGTGAAAAACTCAGATTTTAAACCCGTAGCGACGTGGTACTCTAGAAGGGTCTTGCGCTGTTAGTGCCCTAATAGCAACAGGACGAGTGGGTATGGTAATCCGAAGATCAACCCACTTAATTGGTATGGGCTTGCGGCCTAGAATACACTTGCACCCTACATATGATGGGCTGTATTCTGACCTACGTGTTATACGGCCCACTCAAATGAGTTCCGGCTTGTGAATGGGTGTGGCTGGGCCGAATCAAAGTAGTCCCCAGGTACACCATGCCTCGGCCCGGCCCAACACTGCAAGCCTGTTGCCGCGGCGTCGTCTCCACCCGTTCTTCTGCTCGACGCGGCGACGGCAGACGGTTCCCGGCTTCGGCTCGGCGTCCGGCGGCCGCGGCGGCGGCGGCCTATGCTCGGCCTTGCCGCAGGGAGGGCGTCTCGCGACGGGTTCCGCTTGTTTTGAGCCGGTGTTGTCTGAGGAGAGGAGGCTCTTCTTCTTCTTTTCCACTTCTGGATTCCTCGAAGCCTCCTGCCCCTGACGCCCGCCAGGTGTTCGACTTTATGGCGCCGAAGCGAAGCGGGTGCGCGCCCATACAACCAGCGTCCAGCACTTGGCGGCGCCGGCGTGCGTGGCGGAGGCTTCGAGCACCGCGAAAGCACTTCCCTGCTCCTCCCGTGGGGATGGTCGCGCTGCTCGAGCATGGCGTCTGTCAGTCTGTGCCGTTGTCCGTCGATGGGATCCTTCAGCTCAAGGCCGGGGATGCACGTCGGAATTTTTTTTTTTGCATATTGCAGCTTGAGTGCTCACTGCAGAGACCAATCACTAATTCTCACCAGTTTTACCTGAAGATGCGAAGTGCAACCGGAATAAGTCTATCACTCGACAACTCGCCAATCCATTGACCCCAAGCTCAAGCTCAAGCTCACTTTTGGCCATGGGTTCACAGCGAGTTCCAGTGTTCCACGGATTAGGCAACTGATCTGCTGCTATTCCACACTGCTTGCTAGGCAGTGCGATGAAGATTGGCACATGTTCAGATGACATTTGGCCACGCAAGCATGATGCCGTTTGCGGAATTCACAAAGAAACCGGGCTGATGGATGGCGCTGCCTCTGTGTGGAACTCAACATGGTTTTCGACGAAATATCAGACGCCTATGCAGCTCTGCTGAACTTGATTGTCTCCTTGATACGCCGCTGATTGTGCCGTCCTAAGAGCACGCACGCACCGCAGGTTGGTAAATGCTTCAGCTTTTCTTTTTCCCTTCCTGCACTGCACACTGTCAACTCTCCATGCATTGCATTGCAGGCGATCCATCGTCATGCAGGGGCCTGCCTCATCTTCTGCTATGAATGTTCTCAAGTCAAATGGTTAATCATCGTCATACCGGGAAGCAGAGCTTTACCGGCAGATTCCTGAAAGGAGATGGACTTTTTACAGGAAAGGTTGTCCACACGCATCTGATTGGTTGCATGGGAAAAAGTGAGACTGATGAGCTATATCCTATGCACATGGTTAAGGTTAGCGTCCACGGATTTGTTGTGCAAACTACCCTACTGCATGCCTGCTCGCCATTGCAGAGGTTAGCGGATGTTTACTCAAATTATTAATCATTCCATATTGAAAACAAAGTTATGAATAAATAAAGGGAAGACAAAATGATTAGGTTGGGGCCTAGCTAGCTGCCCAGAAAAACCCTGCGGAAGTTTAATTTAATGACTGAAATTAAATGCTTGGAGAAATTAGAGAGATTCAGAGGAATGTCGAAATGCTTCTGGGGGTTTCATAACTAGAAGTGTCTTATATCGTGCTGGCATGGTATTTAGATAGCTTTTTCTTTTTGCAGATAGTTTCTTAAGTCTCCAAACTCCCTGCCTTTTTTCTATTAATTGAAATCTGTCATACTCCTGTTTGGAATAGATGCCAGTTTAGAATGTGTATAGTCAAACTTAAATAGTTTAGATGCAAATGTATGCGAAAATTTTTGGATTTTTCATATGAAAATGGCACGTAGGTCCAATATGAAAAATACTATCATGAACATATAATAAATAAAAGGCAATAGTCAAATGTGTGTATTGGAGACCATATCAATATCCGAAACAATAAGTAAAAAGGAACATAGTGAACATCAGTTTGAATCTTGATAAAGATCATGAACACCAACCTTTTCTTTCCCATGATCCAAATATACTATGCTAATGCTACGCATGCCTGGTGAATGTAGTCATTAGTATTTCTTTAGCTGAGTTTACGAGGCTAAGGTTCATGCATGTCTAAGTAGCCAGTGATGTATAGTTAATTAGTATGATGGACATGTCCATTTGTCCAAGAATGTTTGTCCTGGCGTCCGTGATTTTCGCTTAAATATACCATCTCGTTTTTCAACATCTTATATTGAAGTGCTACTCTTTATAATACTAAATAAATTAACCAGTTCATTTAAGATGAGCAAGAAGGAAAGGGGCGCTTTATTCTACACCCACATTTGTCCTTTGACTCATGTCCCATCCGGATCTCAAGCACTGTGGTTAGGCAGGTTAGAAGCGTACAAGCAAGTAGCACAGTATTAGGCAGGCTTAAGTCAAACCCAGATCAATCAGGACCCAGTACTAAATTGTTTGAATGTCAAAGAAAGTCAATCTTAGACCAATGATGCAACCATTGCACCAACAGCACATCACTGTCCTCATGTTACCGAAACGACGGGTAGTTGTGTAGGCTTTGAGTCACAAGTCACAACCAATCATCTGCTGCCCTTTCGACCATTTATTTTCTCAAATTTCAATCATGCGTTGCTAACTAGTGTGGTTTTACAGCTAAACGAGTAGATAATCTAGTTGGAAAAAGGAGTGCTCCGTTATTACAAATCTGGCTCACCACAATGTGGTCTGAACTCTGAAATCTGAATCAGAAAGTTGTGTGTCGTTGTGCATCATGAGAATTCAGAAGCCAATAGGCAATAGTAGATAACCGGATAGCCATATTGATGTCTCTATCTGGTTGGATGTTTCCTAAACGTGGGAATCTCTGCTATGTGCAGTTCAACCGAAGGAAACAAAGAAAAGTGCGAGCTGGTGCGTCCCATGCATGCTGCTGCTGCTGCTGCAGTTCTGCTTGTGATGGGGGCCTGGATGCAACTATCGTGGTGGTTACTGTGAGTTCTGTTCTGTTTTTTTTCTCCCCTTCGCCTTTGTTTCGTGTGGTTTATTGATGCAATTCTCTTCCTGTCATTGTCACTCCCCTGCAAAAGTCACTTTCCCTCTACCTGATAATTGAAAAGAATGCCACTATGTGTGTCTCGCTGGCTTGGTGATTAATTACTTCTTTCTGAAATTTTGTTAATGTAGCCTATTCAGATACAAATATCATATATCTATATATACGCATTTGCGTTCTGTTATGTGATCGTAATCGTATTACAGTATGCTCTCCTGGTTCTGATCACGTGTTGATTGCACATCCAATTTTCTGAATTCCCTTGCAGTGAGATGGTCTGCCAGTACCTCCCATGGTGGATCGGTGCCAAATTAAGCTGACAAGGAGAAAATTTCATGCCGTGTACTTGTTTTCAGAGTCAGCAAAAATATTGACTTCGGAATCGATGAACAGGGTAAGCACGAATCTTATTAGTTTTCTGTCACTAAACCTGAGTTAGAAAACTATTAAGCCAAGGAATAAGGATGGAAGCGTCATGCTATTGTCCTCATGCCACCAAATCATGGGGAGTGGTTGAACTGTTTACGCACGTACACTCTGTAAAGTGGCAGTGTATCTTACTGATTCCCGCTGCCCTTTTTTCATCCTTGCCACCATTTTCCATGCAGAAGAAGCTGAGCTAACAAGTCAAAGCAACAAGATTAGCCTTTAAAATACCTCATACTTAGCACTATATTATGCAAGTCTAGGCTGATTATTGTAACCACATATGTGCAAGAGATACTCTGTAACAGTGCTATACCTTCTCCTTTGGCTTTGTGTTGCATTTTCAGATACCAAGAATCCATCACATTACCCTGAGTGATATGCACAGAGCAGGTAGTGTTTGACAACTTTGTTTCTGCCTTTTGCAGCTTAGGCTCCTACTTTGTGCACATGATGAGCCTCCAAATCTCAGCTATGGAGTTCATAGTTTCATACTCTTCTTGTCATCTCCAGAGTTCCAGCATCCTGTAAGTTCACTTCATGCATCTCAGAACACTGCTTCAGTTGCTCAGTTGATGGTATCATTGGTCTTAGCAATGGCTGCCAAACTGATCAGCTCCTCCATTGTTCTTGCTCTTCTTCTACCTCTGTTCTGTGGCATCCTACTTGCACCATCATGTGTAGTGGCCACAGTAGATACGGCATCTGCCACTCTCCTGCAAGTGAAGTCAAGTTTCACTGACCCTAATGGCGTCCTCTCCGGCTGGTCGCCGGAGGCCGACGTGTGCTCATGGCATGGCGTGACATGCCTGACAGGGGAGGGCATTGTCACCGGCCTCAACCTGTCGGGGTACGGGCTGTCCGGCACGATATCGCCGGCGATAGCCGGCCTTGTCTCCGTCGAGTCCATTGATCTGTCCTCCAATTCCCTCACCGGCGCAATCCCGCCGGAGCTCGGCACGCTGCAGAGCCTGAAGACGCTGCTGCTTCACTCCAACCTTCTCACCGGCGCCATCCCACCGGAGCTCGGCGGCCTCAAGAACCTGAAGGTACTCAGGATCGGCAACAACCGGCTGCGCGGCGAGATACCGCCGGAGCTCGGAGACTGCTCGGAGCTGGAGACGATCGGCCTGGCCTACTGCCAGCTGATCGGCGCCATTCCCCACCAGATTGGCAACCTGAAGCAGCTGCAGCAGCTGGCCCTGGACAACAACACCCTCACCGGCGGCCTCCCGGAGCAGCTCGCCGGATGCGCGAACATGCGTGTCCTCTCGGTGGCTGACAACAAGCTGGATGGCGTCATACCTTCCTCCATTGGCAGCCTGAGCTCTCTCCGGTTTCTGAACCTTGCAAACAACCAGTTCTCCGGCGTGATTCCGCCGGAGATCGGTGACCTCTCCAGCTTGACATACCTCAACTTACTCGGCAACCGCCTAACCGGCGGCATCCCGGAAGAACTGAACCGGCTGAGCCAGCTGCAGGTTGTTGATTTGTCCAAGAACAATCTGTCCGGAGAGATCGGTGTCATCTCTGCATCACAGCTGAAGAATCTGAAATTCCTTGTGCTGTCTGAAAATCTCCTTGAGGGCACCATCCCTGAAGGCCTCTGCAATGGCAATGGCAACTCGAGCTTGGAGAACCTGTTCCTCGCCGGCAACAACCTCGGAGGTGGCATTGATGCGCTGCTCAGCTGCACCTCGCTGCAATCCATCGACGTGTCGAATAACAGCCTCACCGGCGAGATACCGCCGGCGATCGACAGGCTGTCGGGCCTCGTCAACCTTGCGCTGCACAACAACAGCTTCGCCGGCGTCCTGCCGCCGCAGATAGGTAACTTGAGTAACCTGGAGGTGCTGTCTCTGTACCACAATGGCCTCACCGGCGGCATCCCGCCGGAGATCGGCCGGCTGCAGCGGCTGAAGCTTCTGTTCCTCTACGAGAACGAGATGACCGGAGCCATCCCTGATGAGGTCACCAACTGCTCGAGCTTGGAGGAGGTCGACTTCTTCGGCAACCACTTCCATGGCCCGATCCCGGCGAGCATCGGCAACCTCAAGAACCTCGCCGTGCTCCAGCTCCGGCAGAATGATCTGTCCGGCCCGATTCCGGCGAGCCTTGGCGAATGCAGGAGGCTGCAGGCGCTGTCGCTGGCGGACAACCGGCTCTCCGGCGAGCTGCCGGAGTCGTTCGGCCGTCTCGCCGAGCTTAGCATCGTCACCCTGTACAACAACTCGCTGGAGGGCTCCTTGCCGGAGTCGCTGTTCGAGCTCAAGAACCTGACGGTTATCAACTTCTCCCACAACCGGTTCACCGGCGCCGTCGTGCCGCTCCTCGGCTCGAGCTCCCTCTCCGTGCTGGCTCTGACCAACAACAGCTTCTCCGGCGTCATCCCGGCGGCGGTCGCGCGGTCGACTGGCATGGTCCGGCTACAGCTGGCCGGCAACAGGCTCGCCGGCGTGATCCCGGCCGAGCTGGGCGACCTGACTGAGCTCAAGATATTTGACCTCTCGAACAACAACTTCTCCGGCGACATCCCGCTGGAGCTCTCCAACTGCTCGCGGCTCACCCATCTGAACCTTGACGGGAACAGTCTCACCGGCGCCGTCCCTCCGTGGCTCGGTGGCCTCCGATCGCTCGGCGAGCTGGACCTCTCGTCGAACGCGCTAACCGGCGGCATTCCGGTGGAGCTCGGCGACTGCTCCGGCCTGCTCAAGCTGTCCCTGAGCGGCAACCGTCTCTCCGGGAGCATCCCGCCGGAGATCGGGAAGCTGACATCACTCAACGTTCTGAACCTGCAGAAGAACGGATTCACCGGCGTCATACCGCCGGAGCTCCGGCGATGCAACAAGCTGTACGAGCTGCGGCTGTCGGAGAACTCGCTGGAGGGGCCGATCCCGCCGGAGCTCGGGCAGCTGCCGGAGCTGCAGGTGATACTGGACCTGAGCCGGAACAAGCTCTCCGGCGAGATTCCGGCGTCGCTCGGAGACCTCGTCAAGCTGGAGAGGCTCAACCTCTCCTCCAACCGGCTCCATGGCCGGATACCTCCCTCGCTGCTGCAGCTCACGAGCCTTCACCTCCTCAACCTGTCGGACAACCTCCTCTCCGGCGGGATCCCGGGCGCGCTCTCCACGTTCCCGGCCGCGTCTTTCGCCGGCAACGACGAGCTCTGCGGCGCGCCGCTGCCGTCGTGCGGGGCGCCGCGGCGGCTGCCGGGGGCGGAGGTGTCCGTCATCGTGGCGGCCATCGCCGTCGTGTCGGCCACGGTATGCGTGGCGCTGCTGTACATAATGCTCAGGATGTGGAGCAACTGGAGGGCCGTCGCCTCCGTGTCGAGCTCCGACGGCGAGGAAACGGCGTCCTCGGTGGTGGCGGAGGCGGCGGCGGCGCACGGCAAGTGGTGCGCCGGGGACGGCAAGTACTGGAAGGTCGGGTCGGTGTCGGTGGCATCGTCCGCCGGCGAAGAGAAGTACAGCTCGGCGTCGTCGGAGACCAGCGTGCTGCACGGGAAGCCGGCGGAGACGGCTGTCGGCGGCAGCGCGGTGAACCCGGGGAGCAAGTGCTGAACACGACGACGCCCCACCATGGATCGCCTCAAGCTCATCTTCTTCCTGTCGTTGTTTCTTTACCTTGCATTGTTCTTGTCATGTGTTGTTGCTCTGAAACAGGAGTTGATCAGCGAAGCAATTAGCCTTGAAGAACAGCTTGGTTTTGTCTGATGGTTTGGTTTGCTCTGTTCCATGACGATCAATGATGACCCATTGGTATTTTGGGTCTAAGTTTAGCAGCCCAACGTGTTCGCCTTAGGGTCGGCCCAGTAAACAAATCTTTCAACATCCACAAATTAACTCATATGCCTCATTGTAAGAGAAGTATTTTTATTTCTATAACTATAACTAGAAAAAGTGTCTGTATGTTGCAACAGAATAAAAAGACAAAAAAACTGAGGAAAAGTTAAGAAATATTTACATTATGTAATTAATTAAAATACAAATTTTACTATCTTCTTCATATAAAAAAAACTATATGAAACCGCCATATATGTAATTGAGAACGTTGGGCTTGGCTTGTTTAGGTTGTGAGACCGTCATGAACAGGAACACGTGGTCGACATACGGACGCCGAATCGGAAACGTCCGGATGAACGATTGGAGTTACATGTAATGTTGCGTCGTAGTTGTAGATCTGGAATTGGCGTTCCGGCCAATATGGACATCCCCTCTAAAAACAGATGACATAATTGAGTTCACAACTCTCGGGAACATGTTTTCACCAAGTCTTTCTCATTGAATTGATCTCATCGATATCTATTTGATGAGCAGCGCAACAGAAATTTGAATCATGCACGGTTCTTGTGGTGTTCGGAGTCGTGCAGTTGCACATACGAAAGAAATTGTGGGACATGGACATACTTATCTACCATCCTAATCCAAATCGAGAACAAGATGAACTATCACATCTTGATTTTCGTTTTAGGGATTTATAAATTATTTTATAAATTATTTCTAGAATTTATATTAAAGTTCAATTAATTTACCAGGGAAGTAAATGTGAGAAATAAAATTTTCCAAATAAAACATGACCGTATTTAATTTTTATTAAATTCTCCATGATTAATTACACTTTTTGAAATTTTCCTCAGAATTTGCTAAGCTTAATTGCTAATTTTAATAATACAAACATCATTTCAACGTTTATTTAAATAAAAATTTAAATAAAAACCCTCCTTTCTCTTTGGGCCATTTTCAGCCCATTTCCTTCCTCAACGCGCAGTCGAGCCGGACGGCTTTCCTCCCTTCTGCTCCCCTCCGCCTCAGCCCACAAACGCGCGTCCAGCCTAGCAAGCAACCGCAAGTCTAATCGGCCTCCTCCTTCTCCTCCTCTCACTGGCACGTGGGCTTAGCGCTACAGTGTCATCCCCTACCTCTATCCGAAGTCCTGCAGCTGCCCGACGCTGCCTGCAGCCGCCTCCTCCATGAAATCCGGCTGCATCCTTGGGGATAATCCAAAATTGATTGAGAGGTTTTGATCCTTATCTCCTTCTCTCTCCGTTTTCCTAAGAATCGAAGAAAATGTGTCATATCGAGCTCGGAATCGAGCCCAATCCTAAACAAGCGAACCCTAGAGTTTTCAGTCTCGCATAGTATTCATTTCACTCGCGTAACATGCGAACGACGGACGAAAAATTGTCCAGATGCCTTGCGCATTTTTTAATTAGGTATAGATTGCTAAAAAACTTCCATTAGCTTTTTCTCCTTAAAACTTTCAAATTTATGACCCTTAGATTGCCTCGAGATTCATGTGAGAGGAAAAAATTTTTGCACAGCCATGCACTAGTGGAGAGTCAACCTCCCGATCACATGCTCGAGATTCGCATGAGAGTAGAGATGGCAATGGGGCTCTATAACCCAAGACCCAATGGGTTCTTATACCCATGGGTGTATTAGCGGACACAAATCCTTACCCGTTGGGTAGGTGGGTATGGGTCTGTTCTTTAGCCACCCGTACCCACTTACCCATGGGTAAAAAACCCATGTGGTTTGCTTACTTTTGAATGGTAATGTTTGGTTTAATTCTAGTTTGTTTATTGTCATATATGGTTTACTTCTTACATAGTTTATTTACATGCTTTTGAATGTTAATGTTAAAACCAAGGTTACCTAATATGATGAGGCTGTCGTCGTAATCGTCTAATTATTGTGTAAAATTACAAGTGCTCTAAGTTAGTGTAGTACCCGATGGGTACCCATTACTCGCACGGGTGTGGGTATGGGAAGAATATTGCACCCACAAACAGATGTGGGTGTTGAAGCGGGAAGTTTTAATCATCACGGGTGTGGGTATGGGGTAAGAAAACCCGATGGGTGTACATCCGTTGCCAACTTTATGTGAGAGGAAAATTTTTTTGCACAGCCATGCACTAGTGGAGAGTCAACCTCCCGATCACATGGAAAAGAGCTAATGATGCTAGCAATTCAACACAAATATGTTTTTTCACAATTACAAATATGTTTTTCACAATTCTATATGAGTTAAATATAAGTTACTTTATAAAGTTACAATGTAATTATACTTCAATTATATTATAGTTACATTTAAAAGTTTTTCACCCAAAAAACTAGCGGCAGTTTTTTACGTAGTCTTTTTTATATCAACTTATTTAAATTTAAATTTAAAAATAAATCCTCTAAAATCATAATTTCAAACCTAACTTTTTGGCTCTCCTATACCACAGTGGTGTGATGTCACACTCTGAAGTTTCTCCTTTTTCTAGCCTTAAATCAATTAATAAATTATCTCAAGAAATTGTTTAATTTAACATAGAGTCAAATCCTAATTAATAAATGCATGTAATAAGTGGAATTGGTATGGTGAAATTTTTCTTGAGTCCCCATGTTAAAATATATTAACAGGATTTTTAGTGGAATTTTCACAGCAAAGAAACTAATTTTAATAATTAAAAATGTGATTATCGGAATTAAATTAAATCCAAACCTCCTTTTCCTTTTCTTTTTTCCTTTTCCTTCTTTTTTCGGCCGTGGGCCATTTTTGGCCCATCCTGCCGTCGGCCTGCTCCCTCCTGCACGCCCGCGCCCCTTCCCCGCAGGGTCGGCCGAAGGCCACGGCCCAGCCTAGTCCGCCCATGCCTCCCTCTCCTCTCCCGGACGCCGACAGGTAGGCCCCACCTATCAGGTCCATCTTTAACCTCCGGCCGGAGGTGCAACCGTCGCCATTGCGCGCTCAGGGGCCACTCCGCCCACTCCGTCCGCTCGCCCGCAACTGCCGCTCACCTCCTCCGCTTTCCCCGCATGCGCCACGCCCGCGAGTGGCTCGGGATTCAAAATCGCCGTCCCTTTCTCTCTCCTCCTCCCCACGCCACTGCTTTCTCATAACTCCCGGCCACGTCCGAGTCACCTCCAGCCCTATAAATGCCGCCCCCTAGCTCCTCTCTTTTTCCGCAACCACCGAACCTCAACGCATCCTAAAACGCCCTAGCGCCGTCGCTCCCATCATCGCCGCTTTTCACTGCATCTGGCCGTCTCCAGTTGCCGCTCCAGCACTCGCTGAGCCACACCGTCTTCACCGCCACACTCGTGGGATTGTGCCGCGCCTCGGCCACCATTCGCTCACCCATCCCCATCGTTGTTTCGTCGTTGTCGTCGTCTTCTTCCTCCACGTCGGCCAGTGAGGACCTCTCCATCTTTTCCCCCTTTTACTTTTTCCTTCACGCGTCGCCGTTCTCCGCTCCAGCACTTTTGTCTGGGTGCGTCGCTGACCTCTGCACACTCGCTGCCGGCGATCATCTGGTGTATCGCCCGCGTTTTTCTAAAAACCGCAGTTTAGCGTTGCACTGTCTTTTCGTTCAAAATTTCCAAAAATTACAAAGTTAGTTTTAATTTTGTTTTTATTTATTTCCCCGGTCGTATCAAATCATTTTCTTTCCGTCCAAATATTCTAAAATATTTTGGACTTCTACCGCCCGGTGGTTATCAGTCCTTGTGCACCCGGAGATTCTTTGCACTTCCATTAAGCCAGGAAAAATCACTCAGGCTCATCCAACACTCGTGCATGCATGTTTCTTTCTCTGTTTTCCTAAACCTCCTGCAAAACCGACGGTTAGGCACCGTCCTGCCAGTACACAGTGAGGGTTGGCACCGTCTCCGTCTTCTCCGCTGAAGTTAGGCACCGCTCCACGCCGCTCGCCGAGCAAGCCAGGCAGCGACAATGGCCAGAGGAGCCTGTAGACGGAGAAGCATACACAGAGGCATCAATGGACGTTCTCATCGCCAAGTTCCTCATCCCGAATCACCCTGGCAGTATAAATACCCGAGAAGACTTACCGTGGAGTTCCTCAGCCGATCCATCACTCCATTTTTACCACCCCGGAACCGAGTCGCCGAAGTCCCGGAGTCCGTCGCGTCGAGGTGGCCGACCTCTTTCCTTCCCCTCTTCTTCTTCTTCTTCTGCCCTGCCTCCTCCTCCTTCCTTCCCAGCCGAGCCCCTCCCCTCTGCCAGCACCAAGCCGTCGCCCAGCCGCTGGCCCCACGCTGCCCAGCCGTCGGCCGGCGCCGCTCCCGGCCGTGCTGCAGCCGGCGCCAAGCAGCCGGGGCACTGCCGCCTCCCAGCCGCCCGGCCGACGCCGCCCCCTCCCCTCCCTGCCGCCAGGCCGACCGCGCTGCGCCCCCTGCCGAGCCGCCCGCCTGCCCCGCCGGCGAGCCCGCGCTGCCGCCGCCGCGCCGCGCCCCTGGCCGAGCCCGCACTGCCGCCGCCGCGCTCCCTTCCTCTCGGCGCCCCTCCCTCCCAGCCTCTCTCTCGGCATGCGGCAGAGAAGGAAAGAAACAGAGAAAGGAAAGAAGGAGAGAGAGGAAGAGATAAGCAGGAGAAAGAAGAAAAAAAAAGAAAAGAAAAAAAAGAAAGAAAAGGAGTGGGACCCATGGGCCCACATCTCTCCCTCCCTCCTTTGACCCTTTGACCTTACAGCTGGGCCCCCACTCGGAATATTCCCTGGAATATTCCTCTCTATTCTTTTAACCCTCCAAAAATCCCCAAAACTTCAAAAATCCATATCTTTTCATCCCGAACTCCGTTTGACTCCGTTCAAATTCCAAAATCTTTCTAAAATTCCCCTCTATTTATTAACGCTATCTTTTTCATGTTTTGTCTTGGTTTAGCAGTGGTTTTATGTATGGTTTATTTTCTCGTGTTTAGAACCCGAGTTGGACGGAGGATTCGCGCAGGAGTTCGACGCTCCGTCCGTTGTTGCGGAACAAGGCAAGCCCCCTTGACCATTTATTGCGCCTATATTTTTAGATTAAATATTTTGTTTGCCAAATTGCATGCTTTAGGTTACACTGTTTTTGGCCACGAGTCAAATATGGATCGTCGGACCTTCCCAGTAGTCGCACTTTTACTATATAGGAATTGATGACCCCATTCCTTTGTAACTCCACTACATATTTTGCGTTGGTATTTAAAATGCCAAAGTAGATTGCCTATAGGTCACGATTGTTCTGTCGTGCGGGAAAAACTGGGATATTTTTATTTTGAAAACCCGGCGAGATGTCGGTATGGTTAAGAAGGAGAAAAGTGTTTTGTAAAAACATGATGATGCGGGAGTCAGTACCTTGGTGGTTTGACTATGTATTATCCATAAGGACCGTTTCCTTTGGGAAATTCATCTGAACATATGACAGTACGACCACACGGGTATAATGGGATGCCCCTAGCTGAGTAGATAGCTAAAACATAGGTGTCTAGCATGTTAGCAGTTGAGGAGCACTGGTATGGTGGCGGGTATGGCAATCTCCTGTAGTGGGGATGTGTCAGAGTCCATACGGTGGGGCCTGAGTAGATGAGGGCTTGAAATTTGGCCTGATGCTTGGTGGAGAGATTCCACCCAACTGTGGGACACGGGATATTTATGGGTTGGTTATGGAAAAGCCTTGTAGCGAGCTCTCCTTTGTCGACCATGTCTAATCCACATGTGTTCGGTAATGCGAGAAGTTTGCGACGTGTGGGTAAAGCGTGCAACCTTTGCAGAGTTTATTCAAACTATTTAAACAGCCATGCCCACGGTCATGGGCGGATGTGAAGTGTTTCTCATAGCGTAGTGTTTGTTTTATAAATAAATCATTGGAATGGGTACCGTCACCAGAGTTTGCCTTTGTGGCGGACGGCTAGCCTTCGTGGTTGGGAACGAGTCTGTGTGACTCGGGGTGTCGATTGGCACCAAGGTGTGGTTAGGGCTGAGATGGCCGAGGTAAAGTGGCTGAGATGGCCGAGCAGTGCTGAGATGGCACGGTGTTTGATGTGAGAATTACTACAGTGACAGGTTGTTGCAAAGCAACCTGTGGAATGGAGTGAGGCGTGAGCCTTACTTCGAAACTAAAAACTGTTACACTAGAGGTTTACAACTAAATTATTTATAAAACCTGGTTTTCCAAATAAAACCGTTCCACCCCTTGTTATTGGCCTTGCATGTCATATTTTCCGGGCTTGCTGAGTACACTGAGTACTCACCCTTGCTATTATTATTTATAGAGTTAGAAGAAGGATACCTTGACCCTTTCGCCGAGGCCTATTTTCAAGAGCAGGTGGAGTACGACTCCTCTGGGTTTCAAGCCTAGTTCCCAAGCCTAGCCTGTGGATTTATGGTTGTCTTCTTGCTTCATGTCACCCTCCACTGTTGTTATGTTTCCGCTTGCGTTTACCTTGTCCTTCCAGTCTTTCTACCAGTCTGGGGTTTGTCCACGACGGTAGTAGTTTGAGACATCCAACAATGTTGTAATAAAAGCTTGTATTTCTGGATTCCACTATTATCCTGTGAGTACCAGCTCGTGTATCCTGGGACTGGTACTGTAACCACAGATAAGGTTGTGACCTCCAGCCTATGCCGGTTGACCTTTTTAGACCAGCATAGTTTGGGGCGCCACAGGGTGGTATCAGAGCAAAGTTTGGCCCTAGGATAAAACCCCCTTGCTTAGGAAAGCCCTTAAGATGTAAGCCCTTAGGAAAATCTCCGCGCCCTAGTGCACACTAGGGTATAGCCGCGTGCGGGTTTGTGAAAATTTAAAGTTTCACTTATCCTTTCTCCTTAGTTGTTTCTTTCCCTTCTTTTGAAAAAGTGTCAGTTTACTGACCCCTTCCTCTTTGCAAAATTTCTGTAGATGATTTACCTGATACGCGAGGCTACCATGGGGGATTATGACGGGTTTGTCCAGATGCTGACGGACCTTGCTCACTACCTTGGGTTTGCTCCTCCGATCTTTGGGGCAGAAATCCTGCAGATCACTCCACCCCGCTACCGTGTACATGTTTGACTTGTTCCATGTGCTCTTGGACTCCACCGCCATCGCTTCACCAAGATTCGCCCCAACCCCCGCTTAGCCCAACAGAGTGTTGCCTTCACTGCCATCCGGCGCCTTCGTGAATCCTATGACCATCTCCTTGACCACATGCATTTCCACCTCCTTCCCCACCTCCATCGCGGCTCACCCGACAGTGTGTACCGCTACAATTGCCAGGAACAAACTCCCGCCCAACTCCGCCTATTGGAATTCACCATGTTCTTGGATGGACAATACCACTTACTCCTGGAGGCCTACCGCCAGCTGGAGAGGCACTTCACCGCCTTTGAGGGGATACCTCTCGCCCGACCTCCGCCAGCCTTTTCCACCTCACATCCCAGTAGGGCACGTCGCATTGAGGGAGGCAGCTCGCAAAGTTCCTCCCCACCCCCACCACAGCCTTCCCCGCCTTTGCCCTCCCGTCCGGTATGCCGCATGACCGCGCGCGAATACCGCTCCTTGTTCCGGTTCACCATTGATCCCAATTCCTCTGCTGCACTGCCGGCACAGGGCGACACTTCTACCCCACCGACTAGTGGCGTCCCCACTCCTGCTCCAGGACTCCCCACTCAGTTTCCACCTACCTATGGCGTTGTCCTGGAGGATGAAGAGCTACGCGGCAACCGCTTCCCGTAAAAGGATCATCCCTGTCAGTCAGTGGCAGTCCACTACCTCTTGATTAGGAGCTTGAATAAGGTGGTCTCGCAAGGTAGTGGTGAATGGGAGGTTTAGTCGAGATCGCGTCAGTTTGCCAACTTTTTAGGAGTTGTGTAGCACCTCGTGTGGTGTAGTCTGTGTCAGTGTCTAAGTGGTGTACCCCTCTCATGTATTGTGTTGTGCTCTTGTATTGAGTGTTTGTGCTTTGGTTTGAAAAAAAATGTCCTTGTAGTTAAACTTCTCTTTCTTCTTTGGATAGATGGCCGAACGCCCCCGCCGTACCATACGCGCTCCCATACGCCTTGGACATGAGGAAGAAAGCCCGCTACCCCGAAATACCACCCAGGAAGAGCTCGAGGTACAACTGGATCAGGCATCTGACCACGAGCATACCAACTCACGAGAAGCCCAGACACCCACCTCAGGATCAGGAGGCTTACCTCATCCACCTCCTCTAGATCAGCAAAGCGTGCTAACCTTGCAAACTCAAATTTTGCAAGGCATAGCTCAGAACTTGGCTGCCCTCAACCATCAGCCTCGCCATGCTTTCGACGGACGGTCTAAGTTGAACGACTTCCTAAGGACCCGTCCCCCGGAGTTCTCCCAAACCTCGGAACCAGTCGAGGCGGATGATTGGTTAAAGGACGTTGCCAGGAAGTTGGAGTTGGTGCAATGCAACCCCAGGGAAAAGGCGTTGTATGCAGCCCACCAACTCAGAGGACCCGCAGCCAACTGGTGGGGAAACTACTGTACGGCGCATCAAGATGCCACCACCATTGACTGGGAAGAATTCGCCGAGGCCTTTCGAGGGGCGTATATTCCAGAAAGCACCCTCGACATTAAGCGAGAGGAATTCAACAACCTCAAGCAAGAAAATTCCTCCATCAACGAGTACTTAAGCAAGTTCAACCACTTAGCCCGGTATGCTGCTGACGAAGTGGACACGGAGAAGAAGAAAATTTGAAGATTCCTCAAAGGCATGAATGTGGGCATCCACATTCAGTTGGTGGCACACAGCTTCCCCAATTTCCAGCAGATGGTCAACCGAGCCCTTATTGTGGAAGATACCAGGAAGGAAGAGGAAGCCCTGCGAAAACGTAAGGCTGCTCAGCTCGGACTCCTGCACCACGGAGGTCCACGCCCTCGGGTCAACTATCCTATCCAGTACTGTCAACAAACGCCTCAACCAAGTCCTGGATACTCAACCCGTCCTTTCCCACCCCGTCCTTTGGCACCAGCTCAACCAAGGACTTACTCTGGTAACACCGGAAGAAGTAACGTCACCACTTCCAACCCTCTGCCAAGGAACCCGTCCACCGCAGCCAGATTCCCTTGCTATCGCTGTGGACTTGTGGGACACTTCGCCAGGGAGTGTACCCAGCGTTCTGCTCTGCTGCCTCTGGGGCCTCTCATATCAGTACCACCAGGGCGCCCGCTACGACTCTAGCCAAGGCTGCCACTCAGGTCAGTGGTCAGGCCTCTCACTCTGCCCCGACTTTTGGACGAGGTCGAGTCAATCATGTGCAGGCGGAATCAGCCCAGGAATCCCTCGATGTGGTGCTAAGTACGTTTCTTGTTAATTCCGTACCAGCAGTCGTCTTATTTGATTCCGGAGCCTCGCACTCTTTTATCTCTTGCTCATTTGTGGAGAAAAATGGGATAAGGACTAAAGGGTTAGGAACACCAATGCTTATCCAATCCCCTGGAAAGGAAGTTAAAGCCTATCGAGCCTGCCCAAAGGTGAGCCTAGACATAGAAGGCGTCACCTTCACTGTTAGCCCTATCATTCTAGAATCCCAGGGTCTGGATTTAATCCTAGGGATGGATTGGTTATCCAAACATAAGAGTCGGATAGACTGTGCCACCCACACCATAATTTTGCAAGGACCAAATGGGAATGAACTCAAGTTCATCCCTTCCTGACGATTGATAGCGCAACCTCTCCTAAGCGCCATGGAAGCCATTCCTTTGGAGGAAGTAACGGTAGTCAATGAGTATCCGGATGTATTTCTGGAAGAATTACCCGGAATGCCTCCAGATAGAGAAATCGAGTTCTCCATCACCCTTGCCCCTGGCACAGCCCCTATATCCAAGAGACCCTACAGAATGGCCTCCAACGAATTGGCAGAAGTCAAGAAGCAAATCGAGGAATTAAAGGAAAAGGGATTTGTGCGACCCAGCACATCTCCTTGGGGAGCCCCAGTCCTTTTGGTAGAAAAGAAGGACAAGACCAAGAGAATGTGTGTGGATTACCGTGCCCTCAATGAAGTGACCATCAAGAACAAGTACCCTCTTCCTAGGATTGATGACCTATTTGATCAGTTACACGGAGCTAAGGTCTTTTCCAAAGTAGACTTAAGGTCTGGATATCACCAACTGAAAATTCGACCAGAAGACATACCCAAAACTGCCTTCTGTACTCGTTATGGACTATACGAGTATACTGTCATGTCCTTTGGACTCACCAATGCCCCAGCCTTTTTCATGAACCTTATGAACAAAGTGTTCATGGAATGCCTCAATAAATATGTCGTGGTGTTCATAGACGATATCCTCGTCTACTCTAAGAGTGAGCAAGAACATGCTGAGCACCTAAGATCAGTTTTGGAAAGGTTAAGGGAACATCAACTCTATGCCAAATATTCCAAGTGCGAATTTTGGCTTGACAGAGTTGCATTCCTTGGCCATGTCATCTCTGCTAGCAGAGTAGAAGTAGACCCCGGCAAGGTTAGAGATGTACTCTCATGGAAAACCCCGACCACAGCCACCGAGATCAGAAGTTTCCTCGGACTAGCAGGCTATTACCGGAGATTCATTGAAGGGTTCTCCAGGATTGCCAAGCCCATGACCGAACTACTCAAGAAGGAACGGAAGTTTATATGGACGGCAGCCTGTGAAAGGAGTTTCCAAGAGCTGAAGAAGAGACTGACCACGTCCCCCGTCCTAATCCTCCCAGACATACGGAAGGATTTTGACATCTACTGTGATGCATCCAGACAGGGGCTAGGATGCATGCTCATGCAAGACGGAAGAGTAGTTGCCTATGCCTCTAGGCAATTAAGGCCCCATGAAGTGAATTATGCTACCCATGATCTGGAGTTAGCTGCGGTAGTACACGCCCTCAAGATATGGCGGCATTACCTGATGGGCAATAGGGGTGAAGTATACACCGACCATAAGAGTCTGAAGTACATTTTCACCCAGACTAAACTTAACCTCAGGCAGAGAAGGTGGCTAGAGTTGATCAAGGATTATGATCTCGGGATACATTATCACCCGGGTAAGGCAAACGTGGTTGCTGATGCATTAAGTCGGAAAGTGCATTGCAATGCCTTAAGCACTCTACCACACTACCTAGAACTATGCCGGAGCCTAGAGAAACTACGAATAGACGTGGTCAAGACTAGAACCCTTGCCACTTTAGTAGTACAACCCACCCTAGAGCAACTGATCGACGAAGCAAAATTAGACGACCAAGGGATCACAGAAATTAAGAAGCTTGTCAAGGAAGGCAAAGCCTCAGGGCACTCCTTGGACGATAAAGGGGTAGTATGGCTGGGAAAACGTATCTGTGTCCCCAATAATAAAGGATTGAAGGATTTGATACTTTGGGAGGCACACGAGTCCGCATATTCCATACACCCCGGTAGCACCAAGATGTATCAAGACATCAAACCTCACTATTGGTGGCCTGGGATGAAGCGTGACATCGCAGAGTATGTGGCCCTATGTGATATTTGCCAACGAGTAAAGGCAGAACACCAGAGACCCGCCGAATTGTTACAACCTTTAAGGATACCCGAGTGGAAATGGGAAGAGATAGGAATGGATTTTATTACCGGATTTCCCAAGACCCCTTCTGGCCACGATTCCATCTGGGTAATAGTGGACCGACTTACCAAGGTCGCACACTTTATCCCCGTCAAGACCACCTATTCCAGTAAAAAGCTGGCCGAGTTATACATGACCCAGATTGTATGCCGGCATGGGGTGCCTAAAAAGATCGTATCAGATCGAGGTACTCAATTTACTTCACATTTCTGGCAGAAACTCCATGAGGCGATGGGCACAAACCTAAACTTCAGCACAGCCTATCACCCTCAAACCGATGGTCAGACAGAAAGGGTAAACCAAATTCTGGAGGATATGCTGCGAGCATGTGCCCTAGACTTTGAAGGCGCATGGGATCTGTGCTTGCCTTATGCCGAGTTCTCTTACAATAACAGTTATCAAACCAGTATCCAAATGGCCCCCAATGAAGCCTTGTATGGGCGAAAATGCCGAACCCCGCTCTGTTGGACGGATGTAGGGGAAAAGAAAGTATTCGGGCCTAATATCCTACAGGCAGCCGAAGAACAAGTTAAAGTAATCTGGCTTAGACTTCAGGAAGCCCAAGCCCGACAGAAGGATTATGCCGATCACCGGCGACGGATGCTTGAGTTTGAAATAGGAGACCATGTGTACCTAAGGGTGTCACCTTTGAGAGGAACGAAGCGTTTTGGAATGACCGGAAAGTTGGCACCACGCTACATTGGCCCCTATCCCATTATTGATAGACGAGGCGAAGTCGCCTATCAACTCGAGTTACCCCCAGAATTGTCAGGAGTACACGACGTATTCCATATCTCGCAACTAAGAAAGTGTCTTCGTGTCCCTGAGGAGCAAGTCCCCATCCAAAAGGTTGATGTATAAAAGGACTTAACCTACACGGAACGGCCAATCAAAATACTCGATGAAAAGGAACGTCGTACGCGACGAAAGAACATCAAGTTTCTCAAGGTTCAATGGAGTAATCATACCGAGGATGAGGCTACCTGGGAACAGGAAGATCACCTCCGAGCCGAGTACCCAGATCTATTCGCTTAGCTGCAAAATCTCGGGACGAGATTCTCTTAAGGGGGGTAGGTTTGTAACGCCCGCGTTTTTCTAAAAACCGCAGTTTAGCATCGCACTGTCTTTTCGTTCAAAATTTCCAAAAATTACAAAGTTAGTTTTAATTTTGTTTTTATTTATTTCCCCGATCGTATCAAATCATTTTCTTTCCGTCCAAATATTCTAAAATATTTTGGACTTCTACCGCCCGGTGGTTATCAGTCCTTTTTCACCCGGAGATTCTCTGCACTTCCATTAAGCCAGGAAAAATCACTCAGGCTCATCCAACACTCGTGCATGCATGTTTCTTTCTCTGTTTTCCTAAACCTCCTGCAAAACCAACGATTAGGCACCGTCCTGCTAGTACACAGTGAGGGTTGGCACCGTCTACGTCTTCTCCGCTGAAGTTAGGCACCGCTCCGCGCCGCTCGCCGAGCAAGCCAGGCAGCGACAATGGCCAGAGGAGCCTGTAGACGGAGAAGCATACACAGAGGCATCAATGGACGTTCTCGTCGCCAAGTTCCTCATCCCGAATCACCCTGGCAGTATAAATACCCGAGAAGACTTACCGTGGAGTTCCTCAGCCGATCCATCACTCCATTTTTACCACCCCGGAACCGAGTCGCCGAAGTCTCGGAGTCCGTCGCGTCGAGGTGGCCAACCCCTTTCCTTCCCCTCTTCTTCTTCTTCTGCCCTGCCTCCTTCTCCTTCTTTCCCAGCCGAGCCCCTCCCCTCTGCCAGCACCAAGCCGTCGCCCAGCCGCTGGCCCCACGTTGCCCAGCCGCCAGCCGGCGTCGCTCTCGGCCGTGCTGCAGCCGGTGCCAAGCAGCCGAGGCACTGCCGCCTCCCCCTCCCCTCCCTGCCGCCCAGCCGACCGGCCTGCGCCTGCCGAGCCGCCGGCCTGCGCCCCTGGCCGAGCCCGCTCGGCTGCCGCCGCCGTGCCACGCCCCTGGCCGAGCCTGCACAGCCATTTCACGCCCTGAAAATTCACTACCAAAATTTCCAAAGCAAATTGTGTATTAAAATCCCTGTCCAGGACCAGCCAGGGTACGAAAACGACAAAATTGCCATACAGATCCACATCTTACAAAAACAATAAAAATCTCTTACAAAACTGCAGCGGAAAAAAAAACAAACTAAACACTCGCAACATAGCGACTCCAATCCACAGGCATCCTCGACGGTAGCCACAAGCCAACTCTTCTGAAAAGTCTTCCTCTAAAACATACTCCAACTCTGGTGTGGGGAAAATAAAACAAGACTGAGTACTACCCACTGTACTCAACAAGTCATACCGGAAAGAAGAAAATAATGATGCAAGTAATAACAAAGGAGAGCTGCAAAGGCTATTTTGCATTAAATACGCATTTAAAAACAATAGTTGAAAACAGTAAAACAGTTGAGTAAATTAATCAAAATTAAACCATCACTGTCCAACGCTACACCACGTTGCAACAGGCCCAAACCACCATCTGAACTACACCAATTCCATTAAGTCAAATTATTAGAGAGTTCAACTAATCACGGTGAATCTGGTTGATCGCCCATAACCACGGGCACGGCTATTCGAATAGTTTTACTCTGATCAAAGGTGTACAACTGTACCCACAAGACACAGTCCCACAACACATTACTGTGTGCCGACATACAACCACGGTACACCAGAAAAGGAGCTGTGACAGGACCCTTCGCACAACCCTTCCTAACCAAGCGCACCACACCTCAGGTTTCGCCCCCGCTCGCTTACCCGGCAGCGGGCAGCCCCCCCTCGTGCCTCGGTGAATCCGGCAGCCGATCAACGGGTACACCCCTGCCGACCCAACTCCATCACGCCCACCCTCGCCTAGGTACGTCGGCTAGGAAAAAGCTATACTACAAATTCAGCCATTACCCACGCTGGCTTGTGGAAAGCACGGTAATTCTTCTAGGGTTTCCCGCGAACCGATCCTTAAATGTCATGAGCACGACCATCAAAACCATGTGCTCACAACCCACCATTACACAAGATTTTATTTGAAATAATTATTAAATCGCCCACGATTAACCATCGTGAACCATCATGAGATAATCATCATCAAGTAATAGTGAAACTTTAGTTATCCCATTAGTGATCTAATGTTTCTAAGCAAGGCTAAGCAAGTTCTATTGTAGCAACTACTCAAATTATTTCCCAAGCTATCAAAGGAATAAGGTAATTGCAATATAAGACTGAGTACAATAGGTAAATAAGCCCATAGATGACATTATAAAACAATGCAGTATTTAGAGAAAAACAAGATTGTTTCACAATTTAGGTACAATATGATCAAATGAATAAGAATGACTTGCCTTGCTCCTGCGCTGGATCGACCTCGGCAATGACTTCGAAGTAAACGGAAGCGTCGGAATTACCGGAATTTACGCGACAAACAAAGAAAACAACAATACATGCTATAAGTCTACTAAAACAAAGAACAAAACTATTTTTAATGGATTCTAGACATTTTTATGAATTTTCTGAGACTTGAACGGACTAAAACGGAGTCCGGATGAATTAGTTATGAATTTTTGAAGATTAACTGTGTTTTTACTATAAAAGAAAAATCCTTAATCAATTATTTATTGCGCAATAAACCCTTAGGGCTGACATCATGCTGACGTCAGGGCTGGCGGCGCGGGCGGCTGCGCACCACGTGGCGCACGCGTGGCGCCGACGCAGCAGCCACGCGACGGAGCGGCGCGGTGACGCGGCGACCACGCGGCGCTGGTGCGGACGGCCCAGATCGGCCCGGGTGGCCGATCGGGCGGCTGAGACACGCGGGCGGCCGAGCGGCCGAGGCTCGGGCTCGACCGAGCCGACCATGGCGCACGGCGGCGGCCGGCGCTAGGGTTTGGGCGGCGCGGCGCAGCAGATGGCGGCGGGTGCGCGCGGGCGGCACGGTGGCGGCGGAGCGACGTGGCGGCCACTTGGGGCGGCAGCCGAGCAGCGGAGCGGGCGGCGGGAACGGCGGCGGCGGAGGGGGAAAAAGGGGCGGCGGCGGCGGTGCTTACCGGCGGAAGGCGGCGGCGGCTCACAACTAGGGTTAGGGTTTGGGACGGCGGCGGCGGGGAAAACGAGGGGGAGGGAGTGCCTCGGGGGCGATAAATAGGGGTGGCGCGGCGGGAATCCCGCCGAGATTTGCGGTGGCGCGGGCGCGCGGCGGCGCCGGCCGATACTTACCGGCAGCGGAAGACGGCGGCGGCGCGGCTTTAGGGTTTTGGGGAGAGGCTGCGGCGCTCGGGAAACGGGAGAGGGGTCACGGCGCGAGGGAATAAATAGGGGAGGAGGGCGGCTAGGGCACGGGCGGCGGCGGTTGCGGAGTCCTCGCGAAACACGGCGGCGCGGGCGGGTGGCGGCGCCGGCCGAGTCGGAGACGGACTCGGCCGCGGGCCCACCCGTCAGCAGGCGAGCGGCGCGGGGAGGCGGCGCGGACTTCCGGGTGGCCTTGGGCCGGCCCGGGAAGGGGAAGCGGGGGGTGCGCGGAGGGCTTGGGCCGGCTGGGCCGGGGAGGGAAGGAAGCGGCGGGGCGGCCCGGGAAGGCAGGAGGAAGCGGCGGGCAGCTCGGGCAGCTCGGCTGAGGAGGGGGAAATGGGCCGACGGCCCGAAAGGAAGAAAAAGAAAAAAAAGGGAAAAAGAAAAAAGGAAAAGTATTTCCAGGGTTTTAATTATTGCGCTTGAGGTTTTTAAAGTGGTTAAAATTATTTCTAGGGCTCTGAAAATTCCACTAAAAATCCTGTTAATGTATTTTAACATGAGAAACTCAAGAAAAATTCCACCATGCCATTTCCACTTGATTAAATATATTTTTAATTTAAAATTTGCTCTAGGTTAAAGGAAATTTGTTTTTCGTGATTTAATTTACGAATTTTAACCTGGTGGACAAACTTCGGGGTGTGACAAATCTACCCCCCTTAAACGGAATCTCGACCCCGAGATTCAGTGAAGAGGTGCGGATAGGCGGCCTTCAACTCGTCTTCTCTTTCCCAATTGGCTTCTTCCTCTGAATGGTGGCTCCATTGACTTGTGATCCTGCCGATGGATCCGCATGACCGCTGGTGTTGCCACTCGTTCTTGTGTTGACCATCTGGAGGTGAAGAACCAGTAGAAAGAAATAGAAAAGAAACAAAACAGATTGCTCAGAACTAAGCTTTAATATATATTAATTTAACTGTAATTGTTCTGATCTATTTTAAAACACTCCAAAACAGCAAGCAAAATCCTTAATAGGATAGCCATACCATAGGCACATGGTATGGACCATCGGCTAACCCCAAGCAACAAACCTAACACACAGCATCTAACAAGAGAACAAACTAAGAAAACGGAAAACTAAGGGTAACGAGCCTAATGCTCGGAACGGCTTCCGGAATCCGCCATGGCAGTGTCTCCACTTGTTGGCTCCGAACTTGAACCACTGCCGTTGCTACCACTGGGTGTGGCGTGCAACCAACCTCCGCTACCACTGGCTGGACCCTGGTACGCAGACGTTGAGGTGAAGGTGATGGCAAACTCTGGTGGCGACGGCGGAACTGACGTTGGAGCGGGTGGTGAATTCCTTGGCATGAGCTGGATACGCACAGGAGCGGTGGTCCTCTTCCTTGGCGTAGTACAAATCCTGAGTCCTCCTGGCGCTGGGCGTCCCTGCAGTCTAGCATTATCGGCCTTGAGTCGAGCGACTTCATCCTCCAAGCGGGCGATCTTGATCAACTTCTGGTCATTAAGAGCTTTGGATGCCTTGTGAAGATCGGCGTGCATCTTGTCTAGACCCTTCATCACTGTGATCATCCGTCCGAAGGTAGTGTCGTTCTCCTCCGCTGCGGACCGGTAGGTGCTGCTGTTAGAAGTGTTTTCGCAACGAGGGTGATAGCGATACGCTGAGCTGTGGAGAGCGTGGTCGTGCAGTTCTCGCATCCTGGCCATCATCAGGTAGGCCGCCTCTTGACAGGCGTGCTTGTCAGATCCTCCTGAAGCGATGACCACCATATTGTGAAGACTGGTGCCCACGAAGCCATGTACTTCCAAACGGACTCGGAACGGGAACTCGCCACTGAGAGGCTCGATCGTGGTGTACTCCGGCGCTTCAAGGTACCCTACAACCAAAGTCATACGAGCAAGCTCTACCACGAAACCTTCCATATTTTGACCGGTAACACCTCGGCCCAAGGCATAATAGGATTGATAGGATACTCATGCCAACAAGTTGCAACTTCTTTTCCGGAAGCCCATCTCCAAAGAACTCTAAAGTTAAGCATGCTTGGCCTGGAGAAATCTAGAGATGGGTGACCGACCGGGAAGTCCTTCCCGGGTGCGCAAGAGTGAGCACAAAGTGCGCAGAAAAGACTGGTGTTGGTTTGTGAGGACAGTCTATGTCCTATTTAAGCTGCTAGGTGTAAGCGGGCCCGACCTCGTGGAGGCGGGACGTTACAGTATGGTATCAGAGCCGACTCTCACGGTTTCACGAGCGCGTGTGTCGGAGTTACGCAGGCATGGTGTGCATGGCTGGTGTGGACCCGGTATGGTCACACAGCATGGCACATGCGCTGGCACTGGACAACGGACGTGGCCAAGAGAGGGAGTTCCTGGCTTGGGGTTGATCGACGAGGACGTCGATCTCTTAAGGGGGTGAGGATGTAACACCTCGGCCCAAGGCATAATAGGATTGATAGGATACTCATGCCAACAAGTTGCAACTTCTTTTCCGGAACCCCATCTCCAAAGAACTCTAAAGTTAAGCGTGCTTGGCCTGGAGAAATCTAGGGATGGGTGACCAACTGGCCTGGAGAAATCTAGGGATGGGTGACCAACCGGCCCAAGGCATAATAGGATTGATAGGATACTCATGCCAACAAGTTGCAACTTCTTTTCTGGAACCCCATCTCCAAAGAACTCTAAAGTTAAGCGTGCTTGGCCTGGAGAAATCTAGGGATGGGTGACCAACCAGGAAGTCCTTCTCGGGTGTGCAGTGCCGCCGCCGCGCTCCCTTCCTCCCGGCGCCCCTCCCTCCCGGCCTCTCTCTCGGCATGCGGCAGAGAAGGAAAGAAACAGAGGAAGAGATAAGAAGGAGAAAGAAGAAAAAAAGAAAGAAAAGGAGTGGGACCCACGAGCCCACATCTCTCCCTCCCACCTTTGACCCTTTGACCTTACAGCTGGGCCCCCACTCGGAATATTCCTCTCTATTCTTTTAACCCTCCAAAAATCCCCAAAACTTCAAAAATCCACATCTTTTCATCCCGAACTCCGTTTGACTCCATTCAAATTCCAAAATCTTTCTAAAATTCCCCTCTATTTATTAACGCTGTCTTTTTCATGTTTTGTCTTGGTTTAGCAGTGGTTTTATGTATGGTTTATTTTCTCGTGTTTAGAACTCGAGTCGGACGGAGGATTCGCAGGAGTTCGACGCTCCGTCCGTTGTCGCGGAACAAGGCAAGCCCCCTTGACCATTTATTGCGCCTATATTTTTAGATTAAATATTTTGTTTGCCAAATTGCATGCTTTAGGATACACTGTTTTTGGCCACGAGTCAAATATGGATCGTCGGACCTTCCCAGTAGTCGCACTTTTACTATATAGGAATTGATGACCCCATTCCTTTGTAACTCCACTACATATTTTGCCCCACACGGGTATAATGGGATGCCCCTGGCCGAGTAGATAGCTAAAACATAGGTGTCTAGCATGTTAGCAGTTGAGGAGCACTGGTATGGTGGCGGGTGTGGCAATCTCCTGTAGTGGGGATGTGTCGGAGTCCATACGGTGGGGCCTGAGTAGATGAGGGCTTGAAATTTGGCCTGATGCTTGGTGGAGAGATTCCACCCAACTGTGGGACACGAGATATTTATGGGTTGGTTATGGAAAAGCCTTGTAGCGAGCTCTCCTTTGTCGACCATGTCTGATCCACATGTGTTCGGTAATGCAAGAAGTCCGCGACGTGTGGGTAAAGCGTGCAACCTCTGCAGAGTTTATTCGAACTATTTAAATAGTCGTGCCCACGGTCATGGGCGGATGTGAAGTGTTTCTCATAGCGTAGTGTTTGTTTTATAAATAAATCCTTGGAATGGGTACCGTCACCAGAGTTTGCCTTTGTGGCGGACAGCTAGCCTTCGTGGTTGGGAACGAGTCTGTGTGACTCGGGGTGTCAATTGGCACCAAGGTGTGGTTAGGGCTGAGATGGCCGAGGTAAAGTGGCTGAGATGGCCGAGCAGTGCTGAGATGGCACGGTGTTTGATGTGAGAATTACTACAGTGACAGGTTGTTGCGAAGCAACCTGTGGAATGGAGTGAGGCGTGAGCCTTACTTCGAAACTAAAAACTGTTACACTAGAGGTTTACAACTAAATTATTTATAAAACCTGGTTTTCCAAATAAAACCATTCTACCCCTTGTTATTGGCCTTGCATGTCATATTTTCCGGGCTTGCTGAGTACACTGAGTACTCACCCTTGCTATTATTATTTATAGAGTTAGAAGAAGGATACCTTGACCCTTCCGCCGAGGCCTATTTTCAAGAGCAGGTCGAGTACGACTCCTCTGGGTTTCAAGCCTAGTTCCCAAGCCTAGCCTGTGGATTTATGGTTGTCTTCTTGCTTCATGTCACCCTCCACTGTTGTTATGTTTTCGCTTGCGTTTACCTTGTCCTTCCAGTCTTTCTACCAGTCTGGGGTTTGTCCACGACGGTAGTAGTTTGAGACTTCCAACAATGTTGTAATAAAAGCTTGTATTTCTGGATTCCACTATTATCCTGTGAGTACCAGCTCGTGTATCCTGGGACTGGTACTGTAACCACAGATAAGGTTGTGACCTCCAGCCTATGCCGGTTGACCTTTTTAGACCAGCATAGTTTGGGGCGCCACAGCTGGCTACACGCATGCCGCCACCTCCCTATAGGGATGGTTGGCCTCTCGCCGCCATCCCTCTGCTGTCCGATCTGCCTCGGGGCAGATCGGGGCCGTCCATCTGCGTGCCTGCATGGCCTCCGTGTCGGCGCCACGTGGTGCACTCGTCCCCGGCCCAGTGGACTTGGTCCATCGTGCGCCGCCCGCCTTGTGTCATCGACGGGAGGGGCCTGCCTATCGGCGCCGGCTCCTTTCCCTCGCTGACATCAACATTCGGTTTAATGCGTAATAAATCAATTAAGACTTTTCTGTTTATAGTAAAAACACATTGAATCTTCTAAAATTCATAACTAATTCATCCAAGCTCCGTTTAAGTCCATTCAAATTTCAATAAATTCATAAAAATGACTAGAAACCATGAAAAATTGTTTTTTTCCTGTTTCAGTAGACTTATAGCCCGTTTATGTGTTCTTTGTATGTCACTTATATTCTGACGTTTCCAAAGCTCCGCTTTATTTCGAAGTTGTTCCAGAGATCCCTTCAGCACCAGAGCAAGGCAAGTCATGCATTACAATTGATCATATTGTACCTAATTTGCAAATGTCTCACTTTCTATTAAATGTTGCATTATTTTACAATGTGGGGATGGTTACCTATACTTGGCCATAGCTTGTTCACCTTGTACCATTGTTAACTTGGGGCATAACATGACTAGATGTTGGTTTAGGAGATGCTTAGCCGTGCTTAGATTAACTAGCTTACTTTGGGGAATCTCACTAATATCTTAGACCTTGATAATGATGATGTCTATGGACATGTACCACCATGGCATTAATTCAACTAAAATATGTCTAATGGTGGGCTGTGGGCGCATGGTTTTGATAGACGCGCCCATGGCAATTAAGGATCGGTTTGCGAGAAACCCTAGAAGAATTATCGTACTTACCACAAGCCAGCGTGGGCAACAGCTGGGCTTGTAGTGTAGTTTTTCCCTTTCTGACGTACCAAGCAAGGGTGGGCGTGATGGAGTTCGGATGGGCCCTGCGACGGTCTATGCGGCTTCCGGATTCACCTAAGCATAGGAGGGGCTACCTACCTTGGTTTTAAGGGTAGGGGCTAAACCTGAAGTGTAGTGCGCTTGGTTAGGGAGGGTTATACGAAGGGTCCTGTCACAGTCCCTTTTTGATATGCCGTGGTGGCATGCCGGTGCACGGAAACGTGTTGTGGGGTTGTGTCTTGTGGATACAGTTGTATACCTTTGATCAGAGTAAAACTATTCGAATAGCCATACCCATGGTTATGGGCGATCAACCAGATTATCGTGATTAGTCTCATCATTAATAATTTGACCTAATGGAACTGGTGTAGTTCAGGTGGTTGGTTGGGCCTGTCGCAACGTGGTGTAGCGTTGGACAGTGACGGTTAATATTGTTTAATAACATTCTACAGTTTTACTACTTTCAACTATTGCTTTTAAATGTCCGCTTTATGCAAAAGAACCTCTATCCTCCCTTGGAATCACTTGCATCATACCTTCTCTTGGTATGACTTGCTGAGAATAGTGGGTAGTACTTAGTCTTGCTCTGTGTTTCCCACACCAGAGTTGAAGTACTTTTCAGATGGAGGTTACTCGAAGGAGTAGGCTTCGTCGTTGCCGTCAAGGATACCCGTAGAGTGAAGTCGCCATGCTGCGAGCGTCAAGTTAATTAGTTTTAGCTTGCTTTTATTTCCACCGCATTTGTAAGACTTCTTATGATGTTTTGTAAGACGTGGATCTGTGTATCAACTTTGTCGTTTGTGTACCTTGGCCGGTCCTGGACAGGGATTTTAATGCACATTCTGCTTGGGAATTCTGGTTCGTGAATTTCTGGGTGTGACATATAATAGCACCACTGTTCATTGTGTGGGAACAGTGACAAAATCCTTGCCACGTATGCATGCCATATTTTTCACTGGCGTGTTGTCCTGCCAAGCAAATGGAAATTGTATGGACAAAAAGATTAGATATGAAAATTAGTGTTTGGAGGTTAATTTGTTGGTAAGATTTAATTTAAATGGTTAATTTTTTAACAAAAATATCCAGAAAATAACAAGATCACAGTAAGGACGGCAAAGTGACATCTTGACATAAGCGAGTGTCTCTTACCACTGTCATGTTACTCACGTGCATTTCATTAGGGTAATACTTCTTCCAGTTTAAAATATAAAATATCATACTTTGATAATTTATTTCTTTGTTAATGAACACTTCTAAATACAAATCCAACGGATAAAACTCACAATATCAACCTTTTCAAGAATATGCATGCCTATATTTAAAAGAGAAACAATTTTACTTTGATACAAGGGGTGGAGATATGTCTAGTGCAGCTAGTGCTTGAGCGCTAGGCTTATCTCCTTAATTCACATTAGATACTATTACAAATTTATGAAAATTCTAAAAATACAATGTGTATAAGCAAGTTCAGTCCTAGCCTTGGAGATTTCCTAGTTTGCCCTTGTTAGCCCAACTCTAAGGATATGGTGACTGGATCTTGCTGCAGCGTTAGAGAAGAGGGGGAGAGTCGGTGATGCTTGGGAGAGCAAGCTTGGAGACAGTAGTAGGAGCTCGCAGAGGAGGGACGGGATCCATTGCTCCTAGGATCGAGACCACCTAATCTATCCTCTTTGACCGCCATCGCTACTGTCTTCTCACCATCCAGGCAGGGCTCATGTGGAGGAACCGGTCAAGCTTGCACCGCCTTCTCTTTCTCCTTTTTGGGGAGCTGAGCGGGCAATGGCCTTCTCCTTCTTTTTGGGATTTGAGAGGGTGAGATAGAGAGAGAAAGAGAGATAGAGATGTCAAGAGAGAGTGGGTGGCCGAGGAACATCACACATGCCACTTGTGACGATTCTAAAAAAGCAGGTCCGTCGGAGATAAAAGTTATTTCTAAGGTCGTATTTGCAAACTGTTATAGATGAGAGAGCTCTCATCTTTGATAGTTCATGTTACCCGTCATAGATATTAGGCCATCTACGATAGGTGGTAGTTATATGAACCACTACATGTCATCCCCATAACCATATCTCAGAGGGACTAGTTCTCGACCCCTCGGAGATGAGATTATCTTAAACTAGTTGGTACCCCGCACTTTGCTGCGGGATATGTGGATGAATGCATGTTATATATGATAGAAATGCGTTAACACCAAAATTTGGTAAAGCCCGAAGTCATCATCGGCCTAAAATCAGTATCGACTTCAGAGTCCTGGAATTGGCCAATGGGAATTATCACTCGCCAGCAATCGGATTCTTAGCAGATTCAGTTAAGGAAATTAATTAATTAAAAGAAGCTTATTCAGAAGCGGCCGAGTTCAAGAAGGATGTGGCATGACAATTTATTTATTAATTAGACAGAGTCAGTTAGTTTCCTTTTATTTTTAAGAAAGATTATTTAGAGTCCGATCAGGACTTAGTATCTTTTACTTTATCTTTAGCAAAGTTTGTGTCTTGTCCAATAAGGACTAGTATCTACTCATGGGTATAAATATGTACACCCAGGGTCCATGTAATCTATCTTTCGATCAATATAATTACTCTCGGCGCATCGTCACCCTCTTTTTCGAGGTTTTACTTATCAACCGGCGGAACTTGGCACCTGACACGGGACTGCACCGGCTTTCGATCTCCGGCGAAAGGGTAAGTCCTATGTTCCGCCGGCCCTGGTGAATGTATCGGCTACATTGGTGTTGTTCAAGGCTACATCGCTTCGACCTCTTGGATCACTCTGGTTTGGTTGATATATTTGCCAACCTGATATTTCGATTCTATCTTTAATAGCATTGTGTTTAGAGATGCATCGGTTCAGCTGGGACTGTCTCTGTTAGGTCTGATATTCTGTCTTAGCCAATATTTCTCTACAATCATAATAATGCTTTAGATAGATTTGTTATATTCATCACATTAGACAGATTTATCGGCTCATTGAGCATTAGATTATTATATACAATCTCGTGCTGCATCAATTAGGTTCGACCTACTAGATTGTTGTTGATAATCTAAGTCTTGTTAAGCCGATAGGTTCATGCTAATGTTTTATCAGAGGATTAGCCGATCTTATCCGATGTGTTAAATTTCTCTTTGATGGTTTTACTGTCTTGGTTAAATTTAATACATGACCATCCTGAAAATCGATCAAAGGCTCGATTGTTTAGACCTTATACTTCCTTTCATACTTAGTGCTGCATCAATTGGGTTTGACCTACTAAGTCATGTTTGGAATTGTAAAAACTAGCTTGCTCTTTGAATGCCAATAAGGGTTCATCGAGGTTTCAGCCGATGAGTTATCTGGACGTTGCACCGGCTTATAAGGATTATATACAAGTTGGTTTTAGCTGATGAGAGCAAAGTCGATTGGTTCATTACTTCATTATATTATCATCGACTAATTGATTCTTTGTTCAAGATTTATATCATTATTTATTCAAGTAACAGAAATTACAACAGACATATAGCCGATTGCCCAAATTCCTATCAACATCGGCTAGTATTGCTCCATCGGCTTGTCAGCCGATCGGCTATTTGATCATCAATTTATATCTTGTCAGTTGCAGGATCAAATTGACTGGCACGTTCGCATCTCATCAAAGTTTAGGACCTGCACTGGAGCTAAGCAGATCTACCAGGCCTTCGTGTGTTTTGACACGGTTTGCATCAACGCAGATTTGACACCATCGGCCGGACACAGATTTTTCGTTAACACAATGATAGATGTATATGTTTAAAATACTCTAGATAATAATTGCTAGTGGATGATTGTCACACCCCGCCTCAGCACCATCATACAATATGGCGCCAAGGATGGAGCGCCACAGGGGAACGGCGAACCGTCTCCTACGGAACCGCGTTTGCCGGTACTAGTCCCAGGATACAGATGCTGGTATCCATGGTAACAAAATGAATCATTGCAACACCAATAATAAATAATACCTTTATGTTGCATCTTTGGGTCATCCCTGAAATGCAATCCTCAATCAAAAAGCAACGGCGGGACACAGCGTAGCTAGAACTCCAATCCACGGGCAGCGGCTTGGGTCTAAGGACGAAACTGTAACCTTCATCATCTTCAACCTAAGCTAAGAAAGGAAAAAACAACAACAATGGGGGATTGAGTACTTTCGTACTTAGCAAGGCACTGGGAAATGTGTAAAATGCAAGCTACAAGGGAAAGTTGGGTTCAGTTTGCAAGTCATTTATTTTAACCGTATTGTTGAAATTTCTAAGTGCGGGTTCTCATGAAACATTTGGAAGGAGACTTATCGTCTTGATCTTATCGTGAGTTGCTTTGCAAAAACTCAAGCGAAAGAGGAAAAATTTTAGATTTATTCATTTTATTCTATTTCCCCTATTAGTTTCTTTTCATTTCTTAATCTATCTCCATCAGGTATCTCAAACTTCACTTCAGGTCAGGGACTTCTCGTCCCATCCCCTTTCTTTCGCTTCTCTGAGCCGTCCATCTCCTATAGCGCTCTGCTTTCACTCGGGAAGCCTACTCTATGATGTCATTTCGACATGCCGGGTCACACAGGCCCGTTTCAAAACCACTTAGGTCATCCGTCAGTCACATAGACCGACTCTGCCAATGGTTCCAATCCCACATAACAATATTTCACAAAGCACAGGCAAACAAATCTACGCTAAGAGAATCACCTTATATTCTCCCTTGACCGTGGGCACGGCTGTTCGAACAGTTTAGCTAAACTCTGCAGAGGTTATACGCTTTACCCACACAACACGAAACTTACACCGAGTACTGGCCGGTACCGGAAGTTCGTGACAAGGCCTTTCCAAAGCTAGTCCATAAAAACCCCATGCCACATAGTTGGTCGAGTCGCACGACAAGCATGAGGCAAGGCCAGCCATATTCTACTCAGGGTACACTAGGGATGCTCCTACACTTATCGATACCACGTTGCCACAACAGAGGCGGGTGCCACAAAGGCTGAATCTCAAAACACAAAACTCCATCTCCTCATCCCCAATGTCCCACAACCACTGGCATACAATATAATCGTGGACTAATAATTTACTTTTTTAGGGGTATCCCACAATACCCGTGTGGTCGCTCTGTAAGATGCTCGGATGGAATTCCCAAAGGAATCAGTCCTTACATGCGAATACGAAACCAAGCCACCCAGGTGAGATTCCACATCGCGAACTTTCGCAAACTATCTTTTCCTTTTCAAACCCACCGACTTCACAAGTTGGGTTTTTCTCAACGTTTTCACAACCCAATTTTCCCATATCGTCAATACAACGGTGGGTGTAGTGTTGGTGGGTGTCTACGCTCGGGGAGCGTAGGTTCCGTGGTAGCACTTTGGTGGGGGTGACAAGGGTGTAGTTTAACAAGGTCCTATAGAAAGTAATGCAACTACTTAGGTTGGTTCGTCGGTCGTGTGCTCGTAGACCGATGGCCGATCAAATTAACTGTGTACGCTAAGCATGCAATCTCGCAGCAAACACATTGTATAAACTAGGAGCAATATGATCGAAGAGTGGCTTGCCTTATTATTGGTCTTCAAATCTTCGAGAAAATCCACGTCCGTTGGATCTCCGGAACGTCCACTACGCAATCAAAAAATAAAAACATCCAAAACCCTATGAAATACATAATAATTATTATAAATTAATAGTTTCATTGGATAGATTTTAATTTTAGAAAAATTATAGAAGTTGAACGGAATAAATTGTACTTACGGTTAGAGAGATATGAATTTTGAAATATTAATGGATTTTTCTGAAATGTGAAAAAAGATTTATTAAATTGGAAAGGAATATTCCTTTCCCAAGAATATTCATGAACCCTAAACCCTAATATTCCCAAGAATATTCCTTGGGCTGAGAGGCTGAGAGGGAGGCAGCTTGGACTTTGTTTTGGGAGGGCTTTGGCTTTTGCCCAGAGATGGAGGAGGTCGGTAGGGATCTGATATAGACTTTTGGAGAGGAGCTTGGATGTGTAGTGGGATACAATATGGACTTTGGTGGCGAGGTAGGCTGCTTGTGGGCTTTTGGCCGAAATTAGGATAAAGGAGGTGTTATAGACTTTTATGATTGATCTCCTGGGCTTAGCCCGACAAAGGAAGAGATTTTTTATTTTTTATTTTATTTATTAAAATATTTACAAATATAATTTTTCGTTTGAAAATTTTACAAAACTAGTCGCCCAACATCGTCCTCCAGAGAGCTATTTTTATAACGTGGCAGACAGCCGTTGGCCCCCGCCAAACGGCCGCCTGCTGAGGGAGGGCCTTTTTGCAGGCGACCCCCTTGTCGTCCTCCCAGAGGGCATTTTTTACGAGCGGAGGGCCGCTTGCAAAAGGGCTGAGAAGACGGCCTGGCGTTTTTGCAGCCGACCCTCTTGCTGCCCTCCCAGAGGGTCTATAGGGGGGCGCCTGCCAAAGGACGACGGTGGTGGCGTTTTTGCAAACGGCCCCCTTGCCTCCCTCCCAAAGGACGATTTTTTGATGTAGGGGGCCGCCTACCAAAGGGCAGTTGGGGTGGCATTTTTGCAAACGGCCCCCTTGTCGCTCTCTAGAAGGACGATTTTTGGCCCCCACCGATAAGGCCCCTTCCTCCTTTTTCGAATTTTCATTATATTCATTCAAAATCCAAAAAAAAAGAAAAGGAGGAAGGGGTAAGGAGGAGTAGAAAGGAAGAGGCGAAGCCCTGCCAGTTTGCAAACTCCATCGCAGGTAAATACATTCTATCGTATTGTCTTTTCAATTTTTGTACATTTTAGCACACAACTTATTTGTATAATTTGAGAACTAGAGCGTACAACATATTTCTAGAAATTGAGACTTCGAGCATAGTGCAAATTGTATCATATATTTTAGTTAGATGGTAGATCTGGAGCACACAATCTATTTGTACAATTTGAGACCTAGGACATATAACACATTTCTAAAATTTAAGACTTATGGTGCAGTATATATTGATGAATGCGACGTTAGATCTGGTTAGTATGATATGAACTTAGTTAACCTACCTTTTTTTCATCAAACACAATGTCAAGTAAGGTCATATTTTAGTTAGTTCACAGTCAAGGCAATCTTAGATTTGGTCCATATGGTGTTGATCTGTTGGATTTTAGCATGACATCGAAGGGCATCAATAGGCTTGCTGATAGAACCTTTCAGTCAATTTATAGTTGGTTGCTGCGAGGATTTAGAGTCGGCCCAGAAATCTACACAATGTCTGTATCTGTCGTAGTGAGTCGTGCAACGAAAGGTTATTTCTAGGAACTAATGCCAATGAATAGCATTGTCGCCTGGAGACGGTATGTGGAGATGGCTTTTGAACAGTCATGGCCCCTTGTTATTTTTGTGTCGGTGCATGAAAAGGATAGCAGTGTTGCAATGGAAACAAAAGATGTTGAGGGTCCAAGATATGTGGGAGATTCTATTGAAACGTCAATGGAAAATGAGAGAAATCAAACAAAGGTGGTACAGGCCATGGGCGTGGCGGACGAGGGAGAGAGAGTCGGTATAATCGTTGATGAAATGGAGAGGGAAGATTCGGATAACAAGCAAGCGGAGGGCAATGTGTCGTTCGACGAGGAAGATGATGTAATGCCTGCTGATTGGACAAACGAGGGCTTCTCCTGACTTGTTATCTCTGAGGGGCATCATGTAGCCTAGGAATACAAGGAGAACGAGGTAATTCAGGGTGCTAGATATGTTCATAAGGAGGATCTAAAGGAGGCGGTGAAGCATTGGGCGGTCTCATTGCAGAGAGAGTTTAGGGTGGTCAAGTCAACCAATTATATGTACGAAGTGAGGTGCATGAAGGAAGAGTGTCCGTGGCATGTTCATGCATATAAGGGTAAATAGAATGAATATTGAAAAGTTAGCATTGTGACTGAGCATCAGTGTCATTTACAAGGGGTGAAGAAGTATCACCGCAACATGACTTTAGCTTTTATTGCAATTGAGATGTATAGCGGTGTTGTCGGTAACAATGGGTTTGAACCAAGATTAATTATTAGTCACATTGAAGACAAATTCAAGTACATTATAAGCTATGCCAAGGCCTGTAGGGCGAAACAGAAGATTTTAGAGATGAGGTATGGCACATTTGAAGCATTCTATGATAATTTGCCTTAACTGTTAGCCACCATTGCCCAAAGGAATAATAATACTTACTTCGACATTGATATATTCCAATCATCCGATGATCTGACCAAGAGTGTGCTACAAAGAGCTTTTTTCTCATTGGGTGCTTGTATCAACACTTTTGTTCACTATCGTCCTGTACTATGCATAGATGGTACTTTTTTGACCGGAAAATACAGAGGTAAGATATTAACGGCGATCGAAGCTGATGGGAACAATCAAGTGTTACCTATGCCTTTTGCATTTGTAGAGAGTGAGAACACTGAAAGCTGATACTGGTTCCTGGAGAGAGTGTGCGGTGAAGTCGTGCGTATGAGGCCTGATGTTTGCCTTATACATGATCGTCATGCTGGCATGTTGTAACACCCTGAAAATAGCCGACAATAAAAATCACTAAAATTTTGAACTTTTTAAAACTTTTGCATCATGCTGGATGTTATGGTTGCTATTGTTTGCCAAAATGTAAATTGTCACGATGGAAAATCAAATTAAAGATGCACATCTAAATAAAAACAATTTACAAGAATACATTATTATTTATTTGCGCATGCGATAACAAGCCAAATATAACACAGGTTAATTATTAAGTTCATGTAATATAAATTACAGATCCAGCACTAGATATTGAACCATGTCGATAGCTCGGTCTCATGGGAATGCCAGGATTAAACTCTGAGTACCTAGACGTAAACATACTACATGCAATGACGGTCATCTGGACTGTGTCACATGAAATGATAAGCCCTTTGGAATACCTCATAAAATGTAAGTACACATGAAATGATAATCATTCAAATGAACTAAGCCCTAGGTATAAAATAAAATGATATAGATTAAAATTGTTCGTGTAAAATGCATTGCCATAAGTCCACCAATGTGCTATTACATTAACAAAGGTCACCTTAGAATATTTTCATTAGTTTTGGAAATATCAAGAGCCTCCAAATTATATAGACTAATTTTGGGATTTAACCTCATTTGAATAATGCAATAAAAATATATTGGTGCCATCACCACTTTTGGGTAAAATTTAGACTTTTGGACACTAAATATTAAATTTGGTTGCCTAGAAAATTTACGGATTAAACTCTCCTCTTTTTCCTATTTAAAATTTCTCCCTAAACCCTAAAAAGGAAAATCGGCTAAATAAACAATTAAAGATATAAAGTAAACTAAAATATGTTTTGGGCAAAATTGTAGTAACGGAAACATTCTATATAAATGTCATCAATTTACTTGAGAAATATAAATTTAAAATAGGAAATTTTATATAAAGATATAATTATCTACACCTATGCATATATATGTGTGTGTGTGTATATATATATATATACACATATATATATATGTTGTGTATGAATATAAAATTTGGAGACATAAAATATTGAACCATTCTTTAGGGCATGGTGATATAAATTCAAATGGGCATTTTGTATATAAATAAATATATATATAGGGGCATAAACATAAATTCTAGGCTTAAATATGTATAGAAATATATATATATATATATATATATATATATATATATATGTATATATATATGTATGTATGTATGTACGTACGTACGTACGTACGTACGTATGTATATAATGTATATATATATAAATTATAAAAACATGAAAATTTTGAGTGAAATGTTTAGGAACAATAAAAATATTGAAAAATATTCAATTAGGAGAGATTACAAATTTTTGGGCGAATTTTAAAATTGAAAAATTTAGGAAATGATACTGTTCATTAGCCGCCAGGTGTTCGACCTAGGCCTAGCCCGTCGCGTCGCTCGCGTCCCGTCGCCGCCTGCCGCGCCGCGCGCCCTCACGCCCCGAGCCGCCGTTGCCTATTGTCGCCATCGTCGCCAAGGCCTCGCGCCCCGNGCCTCCCCCTGCCCCGCCACGCCCGTCACATCCTCGCGCCCCTGCGCACGCTGCGCGTCGTTCCCTCCCCTCTGCCGCGCCGCTGCGCCTCCGTTTTCCCCTTCTCCCCTCTTCTCTGCCGCGCCTGCCGCCGCCGCGTGGAGTCGCTGCCGCCGCGCCATCGCCGCTAAGCCACCGCCGGGTAAGCGCCGCCCCCCTCTCCCCTTTCCCCCTTCCGCCGTCGGCGCCGCCGCATGAGAGAGAGAGAGCCCGAGGGAAAGAGAAACAGAAAGGAAGGAGGAGGTAGCTGGAAGAAGAGAGAGCTGGAAGGAAAAAAAAGAAAATAAAGAAAAAGAAAGAAAAGAAAAAAAGGAAAGAGGAAAAGAAAAGAAAAGAAGAAAATAAATAAATAAAATAAAAAGGAGAGAGGATTTAGGAAAATTGGAGATTTAATTTACATATAGACACATATATATATATATTTGGGTTAAATCGGTAGATTAATCGTCGATTATTTCGGCAACTTCTAAAAAATAAATCGGGATTATTTAATTGAGACTATTTGCTAAATTGGTCATTTATTTAATGGGTTATTTATTTAGCTAATTATTTAGATATTTATTCAATAAGATATATAAATCCACATATATATTTAATCGGAGGATTAGTCGTCGTCTATTTTGAAAATCCATAAATAATAAATTGCGGTTATCTATTTAATCGGTGACTTATTTAGGTATTTGGTCTATTAATTATCTATTCGGTTTTCGCTTGTTAATCTACTTACCAACCCGATTATTCATTGTGGTCATTTAGTCATTTATTAGGGTTAATTATTATCGAAACTTAAGTATTAAATATTCGGGGTGTCTCATTCGGATTAAAAATAAATGAATTATAAATAGTACCTTTTCACAATTTCTCAAATTAATATTCATTTTAACTCCGATTTGAGTGAGACTTAAACCTAAATTCATCTAATTTCATGAACTTTCCAATAGTATATAATTCACTATTTAATAAAATATATTTATATCTATAAAATAATTAATATCGAATGATTGGATAAATAACTAACTTAAAAATGTCCTAATAAATAAAAGTCAGATTGTTCTGTAAAGTAGATATAATAATATTTGTCTCTAACATGTTTATTCACTATGAAAACCATGTAAACTAATTGGAAGTATTATTTCAAAAACTTGCTATAGCATATAGGAAAATACCAGTGCCATTTATTATCACTAACCATATATATATATATATATATATATATATATATATATATATATATATATATATATATATATATATATATATATATATATAGGATTAAACCCGTGACTTATAGGTTATTTAAATAAGTTTAGCCTTGTAATTTTGTAGGTAAAATATGAGTACACTTAGGTCAGTTCATAGTATATTTTCGAGAAATAATAACAGCGCTAATATGATTAAATCACTGATACGAAATTAATAAATGTCATATTGTATAGAGTAGTGTATATATAATTTCGTTGTACCCACTAAAATGTAAAATATGCGATAGAATATCTGAGTTAGATAAAATACTAATTATAAATCTTGACCTCATATAATAGTAGCCCAGCGGTGAATTAGGATTATTCATTGTAAAATTATAATCTGCACCTCTAGTATTACAACCTCACAAATCTAACATATAGAGCTTGGATAATTATTAACCTTTTATAATGTCGGGTAAAATCTATCCATAATTAAAATAATGGCTCTATTGATAAAACAATCAAATAATTCACCGAGGTGATTCATTGATCCGACATTGATACTATAACCATTGTATTTAGATAGAAGCGAGTAATATGAGCAGCCCTAGGTACGACTCCAACATTTATATTTGTTTGCGCATGTTTGATTGTTGGTTGAATATTGGTTTTGCTCGTGTATTATAGTATTGGTGTATCGATTAGTCGTGAGGCAACGTGTGCAGCTTCCAGGAGGAGAAGGTTGATCAAGATTATAGAGTAAGGACTATCTTGAGCAGACAAGTCATCACTAATCCTTGAACATATTGATCCCAATTGCGAGTTTACTTTGTTTACAAATAAAATTGCATGCGATGATGAATACCCTACTTGTTATTATGCCATACCTTTGACTATTGTTTACCTTATTCCCTTGTACCCATAAATGCGTGTGATGTTCCTAGTCACTTATGACAAATGCTTAGTAATGCTAATTTAGATTCATGCATTCTTATATTTATTAAAGGCTATATGCTTGGGCAATTACCTTAGGGAAGGTAATTGATATGTGGCATGTGCAGACATGAGCGTCACATTGCCATGACATTGATGACATGATTTGTGAAAAGAAAACAAAACTAAACAACTGTTTTCGACTGGGGCGGCTGGATGACTTGGGTGGTCAATTAAGGACCAAGCCATGAAGCTAAGCATGAAACGACCCCCGTACAACCGTACTTCTCAAATGGGCATAGACCTAGCAGAGTAAATGGCCGAGCGGAGGCAGTATCCCTACATAATAGTCTTCTTGATGTGTATGAGAGGTGGGGCCTATGGTGGAGTAGCCACTGGTAGAACCGCCATGTGTAAACCTAAACTTAATTATAACTTAATGCATGTGTGAGTCTTCCCTCCCGGGAGCGCCATAACTCCTCTCACTGCTAGAAACCGTGTATGCCTAGAGTGCATGAGGATGTAAGTTCATGGAGCGGGTACTGCCAATGTGAGGTTATTGAAATGCTTTGTCGTGACGCGTCTCATTCGTTGGGACTTCGGCTCATGTGTTGGGCAAGTCACAGAGTACGGGTAAAGTGTACATCCACTACAGTGTGAGTAAATCAAATCTATTCGAATAGCCGTGCTCGCGGTTATTGAGCACCAGGACATGTATTACACTTGGCTAGACTCTAAATTCTTAAACTGATTGGGATGGGTATGCATAATGACTTTTATGTGCTGGTAGTTCAACTTCTCGAGAATCGAGAAGGGGTAGGCCCCAGAAAACCATGACGACACAATGACGGGAAGCTATCCTTGGATCAGAATGGATGGTGGACAGAACCGACGTTGATTAATGAAGTTTGGTATTAAAACTTGATCAGTCTATGCTAGGTCTTAGGCTTGTGAAAAGAATTACAAAACTAGCTTTACGCAAAAGAACCACAACCATTCTTTGGCTATCCCCTATCATATGTATTCTTTGTGTGGTGGCTTGCTAAGTGCTTTTGTACTCATTGTTGCTCTATATATATATCTTTTAGCAGAGTGCTTGAAGAGAAGCCCTTGTTAGTATGCTTGCGTACCTAACAAGATGATCGGAGTGCGGTCCCGTTCTAGGTCTCATTCCCCAGTCGACTGCTTGTGGCATGTCAACCGGGCCCTCGTATTGCTTTGTCTTTCGCTGTTGTTCTCTGATAGTTGTTGGCCTACCTGGCCCTAATGTAAGCACTTAACCCCTTTAGCCTGAATTCATCCGTGATATGTTGTGATTCGGCTATATATGTGTGTACCAACTACTGATCCAGGGATTGGTACGGATAAACACATAGGATTTCCAATTTCCAAAATCGGGGTCTACACATGTTGCGGGCTATTGACTACTTGCAGAACGGTTGGGATGAGAAGAGACTTTCAGCCAGGTTGCCCGATCTTCGGAGTAGATGGTGCATGCGTCACATGGATGCTAATTTCTACAAACAATTCGAGAACAAACATTTGATGGATCTTTTCAAGAGGCTTTGTGCATAGAATCAAGAGAAGAAATTCAACGAGCTATGGAGAAGGTTGGATGAGTTGACAAAGAAGAAAACAGACGAGCAATCTCACCGGGCACAAGCTGAAGATGATGAGCCTGCAGTACCTCTAGGTCCACTATATGACGACCCACCCACAATGAGAAGAAGGTCGACATCATCTATCCGAAATTTCTCACATTGGATTGAGAATGAACCAAAGAAAAAGTGGGCTCTCTTGTTCGACACTGATGGTTCTCAGTATGGCATAATGACAACTAATCTAACCGAGGTTTACAACTGGGTAATGCGAGGAGTGCGAGGACTCCCATTGATTAGTATTGTTGAATTTATTATTCACGACACACAGGCATACTTCAAAGATCGATACAACAAAATTGGTCCCTCAATGGTAGATAACAATATAATTTTTGGGATCATAGTGACTAAGTACATGGAAGCTAAAATAGCTAAGGCCAAGAGGCATAGAGTTGTTCCTCAAGGCACCAAAGTTCATCAGTACGAAGTAATGTGTGTTGATAGGAGTAGACATGGTATCTACCGCAAGCAAGTTGTGCGGGAATGTGTCCTGAAGGCCGATGGCGGATGCAGTTGCAGCTGTATGAAGCCTAAGCTTTGGCACCTACCTTGCTCTCACATACTTGCCACAGCCGGTGATTGTGGCATACTCCCCGATGTGTGCGTGTCACATTATTTCAGGAAAGAAGCAATCTTTCATACATGGAGTGAGAAGATATATGGATTCGGGATCTCAGGATCTTACACAACTTTGAGGCCCCAAGTTTTTTACATTCCAGATCCATACAAGTTAAGGGTGAAAAAGGGTCGGTGTCAGACAAGACGCATCAGAAATGACATGGATGAGTCCAAAGCAGGTGGTAGGACTCTACGTTGTAGCAAGTGTGATCAGCGCGGTCATACTTTCAAGAAATGCCCAAAAAATGTTGTACGTCGAAGCCTTACATTTGTACAATTTTGCTAACATTTCCATAATATTACTACCCCAACTGACTAAATGCATTTATTTCTTGGGCCAATCCAAGGAGGTACGGATTCACTTTGTAGATCGACAATGTCAATCCAACATATCATGGCGAAAAAGTAACTGAGTCTAAAACACAAGTAGAGTACTAGCGATTGAAAGAGCACAAACATGCAATACGCGTTAAACGACGTAGAAGTGGTCGGTAGATTAGCTCAGGCTCGATTCGTCGGGACGGACAAATTCGTATCGTGTATCCATAGGACTTCTTAACTATCTTTTCATAATTTCGTAGGTGCTGGTATATGCGTCACGAATTAAAAATAACAACATTGTATCGTTTCAATTTATAAAGTCCCTTTGTTGCACTGCTAAATTAATTACATGCTTATATTTTTGAAAATTCTATCTTCAACTATATATATGATTCAACCTACGCGGAATTGTATGCTGCTTTCCTAATATTTGAGGTAAAATACGCCCTCCTCGGGCTCTAACCTGAGTGAAATATAAATTATTCAATTTAAAAAAGTTATTTCTATTTTGCTCTTTTTCAATACGATGAATTTACTTTCTTTTTGAGCGAACACTCCAATATTCTCTCATTTCTTCTCATTTATATTGAATAGTAAAAATCGTCCTTTGGGAGGATGGCAAGGGGGCCGTCTGCAAAAATGTCACCCCCAGTCGCCCTTTGGCAGGCAACCCTCTACTAGAAAAAATTGTCCTCTGGGAGGACGGCAAGGGGGCCGCTTGCAAAACGCCAGGCCGCCTTCCCAGCCCTTTTGCAGGAGGCCCCCCGCCCGCAAAAAACGTCCTCTGGGAGGGTGGCAAGGGGGCCGCCTGTAAAAAAAACCCTTCCTTGGTGGGCGGCCGTTTGGCTAGGGCCAACGGTCGTCTGCTACATCATAAAAATCACCCTCTGGGAGAGCGTTAAAACGCTCTCCCATAGGGCGTTGGGCGACTAGTTCTGTAAAATTTTCAAACAAAAAATTATTTTTTAAATATTTTAATAAATAAAATTAAAAATAAAAAATCGAAGGAAGAGGGAGGTGATATGCACTTCTAGAAAGTTTTCAAGTTAATGGAGCCAATGGAGAGGAGTCAATAGGGTGGGTCCCACCATCTATCTCTTTTCTTTTTGTCTTCTTTTCTTTTCTTTTCTTCTCTTTCTTATCGTTTTCCTTCTCTCCCTCTTTCTCTCTCACTCTCTGTCACCGAGCAGGAGGAGAGGAGCGTCGGCGGTGGTGTGGTACGGCGGCGAGGCGGGCGCGGGCGCGGCGGCGTGGGACNNGAGTGGTGGTGCGGCGTCTCGGTTGGGGGCGGCGCGCGCGACTCAGCCAGGGGCGGTGGTAGCCGGCCGCGGGGAGACGGCGCGGCGCCGGCGCGGGACAACGGCCAGGTGCGGGCCAACGCGCCAACGTCGGCGCGGCGAGCACAAGGCAATGATGCCCTTGGCCGGCGAGCGTCGGGCGGCGGAGTCGGCGTTGGCATTCGACGGCTCTAGCTTGAGGTGGAAGAAGGGGATAGTCGTTCCGGTGGGTGTTCGGGGAATGAGAGGGTACAGGTAGCATCGCCTCGCCATGGGGAGCCCATTTTCGAGGTCTCCTGGCGGTGGGTGGTGACTCGCGACGGCGGTTAGGGGGACAGTGGTGTGGCACGAGGAGGGACGACGGGCGTAGCAGTGTGAAGAGGGAAGCCGAGAGGCGGATGCCGTCCGGGAATGAGCTCGAGCTTGGCTCGGGTGTGGTGGTGATGACGACAGGATTGACGGTGGTCGTCGGTGGATGCACGCATGAAAGAAGAAAGGGGAAGGGGTGCCAGCTAGCTTTATAGCCACGGGGAGGAGGGAGATGGCCAAGTTGGCTCGACCTTCCTTCGAGGAGAAGGCTGGCGGCACAGGAGAGGAGAGGATGGCGATGGCGTCATGGCATGGTGGACGAACAGGGAGGCGAGGACGGGAGTGGCAGGGAGCGGATGGACGCGGTGTTGGCTTTCGGTGTGGACGACGGACAAAAGCTCGCGTGGCGCGTCGTGATGGCTCGGTGGACCGAGCGCATTAGCGGCGGCCACGGCGCGAGAGATAGAGGAAAGGAGTGGGCAGTCGAGGTGGCATGCGGTGGCGGGTTGGGCGGTGCGAGATGGTATGGACGCAGGGTGAGGGCATCGTCCTTCGATCCTACTCGAAAAGTAGGCGAGGAAGGCAAGGACGACGACCGACATCATCGGCATGGGCGACGGCAGTGGTGGCGCGGTGGGAACGTGATCGGCTCCTCATGCTTTCGGCGTGGACACGGCAGCTTGAGCCCAAGAAGGCGAGGCGGTGCACCGGGCGTAGCGGCGTTGGTGTGGCGCGGACGTCGGGAAAAAGGCGAGGCGGGGTGGACTTTTGGGGCGGCACGGTGAGGACAGCAAGGACGAACCACCGCTCGGACCGGTGCGCCCTTCGGTCTGGTGGTCGCAGCGCTGGCTCGACATTTCGTCGAGCACGTGGGGTGCGCGTGCGGCTGGCTTGGCGGGGAAGGAGGGACGGGAAATAGACATTGGCGAGATGGGCTGAAGGGGGAGAGAGAGTGTTGGGCCGGACAAGGAGAAACGGAGTAGGATGGCCCAAATGCATAGTATCTTTTGATAATTTTTCAGAGAATTATTTGAAGGGGTATTGGAGTATTTGAATGGATAATTGGATTAAAATTTTATATTCAAACGGTCATCCCAAAGAATATTGTAGAATTCAAGGAAGGATTTATTCGCAAAGGTTTGAAAGGATTTTATGTAAAACAGAAAGGAACTTAAAATAGGAAGGTTTTGGAGGAGAGAATTTACTGGAATTCATAATGTTTAAAATGATGTTTGATATTAATTTTGTTAATTTTAAAGGGAGGGGATTTTGATTCTTTGGATGGGAAGGAAATTATTTGTTGGCACGGTCAAAAATCCCGAAATTAGAATTTGAATCATAGAGACTTTTGGAAATTCTTAGGAGGGGATACTCGAATTTCAAAATTCGAATCTTAGGAATTTAATTCAAGAGAAAAGATTTGACTACTATTTTGAGTCCACAAGGAATTAATTAATTAAGATCTTTGGCACACAAACCTAGATACACCCAAAGAACCAAATTTTTGAATATAGGATTTTAATAAAATAGAGATTTTCGACGGGCCAAAAATCAAGGTGTTACAATAATGATGTGACACACTTGTATGTTGAGCTTTAAGAGTTAGTGGACATCAACTATATTAGATAGTACAGATACACTGATCCGTTATAGAGATTCCCCGCCTCGTATGGACATTTCTATAGCAGTACCATGCATGATTTCCTTTTATTTAGGATTTTTTAGGGACCTTTCTTACAACCATGTTCTAAAGCACAATCCTATATCAGGTCCATCAATCCATATCAGAATTCATCTCCAAAATCCAAATGGCAGGGAGGGCCAGGGCAGCAGCTGCGATGCATGCCCTGCAATTTAGACCCTATTTGGATGGGGCTAAAATATTTTAGCCCCTGTCACATCGAATGTTTATACACTAATTAGAAGTATTAAACATAGACTACGGACAAAACCCATTTCATAACCCTGAACTAATTCATGAGACGAATCTATCGAGTCTAATTAATCCATGATTAACCTATGTGATTTTACAGTAAACATGTACTAATTATGAATTAATTAGGCTTAAGAAATTTATCTCGCGAATTAGCTCTCATGTATGCAATTGGTTTTATTATTGATCTATGTTTAATACTCTTAATTAGCACTCAAACATCCGATGTGACAGAGACTAAAATTTAGTCACCGGATCCAAACACCTGTCTTCGTTGCCATCGATTGTGGCCAGAGGATGCTTCTGCCTCGTCCATCAAATCCGTCCCCTCCATCGATCGTCTTCATGAGGCGAGATTAAGCAAGGGACAGAGATGGTTCATCGATTACTCAATCAGTCAAGAGAAAACTTAATTCTAATTATAAATCTGGACATGTATTTTATCCAAATACGTAAGTTAAGATTGGATTATTTTTTTTCAAGAGTGTGTACGTACTTTGCCATCAGCACCCTTATCAATTAACGCCCTAAAAGCGAGAAACTTTTTCAATCCGGGTTAAACACTATTCAAATATTTAAATAGTTCTAAAAATTTTGAAAAGAATTCGACGACATTCATATAGCACATACATATATCCCATATAAAATCTTAAATCTAAACTCAACACACATATTGAGAACAAAAATAAATACAACATATAAACAACGCGAGTACTATTCAATCTTCTTTTTTTTTCCTTCTCAAATCAAGTTTAAACTTGATTTTTTGCTAAAGTGATGCATGCCAATATACTCAATTTTTTAAAAAAATTTCATAACCATTTACATTAAATTTATTTTAAAAAGGTATAGGAGGGAACATCCTATTGTGCTACCTGCAATAATCGGTCATTCACCGCAATATATATATATATTCAATGTAGAGTAAAATGCACCAACAATATCACAACTTGTGAGGTGGATATTATTTAGTCTGCCATCTTTAAAATTTGCACAAATGAGTCATTTATTCTGTTTTAAGAGTATAAATGTTATTAAATACATGTCACGTGATACCGTCGGTGTATTACTTTTTAACGAACAGCACCAGATGTCACGTCGTTACTATTGATATAGCAGGAAAAAATATAAGACTACAGCCTTGGAACACTATAATCAGAAAAAAAAAAAAGAAAACAACAACAACACACCACATAGTAACAATGCCTGCACACACACACCCGCTGAGGAATGAAATTAACACCATGGTGGCTGCGGCTATATGCATGATTGGACGCCGTCAAGTTTACAATGGAGCTATGAACGCACCACCTATCGCCAACACTTCTAAACAACTAATCACAATGCGTGCCCGGATAACACCACCATGAAGGGTTGTAGAGAGAGAGGGCGACATAGAAGAAATATCCACTCATCCCTCGTATAGACCCACCGCCATAATATCCTAAGCACACTCGTCCCTCGATAGACCTACCGCCATAATAACATCCTAAGAATCGTCGCGGTTTAGATTGTCTAAAAGCAACATAGGTAGACACATGCATACAGATGACGCCTTAAAAAGGTTGCGACGATGTCGCCCATTCATAGACATGGTTTTCACCCGAAAAGTCCCGTCAAGAAGGTGAAAGATGTCTCGACAATGCCCCCAAGGAGGGCAATGGTGCCTTATCCGTCATCTTTGATACCCAGACTTGTTGCCAGACTAAACTTTTGTGTGGAGCCTACCTTTCCCTTGTTGCCGCAACTCCATCACTCTCAGCCACCTCCAACTGACCATTGCCATCACACACGGCCATCACCACCACCAGTCAACTCCCTCATGGCCACCCACAGCCTCACCTCACAGCTGCCTGCCTCCCGTTGCTGGCATGCCCTCACATAAAAGGTGTCGGCCTGACTACTCATGGTCGTCTCTGTTGTCGGCATGCCATGCCTCCGACCACCACCGAGCCGCCCCAACATGAGCTCGAGCCACCTCCTTCGCCACACCGCGTCCTTTCAACGTAGATCTAGCCCATGGTACAACAGATCTGCTCTGAGTGATGCCAAATCTGTCGTTGCCACACTCAACCGCTACTTCCACCACCATGAGCCTTGCGATGGTCAGCCACCGTAGGTCACCGCGTCATTGTCTTAGGATGGCACGCCGGCCATAGTCGTCACTGAACATCATTCCCCGTCACCACTGACCGCTCCACAATCCCACCGCCATAGTGGCCAGCTACGCCCATGGCTGCAACCACGCAACACACCGGATCTTGATCCGGTAGTGCCCGCCATTGCTGCCACGCTCTACAGTCCCTCCTCCCACCAGCTGATGGCCACAGCATGTCAGATCCGGCCATAGAAGGGACAGATCTGAAGCAGAACCATAGTCTCCCTGATCGCCTCTGCTGCCATAGCACCTCCAAAATGAAAAGAGCCCCGCCGCCACCGTTCTTAAAGCCGCTTGGCTTGCTGGCAGGTCGCTTGGGCGGTTGCGGTGGCCTGGGAGTACGGGGGCATACGTGTCGGTGTCTTTTATTCATCAATACATGTTGACCACTAAAAGACACTATTGTGCGGACACTATTGGCAAATCTCAATGCGAACATGCATATATATAGGCATGTACTGCTACGCATAAAATCTGTTCTTTTTTTCAGATCTGTAGTATTATGATATGTCCAACCAAAATTTTTTATATTTTAAAATGGAGGAAGTACTATTAGTACTCTGCCTTGCTGGTTGATTGTGATTCTTCACAACTTGCAAGCGTGCTCAACCGTACGGAGTACGTACGTCGTCGATCGTCTTCGTCACCGGTCGCTGCAGCATGCAGCTATAGCTAGCTAGCGACCTACTAGTATTTGCTGTCGTCGCTTTCCAATGATGAGTTTTTTTCCCGGCCCGGCAGAAGGTCGTTAGTTTTCAGTGCACGCATCGAGTGCATTCACCGCGTAATTTCGACGACACAATCATATTCGCCAGAGTTTCAGGATCGAATCGATCGATCTATCCGTGTCAATTCTCAGGTGAAGTAATAGTATACCTTTTTTTAAAATGCCTACTTGCAGGGACGGACAGTCGCAAGTACGAGGTGTACGATTAGGATCCCCAAATCTTAATTGTATGGAGAACTTAGTATATTTAATTAGCAGAATATATATATATATATATATATATATGCGCAAATTTGCACTCGCGTTCACATGTACCCACAATCTGTATCAACGATGTGTTCCAAGATTCGTGCTACAAAATTTAACTAGCCTTAACCAAATGAATGTTTACTATAGAGAGAAAATATTAGGTTGGTACACAATACGTATAATATGTATGTTATATTTTTTACCAAATAAAATTTTTCAATAATAACCATATATGACATTTAGTGCATGGTATTTTTATGACCCTTTTTTATAACATGATATTTAGTTAAAATAAGAAAATGATACATCTATTATATTACCAAATTAATATCTTGCAAAAATGATACTTCCAAAATAATATATATCCTACCATAAAAAACTACATAAACAAGGTATTTTATATAAATAAGATAAATTTAAACTGGTAAATTGACAACCTCAATGTTTTATATACAAGAAATACAAAAACTATATAAACAAGATATTTTACACTTGTAAATAATATCGTATAAAGAAAAAATTGTGTATTTTGTTAGCACCTAATGTATCTACCCTAAAATTCGTGCAAGCTATATATAAGATGTAGATTGTGGGTACATGCAAACCTGGATGCAAAAATTTCAACTCACACACACACACAAACAAAAGGGGAGGAGTAGCGGGAAATGATAGCTTAGCTCATTCCAAGCTCTAAGTCGAGCTCGAATCGAGCCCAAGAACCTAGTTTCAGTAGCCCATAAGCTCAAGTCAACATCATGGGATTTTTTTTAGATTTATTAACGGTGTGTGATAGAATATAACTGAATTTGCCATCTTTTCTTATCAGTTTAAAATTTTGAAGTGAACCGGTTGATGCATGTAGATCAATATGGTAAAAGAGCCAGAGGACTTGAAAAACCCGATGAAGCCTTTAAGTTTTATTATTTACCTACAAATTAAATCAAGCATGTCGAGCTCATATGTATATTACACCTACGCTAGTCCAACTCATTTGAAATGAAAGACAATTTCAAGCATAATAACTGAATTCCCCACGAGAATTCAGAGAAAAACACACACACAAAAGCCAGCAATATCAACATGATCAGAGATAAAAAAAAAACTCCAAAAACTTTGTCTTCTGCTCTACTACCATCTGTGTGTCAGTATAACGTGACTGCTCGAAACTCAAAAGCAATACCTGACAGAGATCCATACATTTTCACATGGCATAGGCAGAGCAGCATTTTCAGCAGCAGTACATGAGTTGCATTGCATGTTATACCCATCAGATTGTTGCATGTCTTCTCTCTGTTCTTTTGACCATAAATTCCATCCATGGCTGCATTTTGATGGAGCTTTGGAGGCCAATCTTTTCTCCTGGCTACCTGCAGAGTATGCAGGCCAGCCTTTTTTGGCTGTCATTTGCATTTTGTCACCTGGATATGCATTCAGCCAATTAAATGGGGCCTTGTGTACTTTCGATTCCAATGGAACTGTTTTGTTCACTTGCTGTTCCTTGTCGCCACCTCCTGGATATAAAATCAGTACATGTAATTTAGGCCCAAAAGGTTGGTGAATTTTCTCAAGTTTTGGTGATATCATTCCTTTGATGGAGTCCTGGAAAATTCATTCAGGAACTGTGTATGTTTTTTTTTCTTCTAATAAAAATTCCAGTGGTACTCCTTTATTGTTTATACAATTTTCGTCCTTCCCCATTGCAAGCTTAATTAAATAAAACATATATCATTCTGTACTACTAATTTGCATCGGAAACTGAAAACACTGATTTAACCGATTGTCAAATTAAGGTATACATACATATTTCTACGGTCAAATTAACTACACATCAAGGAATTGGAAAATACCATCCAATATTTACCGGAGGGTCCATTTTGACTAAGCTATTTTTATGACTTCAATTACATATGTGCTAAAACTAATTTATTTTTCCACAACTTTAATTACAAACCAACTTAGTCACCATATATGAACAAATTAAGAATTAGTTTGGCATTGTAGCGGTTTCAAAAGCACCGATTTATTTTAGATTTGGATTAATTCAAGAATTAGTTGAAAGCATCTTCTAATTTGGAACTGTAGTAACTAAAAATTTTAATTACTGGAATAAGTAAAGATTCACTAAGTAATTTCCGAAGCGAAAACATAGCACAACAACCACAAACCACTCTTAATGAACATAAAAAAGAAGCCAAAAAAACAAAACAAATAAATAAGCAGCCAGATCAATTAAAATTTAGCCTTCGTTCTTTCAAGTTCATCAAAAGAGATAACTATTTTCACCAACTTTATGTACACTGAATAATCATTTAAGCTCATCTCAGGAATATTGTTGCTAACTAAAACACAAATATATATACAGCAAACGAGAGAGATTCAATACTCAAATTAGGCGTACGTTGGTGCATGTTCATCTGACGATCACAACTCACAAGTTGTGCAACGGGTTTGATCCCGTCGGCGAGAACCTCTTGTCGTCGCTGAAGAAGCCGCCGTCGCCGCCGCCGCCGTCACCACCGCCGGTGCCGAACCGCCGCCGGCTGAAGGCGGCGTGGCGGCTCTGATCCTTCCTGTGCTGCCGCCAACTCCAGTACTGCTGCCCATGAGCCGACGACGACGGCGAGGCGCCGTTCTTGGAACCGGGAGGCGGCCGCTGCTGCTGCTGCTCCGGCGACGACGGGACAACGGCGGCGACGACGACATTGCCGAGAAGCGAGGCTCCCCTCAGCGCGAGAGGGACGATCAGTGTCACCAGCATGGCAATCTTGATGCAGTTCATGGCGCGCTCTCTCTCTCACACACACACACACTCACACTCTCGAGAAGATATAGAAATGGAGCTTAGCTAGTAGCAAAGGAGAGCACGTATGTGCTAGCTACTTTGTCTTTGTGGCCATGTAATAATCGGCAATGATAGATACAGTCTTACATAGGCCTCCTGTTTTGAGTGTTTCTGACAACTATAAACTACTCCTAAAATCTTCATTTCCTTAAATAGATCACGTTTGCATCCAAATTTCGATACTACTACCAAGATATTTTATAAAAACCTTTATTGATAGTAGAAATCAATATAGAATGTTTATTCTTTTCTAATCCAACAGAATGTATTTATTTATGCTACCATCTCAATTACTGATAGTAGAATGTATAAATCAACGTTTAAAATCAGCTGTACTGATGATATACTTACAGTAGAATACTACCAGTAGAACTATCGTAAGACCACTCTAAACTAGTAACCAAAAGGCTGAGCAAATCAGTTTCTCTTTAGATTCTCAGCAGCTACTCACCAACTACTTAAAATTGATTTTAGCTCCTCAAATAGGAGAGAGAGAGACTGTGCTTATGAGAGTTAAGCCGTTTTGTTGTGTCGTTGGGCCAAACGAACAAAGAAGGCAGCTAGCTAGTTGCTGCTGACAAAAGGCCTCCTCATTCCTGAATGAATGATGCATGTAATGCCGGTGCAACAGCTCTGATCGATTGGACGTGTGATGACTCATGAATGGTCGATCCATCCCTCCCTTGAAATTTTTACCGGAACCAATTGACTGAGTCGATAATGCTGACTAGCCCTCTATCCAACGGACATTCGCGGGGAAGTGATCCAACGGATATATGCTCCGGCTCTATATGTCAAGAAAGCTTCTGTATCAAGAATTCTGTTTTTTTAACAAGCAGGAGAGTTGCGTGTCATTTTACTAAATAAAGAAGAACCAACAATACATCACAGCCCACGTTGACAAGTTAAAACAAATGCACCACTTAACCAAGAAAAAACCACCAAAGGACACTAGGAATAGGGGCCTAAACTATCCCGACCCACAAACTCTCAAAGATATTTAGCTTCAACAGTACACCACAAATTGCCTTCTACCGCTATTGACGCATGCAAATACCATGCTTACGCTTGGGGCATCTCCGAATCGAGAATTCAAAATGTCATTATGGACGCACATGTTATATAACCTGGCCCATATATTTAATTTGGAAGCCAAACACGAAAGTACACCATAGAAGATCCGAACTGATGACGACATCGAGACGCGATATTTGTTAACAAGGTTCAATGGAAACCTACATTTTTGAAGCGCTAATTACTTATGCTTATTTTCGATCCAACATAATTAGAGCGTATCAGAGATACAACGATCCTCAGGCAGATGTCGTCGACAGCTGTTCTCTCTTGCTTATGCTAAGTCACCAAGCGGTTAAAACCAGTGTATCCCTTTATTTAAGAGAGAGCCTAGGACGCTAAATCGTCATACGGTTACAACTGGTGTGCCGAACACAAAAGAACACCATAGAAGATCCAAACTGATGACGACACAGAAGCATGATATTTGTTAACGAGGTTCAGCCGAAGCCTATATCCCCCCGGGACACTAATTACGTGCGCTTCTCCCCGATCCTCGGTCAGACACCGTCCATAGCCGTTAATTCCCTCTCGTTTATGTTAAGTCACCATGCGGTTACAACCGATATAACTCTTTATTTAAGAGAAAGTCTAGGGTCGAGTCTAACTCTACTACTATTCTAATACCTATTATAACTTCAAGTTCTACAATGTAACTGACTTTGTAGATATATTCGACACAAACTCTAACAGCATACACTCATTTAAGAGTCTCGGTATTTCAACTTCGACAGCTCCATCACGATACCAACAGTGTCTGATTACCAAGACCTGGTCGTGCGTCGACTTGTCTTGTAGTAGTAGATTATAATCATCTCCTTTGGTTGAAACCTTTAGAAAGAAACTAAGTGTGCACAGAAGAGAGCCCCTTGAGCTACAACAGTGCATATGAACAGAAAAACTGATGCGAGGATCTACATAATCTGCACAGAGTGAAAACTACATGGTACTGAGGAGTACTAGTACTACTTAGCTAGTGACCAATTCATTGCTGCATGAGAGTGTGTGCCGGCCAAATCCAGAGCTCTCCCTAGATAGCTCACATTTTGCAACAGCAGCTAGCTAAGCTAGCTGCAATGCAACCATGAAGTGTTCCATCCATCAGCAGCAGCATCTGCCAAACTTTCTCTCATATGCATTTGCAGCATTTGCAGCTTCAGTCTCACTGCTCAGCTGCAGTGCCATGGAGCTGACTCATGGCTGCATGCATATGCTTGGCTGCTTGCTTGCTGCCCCAGAACTGGAAATCGGAGGCTAGCTACTGACGGCCATTACCATCGCAGAAATTCCGATTATTACAAAGTCTGCATGTACAGCACCATCACTGTGTGCACTGCAAATCTGCAGCTTGCACACATGCATTGCATTTTGGTTTTTGAGCTAGCTAGCCGAAATGCATCCTCCTTGTCCCGTTGCTAGCTCTGAATTTTGTTGATGCATCATGTTCAGACATTGTGTGTGTAGGGGTGTAGCTTGCCTTCGGTGGTAAGGAGGGGAACATGGTTCATGGCTCTGCTGCTTGTGATGCATCAGGAATTCAGGATTGTGTTCTTGCAGACTAGTAGGCAGAGCCAAAGTTAAGAGTCTGAAGCTACCAGCTTGGTAAGTCTTAACAAGTTTGTGGCTCTGTGCATGGAGATTCATGCGTTGGGTCTTGAACATTTGGTATCAAACTTCTTGTCATGATGTTTAATTGTTGGTTATTGCCTCTAGCAAAAGATTCATCTAAGACTCTAGGTCCTCTGATTACAGATGAGCTAGTTTAGCAGTAAAAACTGAAGGGTTAAATTTTGCAATATATTTTTGTAGCATGCTATTGTGTTAGCATCTTTCTTGGATACATTTTATGAACTTGACAAAACTTCCAGAACCAAACATGTTACTTACTCCAAACTAACCTACACATTAAACTTACCAAGCCAAATTTGATTTCTGACAGAAACAAACCAAACATATCTACCAAAAACTCGGGAGAAAAGAAACAACTTTCTGACATAACAGACTATCTTACCAACAAGATAAAAAAGGAGGGGATAGAAAAGTCACAGATGCAAAGAACAACCCAGATTGTAGCAATGTATCCTCCTTATTTTTAATCATCAGAGTCACCCAGAGATTTGGGTAGGGCACACAAAGGGTAACTTATTTTGTCATCAACTAATATAATTAAAACAACACTCTAGTTAAAAAAGCTGAGTTAATGTCTGAAACATCCGTTTCTTCTTGAGTTCATCCGCATCTCCCTATTTTGGAGTTCTGAAAACTATTGCATTTAAGCATAACAAACAGGCCATGTCATCACCTTGGCCCTGAGAGCTCAACAGCTTCCAACTGAATTGAATTGCACTCATCGGGACCAAAATTTACAGGGGGAGACAGCATGAACTCCGGCGTGCTCGGTTTCGATCTCTCGGCATCTTTCAGAGCCTCCCATTTCTCTGCAACTGAACCATCACTCTCTTGCAGCATCCTAGCAATCTCAGCCATACTTGGACGTTTGTCTGGGCTGTACATTGTGCAGAGCAAAGCTAACTTAACCATTTCCTCCAATTCAGCAATGACATAGTTGTCGCTCAGTCTATTGTCCACAAACAAATTTAGCTTATTTCCTTCAAGAAGTTCCTTTGCCTACAATAGACGAATGCGCGATTGTGTGTGATTAATAGCAGTTCATGGCAATCGAAATAAATGAAGAAACGATGTTTATGAAAAGGCTTGAAGTTGCATTTGCATAAATGACATCTTCCTCTCTCCACCCACCCCCCCCCCCCCCCCCCACACACACACCTGTTTTTTTTTCTGTTTGTTCTGTCCGTAAGAATTTTATTCCTCTTAATACAAAGGTAAACAATCCTTTTGCACACTCCCAAAAAAAAGTTTACCACTATTTGGTATATGTCTTAACATCCTTAAGACATGACTGGCCAATAAACATTAATCTTCATTTTTTACATATAAATTTTCTCTAATCCAAGACAATTTTTAAAAATTATGTTTTTTTATATTTATTTTTGCTGATATGGTACGTGCTATTATATTTTGAATTATATTCTATTGGCATGAACAGAACCAAGTATGTACAATATTATGAGTTGAATCAGTAATAGAAAGCACAAAATGAAATGCATACAGTTGAACAATTACTTAGAAAAGGTCTTTTAATTTAACCGTGAGAAAGTGAAATATTCTTATAAGAAGTACTAGCTATAGCTCTTATAGAAATCTGAACCTTCCTGATGAATGAACTAAATGAAGAACATCACACATTTTAAATACGAAATAAAGTAAGGTGAACTTGTAGAGGAAATAAACAGGAAGTAGCTAGTAATTTACCCAATCAAGAATTCCTCCCTCCTGATACTCATCCTCATGAAGCTCCAACGTTTTCCGACCAGTGATTAACTCGATCAACAAGAATCCGAAGCCGTAAACATCGGTCTTCTCTGATGTTTGGCCAGTCATCAAATATTCTGGAGGAATACGTCCCATTGTCCCTCTCACTGCTGTGACAGCATGAGACTCCCCATGATCCAAAAGTTTTACAAGTCCAAAATCTGCCACAACTGCTTCAAAATACTCATCAAGGAGAATATTGGAGGCCTTTATGTCGCGGTGGATAATTTTCGGATCACATTGCTCATGCAAATAGACCAACCCTCGTGCCGCGCCTAGCGCTATCCTCCTCCTCCTTGACCAGTCTAGGGTAGGTTTACCACCCACATATTCTGACAAAGTGAGGAAAAACAGTTAGTCCAATTTGCTCATAAAAAAAAAGAAAATACTTAGCTCAGAAAACATTGTTTGTGTGTGGCAATGAATGAAGAATTTATACATCATTTTCATATAATTCTTTTCACCAGTCAATGCCCTATTGACTCAGTTTCATACTAACACAAATATATGTAATGAAATCTACAGGAACAAACAAAAACAAACATAATGATTGCAATCTAAAAAAAAAGAACAGAACAACTGAAAATAAAGAACTCTGTACTATATCTTTTGGCTTTCTCCCAAATGTCGGGTCAATATATTGATATTCGGTATAAAAAAACTGAAAATAAACATGAATGTCAGTCTGTCAAATAAAGGGTAAATCCCAAGGACACTTAAAAAAACATCTGTTTGTTTAGAAACATAATGTATTAACTAATAGATAGCTTTTATTATGTATCGTTGGGAGGGAGACAACAATAATGACAGTACAAAGATGCACATGGTTTTTAGCACTTGTACCAAACTCAGTAATATGCATGGACCAAGAAAACAAATGTGATGATAAAATATAGACCACCTTACATAAACATTTGCAAATCAGGCAAGGACAACATGTATAATCACATTACATATGGTTATCTAAGGTATATTATATTATTATAGTGTTCCATCTTTGATTTTTTTAAGAGAATTCATTCTTTGATTGGTGGGCCATCAATATTTTCTTTTCATTTTGACAAATCAAGGCAAATCTCAAGTACACACCAAATTTAACTTTGATATATTGAGAAAGTGCATTATAGTTTTTTAATGAAAAAACTCACATATAGTACATATTTTTGAGAAATATATTACTGCATTGTATAATTAACATCTATACTTTACATCCATTAGAAAATATAGGACTTTGACATGCCCCAAGTGTGTCAGTGTACATTATGCATAAATGACAGAGAATATACTGAAGCATGGGACTAACCTTGTAATTTAGAAGAAACAGTTCCATTTGGCATGAAAGGGTATACAAGGAGCCTTTCAGTGTCTGTAACACAGAACCCAGTAAGACGAAGGAGATTGCGATGAACAATCAAGCTTATTACTTCAACTTCTGTGTGGAATTGATCATCCCCACAAACAGAAATACAATCTTTCATCCTTTTAACAGCAACAATTGTGCCATCGCGCAAGCGACCCTTGTATACTATTCCAAATCCTCCCTGCCCCAAAATGTTTCTTCGGTCAAAGTTATTGGTAGCTTCTTGGATCTCCTTGATCATGAACTGCTTCAGATGGCCTAGGTATATTTCTGGTCCTGGATAAATATGATCACATTCAGGAATCAGAGTGCTGCATAGTAAAAATAACATAACTGTATAGTCATGCTAATTGAAGAAACAGTTAAAATGCCTAAACTGAGGAAAACACAGTATTTGGCTAGAGCCCAAATGTTGTATCATACTTAGAAATTATTTGTTTTTTTAATCCAAAAAGACAAAAATGGGAAAACTAAACATAAGCATATATGGAAGGCAACCATGCACGGGCATGACTAGCAGCAACTGAAAAATATGATTAGTTATGTGAAATGTTAATGCAGTTAGACCCCTCTGCACTATTAGGATTTTCTTATCAGCAATGAATTGGTTCTCATATGTTATATCCATTAGTTAACCATGTACCAAATGGCAGCAAAGCTAAATCAATGGTCAAAGGGAAAGAGATTCACACAAAAATATGAATAATAAACTTTTCGAGTCAGTGCACATGATAGAATATCTTTAAAAAAAGGTGCAGAAAGATTATAATATATTTTCTAGAAAATCTAATATCTAAATGTCCTACTGCAGATCAAGATTAACTAGCTCTGGATCTCTCCCTCACCTATACTTTTCAGCACATAAAAAAAAATATGTCATGGCCACCCATATCCCACTCATGCCTCTCTTCGGACACAATCGGCACCACCTGTCAGTTTCCCCCACCTACCTATCTCATCTTCAACACCATAATTAGCTCCTCGCGCCCAGGCCACCCACCCTAGGGCAGTGGCGGAGGATAAACTGAAAAAAGGCATGATGGCTAACACAACATTGTCACAGTGATGCTTAACGGCAAGCACCCTGTGTGGTTGTGCCACGTGCCCTAGCATGCACCACCAGACACTCAACGGCGAACACCTTATTCGGCTGCACCACGTGCCACCGGCCACTCCTTGGCTCCGCCGCACCAGCCGCCACAAGCGCCTCCAATCTCTCCTGCTCGGTCTCGACTATATATGGCGGTGCTAGGATTTGATGCTTATTGCTTTGACCTACCACCCATGGCCCACAAACTAGTATCATGACCTATATTAAACAAGGCCCACAGCCCATGAGCATACAGTGTGCCGTCTCCTCGCATGGGCGCAAGGTGCATCCATGAGTTTTGTCCGCTAGAGATGCAAGGTGAGGAGGAGGGAGGGGTGCTCGTTGGCAAATCAAGACTTTGTTGTGACAGGCCATCTGCTCTGCCGTAAGGGCTGAACCAGCCATTGGCCAAGCCAATGCTTGCCCAGTTAATCATGGGTCCAACTTGCACTATAGCCTAGCCTAAGTCTTGGTTTCGCACATACAACTCTCATGCTCTATACCCTTCCGTATTGTTTTGTCATTCCCCTTTTACCACTTCAGATGAACATGGCCTCAACCATCACCGTCTTTCACATCACACATTCTATGACACTCAATAATAACTCAACACTTTGTACCATCAATGGTGAACTCAAGCACAGTCAACATCCCCACTTGTCACAACCACCAATGTCACATGTTACTGCACCCCATGCTACTTACCCTAAGGATCCAAAGTTGGGTAACCACTAACCAAAACACCCTGGAGCCTGTACTATGACACAAAATAATATACAACTATAATTCGGTTAGTCTATCTTTATATATAGTGTAGGAAGCATAGGCATACAATTCTAAGTAAGCCTACCTCTGCTATGCATGTCAATCCATGACAATGTCCGTGGCTTGATCTCTTTAGCCCGATTAAATCATGAATAACCGTTAACCACGACAATGTCATACCGTTATTTCAAAAACATGTACTCTATTTTTCTTAATTCTACCCCAAGTAGGGTTTGGTAAATAAAAGGTTATAATTATATGACAAGAAGAGAATGAAATAATGAAAGATATCATCATGGACCATCGTAAAAATATGTGAATTGCAAAATACCATTGTGTGCGAGAATGATGCATGGGGCTGGATCCATATGTCAATTACACATATGATGGTATTGTCCAACTCCATGATTTTTTTTTCAATGTTTAAAGCAAATTGGACACATTGGCATGTAATTGTTGATGCATTGGAAAAAAAAAAGAAGAAGAAGAAGATGCTAAGGCAGCATTGCAGGAGAGCCTAGTGCTTGTTGTGATCTCAGGAAGGCTGGTTGTGAGAAGGTTTTCCATTCTAGCGACCTTGGTGTTTTATCTATGCAATCGGAGTTTCGATCATAAATCAGTATTGTTTTCCTTCTGATTTAGTATCGCGCTCATAGGAACATGTTATTATGTGCTCCTACTCACTTTGGTATGGAAATCTGTGGCCTGAGCGTCTTGATACAACTGTTTTAGACCCTCGCGAAATAACATTTTGTACAGAAGTTAATGCACTAAACCTGTAACAAACTTAGCTCACATGTAGAACCTCAAGAGAACTCTCCACTTTAGTGGACTTAATGCAAACTTTCCTCTAATATCACAGTGCAAACCTCCACCAACAACAATAAAACATAAAATATTATTATGTTGTATATAAGTGCCAAAAATGACAAGCACTCCCAAAAAAAACAATCAGGGTGAATCCAAAGTTAACATACTATGACCTTCTACCCCCTAGCAGGTAGATATTGTAACAAATATTGCACATATATGCAGCACTTGAGATGTAATTACCATCGAAATCAGCAAATATCTGGTGTCGCCTACGCCACTGCGAAATAGACGCGACAAATCCAGCAATCAAGAAAACTATTAGAAGAACAGCTGCTATGTACAATGAAACACGCCGAGCAGTTCCTGCCAAGCCTTTCCTGTGAACTGGGAAGAGAAAATGACTGTAATTAGAACATGCAGGAGATCATGAATGCCCAAACTTTATTGCTCCATACAAATTTCTTTAAAGAATGGTTCATATGCAGTTAAATTTCCCAGAATTTGGGTGGTGAACAATTTGTCTTACTACTTGGTTCTTCTATGCTGACAGCAACCGGTTCTTCTACCGCAGGAGGGACAGCAATCGACTCTTCTATCACAGAAGTACAGCTTCCTTCGCAACTGAAGTTTTGTATCAAAGGATTTCCACGAAGGCTGATCAAGTATGAGAAGTGAGAGAAACATAGAAAAGAGAAGGCAAATTAGTGGTAACCCCTGAGAGATAATGTTGAGACAGGGTGCACTGCAGAGTTAGACCAAGGAAGAATCTCATTTGAAATCACTTACAATACACTCTTCACGCTAAAAACCGGTGCGGGACCACTTAGGTTGTTAAAGGATAGATCCCTGAAATAGTTCAGGTCAAGCTCAATATCACAACAAAAAAGTTTACAAGAACAATCAAGCAATAAGTAGAAGTTGGCAAGGAGAATTATACAGGAGGACAACGTTGGGAGCAGTGGCTAGTGAATCAGGTATAGATCCAGATAAATTGTTGTGGCTCAATCTCCTGGAGGAATGAGGCAAGCAGAAAAAAAATCAGGTGGTCCAATTCATGTTCGTATCTGTTATGCAACAACAGAATAACAATGCCTTCAAATCAAAAATCATACGAGTACTTTTGAGGCATTCTTAGTATTCTACTACCACCGGTATTATTGCTAGTACAAACAATCCGAGCCATTATGCAACAAAATAACAATGCCTTCAAATCAATAATCATAAGAGTACCGTATTCTCTAGTATTCTGCTACCGGTATTATCGCTAGTCCAAGCAATCCGAGCTGTTGATTTATATGTTCTACTACCAGTAGAAACAATCATTCTACCTTAATTCTATAACCAGTAGATCAGGTGACAGTAGCAACAGATATAGTCCATCGTATGAAAAAAACATGGAATGTCTAGATTGATTCTACTTGATTCTACTTCCAGTAGACACCACTATAAAAATTATCTAATCATAAATGCTAATCTTACAGGAGTTATAATCATAAATGCTAATCTTACAGGAGGGAGATGCCCTTGGAATGACCCAGTATGCTTGGAATAGTGCCTGTGAAGTGATTATATGCCAGGTCCAGCGTTTGTAGCAGCTTTAGCCTGCCTACGGTGTCAGGAATAGGGCCAGAAATTGCATTGTGTTGCAAAAACCTGCACAAAATTCAAACCAAATTCCTCATTTCCTGATATGATCTGTCTATAACAGTGAAAAAAGCCCTGTCTTGGAATGTCGGATTCGAAAAGAAACCCATGCTCAGTGAGAATTGATGTTTCACATTTTATCCAAAATTTTCTTGTTCCAAACAGGGGTGAAACAATCGCATTGATAATTTATATTGTTAGCAGTGGTGGTGTCTATTTTCACGCCATCTCTTCCACTAACATCTAGGCCCCACAATCTATACTATTATATCACCTTTTAATAAATTCTCTCTCATTTTACTATTGGCTTCTCCAAATTTCAAAATCAGCCACTTGTTCAATAAAAAAAATATAGTATTACTTTGACCAAATAAGTATTTATTAATTGATTTAATAACCTAGAAACTCAATTTGTTTTTCATTATTGCAACCGCACGGGCTCTAGGCTAGTAATCTAAAGATTTATATAAACAGGGTTAGGGTTTCACATTTTGGAAAGAAGAAATAAAATCGGGGCCTTGAAAAAAGGGGTTTGGAGGATTCCAAAACTTCAGAAGATCTGAGCGAATTTTTCAGAAAAAAATTGAAACATGTACATATTTTTGCTGAATTTGAAGAAACTCTGACTAAATTCAAACAAATTTAAAATTTCTGGTCGGAGCCACTTTCCGAAGGGATCCACTGTAGATCCAAAATTCTGTAAATTTTTGGTTAGGAAGAAGTGGAATTTCAGATGAATCAAAACAAAATTTCCCAAAATTCCCTTGAAATTTCTAGGTCTTAAACGGAACGGACTCGAGTACAGTTAAGATAGAAATCAATCCGTACAGAAGTCGCAGCCGCCTGAGCTTCCCGATCGCCGGCGACAGCGTGCCGGACAGATTTCGGTGAGCCAGCTCGCTGCAAAACCAAACAAAAAATGGAGAGAGATCGATCCATGAGTCCGAGCTCCGACGAACCCGCCATGGCCGGCGGCAGCAAGCACAAAAAATGGACAGCTAAGCCATAGCCAGCACATACAGCACGGAGACATGGCCGGTGTCGGAGCAGGTCACCAGGCTCCAGCTGCACGGGCCGCCGCCGCCGCTGGAGCCGGCGTTCCAGTCGGCGAGGACGTTGGCCGTGTCATGCAGCGCCGCCTTGACGGCCAGCAACGCCGCCGCTGCAAGACGCACGCGAATGCAGCAAGAAAAACCGGGTGAGTGCAACAACTGAATTTCAATTGCAATATCAAGAAAAAGATTGATATATTTGGAACAACTTTTATCATCAATGATTCATGCAAGAAAGAAATCCATAGGAGTACACAAATCAAAGATCAAACAAGAAAGGCACGGCTTCCGAATTCCGATCGATGAAGAAAAGAAGAAAAATCGTGCAGCACCTTCGCCGGCGGAGGAGGACGCGGCCACCACGAGGCTCAGAACCAGCACGGCGAGCAAGGAAGCAGAAGCAGCAGCTCTCCGGTCGTCCATGGCGTCGTCGGCGTCGCGCGCTCGTTCGTCGGTGACTCGGTGTCGTCGCGTCCACGCCGAGAGCTATAGCCCAAAGCGAACCGCCCGTGCGAGGAGGAGACAGACAGAGACAGAGGAGACGAGACGCTCGCGATCGAACACTACCAAGCCCCGCGCGCCCCGGCTACTGGACGCGACGTGAAACGGAAGCGCACAGCAGCCGCAGTGACGACGGCGAGACGCGGTGACGCCATCGCGCGCTGGCCACTTGGCGCGCCCCCGCGCTGTCCGCGCCCGCGCCGCGCCGCTCGCCTTGTCCGCTAGCGCGCGCGCCCGGGCGCGCCCGGTCGGGCTCGCGGCTCGCCACCCCGGCGCCGTCGGTTACCGGTGGCGCGGCGCGCTTGAGTCATAGCCTGTGGCTGCGATGACGCCATGGCCGGGGCGATGCGTGCATGCGTGACGTAGGCAGCCTTGGCTTCTCTTTTGACTTTTGGAGGTTCAGTGAAATGGAGGGAGAGGAGCAAATCTGGCAGATTGTGATTTTGTTGTTGCTGTAATCTTGTAATTAACTCACTGCAGCCATCAGTTATAAGCTGGTGATGAACTGATGATGATGTGTGTTTGCTTGGTTTTATATAAAGGAAATTGTAACTGTTGTGATGAGCCATGAAAATGTGGGTGAACTGAACTCAAACTTTTTGGGAAAAGGTTGTCAAAACATTCAGCTGTTGCACCAATCTGATTTTGATGCAACTGTAAGGATGTTACTTTACCGACAGATTTACAGCTCTGAAGATGGAAGAAATATCACGATGTACTGTATTTTCTAATGTAAAATTTAATGTCTTCTTAAGATCGTAAATTCTTTTCTTGAACAAAACATGTTCCAGATATCTCCTTAGCATAGAACCACAAAAATGTGGTCTTTGTGAAACATGGAAGATCAGAAAACCACATATACTTGTAGGCCTAAACAGTAAAAAAATGTATTCGAATTTTTCACTCATGTAACATCAGTTGAGTCTAGTGTTTTCACTTAAGTTGTCTATACTATCATCAAGAGATTTTTAAAAAATTGCTATATACAAAATGACACAAATAAGAGAGTAAGCAAGTTATTTAATACCATATCTCTCTATCTTTTACTCGAATTGTCTCTTAGTGAAGAGACAGCAGCGATGAGGCTCCTCTAACGTACGTTAGAGGGACGTCTGGCCCATAAAGGTGGCTCCCACATCTCAGTAATACACATCCTTTTGACTTTACTTCAGAGGAGTTGTTTTCTCTCATTTTTTCTCACTTCTTTTGTCATTCATGTTAGCAAAACAACTGCATCGTATAGTTAAGTATAGCTAACAAACTTCTTATTGTTGTATATGTTGTAAGGAGCCTTATATCTTTTCTCTGTACCAATTCATCAAGGTTAATTCTCCAAGTCATCAAGGTTACTAGTTACAAGGAAGACCCCCCAAAGATCTGGTGCCATCGATCTTCATACTTGCAAAAGGAAAATCAAATTGCCTAAAGCTAGAACTTGGGAACAACCATTGGCTGACAATGCTAAATTCTATTACTTCTGTGGTGGAGATCAATGAGCTCGTCCAGCTAGGAAGTAAATTACATAATTTGGAAATGGAGCGAGAACGGACAATATTCAGCCAAGAGCGCCTACTTAGCCCAGTTCCAAGAGGAAGTAACTCATGCAAACTTCACATCTCTCTGGACAACATATGCCGAGCCTCGAGGAGAAAAAAGATCCTAGGAGCCTTGCTCTTGATGTGGTGGAATGTGTGGTTGGAGCGTAACCGAAGGAATTTCCATCATTCCTCACAAAACGAAAGTCAGGTGAACTTTTTAGGAAAATATAAACCAATTAGTTCTTTCTAGACGATCCTAATGAGGGTCTACACGGGGGATTGAGATCCTCTGTCTTCGAAGTCACCGTGTCTTTGTCACTGACATGTGGATCTAGGGTCTATCGGGCCCACATGTCAATGACAAAGTCACGTGACTTCGAAGGTAGAGGATCCTGATCCCTACACGGGGTGTTCAGGATCCTTATAAGCAAGGTTCCCTACTTGTTGTTTTCCGTTTTAAGGGTTGTAACCTAAACAAAACTTGCTTTTACTTCTAATATATTCGGTACATCTTTTGTTGTCTTTAGTTTCAAAAAATAAGTCATCAAGGTTACAGTATTATTCTGGTAAAATTCACTCCAAGACATCATAGTTTTTTGACGTTATAAAATTGTCACAAGCTACGGTATCAGATGAAGGTTGATAATAAGTAGGAGTAATAACCTTTTTTTTATTAGATCTGCATTATTTTTTTTCATGTGGGTTTATTTTTCTGAGAAACACAGTACAAACACAAACGTCCACAACAGATGCGTATTCATCCTTATGAACACCTTCGAAAGATTAGGCTAACATATCTTGAAATTAATGAAGTCACCACGGACGGCTTGTTGTCGACGGGCACGTTGTCTACCACTGAAAGAATATTTAGCCTTAAATGCGAGCGCCCGTGTCAAATCTAGATTCAACAAACGCAGACGTCCACAACGGATGCACATTCACCCTATAAACACCCCTGAAAGACTAGGCCAGCATATCTTGAAATTAATGAAGTCACCACGGAAACACAGTACAAACACAAACGTCCACAACGGATGCACATTCATCCCTATGAACACCTCCGAAGGACTGGACCGGCATATCTTGAAATTAATGAAGTCATCATGGACACCTCGACGTCGACGTCCACAACGAATGCACATTCACCCCTATGAACACCTCCGAAAGATTGGGCCGACATATCTTGAAATTAATGAAGTCACCGCGGACGCCTCGTTATCGACGTCCACAACGGATGCACATTCACCCCTATGAACACCTTCGAAAGACTGGGTTGGCATATCTTGAAATTAATGAAGTCACTACAGATGCCTTGCCGTCGAGGGACACGTCGCCTACCACTGAAAGAATATTTACCTTAAATGCAAGCGCTCATGTCAAATCTAGGTTCAACAAATAATTAGCCTTAAATGCGAGGGCCCGTGTCAAATCTAGAATTTGAACCCGGGTGGACTGGTTTCACCAAAAAAAACCTAACCAGTTGAGTTACGCTCACTTCGCTTTTTTCATGTGGTTTATGCAAAGATGATAGCTAAGTGCCAACTGCATGGGTGGGTCAATTGAACGAATCCACCACATATTGAAGGGGGAGGGGGGAGAAAAAAAAAGAAAAGGGTGCACATTTGTGGGAAAAGGAAAACCACATGCAAAAAGAAAGTTTGCGTATAAACATGTGTTTAAATGGTTTAATGGTGGTTTCAAATGGTCCAGTTGGTAACCATAGCTATTCTTAAGGCTGAACACATCAAATTGAAGATAATAAACTGATATAAAATGCACTATTTTGAATTGACCCATTCTAGAACTTCGACAAATTTCGTCATTTTGCAATAGACATAATGGCTAACAAAAATAAAGTGATCAGTTGCTCTGAACTTTGTCCATATATCTGGCCCTGAGCATGGACACGGATCCCCTGCAGTACTGCAGCCAATCCCCACTGCCTGAGCATAATCATGCTAACTTGAGACAGATTTAAGGCCAGCCTGGTTGAATTTCTGTAGACAAAAAAGCCAGAGCCAAGCTACCTAGTCCTAACTGACTCTCCAGATATTGACAGAATTTTAGAACTACTCCTTTGACCAGTAAATCCTAGTGCAGTATATTTATGAAACTATAACATTACAAAATCGATTTTTCGAGATAATACAAGAGTTCTTTGCAGCTTATACTCAACAAGCTCTATATAGTTCTATGCTGTACATTCAAAAGTTAGATGACACACAAGTCCCTCATATACCTCAATTTACAATAGTGTAGGTTTTTTTTGTGTGCGTGTGTGTGTAAATTAACTCCAATATTTCACCAAACCATGTTCTGTCTGATACTCTGATCTTGAACTTTGGTACCTTCACAGAAGTTTCCAGTAGAGAAGAGGCCACTCTAGCCACATCACTAACAGCACTAGTCGTGTTCATGTATTGAGCAAATTCTTACTCGCATCATCATCTTATTCAAACTCATTCTGATACCCAATCACATTTAGAGGAGAACGTCATCGTTGTCATCTCCAAGGATTGACAGAGAGAATGGTGCAATTGCGACATTGAATGTAGAGGACCCGGCTTTGTCGATGTGTTTCATCTCAAAATCACCTTCCTAAAATCCAAAGGAGAATTCAGGTAAGTTCTCTTTGCAGACATGCAAGACAAATAATCCATAAATTGCAGGATATAACTAGTTCTTTTTTAAGTGAACATTACTATTTTCTTCTTTCAGCTTAAATCAAAACAATGTATCCAGACATGGTCAGCATTGGGCATAATTGGTGCCAACTATATGCATTCAAGAGATACTAGAACCATAAGAATCTCTTGCACAGCTAGAATCTAAAAATTACTCTTGACAATAATCTATTTACAAATGTGATGGCATAGGTTGTGGAAGATTTTCAAAGCAAAAAAAAAAATCATGTGATGTTACCATTCTCCCATTTGGAGTGTTTAATGGGCATGCAGATGAGTACTCAAAGCCAGTCCTTGGAAATATGACAGGTTGCTCTCCCACAACACCCACACCCCTGGCATGGCAATGGAATGAGTCTTTATTAGCATTCACATATGATAATTTCAGTAAGGCGAGAGTACAATAGAGACTAACCAAATATTCTCTGTCCTTCCATTCGCATCAGTGACAATCCAATGTCTTCTGAGAAGCTGAACAGGGCGCTGAGAATTATTTGTGATTCTGATTCTGTAGGCAAAGAAGAACTGACCCTTCAAAGGCTGGCTTCGGCTTTCAATATAAACACTCCTGACTTGAACTCTAATCCCCTAAAATTCAACATTAAAAAATATTAGGAAATCTAGTTAAGCTCAATAAAGAATCTGGGGAAATACTTGATCTACATTAACTAAAGATTCATTACAGAAGTAACAGAACATATCACTGAACTATTGCAGGTGGTTCATCTGTAGTGTATGAGATTTCGTTGAAAAGAAGAATGAGAAGCCTAAACATGTGAAGAAACCAAGTGGTGCCCAAGGGCCAAGGCACACAGTTATAACCAACTCAGAAATAGATTCTTGATGACCTTCACCTACTAATCTCTTATTTTCCATTCCTGCCTTAGCTATTTTTTGAGGTCACTACTCGGGACCAGGTTTTACAAAACCAGCGGTAATTGCGCTTACCGCCAGGGTACGATAGAGGTAAAACCGCGGTAACCCAATTAAATTCAAATAAATTTAAAAAATAATTAGAATTTTTGATAAATTTTATACGGTTTCTTACAGTTTGCCACGGTTACCATGCTTACTGCCAGGGTACGGTAACCCCACCCCCGACGGTAAGGTAAACCCTGCTCGGGACCAAGTTCCCTGGTGAATTCTTGTTCATGTGAACAGCTGGGGGTTTAAAACACTAAGATACTGCCATAGACAATGATAGTGTTTCATAACCTCGAGTTTTCAAGCAGTCAAACCATTTTCATCGACACGATAATACTTTACGGACTGGAAGAAACATGCTAGAATTGTAGCAATAACATCATTAAAACATTTAATTGTAAGTTACCAGGGTAGTAGCATCACTAGAACATTTTAGGAGGGAGTGTGGAGCCAAAATCTTCAGTTCATCTCTGTACTTAGCAGCATCCTGGAAAGCATGAAAACAGAGAAAAGTCAGAAACATGTAGAATACTAAAAGATGAAAAAAGCATGCCTTGCTATGAAAAATTTCTACACAAATCCTCACTGGCATAACTACAGTGTAAAGTGGCCCAAATCGAGCACTATGTACTGATGAATTCAAAGTTCAGGCCATGAGACTGGAATGGATAAAGCACAACTCCAACTCCAACTATCACAAGAGTGAAAAGTCAACAGTGAAGGAAGTAAGTGCAAAATGTGTATTAGATGATATCTTCACACTTGAGATTTTCTCTTATTTTCGATGTTATCATGGGAATATCAAACATGGAGAGAAAAAAAAATCAAGCATACAACAAAACTATTGCATCTGTGGCCAACAAAGGGACACATCAGGCGTCACTATAACTTCCTTTTGGCATTTCTGGCAGAAACAGCACAGCACCTAACTGAAGGCTGCACATCTTTGGATTAATGGCCTATCCAAAAACATTGTTACCAAGATGGATTGGGACAATCACACAATCTAACTTCGCTAATGCCTAATGCGGATATCACAATTCACAAGGTTCTTTCATGGAAATATATAAACTCAAATAAGCAAATTTGGTAAGGAAACGATTGCTATGGATGAGTGCACCCTCCAATACCTCGAACCTCTCCTCCTCAACTGCCTTCTTGAGCAATCGGCGGAGACGAAGAACTGGCTCCTCCTCCTCGAATGACTTGAGCGAATCCCTCAGCCGCGCCGCCTCCTTGTAATCCTGCAACCAAATCCCAATTTGCAGTAAACCCCAATTCGGATGGATCGATTGCAAGTTTGCTTGTTGAGAGAATGCAAATGGGGCTCGTCTCGTTACCTCGAACTGGGCGGCCACGGCGAGCTGCTGCTTGAGCATGGCGTACTTCTGGCTCCGCATCAGGAAAGCCGCCGCCTTCTCCATCCGCGCCGCATCCTCCCTCTCCTCCTCGTCGCCGCCACCACTCCCCGGCGAGTTCGAGTTCGAGTTCGCATCCGGAGACGGCGGCGACGGCGACGACGACGCCGCGGCCGCCAGCACCACCCGGCGCGGCGCCGGCGCCGGCGAGCTCCCCCGCGGCCACCTCGCGGTTCTTGCCCTCCGCCCCATCCACACCGCCCCCGGCGCCGGCGCCGGCGCCGGCGAGCTCAGCGCCGCCCACTGCATCCTCTCCCTCTCCCAAGAAAACCGAATCGAATTGACTCACAAGAAATCGAATTGAGCCTCACGCAGAGAGATCAGCCAGGATTCTTGGAGGAGGGCGAGAGGGTGGCTGGCCAGGATGGGCTCCTCTCCTCTTCCCTCGCCGTGGCTGCCTAAAAATGGCCGCCGTTCTTGGCCCCCATTTCTGTGGCTCTCTCCATCGCCGCCAAGAAACGAGAGGGAGTCAGGGAGAAGTAGAAGGAAAAAAAAAGAGAAATGTTTGGGCTAATTGGTGCGAATTAGCGATTGGCGCGTCATTATTGGATCAGATAAGACGCGCGACATGTTGGAATCGCACGAAAATATCCCGGCTTTTGGGTGTGGGCACCGGCCAGCCACGACTCCACGATTGCGATCAACGGAGAAAAACAACAGGAAATGTTTGTATGCTGTTAGTATTATGTTTTCTTTGTGGGTTTGATTCTGTCATTCTGTGGCTAGATTTACTGGGCCAGTTACCATGCACGAAGACAAATTAATTGAGTTTAATATATCACATTTTGTGAACATCCACAACAAAAAGAAGATAATAAAATTGTCCAATAGATTGTCCTCATGAATGTCACAACTACACATATTCTTTGCAACTCACAACTAATTAACAATTACACAGTAAATAAGAATGTTTGTGACAAGAAAATATTAAACTAGTTAAATATTCCAATTGTAGGACAGATGACACGCTATTACAGTACCAAATAACCAAAGTGGAATACTGGAGCCTAGAGGAGGTTCTCTTCTCAGTTCTCACCATGGGCATGAACTAGAATGCCACTAAGTTTTGGTTGGTTCAGGATTTAGATGATCAAGTGAACACTTGTTCCATAATGGGTTTCAGGTTTGGTTTAAGAAATAGAACGAGTTTGTCCATCATCACTTTTTCTTAAAACCACACACTAAGTTAAAAAAAAAAAGAAAGGTATATTGCATATTGGGCTACTTATTGTTGCCCATATTGTATATTAGATCAAGAGTACACCCATCTAACGATCTTTAGACTTTAAACTAGATAATTGTACATATGTTATATATTGGACTGTTCTTATCTTCTTTGTTGAACTGAAGCTGATGACACCTTGTAACTTCAGCTTCCCCATCCCTATACTCAAGCTCATGCCCGTATGTGTCAACTATCCTCAAACTCAAACTCTGCCCTTGCCCTGCCATCATGTTCGATTTGAAGCACAACTTTTATTTACTAACCCTCATGCTTAACCTTGAGTAAATTTGGAGTGAAGTAAAATAAAGGAAGTATACTAGTCATGTGGCAGAACTTGAGTGGTATGATCTGGAAAAGAATGAGAACAAGACAACAATGGACTCATGGATACTGGATAGTGACATTATGCTCACATCCGTTTGCATCCCGGAGCTACTCAAGTGAGTCGGCAACACTCGTTAGGCATTCCCTATTAGCACTGTCAGTGCTAGAATGTGATGGTGGCGGGTATATAGCTCAACTTACGACATCGTATTGTGTGTGAGGAGGTAGCCGACAAGAAGTGAGAAGATCAATGCTTACTCACCTGATGGCGTCTTTGCCTCCATGAAGAAGAAAGAAAGTAAGCTCAAAGAAAAACCATAGAAGAGCATGACGAGATGGACATCATGATTGAAATTGAACCTTTTACAAAATTAACTAGTCTAAAATAAAAATTTTCTATAAGAATAAGTAGCCTAAAAATAAAATTTACTAAAAATAGATTGTTTCATTGTGTATGATTTATTTTTTTTCAAACCAAAACAACTCTTGTATTGCTTGAAAAGGCTCAAGATGCGGTTTGGAAAGCTTAGCCCATCCCATGGCCCCATCCTTTTTTTCAATGCCAACCAAAAATGATCTACTCCTACCTTAATGCGTTTAGTCCGAGTTAAAACCTTCAATGAATTTCAGAATTTGAATAGGCTGCTTTAAAACTCTTCTAAAGTGTACAACTCAGAACTTTAGAATTCTTTTAATGCAATTCCAAAATACACCATCTATTTAAAAAGACTAATTATTGAAAATAAATTTGAATGATCACTTATCCAAATTCCTTCTCAGAAGTTGCAGTAGATTTCTGAGATCCCGGTACAAGTTTACAACTCCATACCATAAATGACACGTTAAAAGAATGAGAACAAGACAACAATGGACTCATGGATACTGGATAGTGACATTATGCTCACATCCGTTTGCATCCCGGAGCTACTCAAGTGAGTTGGCAACACTCGTTAGGCATTCCCTATTAGCACTGTCAGTGCTAGAATGTGATGGTGGCGGGTATATAGCTCAACTTACGACATCGTATTGTGTGTGAGGAGGCAGCCGACAAGAAGTGAGAAGATCAATGCTTACTCACCTGATGACGTCTTTGCCTCCATGAAGAAGAAAGAAAGTAAGCTCAAAGAAAAACCATAGAAGAGCATGACGAGATGGACATCATGATTGAAATTGAACCTTTTACGAAATTAACTAGTCTAAAATAAAAATTTTCTATAAGAATAAGTAGCCTAAAAATAAAATTTACTAAAAATAGATTGTTTCATTGTGTATGATTTATTTTTTTTCAAACCAAAACAACTCTTGTATTGCTTGAAAAGGCTCAAGATGCGGTTTGGAAAGCTTAGCCCATCCCATGGCCCCATCCTTTTTTTCAATGCCAACCAAAAATGATCTACTCCTACCTTAATGCGTTTAGTCGAGTTAAAACCTTCAATGAATTTCAGAATTTGAATAGGCTGCTTTAAAACTCTTCTAAAGTGTACGACTCAGAACTTTAGAATTCTTTTAATGCAATTCCAAAATACACCATCTATCTAAAAAGACTAATTATTGAAAATAAATTTGAATGATCACTTATCCAAATTCCTTCTCAGAAGTTGCAGTAGATTTCTGAGATCCCGTACAAGTTTACAACTCCATACCATAAATGACACGTTGCATTCAGTATGTGGGGCCCGCAACGCCGTAGCAGCCTGGCCCATTCCCTGCCACTCTGCCGGTGCCCACCACGAAAAAAAAAAAAGGAAAAATACACTGTAAAAAAAAAGAAGTTTTCTTTCCCTCTCACAGAGTCATAGTCTCAAAGGAAAAAAGAAGTTTTTTTTCTCTCTCTCTCTCTCTGAGTCTCTGAGGCTCCCCGCGCGCGGAGCCGGAGAGGCGGAGAGCGAGGCGGCCAGGTCGCCGTCGCCCTCTCCTCCCGCGACTTCCAGTAGCCTCTCACTCCCGCCTCGCCTCGCCTCGCCGCCCACTCGCGCGCGCTCCTCCTCCTGTCCATAAGTAGCAGATGGCGCGTTCTGCCACCGCGTTCGCGTCCGTGCCGCGCGCGCGCGAGTTCAGGGCGACGTTGTTCGATTGATTGATCCATCCGGTGAGGCCATTGTTGCCGGCGGCGAACCAAGAAACCGTGGACGCGTGGTTGTGGAACGCGGCGCGGCGAGATGCAGGCCGTGGCGACGACCTCCTCCTCCTCCCCTTACCTCGCATCCCGGCGGCGACATGTCGCCTCGTGTTCTTCTCCTCCTCCGACTCCTCCGTCCTCTCTCAATCGATGCCCGGTCGCCGGCGCCGGCGCGCCGGTGCTGCCGCTCGGCATTCGCGGGGGGCGCATGCTGCTCCCGTCCCCACTTCTGTGGAAGAGCGGCGCCGCCGCGAGGAAGACGGCGGTGGCGACGGCCGCGGCGGCCTCGCCACCGGCGAACGGCAGCGGGAAGGCAGACGGCGGCGCCGTTGCCGGAGGCATTTCGCGGACGGTGCAGCTCGGCGCCATGATCCTCGTCTGGTACCTCCTCAACATCTACTTCAACATCTTCAACAAGCTGGTCTTCCTCCCCGGNTCACTCTCCTTCCCCTTCTCCACTTGTTTCTTGGCCCTAATTTGTTCATGCGGATCTTGTTGGGATCCATGGCGTGCAGGTTCTGAAAGCAGTGCCCTTCCCGTACACCATCACCACCTTCCAGTTCGCGTCCGGCTCATTCTTCATCACCCTCATGTGGCTGCTTAATCTTCACCCCAAGCCAAGGCTCTCCCTTGGACAGGTAATCCACTGTTCTTGTGAAAAATACTGGAATAGTACAACTGGAGAAATGTCATGTATTGTGGTGAAGTTACATATTGGAATAGTACAATACAATTGTAGAAATGTGATGAATTGTGGTAAAAAAAAAAAACTGTTGTTAGTGCAGTATGCAAAGATCCTGCCTTTGGCTTTGGTGCACACGATGGGCAATGTGTTCACCAACATGAGCTTGGGCAAGGTCGCTGTTTCCTTCACGCACACCATCAAGGCCATGGAGCCCTTCTTCTCTGTCCTTCTCTCCGTGTTGTTCCTTGGGGAGGTACATGCTTTGTTCATGATTTTTATATGTTGTCTTAAAAACAGGAGACATATAACCAAAGAGATTGATCGGTTTATGCTTTTAAACAACTCGTGTGGTTTCGGCAGACACCTTCTCTCTTGGTCATAGGTTCCCTCGTGCCAATTGTTGGTGGCGTCGTGCTAGCATCGATGACTGAAGTTTCTTTCAACTGGTCAGTGGTATCTACTATCTTTAATTCCAATGCCTAAGAACTGAGGAGTCCTTGATGCTGTGACTCCTGTCTTCATATTTGTTTAAGCAATACAATGCATTTTGTTGTAATGTAGTATCGTGTAAAACTTTTGATAAAACAGGATAGGATTTTGGAGTGCCATGGCTTCCAATCTTACCAATCAATCGCGAAATGTTTTCAGCAAGAAGCTTCTGGCTGACAAAGAGGTGATTTTCCCAACCCATAAAGTTGTGTTGTTCCTCCGACAAGAATATTTCTCAGTGCAAAATGTATATTCGAACATTTACAGCATGGTAAATACTGTGAAGCACTGTATACCCTTACGCAATTTGTTCATATCGCAGGAAACACTGGATGATATAAACCTCTTCTCGATAATGACTGTTATGTCATTTTTATTGTCTGCCCCACTGATGCTGTCTGTGGAAGGCATCAAATTTTCCCCATCGTACCTGCAGAGCACCGTGAGTGTTTGGGCTGTTCTGTATTATCTTTGCTAACCAATGTTTTATTCGAACATTGTCTTTTTGGACATGTAGGGAGTTAATCTACAGGAACTATGTATGAAAGCTGCTCTTGCTGGCACTTGTTTCCATTTTTACCAACAGGTGGGCTAAATTCCAGTATAAAAATAGTTTTCATGGTTGTCCAACGGTTCTTAGAATTTTGTAGTAATTCTTATGGTTTGTCTGCATGGATCCAAATTTTCTAGTGGTGGCTAGTAATACATGAATGTATCTGCAAGTTTTTTTTTATTACCATGGTCAATCTCTTTTGGATTTTGTTTAATTACCTTAACCAAAATTATATTTGTTTCTGAGGCAGGTTTCATATAGTTTATTGGCTAGAGTATCACCTGTGACCCATTCTGTTGCCAACTGTGTCAAACGGGTTGTGGTCATCGTCTCATCTGTTCTCTTCTTCAGAACTCCGATTTCACCTATTAATGCCCTTGGTAACCTCCCAACCAAATTCAACTGATCCTAACAGCTCACTTTTCAATTTACCCGTATCTGAATTTTGTTCTTTTTCCTGCATTCAGGAACTGGTGTTGCTCTAGCTGGAGTTTTCCTGTACTCTAGGTTCAAAAAAGCTAAACCAAAGGCTAAGACTGCATGAACTCAACATACACAGCTGCAATTTAACTAGAAGATTCAGGTTTATCTCTTCTTGAGGTGAAATGGGCTGCCAAGCAATCACTTGGCTTCTCTCCAATTTGTCTTTTGTCAGCTTGTCTGGGTCTTAGAAGCTTGTGTATAAGATTTTTCTCAGAAGGTAGTGATGGACCAGCACCAAAATAACAAAATAACATTGTCAGAAGATTTTTCAAGAGAAATGAATTTTGGCACATACTTTTGAAATTCCTGTCCAAGAATATTGCCCCCTTTTTACTGGTTCACTCAAAATGTGAATAGGGATCTTTATTCATTCCTTTTGAAATTTGGTTGAATGCTCATCAGATCAGACTACAGTTTGTATCACAAAAAAAAAAAAGTTTAGATGCTTCTATCTTCCGCCTGTTCTTTTTTGCAGACCATGGAACTGTAGAACCTTCTTTTTTTTTCCCCCTTGGTAATGGATGAACCAGACTAGATTGATACTCTAGTAGGTAAATGACAGCCATACTAACCAATCAACAGAAGATGACTCCTTTGTGGATGAGAAGTTGGGAATACATTCACCATAAAAAAGATCAAAGTTGAAAAGAATATGTTGAAAAGAGAACATGAAGCAAAGAAGCTGAGGAGGTCCTTGTCCCACTTCTTCATGTTGAGAGAAGGATGGCGATTGGTCTATCCAACTATTCAACGTAGCACCACTAGATGTTTATTTTATTTTTTGAAACAAAATAAAATGTTTATTGTGATATTAAATAAAGTCTCAATTTCAATGGTGCTACTATTACTATCTGGTGCAGAAACTGTTTTCGGATTGAATTTTTGCAGTCTATTGATGATATGACAGACAGTAATACTCTCTCCATTCCAAAAATGTATGACGTCTAACGTTTGACTATTTGTCTTATTTTTTAAAAAAATATAAATATTATTTATTTTGTTGTGACTTATTTTATCATCAAAGAAACTTTAATCTTAACTTATACTTTTATATATTTATACTAATTTTTTTGAATAAAACAAATGATCAAAACATTACGTGAAAAGTCAGTGACATCATATATTTTGGGACAGAGGGAGTATATGGCAGAAATGCAAAAAAATCAACCAAACAAACAATCAACAAAGTTCAAATCCATAATGTGAAACTAGCAAATCTGCCATAACAAATAGCAATTCATCATCATGTTTCACTGCATTAACGCAGTTCTTATTGTCCAAAATGAATATAGAAGCCATAAACTAGTGTGGTGTTCTTATTCAAAAGTAAAACCAAAACAAATCTCTTCTCATGGATGAAGCTCATAGAGAGGTTAATTTAGTTCTTAAGTGGTCAAAATTGGCGGGAGGTAGTCGGATTTGGCGCCAAGAATCCGCGCCTGGGTGTCCGGGAATAACTCCACGCCGGGGAGCTGGGTGATGGTGCCGTCGCCGGCGACGCCGACGGGGTAGGTGAGCAGGTGCCCGGGGAGGTCGCGCTCCGGCCCGTCGCCGGCGTAGAGGTCCCAGCACCTGTCCGCCATGGCGTTCACCTTGCGCACGCAGTCGAGGCTCTCCGGCCGCTGGAACGCGTCGTCGACGCTGCCGAGGTGCTCGTACCACAGCGCCATCCGGAACCCGTGCACCTGCCCCCTCGCCGGCCGCCCCGCCGCCGCCAGGTGGTGCGGCTGGTACGCTCCCATGGCGATCTCCGAGTCCCTCGCCCCGTCCATGGACCTCTGGTTTATGTTCGCCGACCCGACGATGATGTACTCGTCGTCCACTGATGATCCAGGAACACAACCAAATCGATCAAGAAATGCATCCAAATTGTGTCAAGATCAATTAAGAGATATACACGAACCGATCATCATCTTTGTGTGGACATAGATCATGAAGCGGCGATTCTGTTGCGCCTTGAAGTAGCCGGTGTCGGGCTCGGCCTGCTCCGGTGGCTCGTACTCGCCGGCGGCCTTGGCCTCGCGGTTGCCTAGGCAGAAGAAGGTGAGGTAGTCCTTGGGGTCGGCGTCGATGCCCTTGGCCTGGATGGCGTGGGCGATGTCGGTATACATCATCTCCATGGTGCGGCGCTGCCAGTCGAGGATGGCCTGGACGGAGCCGCTCTCCGGGATGCCCTCCGGCCACATGGGCACGACGACGTAGACGGTGAACCGCTCGCCGGCCTCGATCTTGCTCACCACCTTCATGGAGAGCTCCTTGGGGATGAGGTGCAGCGCGCCGACATCCTCCGGCTTGACGCCATCGTCGGCCTTCCAGCAGTAGGAGCTCCCGAGGAAGTACTGGTTCTCGATGTAGATGAAGCTCCGTGCCCTCCTAATGGCGGCGATGTACGCGTCCTGGATGCTCCGGTCGATGATCTGGTCCTTGCCACTGACGAGCCCGGCGCGGGCGGCGTCCTCGGGGGTGTCCGGGAACCCGAACGCGGCGCCGCCGTCGATGGAGCGGAACAGCTGCACGTTCCACGACTCGGTGTCCTCCGGGAACATCACCGGCGACGGCGGGATGACGGTCTCGGCGAGATCCCGAAGCTGGACGAGGAGGTCCTTGCCGCCCTGCTTGCGCCACCGCTGCTCGAAGTTGTAGAGCACGTCCCACGCCACGGGGCCCTCGAGGCGGCAGTGGATGTCGTGCCACGGCTCGCGCGGCCCGCCCTTCGCCACCGTCGCCGTCGCGAAGTTTGGCTGGTGGAAGTCGTCGTGGTGCGCCGTCCCAAGCGTCCGGAACAGCGAGTGGAACGGCGTGTCGTAGCGCCCGTCGCAGAGGTCCAGCCCGCCGACGAAGCTCACGACCCTGCGCCTCCCGCCCGCGCCACCGCCGCCTCGGCGCGGCATGTCGTGGTCGACGACGACGATCTTCTGGTGGTGCGTGAACATGGTGGAGATCTGCAGGTCCTGCACGATGCTGCCGGAGTCATCCGGGTTGCGAGGGCACAGCACGCAGTTCACCTCCGTGCCCTGGAAGTAGTTCATCGTCTCCTCGTCGTGCGTCGCCATGAGCCCGTCCTTCTTGAGCATCCCGACGGACGTCCGGTCATCCCACACCAGCATCAGCACCCTCACACCCTCGCCGGCCTTCTTCTTGAGAAGCTCGCCGAGCGTAACGCCGCCGCCGGGCTTGGGCCGGTCGGCGTCCCTGATCAGCGCGATCTCCGTGTACACCGACCAACCAGTGACGTAGATGAAATGCCTCGCGCCATTGATGGCGTCGAAGATGTCCTCCCAGCACCGGTGCGGCTCGTAGCACCGGCCGCCGTCGAGCGGGATGCGGGGGATGAATCCATCAGGGACATGGGCGTCCTGGTACAGCGTCACCTTGCACCCTTGCCGCTGCGAGAAGAAGGTGTAGGGCACGCCGGGATACTTGCCGCTGCGAACGCCGCGGCCCCAGCTCCGATCCTTGGAGATGTCGAAGTACTGGAGCTTGACGTGAATCTTGCCCTCACCGTCGCCGATGGGCTTGCGTTCGTCGGTGTCGTCGCAGAGGGGGAGCCAGCGCTCGACCTCGTCGCCGGCGAGGATGTCCCTGACGGGGAGGTAGCCGACGCCGACGAGAGAGGCGCCGATGGTGTTCTTGGCCTTGAGGGTGAAGGCGACGTGGGTGGCGAGGTGGGCGCAGTAGACGTGGAAGGACTCGTACCAGCGTGGCGCGGCGGTGTCGTCGGCGAGCGTGCGGGTGCGGCCGACGCGGGCCTTGTCGAGGCCGATGGTGGCGTAGATCTTGCTCGTGCCCTTGCCCACGCCCACCGTGTCCTCGATCCCCTCCACCAGCTGCGTCACAAATCGGAATTGCAAAATCCAAATGCGGCTTCATTCGTTAGTATTAGACCATGAGAAAATGCACTTGATAAATACAGTGACAAAAAATATAGTTTAACCGTAAGTCTCATGTTTAATTTTCAACACGTTCATATTTTTTCTTAAAAAAAAGTTTGAAGGGACGTCTCTGTCTCACCAAATCTCTTTTTTTTATCATCTTTTTTATATCTTAGTGTGTAAGTTGATTTTGGACCAAAGATTTTGTGAAATGTTTTATATATCTTTTTTATCATCTTTTTTATATCTCAGTGTGTAAGTTGTTTTTGGACCTATGATTTTGTGAAGTGTAGATATGCTGTAATGTTGTCAGATTTTTTGATAATTTTTCATAATTATTTAAATGGGTTTTTGATAAACGAGGAGACATCCACTCGAGGGATCGAAAGAGTTTACCAAGGCGGCAAGAATTGCAACGAATTTTTCGATTTGATTTGAAAATTTAAATTTCAACAAAACATTATGTTTGTAGACTAACTCGTCGTATAGATTGAAAATATATGCACATGATGATGTTACTGATGATAATCCTATTTTACTATAAAGTTATAACCTACTAAATCCTAAAACTCAACAGCAAATCATCATCCACTAACAATTATTACATCTTAAACATTATGCAAAACATACTATATTATCTATAATTCTATAATTTATTAAATTTTAAAGCTTTAAAATATAAGCATGTCAAATCATTATGCCACATAATTCACATAATATTTTAATATATTTTTCTATTATTTTTTATAATATCATATATACCTATATAGTTCATCCTTATTTAGTTCATATTATTTTTCTCTTCTCTCATTAAGTCATATCTTATCAATTATTTTTAGCCCTTAGATGATTAACCTATGGTTAAAATTATCTCTCTTCTTTTTCTTCTCTCATTAAACCATATCACCTTAATTTTTTTTTAGTCCTTAGATGATTAATCTATGCTTCAAATTATCTCCCTTCTATTTTTCCCTAATATAGCAACATCACCTTACTTTTACATTTGAATCATTATTCTATATAGTATTTAGATTATCATAAACAACGTCAACTTATGTAAGGTTATGTCGTCTAACTATTTTACACATTATTTCTATTTATTGTTATCGTACTAAAATTTCGCAGTAACCTGTGTGATTTCACCAAGTTTCAATATGATTATGACTCGAAAAACGCCGTCCTCATTAATAGTTTCCATTAGATAGAAGAGATAAGAGAGGATTAGCAAAATGGAATAGAATTGGACTGTAACAAAAAGAGCAAATCACGTTCATGCATGGATGGGTGCCAAGAACCACTTCTGGTTATGACTGCTAAAACAGGCACAGCTAAAATCTAAATTATAAAACGTTGATTTTAGTTTTTATTCCATTATAGTCTATCTTCCAGCATTGATTTTTAAAACGCAAGCAAACAACACGTATATAAAAAATCATTACCCATAAATTACATTCGGTTGCTTTCGTTCATTTTTCCACGACTTATGAGCCATATCTCAAACGATCAGGGTAAATACTAGACAACTTGTTCGTTGTTCGTTGTAGACGACTTGAAATCAAGACGGCAATTAATATACACTGCATGAGAGATCTAAGGGAGTGAGTCCATTATTTAGGATGAAGAACAAGCTAGGACCTTGCGGAGGAACTGGGGCGCTTGGGAGCTTGGCCTGCTAGGGTTGGAGAGTGATTCCGCCTCGAAGATGGTGACGTGCATCGTCCCATGGAGCAGGATCTTCGCCATTGTTAAATTATCTATCCCTCAACACGATCGATCGATGATCATCCTGCACACAGCAGAACACACATACAAAAAGGAATTTGTGTTTACCATGATGCAAAATATCGCATGCTCATATATAAGTTCATGGCTAGAATCTACATATCCGTCAGAAAAGAAAAATTAAAGATGATGATCTGCAATGGCAAACGCACCGATCGAACGAACAGAAGGAGAAGGAACAGGGAGAGATGCGTTTAGGAGACGGACCGGGGAGAGAGAAGAGAAGAGGAGAGGAGGAAGATGAGGCGTCGTAGTAAAGGGATCGAGGGGATGGATGGAAAGGACGGTGAATTTAGGAATTTCTAGCTAGCTAGGGAAGGTGATCCGATCATCCGAAAATAGAAAGTCGAGTTGCAGCGGACGGCGGAGGCAGCGGGGAGCGGAGCAGCCGGGCATCCATCGCTGCATTTGTCTCCGGTTGCGCCGCGCGAGAAGACGTGGTGACATGGCATATGCAGCCGTGGAGTCTGTCTTCGACGTTTTTCTTTTCTAAATACTACTCCCTCTATTTTATTTATATTATAAATCATTTTGATTTTTTTATTAGTCAATTTTTTAAAGCCTCACTAAGTTTATAAAAAAAGTATAGTAACATTTTCAATCCAAAAAACATATATATTATCAAAATATATTATATATTAGTTTTAATGAAACTAATTTAATGTCGTAGATGTTGCTAAATTTTTTTATAAATTTGGTTAAACTTAGAAAAGTTTGACTTAAAAAAGTCACAACGACTTATAATATAAAACAGAACGAAAGGAGTAGTATTTAGCATAGCTACGTTTTTTCTTTGTTGCATATGCTTTCTCATATATCTATTCTATCTTATAGTTTACCAATAACATTCTTATATATTTCATTCCTTATTTCTCATAGTACACTTTTTTCAGATATGAAAGAAAGTTGTTAAGAAAACATATTTGTGTGATGGCAACTTAACTTTGAGAAACTTTTTAATCATCTATGTGGACGTCCACTTATTTATTGCATGCCAAATAAATGTTTACAAAAAAATTGACAAGATATATTAGCACGTAATATATATGATAAATTTCCATATCACTTACACATGGGTATTTGTGGTGCCCCAAACTATACCAGTCCAAAAACAAGAATCGGTATAGGCTGGAGATCACATTATTACCTGTGATAACAGTACCAGTTCCAGGTACATAAGCTGGTACTCACAGAATAATGGTGGGAATCAGAAATAATAAAGCTTTATTACAACCTTGAGGGAGGTCTCATACATACTACCGTCATGGACATACACCAGACTGATAGAAACATAGACAGACATAAATGGCAAAGGCGAAAGTATGGAGAACAGCGGCGGAAAGCATAGAGTAAAAGACACAAAGAGGAAAACAGCAAACATAATCCACAGGCGACGTTTGGAAACTAGGCATGAAACCCTGAGAAATCGTACTCAACCTGCTCCTGAAAGTACGTCTCAGTAGAAGGGTCGAGGTATCCTTCTGCTAGCTCTATAAATATAAATAAGCAAGGGTGAGTACTCAGTGTACTCAGCAAGCCGGGAAAAATATGATATGCAAGGCTAAAAATAAGGAGGAGAAAGGTTACTTTCGAAAAACAATGTTTTAAATTAATTTATTTTCAAAACACTAGTGATTCAGATTTTAGTTCGGAACGAGGCCCACGCCTCGCTCCAATTTCCAGGTTGCTTTGCAATAACCTGTCGTAGTAACAAAAAGTCTCATCCACAACTCAACACCGTGCCGTCTCAGCACAAACCAACACCGTGCCGTCTCAGCACAACCAAACCAGTGCCATCTCAGCACAAAACCAACACCATGCCGTCTCAGCACAAAACCATCACTCCGGTGCCAAACGACACCTCGAGTCACACAGGTTCGTTCCCAACCACGAAGGTTGGCCATTCGCCACAAAAGCAAACTCTGGTAACGGCTCCCATCCCACAAACCACTTCAATAAAAAAGTTTAAAAACAAAACTACACTATGAGAAATACCTCACATTCGCCCATGACTGTGGACACGGCTGTTTAAACAGTTTTACTAAACTCTGCAGAGGTTGCACGCTTTACCCACACGTCATGAACTTCTCACATTACCGAACACATGTGGATCAGACACGGCCGACAAAGGAGAACTCACTACATGGCTTTTCTGTAACCAACTCATAAATGTCCCGTGTCACACAAATGGGTGAAATCTCTCCACCAAGCATCAGGCCAGTCTCAGGCCCTCATCTACTCAGGCCCCACCGTATGGACCCCACGACACATCCCCACTGCAGGAGATTGCCGTAAACTCCATCATACTGGTGCTCCTCACCTGCCAACATGCTAGACACCTACGCTTTAGCTACTTACTCAGCCAGGGGCATCCCATTCTACCCGTGTGGTCGCACTGTCTTATGTTTGGATGAATTTCCTAAAAGAATTGGTCCTTATGGATGATGCGTAGCCAAACCACCCAGATACTGACTCCTGCATCATCAAGTTTTAGAAATCATTTTTCCCATCTTAAAACCATACCAACATTTCGTCGGGTTTTTAAATAACAAAATGGGTTAAATATCCAAAAGTTTCTCATGCGACAGTACAAATGTTACCTATAGGCAGTCTACTTCGGCATGAGTGAATACCGATGGAAAAATGGAGTTTTACAAATTCTCAATAATAAAAGTGCAACTAATAGGAAGGTCCGGCAAATCGCATTCGCGGCCAAAACAGTGCGCCATAAAAATATGCAACTTGGCAAACAAAATAATTAGTTCAAAATATAGGTCCAAAAAGTGGTCAAAGAGGCTTGCCTTGATCCTCCACAAAAGTCGAAGCGTCGGCCTCCTGAGCGAACTCCGCATCGGTCCCGGACTCTACACGTAACAAAACAAACAATACATAAAACCACTGCTAGAAGCAAAATGTCTTATTCAATGAAGTGCTGATGGGTAGAGTAGAATTTTTGAGAGATGATGGAACTGGAATGAGGTCAAACGGAGTTACGGATAAAAAGATATGAATTTTTGAAGTTTGGAGGATTTTCACGGGACGAAAAAAATCGAGCCCGGCCGAGCCCGGGAGAAGGAGTTGGAGGAGGAGGAGGAGGAGGTCGTGGCCAGCTTGGTCAGCCAGTGGCCGACCGCCGGTCGTTCGGCGTTGGTGCGGCCGGCTGTGGCGCTTACGAAGGTGGTGGTTCGGCCGGAAGCAGGAAAAGGCGAGGAAAATGGCGCCGACTACCTGCGACAACTCCGCGGCCTCGGCGACTCCTTCCAGTCAATGTAAATCGTAGTGAAACTTGTGGGGAGTAGTGTGAGGGATCAATGCTTGATTTGTGGGGGTATTTATACTTGGCTTTGGCATACAGTAGAGATTCCAACGGTGAGTGCCGCCATTTTTGCAGCTGTGCAAAGGTCTTTGGCTATAGTATTGCTTTGCTCCCTCTGGGATGCTCAGGTGTTTGTCCTTCGTGAGTGAATGAGCTACTCAGGTGTTTTGTCCTTCGTAAATGAATGAGCTGCTCAGGTGTTTTGTCTCGCTTGAGTAAAAATGTAAAAGCAGAGATGCTACCGGGAAGGGGATGGGGCGGTGCCTAATTTGGCAGCCGTCGCTTTGTGGTTTTAATGACAGAGAGAGATTTTGTGCTTGCATGGCTGGGTCAACGATGACTAAAGAAGGATTAGAGAACGGTACTTTTAATGACACACCATTAATTAAAGGAAAAAGGGACCGATAATCGTCAGTTGGTAGACATCCGAAAATAATGAAGATTAATTTGATTGGAATGGAAATGGTTAGATAAGGCCGGAAAAATTTACGAACGGCGATTAAAATTAACTCTTGAATTTTTGGAGACCGAAACTAAAAAAAGACGACGCTTTGAATAAATTAAATCGGGGATTTAAGATTAAAAACACGGGCGTTACAGTACTAAACTCGTATCGCATGAGATAAGTGTAGCTCAAATGATTAGGTTCCTGGTAATGAAACTAGCCCACCCAGATTAAGTTTTGAACTTGATGGTATGTTGCTCGTATTTACAGGTAATTATATTTTTAGTACGACAGTACATATGAACAGCGAGACTCCTTGTGATGCTTCGTGAATCCTTCATATGTGAACAAACCCTTTTACCGTACAAATCTCGATGCAGGGTGATGGTCAGATACTGCAAGTTTTTCATACTACAATTATTACACCAATATAGCTATATTTAAAATTTTTGCACCCACAAATTCACCGGAGTTTTTTAACCAGTGCCCTTGGTATAGATTAAGGAGCCTTTTTTTAAAAAAATTTCATCGAAGGGCATTTGGTCTAGTGGTATGATTCTCGCTTAGGGTGCGAGAGGTCCCGAGTTCAATTCTCGGAATGCCCCTTTTTTTTCTCGTTTTTTTCACACTGCGCAACGCGCGGTGCAAAGCAACGTGACACGCAAACTCGCCGCGCTGCTGACACCGCGGCGCGCGCATCGAAACGGACGACTGCGACGCGCGCGACGCCACGCTGCAGATCGCCGGGCCCTGCACCTCCTCCTCTTGTCCTTTCGCCGAATGTATCCCACCCTCCCGTGCCATCCATCACCGCGCCCACCTCCCGAATCCCGATTCGCGCTGTCACGGCTCACGGAGTCAACAGTGAACATGGTGTCCATGGCCGCTCGCCGCCTTCCCCTGCTTCTCTTCGCCGCCGTCCTGCTCCTCCACCCGCTCGCTCCATGCCACGCCTCCACGGTCAGTACTCAGTTCTTGCCATCTCTCTCTCTCTCTCCCCCTCTGTGGTCTGACGCGTGCCTGCGTGTTCGTTGCAGGAGGATGTGGACGCGGCGGCGGCGAGGCGGGAGTGCACGTACACGGTGCGGGTGAAGACGAGCTGCGCGTCGCCGGCGCGGACGGCGGACACCGTCAGCGTCGCGTTCGGGGACGCGTACCGGAACGAGGCATACGGCGCGCGGCTGCCGGCGGGGGCGTCGGGGGCGCTCGAGCGGTGCGCCGTCGACACGTTCCGCGTCGGCGGGCAGTGCGGGTACGGCGTCTGCTACCTCTACCTCCGCCGCGCCGGCCGCGACGGTTGGGCGCCGGAGTGGGTGCAGGTGTTCGAGCCTGGCGCCGCCGCCGGGGAGAAGCCATCCACCTTCTACTTCGGTTCGCCGCTGCCCGACGGCGTCTGGTACGGCCACAACCGCTGCCCCAAGGCGTCCCCGGCCATGGCGGCGCGCCGGACGAACACCTCCGCTTCACCTCTAGGCTAGGCTAGCTGCTCGGCAATGTAGTCCTACGGAATTGGCGATTTCCGAATTCGGATGCATCCATCCATCAGCCAAGAATAAACAGCCTCGTGTATGTGAGAAATATCAGAAATAAGTGCTTTCGGATGGCACATTTCATTGTCTTTGTTCTTTTGTGTTCAAATCATAAACTGTGACTTATCAAATTTTACTAAATTTTGTTAGTGCGAGCAAAGTTTAGCCATTCTAGGAAAAAGGTGGTTGAAAGAGAAAAATACTGCATTGTAGAATATTGCTGCTCCCTCCGTTTCGTTGTATACGCTGTTCAAAACTCGTTGACTGAACTGTGAGAACATTTAGGGCTCCTACAAGGATTTTTAAAGGATTGGATTTCTATGGAAAGAATTCCAATACCGTCATTTAGAACAAAGAAACGGCTCTCCCAAAATTCTTTTAAATTCCTTAGGATTTTATCAAATTATAGGAATTTTGAAGAATTTTTAATATGAAGTCCAACATCTAAGTGCCCCTTTGGGACGCATTATTTTTAATACGAAAAACAAGAAAACAAGATGTCATGCTCTACAGAGTCCAATAGGATTTTAAAACAAAGGAGTTCTGATCCTTTGGATGGCCGCAGTAAAGTAAAAACAGGAATTTTAAAGGAACTTGCTTGTGATAGAGTGAGAAACTAGATAGATAAAGGAAGAGAATGCATTGAACTTCTCAAAGAAAAAGAAAAAAAAAATAAAAACATGATGTTTGAGTTCATGTTTATTTTTCTTTGCAATTAGGAGTAAAGGAGGTCAATCCATAGTAATTTGGACATTCTATTCCTTTGTACCGGATGTTTCATAGGAAAATTTCCTAAGGATTTGAATCCTCCACAAATCTTATGAAATTCCTTCAATCCAATTATCCAAAAGTACTCTATACTGATTCCTACATTTTTCTTTTGCTCCATCCAAACGATTAGTTGTATAGTTATTTTTTCCATCCATAGGATTTGAGGAGTCAAGACACTTGAATCCTATGATTTTCATATCCATGTGTTTTGAAAATCTCGTGTTCCAAAGAGCCTTTAAACACCTTTCTATTTAATTTTTGTGAAATATTGGAAATCTACCCTATTAAGAAAGTAAAGTGCAATAACAATACGATTTTCAGTATACATAACAAAACAGAAATATTATTGATCAAAGTTAGAATAGGATAGTCAACATTGTCACCTAATTAAAAACAAAGGGAGTATATGCCAAAAGTCCATAATAGCATATACAGAGCAATAAAGCACAACATCTAAGCAAGAGTTAAATGAGAAAAAAAATCATGAGCACCTTACATCTTTCAAAATATTTAATGAGTATATTAAAAAAATCATGCAGTAATCATATCATGTTTGCAACATACATATACTTATTATGAGCTGTGCGGTTTGGTTTGAACCATGGCTTTCCAACTCATGCAGGAATGTACATCACAGAAAACATACGTGGTGCGCCGAAGAAAATGTGATAGGTGCCCGTACATAAAATCCACATAGAAACGAAGACAAAGAATAAAAAACCTTTGGTAGCTAATCAACGTCACTAGCCTGCCACACGAGTTGCACACCAACTCCCTGCTAGAAGTAGAACGCCACGTGTGCAAACCGGGGATATGGATCCTCCACTTGAGGTTCTAATAATGCAGAGGATGAATAGTATCGTGTGTTTAGGGTGCCCAGTAGCCGTTCGATCGAGATCCAACGGTCTAGGTACACACGCTGTGGTATCTGTGCTATTGTCGCCACAATGATTCACCACGTTTCATTGTAGCACGAGACAAGACTCATTTTAGTTATTTTGAAGACTAGTTATGATTTGTCTACAATAATTAACTAATTTTCATGAAAACTAAACTATGCAAAATTTAGGCGAAATCCAGGAACTCTGATTCCACTGTACTAGTAGCAGATTTTTCAATGGAAGAGAATTCCCTACGAGCATATGCACAATGTGCTACTTAATCTAGTCAAAACTATAAGATCCAACCAGACATTCCTATTTTAGGATGGAGTATTTCTTTTCGTATTTTCTTTTGTGTTTTTGTTGAAACAGAAGTCCAAAGAAGTCAGAAACCAGTTCTTGTGAGACTGTTGTCTTTTGAGTCCTATTTATTCGCTTATTCATATCTTTATCCAAATCTCTTATTAACGAATAAATAAAATCATAAGTACAACTCTCATATACATGTCATTAGCGACTTTAAAAACAAATAATCTAAAATAAATTATAATAAAAAATAAAAAACTTAATTTAAAATTACTTTATAAAATTTAAATTAACCACCTTTTTATGCAAAGCCGCAAAGGGCAACAAACAGTGCAGTGTCCTGGCTGGCTGCACTGCAGTGACCTCTTTCACCTTCCTTCTCCACCACCTCTCCTCTCTCCTCTACCCGCCGCCGCCGCCGGCCAAGAAACGCGGGGGTTTGTAGGGCGGTGACCGGCGGCGAGGTCAAAGGGATTGCTTGCTGCTGGCAATTAAAATCGCTCACTCCCATTCTCACACTAGCTTAATTCCAGCTGCTGCTGCGACACCGTATTCCAGATCACGCCGTGGAAAAAGGTCTCTACTAGAATCTTAAAAATTCATTTCCTTTCTTTTTCTCTCTTATTTTGTTTCTTCAGGTTGATTCTTTCTCTGCTCCGGTGCCATTCCTGCAGCGAATTGATCGAGCCCGAGAAATCGCGCCTTTTTTGGCTCCCAAGATTCTTCTCCCCCCTTTTCTGCGTCTTTTCCACGCCACCGTCCGCTGATATCCATCGCCGTCGAGCTTGCTTTTTTTTGGCCAATTAGTGATTCTTTGTCCGGCCTTGGGATTGCTGGAGTTGTGGGGGGGGGGGGGGATCGAAACCGAGGTGAGCCGATGAGCAAGAGGAGCGGCGGCGGCGCGCGGTTGCAATGCGGGGCGGCGGATTGGGGCGGCTGCTTCCTCGCGCTGCCACCGGCAGCGCCGTCTGGTGGTGACACCGATGGCGGATTCAACCTGGCTTGGACTCTCCACCAGTCGTTCCACCCTGCCTCCGGCCTCTTCGCCAGCGTCGGGCAGCAGGTCGGGGTCGGCTTCCCGGCGACCTCGTCGAGCTCGCCGTCGCCGTCGCCGCCGGATGCTCCCGGAGACCCGTATGCGAAGTATGTCTCGCCGGAGGTAGAGCACCATGCCGTCGAGGCACCTCTGCCTGCTCGAAGTGTGGAGGTGGAGCTAAGGGAGAAGGGGAAGAAGAAGAATAAAGCATTCAAGCTCAAGATCAAGGTGGGCAATCCCCACCTGAAGAGGCTGATCAGCGGGGGGATTGCCGGTGCGGTGTCGAGGACAGCTGTCGCGCCATTGGAGACGATCAGGACGCATTTGATGGTCGGGAGTAATGGGAATTCGACCGCGGAGGTGTTCCAGTCTATCATGAAGCATGAAGGGTGGACTGGGTTGTTCCGCGGTAACTTTGTTAATGTCATTCGAGTTGCCCCGAGCAAAGCAATTGAGGTAACCGACTGATTTACTGATCATGGAGTCATACTTTTAGTGTGTTTATGTGTAATGTATATTGATGCTGTACCGTGCTTTGTTTGTGATTTACATACAATGGAGGAAATCCTGTCAATTGATTTTCTTTAGCAAAATATATAACCCGCCTTCTAACAAAATGCAAACATCAATGTTCGTTTCTTTCTACTTTTTGTTTGCTTATTTGATCCTGTATATGGTAAAATGTGTTTTCTACTTTTCTCCCTTATTATGCTTAGGATACATTGTACAAATTGTTAGGTATGTGGGTCAAATAAAAGTTAGGTATATTTTTTATATTATAAGATTAACCCCTGTTACCCATTTGTTGAGATATTGTTGAGATATTGTGCCATTTTGGTATTAGATATCATGGAGCTAAGTTATAGGTCACTGTGCCAGCCTTGCGTAGTATGCTACTTGGGAGCTAGTGTAAGGCTGTAAGCATCGATGTAATTTCTGTTATAACACATCATTTCATCAGCGTAGTGCTATCTTGACCTTAGGGATGATATTGATGGAAAAAAAATAATGATGATTATATACCCAAAAACAAGGAGCAGTTTGCAGTTTAGTCTACTGGTATGTAAGAATTGCTCTTGTCTGTTGCCATAACATTTCCCTGCTCAAGCTGGTCTGAAGATAAGGTAGATTGAACAGAGTATGGTCTTCATAAATAACTATTTTTCCCTATTTTATGATAAGAGAAACTTGGTATTTGCTTTCTCTCCAGTGAACTATACCTGGTAATTTACACAAGATTAGACAACAGCAGAGCGCGACCCGAACACACATACAAGACAAAACTAATTATATCCGTTTTCTTTTTATTTTTGGGAAATTTTCATTGCAAGAAGTATTGGCCTGTTTAAACCAAGGTTTTGATGTTCAGCCAAATAACTCATATATCTTAAGGTTTGAGTGAGCTGCTCCAAACCTCAGGCAACTTGTTGCATGATTCACGTAAGGAAAGGTTTGTATGTTTCAAGGAAGCTGCAGTCAGAAAGTTCTTATATTGATTTGTTATCGTCATTAAAATTGTATTCAGGGCTATAAAAAAGCTAAGTCTCATGCTTATTTGAAGTATGAAAACATCAGGCAGGTCTTTGCATTATTGTTGGCTTTCTTCAAATTTGCATTTCTTCTATCAAGAAACCTGTCCTGGCATTCACAGTTGGGTTGAGCAGAACACAGTTGGGTGTTTAATTTTGTATGTTCTGTTTGTTGCTTAGTTCACACATGTTGGATGTGCATGGTTGTGTATATCATCAGACAACTATGATATAAATGATGGATGTTTGTTATAGATGCATGTTGAAACATAAATAGCTAGTTGTACAATTATTTATGCACATACATATATTAATACTTGTCTGTCCCTTCCTTTTCTGCAGCTTTTCGCTTTTGATACAGCTAACAAGTTCTTGACCCCCAAATCTGGGGAACAAAAGAAGGTCCCACTCCCTCCTTCACTAATGGCTGGGGCATTTGCTGGTGTCAGTTCAACCCTCTGTACTTACCCTCTTGAATTAATTAAGACACGATTAACCATCCAGGTTAGTTCTATCCCTCTGTTTGTCTCCCTGAAACTAGAGCCTTTTAACTTCCTGAGACGCAATACACGAATGTCATACGATGGTTGTGCTTAAAATGTGCAGAGAGGTCTATATGATAACTTTCTCCACGCTCTTGTCAAAATCGTCCGTGAAGAAGGCCCCACTGAGCTGTATAGAGGTTTAACACCGAGTTTAATTGGAGTCGTTCCATATGCCGCGACCAACTACTTTGCTTACGACACCCTTAAGAAGGCCTACAAGAAGATGTTCAAGACGAATGAAATCGGCAACTTTCCTACCCTGCTCATTGGGTCTGCTGCAGGAGCCATCTCAAGCACAGCTACTTTCCCCCTCGAAGTTGCACGCAAGCACATGCAGGTCGGCGCCGTCGGTGGCAGGAAGGTCTACAAGAACATGCTTCATGCTCTCCTGAGCATTCTGGAGGATGAAGGGGTTGGAGGGCTTTACAGGGGTCTGGGGCCAAGTTGCATGAAGTTGGTGCCGGCCGCCGGGATTTCGTTTATGTGCTATGAGGCTTGCAAGAAGGTGTTGACGGAGGAAGAGGATGACTGAATAGTGCACCCTTTACACTCGCTAAGAGCTCAATTTTGCAACTTTTTTTTGACTGGAGGCATCTTTTGGCCTTGATTTGGAATCAAATCATGCTGGAACCGATAGGCAGTCATAATTCCCAGGTGGTGAAACAACTACGACTCTCTGTAATCTGTGTGCAACTTTGCAAGTGCATGAAAGTTTCATTTGATCCATTTCTTTGTGTTTGTGGCCTCTGGTTTATCTGTCGAGTTAAGATGGCATCAACAATGTTGTAACATAAAGAGTGATAAAAAAATTTCAGTGCTCAATTAGAAACTTCCAAACTAGCCCAGCCCAGAAAGCAGGCTAACCATGTCCATGTCCATATCCAGCCCATTTGTCTGACTCTACTTGGGCAGCAGAGCTCGCGGAAGGCCCATAGGCCGAAACCGTAGCAGGCTTCCCCACTTGTGTACCTATAGCTTTTATATACTCTATAAAGTTATAATCCACTGTATCCTAAAACTCAACATACAAATATACCACATTATCATTCATTAACAATTATTACATCTTAATCCTCATGCATACATGTTATATCATCTATATTTTATTATATTTTAAAGGTTTAAAATACAAACATGTTAAATTATCATCCTACATAATTTACATAATATTTCAACATATATCTCTTCATCATTTTCTACAATATCCTATATACATCATCCCCACTTAGTTAATATTTTCTATCTTCTCTCATTAAACCACATCTCCTCAATGCTATAGTCCAAATTATTTTTCTCATTTTCTTCGCTCATGAAGCCACATCACCTTATTTTTACTTTTGAATTATCAATCTATGAACTATTCAAATTATCATAAACCACATCAATTTAAATGGTTTATAGCATTTTTCAATGATCGATCAAAAATACAAATTCTATAAGTTTACATCATCTAACTATATTACACGTTATTTCTACTATTATCATACTAAACTTTCACAGCAATGCGCGGGGTTTCATCTAGTTACAATAATACACAGGAACAAAGCTAAAACGAAATGTAGAAGGCTGTCACTTATTTGTTTTACTCTGCTTTATACCAAGTTTATACTAATTAATACGGTTGCCTGAGTTTGGATTTGGGGTTGGGATTGTTTCAAAATTAATGGGCTGGGTTTGTGGGTGCCCCCTCAATCTCCTCATGTAGCTTCGCCCCTGATAATACGCAATAATTTCTTTGCACGCCTTCTTCTTCTTCATGTTGAATGAATTTTGGTGATCGAAGCAAAGACCTAATGTTTCAACTACACCCGTTAGTCAAATGTTTTTTCATCAAAGCGGGGCTTTTTTGCTCTATCCCATCTCTTTGGGTGTAGGTGGTAGGTTCCATGTCATCGCGGTAGCTCTCAAGGCGGGCATTGCTTGGTTTCAGAAAGGGCTTTTAGCTCGTTCTTGCATTTTTCTTTCAAAAAATCATTTATATTTGATTCATTCTAGCATTATCATCTACCAGTTCATATTGGCTCATTCAAGAAGAGGGTCTCAAGGTAATTAGGGACTGTTGAAAGCCAAAAACTATGCATTCAAAGTGAAAAAGAAAAAAACCGCCATTGCAAGAGCCATTGATTCAACACTCTGGCCTGGGGAAGGGAAGATCATGGTACATAGCTCTGAACAAACAAAGCTAATACGACGCCTGACGGAACTCTTCTTTATTTTATAAATTTGCAGAAAACGACAACTCTCCGTAACACATGTTATTGATACACCTGTTTAATGTAGGAGATAAAGTTGTAGTTTTATATATAAAAATAATGCTATACTTTAGTAGTTTCGTGAAATGAAGGACGACATAAAGAACAAAAGTGCAACAACTTTTTTTTCATGTTTAGTTTTATATATGTTCAGTTCGAAGTGTGCAGATCGGCACACCACTAAATAAATATATCATGCATGCCTCATGTAACACGAGACACGACCTAATTGTAACAAAGTGGCTAAACTATTTGTACAGATAGGTCCAACAAAGGTACTCCTATTGATCATATAATGCAAAGGAACGATAACATCTTCATCAGTATGGGTATATTAATTGGTTTCTCGAATAAAAATAACTACATGTACATTGGTTAACATAATTCAATGTTTGAGGTCGTAGCAATAAAGTACACATCACAGCCCATATACTGTTGGAAACCCTGGAGTAACTGAAAAATCCAAGGCCATTTGACAATATTGATATTGCAATATATATAGATGTATCATTTTCTTTAGAAGAATCCGGAATTCTTTCGGTAGACAAACAAATAGACAAGTTTCAAAGAATATACAATAGCTTTATCATTTTTCCAGATTTTAACTTACCTCCACTTCAAAATATATGTTGTCGTTGACTTTTCGCATAAAATTTAATCATTGGTCTTATTAAAAAAAAATAAATATCATTTATTTTGGCATGACTTGTTTTATCATCAAATAAGATATAATCTTAACTTATATTTTTATATATTTACACTAAATTTTTAATATAAGATGAACGGTCAAACATTATAAAAAAAGTCAACGGCGTCATTTATTTTGAAAAGGAGGGAATAATATTTATCTCTTGTGATTTCTCTAACTACATAACTATGTAGACTACCGATTTTAGAATATTCATTTTTTTCAATATTCTGATATTAACCGTTTTCTGTTCAAGGTGCATGCAACCATCGAGGTGTTATCCAACTCAACAAGCAAATTATTATCACTCTTATTATTTATTTCTTCTTTTTTACTTTTTCTTACCTTTTGTTTTACATATGTCGCCTTGCCTTCGATCAACAGGTTGAAGTGGCCGGCAGTCCAACGTAACTTTAGGGCAATAAAAATCAAATGCATTGTTCCTGCATGCTTTCCTTCGAAATTTTATGTGATAAGGTGATGCAAAAGCATGCTGCTGAGGAAAGTGAGATAACTCTGATCGCTTAGAATAATATTAATTGATACTCATCTCTCTAGCTTTCTATTATCCAACGGTACGGCTTATAGAAACAAAGAGGATTAGAGAGCAGGACCTTGCTTTCCTGAGTCAGATTGCATATGAACACGGGCGATATCGATCCTGGTGGTGTGTGAGACTTTTTTGGAGATTAAAGGTTTAACGAATCTCATTTATGAGGCTGTTTTGTGAATTTGGTCAAATTTATTCAAATTCATTCAAAATTTGTCAAATAAATTTAGGGCGAAAACGCACCGAAATTCCTGAAATTTCAGGGGCCACTGAAATTCCGAAAATTTGTTGGAAAACAAAAGTGTAAACCCTGAACATGCATACATAGGAGTCGGATGAATATTATATTACATATTTGGATTGCAAAGCATGCAATGTTTTTCACATACGTCCTAGCTAGAAGTGTCATGGCACTAACCTAGTTGCCGAGGTGGAAACCAGGATGACCTACCTAAAGATTAAGGATGCCTATTAGTTTAATGTGGTTAAGATACACAATCACCAACTGATTCTAATGTTTGCAGCTAAACAAATTCAATCAGAGAGTTCTCTAAAGACCAGTAGAGAGTTAGTGCGGGACAGATTTCTCCACTAAAGTGGTAGATATGTGTCAAAACAGGAAAAAGAACCGCGACGACTTTATATGGGATAATATTTCCGGTTGAGTGATATCTTGCAGAAAAGCTAAATTATATATGTTTATTGATCCTATGTATATGTCTGTCCCAGTTGATTCATCCGTCTTTATCATTTTTAGACAGTAGACTGGTTGAAAATGATAAAAGTAATTCTCAATTGATTCGACACCGTATGTATCTGGCTAGATATATTGTCGAAACTTGATTTCGGCAATAAGAAACTGAGGGTAGCGATCAAGTGCCAAACACGATGGGTTAGTAGAAAAGGGATTTAGACAGGTTCAGGCCTTCTATAAAGAAGTAATACCCTACTTCTGTTTCGGGGATTAAATCCGCCGAGTGGTTTATTGATCTCCTGATCATGTTATGTATGAAGAAAACCTAGCTAATTGTTATTATTTCTATCTATCCCTCAAGAGACGTCATATCCTCCTTATATAGGTTTAGAGGATAGACTCACAAGTCAGAGACTTAACAAAATACTATATAGGACTCCATAATATTCCCGACTCAGAACTATAAGCCGTTCCTTATTACATAAGGTAACGTAATACTTAAATCCTAAATCGATTACATAATCATGAATCATAACCTATCCCCTATAGTCAGTCGGATAAGCTAGCCATGTGGGTATACGGTACTCATAATCTCCACAGTAGCCCCTGAGACCTTCACAGTCGATGAGATAACTTTGCCTCGAACCAGAATAATACATAGCCGAGTACCTCCTTAGCCGAGTGCTTCCATCACCGAGTGCTTCCATCATCTCTACCTAAGTCTCCCGAGTGCTTTATCATCCAATAAAAAGGCTGTGAAGGGCTAAAAACATCTCAAGAATTACCAAGAATACATTCCTAGATGCATCGACTAGATGCACCTAATTAGGTGTAGCCCCTGACTATGTGTTTAGTTAAACAAACTAAGCATATAGTCATGAACTACAATAATCATACTCATCCGAGTGATATAAATAAATGTCTAGCCTAAGCCAAAAGCAATCATAAAAAATCATATAACACATAACCTCATAAGCAAGGCATAGTGTATAATGACCCGAGTACTGACAAGCTCATGCTATCCGAGTTATTCTGCCCGATTCCTCTCAAGACACACAACTCCTTCATCCTCAGAAACATGTCATATGGACAATAGAAAATCTGAGTTAATAAACCCATAATAGATTTACCAATCGTCCGAATAATATGACCAAAATATTAAAAAGCCTAAGCCATAATATTGGTCTTAATCAAAAAAGCACACCAAGGTTGCAAGACAGCATTGATATAGTATGAAATCAATTGCTTTTTGTAAACCAAATAGCTCCAGTAACTTATAAAAAAGTTACCAAAATAATCATAAAAGACTTTACTACTAGTCACCTTCCAAGTTGCATCACACAAACTCCTAAAAAGTTGAATAACCACTATATGAAAGGATTTGAACGGCACTAGGCACTAAGACACGTGCATATTGCCAAGGCAAATCTGCTTAAGTCCCTAAAAGACACGTGATAGGCCGAACCAAAATTATGGGCTGTAAACTTCTCATGGACCTCGGCTCAAACACGAGAAAACCTACCGACACCCTAAAAATCACTGAAGCGCCATCGTCTTCCCCGCCGCTTCATCTTCTAAAATTTCCCCTTTCACACTCCTGTTCACAAGCTCTTCTGAAGAAAACCTAGAACACGAACCCATCCAAATCCATTCATCCAGAAGCTTGAAACTCCATCAAAATCCACCACGCGCATCTCGCCACAAACATCTCCTCCAAGAATCTTTGCCCTCAACACTTGATTTGATCCCCCACAAACCTCATCCATGGCGGAAGAGAGAGAAATTCCTTTCGACCAATGGGCAACATCAGATGTGAAAGAATCAACCCTGCGAGAGATGGTGAAGGACGGAGTTCTTCCTGCCAAGGAGATCATCGGCTGGCGCCTAGCATACGGCGAAGAGTTCCCAACTCCGAACACCGGTGAGATCGTAGTTTTCACCCATTTTTTCTATTACGGATTTGGTCTGCCCACTTCCGAATTCTTTCGTGGTATCCTTGATTACTACGATCTTAAAATTTACCATCTGAATCCAAACTCCATATTGCACATTGCCATTTTCATCCATGTGTGCGAAGCCTTCCTGGGAATCTATCCCCATTTCAACCTCTTCCGCCGCATGTTCTCCTTTAAGGCACACCCAACCAAGGATAACCCTTGCGTCGTTGGCGGTGCCGGATTTTAGCTTCGCGGTACTCTCCGCAAAGACTACTTTCCTCTTCCTTTAAAATCTTTCAATAAGGGCTGGCATGCAAACTGGTTCTATATCTCAAACCCAGCCCCCAGCTTGCCCGACTTCATTGGTCTCCCACCAATCCAACGAGCCAACTGGAATGCTCTGTTAGAAAACCAAGATTGGATAGAAGCTAACAATCTTCTGGCTAAAATCCTTGAAATGAAGAATAAGGGTCTCCAAGGAGAATAGATTACTCGGCACTTCATCAAGTGCCGATTGGCGCCTATCAAAGAAAGATCCAAGCCAGCATTTGAATACGAAGGTCAAAGTGATCCCAATCGGGAGGATAAAGAATCCCTGAATTTCCAAGTCTTGTGCGCTCGGATGTACAAGATCTTCTCTTCTGGAATTGCAGTAGACTACAGCAACAAACTGCCTATTGTCCCTTTTCATCTCCATCGACCTCCTCCTGCGGTAAGTACACTTTGCATCTTGAGCCATTTTTCAATCTGTTCATCATCTTCAATATTTCTTAAGAATATTATTTGCAGGCACATGCTCTGATCATCTCTCGGCCATACAAAATGTATCATGAAGATATATCAACCCAGCCAACTTCCAAGAAATCAACTGGTGGCCCGAAGATCAAACCTCAAGCTAAAAGTAAAAGAACCGATGCTGCCGTTGAGGAAACTAACAAACGCGCCAGCAAACAAAGAAAGTTAGTCATGGATGACTCGGATGAAGAATCTAAAGAAATCCAGACTCTCAAAGCCAATATAAGCTCTCCCAGGCCATCTACCAGATCTGCCCCGAAGATCAGAAAATCCAACAGGTATTCTTTACTCAACCAATTTTATCTAGTTGTCGAGAACTTATCCGATTCCACTTTGATCACCTTGTATAATTCTGTGCAGGAAACCTCAAGACATAGATCCCATCGGGTAGACTGAAAAAACAATCCCATTCACAACACCAGAGAAACCAATGTCTGCAGAACAAGGGTCCCAGATCCCTCTCCCGAGTGAGGCCATCCCTGACCAAGAGCCCCCGACTACCAGTCAAGATACCCTAACTGGAAACCAGTCAAACCTTGCTAATCAAGCATCCACTCAGGGACCCCCAACCGAGAACCAGCCGGAGAAGGAGAAACAAATCCCAGTCAATCAAGAGACTCCAGTCGAAGATCCAGCACCAAGGACAGGTAACCTTCAATAGTCATCAAACTCTTGTCTCGAACATATCTTCTGACTTCCATCTTTATTCATCATCCTTAGAACAAACAACCGAAGAAGAAGAAATTACCCGACTGAAATCCACAGAAGACTCAATGCCTCCGATCAAGATCGAGTGGCAAGATGCCGAAGGCAAAAGGCAGGGCATCATTTTAAACAAGCAAAAACAAGCCAAAGAACGCGATATGCTTGTGGCCAACCTCAATGAAGCAACTCGACTGATGAATGTATGAACAAATTTCTCATATCTCAACTGCATAGTCTTTTATAATCAACTGACCCAATCTTCATAATGCAGAGAATATATCGTCGCTCGCAAGCCAAATCAGATACTCTAGAAAAACTGGTGCCTCATGTCAATTCTTTGGAAAACATCCAACAAGACCTCAAAGAGGCTAAAGAAGAAGCTGCAACTAGAGAAGTCATCTTGCGGGAAGAAATCAATAAACTCCGAGATATGAACCTGGAACTTCGCGGTTCAATCAGAGGTAAGAAAAATCAACTCATCTGTTCTTGTTTATTCTGTTCGGCTCCATTAACTCCAAATCTTCATGCTGTAGCCAATATATCCGAGATCGATTCTCTCAAGGCTCAACTAAAGAAAGCAGAGACTGACAACGTCAAGCTTGAGTCTGACAAAGATAAGGCTTTAGAAGAAATTGAAGGTAACCCCTGAAACTCATACTCGTTGATCTAACTGATCTCGGTTATTTGTATAATCTGAATCATATCAAACTTGTAGCTAATAAGATTAAATCCCATGCTCAATTTGAAGTTTTTGCTGAAAAAGTCTGGAGAGCCGAAAGAGTCAGGGATGATATCGCCAACGTGGCTACGCCGATATTGTCAGCACTTTATGAAAACGGCCTTGGAACAAGCGCTATGGATGCTGTAGAAATCTTTGATAAACTCAAGATAGCTCCAAAAAAGTACATAGAGAATATTACTAATGCTGCTGTCATGAGTGTAAGTCAAACCCTGGCGATGACGAAATCCCTCTATCCCCGAGTGGACATAAACTCTATAGGAGATGACTTCGCAGACGACACTTCTGATGAACAAGCCTTGGAGCTAATCAGTGAAGCACAGGAATCGGCAAAGAAAATTGCTGCTGATGTGGCTGAAAACTTCCAGGGATAACTTCTTCGATGTAAATCACTATTATAATCTAACTTGTAAATTCTCAGTTTATTTATGTTTATGCCCTAATTTGAGTCTTCGTATTTAATTTCTTAAAAATTTCTGTCCAACTGTCACCAAGCCTAGACTTGATTAAGCCATCAGAAAATTTTCAGTCCTTATTTACTTAACTCAAACCAAAACACTAAACAATGATAAACCAAGTATGAACAAGTTATTATTGATAAAAAACATGATACTTTATTGATACATATAGCCCCCGACTGACAACTCAAGAAGACAATTTACTTGAAGTCGGCAGTCGAGAAGAACATGATACCATAAATCTAAGTATAATATCGACGAAGGTGCTCAATATTCCATGAATTCTCCACCATAGTCCCATCTTTGCGCTTCAAATGATATGCTCCTGGCCGAGTGATCTCAGCAATTATATAAGGTCCTTCCCATAATGGAGATAACTTATGTCTATCCTTCGAAGTCTGAATCTTCCGTAAAACCATATCGCCAACAATAAAAGCTCGTGACCGAACGTTTCGATTATGATAACGTCGAAGTCCTTGAAGATACCTTGCCGATTGAACCAATGCAGCCTCACGAGCCTCTTCCAGTCGGGTCAAATCGTCAACTCGGTCTTGATCATGATGTTCATCATTGAAACTGCGAACTCGAAGAGATTCGAACTCCATCTCACTCGGCAACATTGCTTCAGCCCCATAGACTAAAAAAAAAAGTGATTGGCCAGTAGCCCGACTGGGCGTAGTCTGCAATGACCATAATACCGAAGGCAACTCTTGGACCCATCTTCCAGCATAAGGGCTTAGCCTATCAAACACTCGGGTCTTAATACCTTGAAGAACCATACTATTGGCACGTTCAACCTGTCCATTGTTTCTAGGGTGTGCCACCGACACATAGCAAATCTTGATTCCAAAATCTTCACAGAATTCTTTGAAGATGCTGCCAGTAAACTGACTCCCATTATCGGTTATAATCCTGCTAGGAACATCAAACCGATGCATAATATTCAAAATAAAATCTCGTGCCTTATCCGTAGTTATTGTAGCAACCGGCCTAGCCTCAATCCACTTGGAGAACTTGTCAATTGCGATAAATAAATGTGTAAATCCTCCTGGAGCCTTTTTGAAAGGACCAACCATGTCCAAGCCCCAAACTGCAAAAGACCATGACAATGGGATTGTTTGTAACTCTTGGGTTGGAACATGGCTTTGCCGACCGAAGAACTGACAACCTTCACATGTGCGGACCACCTTGTTGGCATCGGAGACCGCCGTGAGCCAGAAAAAACCTTGCCTATAAGCCTTGCCCACCAAAGTACGTGCTGCAGCGTGACTGCCGCAAATTCCCGAGTGAATATCCTGCAACAATTGTCGTCCCTCCTTAGGCGTGACGCACCTTAACAAAACTCCAAACGGGCTTCTCCTGTACAACTCCGAATCAACCATGACATAACTCTGACTGCGACGTCAGACTCACTCTGCATCATCCCGGTCTTCGGGTAGCTCCTACCGAGTCAAAAAATTGATAAACGGTGTTCTCCAGTCGGCGTCGAGCATGGCGACCTGGTCTATAACTTCTTCATTGGTAACTGATTTTTTTAGTAATAGTCGGTTCATAGAGGTGTTCTACAAAAACATTAGTCGGGGCTGCTTCTTGCTTGGAACCAAACTGTGCCAATTGATCTGCCGCCTCATTGTTGTGCCTTAAAACATGAGATAACTCCAAGCCATCAAACTTGTCCTCTAGCTTGCGAACTTCTTGACGATAGGCTGCCATACTATCATTTAAGCAAGACCAATCCATCATTACTTGATTTACCACCAACTGGGAATCTCCTCGTACAACCATCCGACGTATGCCGAGAGACACAACAAGTCGTAGCCCATGAAGTAAGGCTTCGTACTCGGCTACATTGTGTGAAGTAGAAAAATGTATATGAAGAACATACCGTAGCCTCTCCCCAGTCGGGGAAATCAAGACAACTCCTGCTCCTAAGCAGGTGACTCGTTTAGACCCGTCAAAATGCATGGTCCAATATTGCAGCTCCTCCCTAGGTACATCTTCTTGACGCTCGGTCCACTCGACCACAAAGTCGGCCAAGATTTGAGATTTTATAGATGTTCTGGCTTTGAAAGTAATATCCAGTGGCATCAATTCCAAAGCCTACTTCGCAATGCGCTCAGTAACCTCCCGATTATGGATGATATCGCCGAGTGGAAAAGACGTGACCACAGTAACCGAGTGACTTTGAAAATAATGGACTAACTTCCTGACAGTAATTAAGACTTCGTATAGTAATTTTTGTACCTGGGGGTAATGTGTTTTGGATCTGGCCAGCACCTCGCTAACGAAGTAGATCAGCCTTTGAACTTTTTGAACTCGTCCTTCCTCCTCACGTTCGACGACCAAAATCGTGCTGACCACCTGAAAGGTTGCGGAAACATAGAGCAACAAAAGTTCTTGAGGGTAAGGTGACGCCAGCACGGGTGGCGTTGTGAGGAAGTCCTTGAAGTCTTCAAAAGCTTTCTGGGTCTCTGGAGTCCATTGAAATTCGTTCGTCTTCTTGAGCAATTTGAAAAAGGGCATGCCTCGTTCACCAGGTCTAGAAACAAAGCGGCTTAGCACCGCCATACAACCAGTAAGCTTCTGGACATCCTTTTGGGTACTCGGGGGCTTCATATTTCGGATAGCGTTCATCTTCTCTGGATTGACTTCAATACCGCGATGAGACACCATAAAGCCGAGTAACTTTCCTGATGGCACACCAAAAGTGTACTTCTCCGGGTTCAACTTCATTCTGAAAGCCCGAATATTTGCGAAAGTTTCTTCTAAGTCGGCGATCAGATCCTGTTTTTGCTTGGTCTTGATGATGACATCGTCGACATAAGCCTCCACATTCCTCCCGAGTTGAGTCTGAAGGTATCTTTGGATCATACGCTGATAAGTAGCTCTGGCGTTCTTGAGGCCAAAAGGCATCGTGATGTAACAATAAGCTCCGAACGGGGTAATGAATGATGTCTTCAGGCAGTCGAACTCCTTCAAGCTAATTTGATGGTATCCCGAGTAACAATCCAAGAAGCTCAGAAGCTTGCAGCTGGCTGTTGAGTCGACGACTTGATCAATACGGGGCAAACCAAAGGGATCCTTGGGACAAGACTTGTTGAGGTCGGTGTAGTCTACACACAAGCACCATTGCCTTGTCTTCTTCTGAACCAGGATTGGGTTGGCCAACCAGTCGGGGTGGTAAACTTCTTTGATGAATCCAGCCGCCAAGAGCGCGGCGAGTTCTTCCTTGATAGCATCCCTTCGATCTTGGGCAAAACGGCGGAGTCATTGTTTTATAGGTTTCGTGTCCTCTTTAACATTTAATAAGTGCTCAATCACCTCTCTAGGAATATCAGGCATATCAGAAGGTTTCCAAGCAAATATATCTTTATTGTTTTGTAGAAAGGTGATGAGCGTGCTTTCCTATTTGGGATCTAACTGTTAACAGCGGATTTTCGTAATCGACCCGGAGAGGGAAGAGGAAACTGAAGCAGAGAGGAAGGATTGAGTTGGAGTCAGACCAGGTCTCGTATCGGACCCGGTAGCCGTATCGGACTGGGAGAGGTGCTACTAGGAAGAGCGTATCGGCCAATACGGATTCAGTATGGTCATCAGCCGATACAGACTGGAAGTTGACAGAGTCAGCGTGGGCTTGGTCTGGGCTCAAGATAAGCTTCAAGGAAGTTACCAAATAGAGATAAAGCTTGGTGTTAGGCAATTGTATGTTGTAAATCAAGTAGGTTTAGATCTGATCTGTGGCAAGAGTTTGCCGTAAAGACTTGTTTGTTAAGTTAGAGATAAGATCGTGTCCTACAAAGACCCTGTTGTAATCTCGGGTATAAATATCCCGGTAGTTTGTACATAGAAGCTCTCTCGAATCAATCATACAACAAACCAGTTCAATCTACTTTCGGCGCATCGCCAACCCTCGCAAGAGGCTGACTCCCGACGAGTTCTTGCTTCCCTAGAGCAGAGGTAAGGACTCGTGCCCGACGATCTACATCGTCGGGGCTAGCGTGTCGCTTTAGACATGTTAAGCCCTGACGATGTGATCGTCGTTTATCGTGTGTTGGCTAATCTTGATGCGGCTTTCTAATTCTGTCTCACCAGCGGCTAACTCGTTTTAGGGTTTACTGCCGACGACGATCGAATTGGCTTGCTCGTTTAGATTATCTAAGGCATTTATCATCCCCAAAAGCGATCGACGACTTGATTTTCTTTGTGTTAACTCTCGATCTACACTTTGAGTTGCTATCGACCTTAGTCGTGTTTCGAGGTTTAACCCAAAGCCTGTTTTCCGGTCGTAATTAAGGATAGCGCCGGGGTTTCAGCCGGTCTTACCTAATGCATGTGATTATTTTATGTTCTTACATGTGTTTGCCACTTATGTAGGCGGATTGGTGAATATAAATGCATCGGTTACAGGGTATCCTCAGGATCTCTCTGTGGTTGGTATATTTATATTGGCCGATTGGCTTGTATAAGTTCGCACTAGAGTATTAGCTAGTGTATTTATTTTTATGATACCCTCATCGGCCGATTCCAGTAATTTGCTATAAACATGTTAACATGGGCGGCCGATGAGATTAGATTTACTTTATCAGCCTTATCATATTATTACCTCAAGTAAGCCGATATAGCTTTGCCCTATCGGCCAGGCCTGCACGATGCAACATCGGCCTATCGGCCGATCGGCCATCGGTTCTCACATGGTTTACTTGTTTAATCTTGTTGATTGCAGATCAAATCAATTGGCACGCCCTACACGCACCTAGGCAAGCCATTGGACCTGCACTGGAGCTAAGTAGATCTCCCATGCCGCCGTGGAAACGCGAAACCCGTTTTCTTGTTGGGCGGGTCTAAATTTTGCGCCAACACGCTTTTGGCACGTCTAGTGGGACTCAAGAGCACAAGCTTCGCAACAACAAGAAGACCACTTCGAGATGTCAAAGTAGGCTGAGATCTCCGAGGAGAATGTCGTCTCCGTGACCGTCGACCAGCTCAACGCAGAGCAGAAAGCCGAGATGGAAAAGCTGGTCGAGCAGTTCCAGAATATGTACCTGCAGACATACTCTAGGACTCGGCAAGGCACCCTGATTCAAAAGTCTAAGGTGATAATGCCGAGTCCTAGAGATGAAGCTAGCACGTCGGCGGCGGCACACGACCACACCGTCAAGACCGAAGATAACGCTGCGCCGACGTTGCAAGATCGAATCGACTCCGCAGTTCATTCTGCGCTAGTCAACCAGTCAGGGATCCTGGTGAACACGTTGACCAATACGTTCAAGTCGATCCTAGATGGGTCAATCCACCAGTACAAGCCTCAGGGGCCAATTTTCTTGCCAGAAAATAAGTTCCCTGCCTATTGGACCTTGAGGAACGACCTGAGCACGGCTCAGCCGACGGCGCCGATGCCACCCCCATCGGTGCAACCGACATCAACCTTGCCGCTGGTCCTCACCAGGCAGGCGGGAGGAAGCCCTCAGCACATCACGGAGGAGCAATATGCACAATGGATGAAGGGGAAGCAACCAGTGATCGAGCCAATGCAGCAGGTTCCGGTCAATCCGCCATCGACCAGACAACCTCACATCCCTGTGACCGGCAACCCTCCACAACCAGCTGCGTACAACGTGCCGCAAGGCTACCAGCAGTACACCACGGGGCAGTACGACACACGGAACGTGTATCACCATTATCAGCCGTACTCCCCCAGGCAGTATCAAGCAGAGGGCCTGCAACAATCTTATCAGTAAGACCTCCCGCATCGGCCCGTAGGATACTGGGCTGACATGATAGCCGAGGTGATGCGAGATCAGTTCGGTTTGAAGCCCAAGGAGAGTTCTACGGTGTATCGGCACCCGTACCCCGAGGAGTTTGACAGAGTGCCACTGCCAAGCCGATACAAAATCCCGGACTTCTCTAAGTTTTCGGGGTAGGACAACGTCTCGACATACGAGCACGTGAGCCGATTCCTAGCACAGTGTGGGGAGGCATCGGCCATAGAGGCGTTGAGGGTGAGGTTTTTCCCTCTGTCCTTGTCAGGGTCAGCATTTACATGGTTTTCATCTTTACCCTGCAATTCCATCAGAGGATGGATAGATCTTGAAAAGCAGTTTCACAGATATTTCTATAATGGCGTGCAAGAAATGAAACTGTCTGATCTTACTGCCATCAGGCAACGAGTGGATGAATCGGTCCCTGAGTATATTCAAAGATTTAGGGACATAAGGAACAGGTGTTACAGCCTCAGCCTGACCGATTCACAGCTCGCCGATTTGGCGTTCCAAGGATTACTTGGGCCGATATGAGAGAGGTTCTCCTCTCAGGAATTCGACAGTCTAGCACAGCTAGCCCAACGAGTATCAGCCCACGAGCAACGATTCCAGGAGGCAAAGAAGTTCGCAAAGAAGATCAATACAGTCTATCAGTATGCCTCCGACGACGATGATGAAGAAGACGCCGATGTCGACCTGGCCGAGTGGGCCCGGATGAAGAAGCCGACAGCCTGCCAGTGGACCAAAAAGGGCGATAAGGAGGACAAGTACGACTTCGACATCAACAAGGCCGACAAGATATTTGACCTACTCCTGCAGGAGAAGCAGATCCAGTTGCCAATGGGTCATGTACTGCCATCGGCCGAAGAAATCAAGAAGAGAAGGTATTGCAAATGGCATAACACATATTCCCATCATACTAACGAATGCAAGATCTTCCGACAACTGATCCAATCGGCCATTGAGCAAGGCAGGATTAAGATCGATGATGCCAAGAGGCCGATGAAGATAGAAGGACACCCGTTCCCAGTCAACATGGTGCGGGCGGACAGGGCCGACGGTGGTGGCCATCGGACCGGCAAGCGACCTCATCAGACCTCCGAGGGCCTGATTAAAAAGTATCAGCGAAGGCGGGAGGAGCAAGCACAGGACCAAGCCGATCAAGACAACTCCTATGACCCTCATTGGGAGTGCGAGTTTTTCCGTTTCTGCTGGAACGAAGGGATGAGGTTGCCATCCATCCAAGAGTGTCCTGCGTGTAACGATGTAGAAGACTCCTATCAGGGCAGCTCGAGCAAGCAAGTGCATCGGCCAAGCAAGCAGAGAAAGTCTGTACACGAGAGGTTAGGGCCGATGCACCACGATCACCAGACCGAGGACGAGGAGCAAGTCCAGAACCCCCAATGGTGCCCAAGCGACGTATTCAGTAAGACACAAAAACGGCGGGTTCAGAGGCTAAGGATGAAGGAGCAAATCCAAGAGCAGCAGGCGACAATAGCCCATTGGCCGGCCAAGACCAAGAAGGAGTGGAGAGTCAAATCTGCAGTGGCCAAGGCCGATGAGGGCACCTCCAAGTCAACTCAAGCTCAGGCGTCCGCGAAAGGTAAAGGCGTAGCATCGGCTTCTGTTAACATGGTTTTCATATTGCCAGTAGAGTACAGCGTGCAGACGGCCGGTGAAGCAGTAGCCGACGATGAGCAGTCCTCGGCTAGACTACAGTTGTCACCCGATCAAGCCGTGTTCGACAAGCCAGTCGACGCCAGCTACAGGCACCTCCGGCCGTATACATCAAAGGGTTCGTTAATGGGCGGCCGATGACGAAGATGCTGGTCGATGGCGGCGCGACGGTCAACTTGATGCCGTACACAACCTTCAGGAAGCTTGAAAAAGTACCTGAACATCTTATCAAGACCAACATGGTGCTAAAGGACTTTGGTGGCAACGCGTCCGAGGCGAAGGGGGTGCTAAACGTGGAGCTCACCGTGGGCAGCAAGACGATACCCACCACCTTCTTCGTTTTCGATGGAAAGGGTTCCTACAGCTTATTGTTGGGACGGGATTGGATCCATGCAAACTGTTGCGTCCCTTCAACAATGCACCAATGCCTTATACAATGGCAAAGGGACCAGGTTGAGATCGTGCAGGTCGATCGGTCAGTACACGTGACCAATGCCGATCTCGCAGTTTGGGAGATGGAGGGAATCGACTGCTTGTCCGGGCGAGTCTGGGACGCCAATTTCCTTAAAGTAACTGATTGTGATATCGAGACGATTGAAGATCAAGACAAGCAGTTGTTTTAGCAAAGATGCGCCATCCACTGTTCAAGATGAGCAAGCTAGTCCCTACACAGACGACGCGGTGGATGAGCTAGACGGCAAATTGGGACAAGGCTTTACGTCGGCTGATGAACTTGAAGAGGTTGACATAGGAATAGGTGATAGGCCTAGGCTGACATATGTAAGTGCTAACCTGCCAAGGGAATATAAGAATAATTTGATAAATCTTTTGAAAGAGTTTATGGATTGTTTCGCATGGGAATATGTAACACCCCGACCCAAGGCATAATAGGATTGATAGGATACTCATGCCAACAAGTTGCAACTTCTTTTCCGAAAGCCCATCTCCAAAGAACTCTAAAGTTAAGCGTGCTTGGCCTGGAGAAATCTAGGGATGGGTGACCGACCGGGAAGTCTTTCCCGGGTGCGCACGAGTGAGGACAAAGTGCGCAGAAAAGATGAGTGTTGGTTTGTGAGGGCAGTCTGTGTCCTATTTAAGCTGCTAGATGTAAGTGGGCCTGACCTCGTGGAGGCGGGACGTTACAGTATGGTATCAGAGCCGACTCTCGCGGTTTCACGGGCGCGTGTGTCGCAGTTGCGCAGGCATGGTGCGCATGGCTGGTGTGGACCCGGTGTGGTCACACAGCATGGCACATGCGCTGGCACTGGACATGGGTGTGTCGCAGTTGCGCAGGCATGGTGTGCATGGCTGGTGTGGACCCGATATGGTCACACAGCATGGCACATGCGCTGGCACTGGACACACGGACGTGGCCAAGAGAGGGAGTTCCTGGCTTGGGGTTGATCGACGAGGACGTCGATCTCTTAAGGGGGTGAGGATGTAACACCCCGACCCAAGGCATAATAGGATTGATAGGATACTCATGCCAACAAGTTGCAACTTCTTTTTCGGAAGCCCATCTCCAAAGAACTCTAAAGTTAAGCGTGCTTGGCCTGGAGAAATATAGGGATAGTCTTTCCCGGGTGCGCACGAGTGAGGACAAAGTGCGCAGAAAAGATGGGTGTTGGTTTGTGAGGGCAGTCTATGTCCTATTTAAGCTGCTAGATGTAAGTGGGCCTGACCTTGTGGAGGCGGGACGTTACAGAATACTATGAGATGCCAGGATTAAGCCGATCGATCGTAGAACATCGGCTACCTATCAAACCAGACTATCGGCCATTTAAACAAGCTCCTAGGAGATTTAAGGCCGATATGCACGAAGCTATCAAGGCAGAGATCACAAGACTTTACGATGCCAACTTTATACGCGGAGTGGGTCTCCAACATAGTTCCAGTGATGAAGAAAAACGGCAAGCTCAGGTTGTGTATTGATTTCCGAGATCTAAACAAAGCAACACCAAAGGACGAGTACCCTATGCCGTTGGCCGATTTGCTAGTAGACGCTGCGTCTGAACACAAGGTTATCAGCTTCATGGATGGGAACGCAGGCTACAACCAGATTTTCATGGCCGAGGAAGATATTCACAAGACAGCCTTCCGGTGTCCGGGGGCAATCGGCCTGTACGAGTGGGTTGTTATGACCTTCGGCTTGAAGAACGCTGGAGCTACTTATCAGAGGGCCATGAATTATATTTTTCATGATCTTATCGGCTCTTTGATTGAAGTCTACATTGATGACGTCGTCGTGAAGTCAAGAGAATATGATATGCACTTGGCCGATTTACGTAAGGTACTTGAAAGAGCAAGGAAGTATGATCTCAAGATGAACCCTAACAAGTGTGCCTTTGGCGTATCGGTCGGTCAGTTTTTGGGTTTCTTGGTCCACGAAAGAGGAATTGAGATTACACAGAAGAACATCGATGCTATAAAGAAGATGAAACCTTCGACAAACAAGGCCAAGTTACAATCTCTGCTCGGCAAGATCAACTTTGTTCGGTGCTTTATATCGAACCTGTCAGGAAGAATAGAGCCGTTCACTTCGTTATTGAAGATAAAAGACGACCAAGAGTTTACATGGGGTGATAAGCAGCAGAAGGCGCTGGACGACATCAAAAAATATTTGAGCTCCCCACCAGTTCTAATTCCTCCACAGAAGGGAGTTCCGTTCAGGCTGTACCTATCGACCGATGAGAAGTCTATCGGCTCAGTCTTGGTTCAGGATATTGACGGCAAAGAGCGAGTTATTTTCTATCTCAGCAGGAGGTTGCTGGACGGCGAAACAAGGTACACGCCAGTGGAGAAACTCTGTTTGTGCTTATATTTTTCATGTACTAAGTTGAGACATTATTTACTTTTCAATGAGTGCATTGTGGTAAGTAAGGCTGATGTGATGATATACATGTTATCGGCCCCCGTGTTGAAAGGAAGAATTGGGAAGTGGATTTTTGCCTTAACAGAGTTCGACTTGCGATATGAATCGGCCAAAGCAATAAAGGGACAAGCCCTGGCCGATTTTATTGTTCAGCATAGAGATGATTCAATTGCGTATTCAGATATTGTGCCATGGACATTGTATTTTGATGGATCTGTTTGCAGACATGGATGCGGTATCGGCCTAGTTATCATATCCCCTCGGGGGGCAAGCTTCGAGTTTGCTTTTACTATCAAGACTTATTATACAAATAATCAAGCAGAGTATGAGGCTGTTCTCAAAGGCTTGCAGTTATTACAAGAAGTTGAGGCCGATTCCGTAGAGATCATTGGTGATTCACAGTTGGTCATTAATCAACTTTCTGGGGAGTATGAGTGTAAGAATGATATTCTCAGAGTTTACAATGAGGAGTGCAAGGAGTTGTTACAAGCCTTCAAGATTGTGACGATGAGGCATATACTCAGGAAGCAGAACTTCGAGCCAATGATTTAGCTCAGGGGGCATCGGGATACAGGCCGATGGCTAAAGTTGTTCAGATTCAGATTGCTACCGTGGATGCCGATGACTGGAGGTTTGATATCATTGAGTATTTGAGAAACCCTTCTCAATCGGCGTCACGAAGAATGAAATATAAAGTTTTACATTATGTCTTACTGGATGATGATCTGTATTATCGGACGATTGATGGTGTCTTGCTCAAATGCTTGAGTCTCGAAGAATCCAAAGTTGTCATGAGCGAGGTCCATGAAGGGATTTGTGGAACACATCAATCGGCCCATAAAATAAGATGACTTTTAAAGCGCGTCGGATATTTTTGGCCAACAATGCTAGATGATTGTTTCAAGTATTATAAAGGATGTCAAGATTGTCAGAAATTTGGAGCAATTCAGAGAGCATCGGCATCGGCTGTGCATCCAATCATAAGGCCGTGGCCGTTTCGTGGATGGGGAATAGATATGATTGGCCAGATAAACCCGCCATCAAGCAAGGGACACAAATATATACTAGTGGCTACATATTACTTTACAAAGTGGGTTGAGGCCGTTTCCCTTAAGAAGGTTGATTCCAAGGACGCAATTCAGTTTGTCAAAGAGCATATAATATATCGGTTTGGACTTCCACAGACATTGACCACAGATCAGGGATCAATCTTCGTGTCCGATGAGTTTGTTTAGTTTGCTGAGAGCATGGGTATCAAGTTATTGAATTCTTCTCCATATTATGCGCAAGCTAATGGGCAGGCAGAAGCTTCTAACAAGACTTTAATCAAGTTGATCAAGAGAAAAATCGACGAACAGCCGAGACGGTGGCATACCACGCTGGCCGATTCCCTTTGGATGTATCGGATGGCTTGTCATGGTGCAACTCAAGTGCCACCTTATCAGCTGGTTTATGGGCATGAAGCTGTGCTGCCATGGGAGACCAACATCGGCTCAAGGAGGATTGCCTTGCAAGACGACTTGACAGTCGATGAGTACCATAATCTTATGGTTGATGAGTTGGATGACTTGGCACATGTCCGACTGCGGGCATTGGAGAAAATAAAGCGTGATAAGGATCGAGTTGCTCGTCATTATAATAAAAAAGTTGTTGCCAAGTCGTTTGAGTAAGGGGATCTTGTTTGGAAATTAATAATGCCGATTGGTTCTAGAGATAATAAATTCGGCAAGTAGTCACCTAATTGGGAAGGTCCTTTTCAGATTCATCGATGTGTTCCCCGTAATGCTTATCTGCTCAGAGGATTAGATGGAGAAGTTTATGGCAGAGCTCTCAACGGCAAGTACTTAAAGAGATATTATCCAAGCCTATGGATCGACTCATGATCGGCCCTCTAGCCGATTTATGATTACAGCCGATGTGCTATGCATCGTCTTTAGATGGCCGATATATACTATCGTCCTTTGTTCAAATTTTACAACGTGAGCCCTCATTTTCTAAAATTTGGGGGGCATATATATATACAAGCGTGGAATTTTTCAAGGAATTTTTTTTCAAGGAATTTTTTCAAGTTTCAAGTCTTATTCTTCATGATTCTTCCAGGTTGTTAGATTGATTTAAGGATTCAAGTTTATGGGATTCAATTTTTCAGACTTAGACTTTTTCAGATTGAGATCGAATTCGGCTGATTGGCCGATGAGATTAATTATAGTAAGAGGATATCTGTTTACAAGATGGACTTCAAAAACAATTTTCAAGCTGGAGTTCTTCAGATTTATTCAGATCAAATTCGGCTGCTTGGCCGATGAGATTTGTGTTTACAAAGTATGAAGACAAAATATGTTACATCACTCTATAAAATCTGTAATAGTTGCGATGGCTCTACGGCGAATTTGCTCAATATCTTCTATAGCTTGGGCGTCATTGGCCGTCGACCCTGGGATTGGCTTCAAAGATTTGCTTAGGGTTGCATGGTACTTGGCTGATGCCTTCAGCTTCGCCGTCTGGTCTTCTATAGCCTTGGGTGATACAGCTATCCCGGCTTCCACTTCTTGGATTTCTTGGCGCGTGGCTTCCAGCTTTGATTCTAGATCTGCTTCAAGGCGACGGAGTTCTTCGAGTCTGTTCTTCAAGACAATCGGCTCCACAGCTAGCTCATCCAACCTGGTTTTGTCAGCATTGACTTGAGCCTTGCTAGCGGACAGGGCTGATTCCAGTTGTTCACGTTCTTGTCGCCCCGCAAGTCTTTCTTTCGCCTTGTTAAGTTTGAATCGATATTGCTCCAAGAAGATGGCCGGTGTTAGGATCTCCATCAGGTCTTCGGGCAGTTGATTTTGAATTTCTTGTACCCTGACCCTGATGGGAGTACAATCTTCCTCCAAGAACTCCAGTGAGGACTCCAGCCGATTGGCAATGTCGGTCAGCCGACTCTTCAGCTCGTCAGAAATCGACGCCTTGGCCGTGGTGGGTGGCTCCTTGTCCTCATCATCAAGAAACTGGCCGATATCAAAAGAGAACATATCGGCTAGGTTCTGCAAATATCAGTATAGGCCAAGGTTAGCTTAGTCAAACGAGAATCGGCAAAAGGAGATCAAAATAATCTTGGTTACCTGTGTTGGAGTATCGGTGGTGCTTGCATCGGCTTTCTTTTGCTGTGTTGAAACAGTAGGCGAGGGGGTTGGCCGATGTGGTGTAGGTGATGGAGCCCTAGGCTGGAGAAAAAGCAAGAGGAGGGTGAACAGATCTATGTTGTTAGAGAGACAATGCAAAATTAACTCTTACCGAAGCAATCGGAGAGGGTGGTGGAGAAGGAGAAGGAGTCTTCAATCGGGCCTTAGCTCGTTCGCGCCTCTGTAAAGTTGCCTTTTTGGTTCTTGGTAAAGGGGCCGATTGAGTCCGTTCCTTCAACAAAGACGATGCAATAACCTACAAGGGATTAAGGTGTAACATTCCAGTAGAAGGGGATTGTGTAAATTCAAGAAAGGAAACATGTTACCTTGCGGACTGCGTGCCTGGTTTTCTTCGGCTGGGTGGTATCGGCTTGGTCATTGGCCGGTTGGACTGTGGTGGTCTTGGCCGATGGTTCTTCAGTGGTCTCGACCGATGGATTTTCTTCTTCAGGCGTATCAGCAGCTGCTGCATCGACCTCTTCCTCCATCACTTGTTCATCAAGGAATTCTTCTATGGAGGGGTCTAGCTCTTCAAGATCGGCCTGGTCATCAGTTTTAGCCTTCTTGCTGGATTTTTGAGATTTTCCTTTGGCTGACGCTTTCCTCTTGGCATTTTCTTTGGTCATCGGCCCTTGGAGTAATGATGATACCTTTGGGGCAGTAAGGCCGATGATTGATTCCAGGATAGTTGATCCTGATGGAGCTACACTTTGAGCATAACAAATTTTTTGTCCACTATTGCTCATGGATGGAATCGGCCTATCTGGGACTTGAGGGCTGATACCCTGGATAAGCTCTGTCACATAGAATCTGGCCGATTGATGGAAAATATGAGTAGCCCATTCTTGCCACCATGCTTGGAAGCTGATATGGACAAAGGCGCTCAGGTGCAATCGGTCGCAGTCACCCAGGTTCGGGATTCCAATTTCCAGTACTTTGCTCATGGTCAACCCTGATGACACTGTGCCCCTGCTCTCTAGGAGTCTATGGAAGTATAAATTAATGGGGAGTTGTCCAAGCCCGCACTGTCTAGCAGCCACTATGGGATTATAGAATTCATAGGACAGGCTGGTGCTTCTTCCTTGAAATATGCCTACTGGGAGTAGACATGGGGTGATGTCGATCATAAATGACTCTCGGGATTCCATGTCATCATTTACCAGGTCCAAGTGGAGATCGTCAGGGAGTTCAAAACCCTGGTCTGAGAGGTAGATGAGCATATCCATCTTAACTGATGGGGGCCTGGTGTAGAATCGAATGAACCATGTAGACATGTCTTCGGCCGATTGATCTGCTCCAGGATAGACAGAGGCCGCCTCTCCAAAAGACATGCACCTTCTGGTTCTGTGGTCTTCGTGATCGGCATATTTTGATGGGAAGCGGGAGTCTGATAGTGGAGGCCGATCGACTATGGTGTTGGTGTGTATAGTTAGCCAAAGCTGGATAAACCACTATGGTCCTCCATGAGCCACAGTTTGCTTCAACATCAAATCCTGAGTAGATATATGAAGCAGTCGATAGACAGCTCCCAAGAGATATCGGCCAAGGGGAATTTGTTTCTTGTCGACCAGAGCTTGAGCCAAATGTTGACAATTTGTAGTGGGGCTGCAGGTCGATCCACAGAAGACAAATCTTTCCAACCATAGCGTCAGAAAGGCCACGTGTTCTCTCTCTGAGACTGATCCTTGTTCCATGTGCTCAGAAATGTATCCAGACCAGCCTCCAATCTTCTTGGTTTTTAATTTGTGGCTGTTGTTTGCCAGGAGGCTGAAGGGATTGATCTCGGACTGGATGTCTAGTCCTGTTAGCATCTTGATGTCAATCAGAGTTGGGGTCATCGGACCTTGCTTGAACAGGAAAGCGTTCAAGGTGCTAGACCAGAAGTAGGTGGCTGCTGACATGAGTGGTTCGTTTTTCTTGGTATCGGCCAGGGATAAAGTAATACATTGGTTGATTCCTATCTCGTCCCAGTGGACTTGTTTGGCTGCAGCAATCCTCTTGTGCCAGGTTCTGTACCCATAGAGCTTCGACGGCCAGGATCTAAAAGTGTGTTTCCATGAAGAGACGTTGGGTTTGGCTTGCTTGAAGGGGACTCTGTTTGTCTCGGCATTGATCAGCCAGGTTGGGTCGCAATTGCCCATGGGGCCTAGTAGAAATCGATACGATTTGTCGTTGGTGGGGATCAAGATTTGGTTTTTGAAGACCTATGTCATAAGAACAACGATGAAAAAATAAGACCCGGGGGGCAAAAAGCAGAAACCCTAGTTTGAAGAAATCAGCGGGAAAGTGAAAATGTGGATTCAGGAGGGTTTGACTTACCAAAGGGATTTCGGAGGCGTAAAATGGAGCGGAAGCCATTGTTGTCGTTGAAGAGGTCGCCGTTGACGGGGTTGATGTTGATGGGACGCCAAGGGGTCGCCGGAGTTGAAGAGCACGAAGAGATTGCTGAATCGGCGGCGGAGGGATGCGAATCTGGATCTGCGCGGTTTTCAGTCAAGCCCTAGCAAGGAAGTCGATAGGTTCCTCGGACCTAATTTCGCCACATTATATAATGAAGCGGAATTTGGGGGCATGTGTTAACAGCGGATTTTCGTAATCGACCCGGAGAGGGAAGAGGAAACTGAAGCAGAGAGGAAGGATTGAGTTGGAGTCAGACCAGGTCTCGTATCGGACCCGGTAGCCGTATCGGACTGGGAGAGGTGCTACTAGGAAGAGCGTATCGGCCAATACGGATTCAGTATGGTCATCGGCCGATACAGACTGGAAGTTGACAGAGTCAGCGTGGGCTTGGTTTGGGCTCAAGATAAGCTTCAAGGAAGTTGCCAAATAGAGATAAAGCTCGGTGTTAGGCAATTGTATGTTGTAAATCAAGTAGGTTTAGATCTGATCTGTGGCAAGACTCTGCCGTAAAGACTTGTTTGTTAAGTTAGAGATAAGATCGTGTCCTACAAGGACCCTGTTGTAATCTCGGGTATAAATATCCCGGTAGTTTGTACATAGAAGCTCTCTCGAATCAATCATACAACAAACCAGTTCAATCTACATTCGGCGCATCGCCAACCCTCGCAAGAGGCTGACTCCCGACGAGTTCTTGCTTCCCTAGAGCAGAGGTAAGAACTCGTGCCCGACGATCTACATCGTCGGGGCTAGCGTGTCGCTTTAGGCATGTTAAGCCCTGACGATGTGATCGTCGTTTATCGTGTGTTGGCTAATCTTGATGCGGCTTTCTAATTCTGTCTCGCCAGCGGCTAACTCGTTTTAGGGTTTACTGCCGACGACGATCGAATTGGCTTGCTCGTTTAGATTATCTAAGACATTTACCATTCCCAAAAGCGATCGACGACTTGATTTTCTTTGTGTTAACTCTCGATCTACACTTTGAGTTGCTATCGACCTTAGTCGTGTTTCGAGGTTTAACCCAAAGCCTGTTTTCCGATCGTAATTAAGGATAGCGTCGGGGTTTCAGCCGGTCTTACCTAATGCATGTGATTATTTTATGTTCTTACATGTGTTTGCCATTTATGTAGGCGGATTGGTGAATATAAATGCATCGGTTACAGGGTATCCTCAGGATCTCTCTATGGTTGGTATGTTTATATTGGCCGATTGGCTTGTATAAGTTCACACTAGAGTATTAGCTAGTGTATTTATCTTTATGATACCCTCATCGGCCGATTCCAGTAATTTGCTATAAACATGTTAACATGGGCCGATGAGATTAGATTTACTTTATCAGCCTTATCATATTATTACCTCAAGTAAGCCGATATAGCTTTGCCCTATCGGCCAGGCCTTCACGATGCAACATCGGCCTATCAGCCGATCGGCCATCGGTTCTCACATGGTTTACTTGTTTAATCTTGTTGATTGCAGATCAAATCAACTGGCACGCCCTACACGCACCTAGGCAAGCCATTGGACCTGCACTGGAGCTAAGCAGATCTCCCATGCCACCGTGGAAACGCGGAACCCGTTTTCTTGTTGGGCGGGTCTAAATTCTGCGCCAACACTAACTCGGCGCCTATTACAGCAGTTTTGGAAGGATCAGAGGGATCAAGGGGAATCTTCTTTGTCTTGGCGTCGTCTTCTCCCTACTTGGCTATCTTTTTTGCTGGGATCTCGCCTTTGCTTGATGTTGATGCAGCCAGTCGGACCTCCTGTTGGCCGAGTAATCTCTCACGAATTTGGACCATGTCGTAGCTTTCCTTGTCGCAGGTGAAGGCTTGCTTGACGTTGCTGCGCAAGAAGATGACTCCATTGGGACCGGGCATCTTCATCATGAGGTAGGTGTAGTGCGGGATTGCCATAAACTTGGCAAGCGCAGGTCTTCCAATGATTGCATGATAAGCTGCTTCGAAGTCAGCAACTTCAAAGCTGACATTCTCTGTCCGGAAGTTTTCCCGAGTGCCGAAGGTGACCAGAAGGGTAATTTGCCCGAGTGGCATAGATGACAGCCCTGGGATGACTTCGTGAAAAGGGGCTGAACTCGGCTTCAATTCGGATCTCGGGATTTGCATCTCGCCCAAAGTCTTGGCGAACAGGATATTGAGGGCGCTACCGCCATCGATGAGGACACGCTTGAGCTTGACGTTGCGAACCACCGGGTCTAATACCAGGGGATACCGTCCCGGGTGAACCACTCAGTCAGGAAGATCCGAGTAGTTGATCAGCTTCTGCTTCCTCTTCGACTCATACGCTAGTGGTCCTCCAAAAATGTGGTTTAACTCGGTCCTGTGATCTTGGAAAGGCTCTGAGCCACCAGCTAGGTCGTCCTTATTGGTTTCTGAAGTGCCGGCTCCATCTGACGGCTTCTGGTGTAGTTGAGTTGCATATTGCTCGGTGAACTGTTTGTAGATGAAACAATCTTTGGCCGCGTGCTTGTGATGCGGGTGATGAGTGCATTGGGCGTTCATGATCCTATCGTAGGCGGTGACTCGGGGACGCTGTTGTTGGTAGTTAGACGTTGCGGCGACCAGACCCTCGGGCTTACGCTTGCGATCTTTTTGGCCATTGTTGCCATTGCCGTTGCCGTTGCCATTGTCCTTCTTGGGGCGCCAGCTACTCCCGGATTGCTTCTCATGCTTGTCCTGCCGTGAGGGTTTGATTGCATCGTCCGATTTGGCGTAGGAGTTAGCTGTCTCGAACATCTTCTTGACCGTCCTTGGAGGCTTGCGCCTGAATTTGCCGATCAGCAACTCATTGCGGACACCTTTCTGGAAAGCGGCTATGATGACGTCGTCGGTGATGTTGGGGATCTTGTTTCGCTTCTCTGAAAAACGCCAAATGTAGTCTTTCAATGACTCATCGGGCTTCTGAATCACATTGTAAAGATCGAAGTGGGTCCCGGGCCTTTCAAAAGTGACCTAGAAATTGGCGATGAAGTGGTCCCGAAGCTCGTTCCACGAATCAATCGAACCTCTTGGTAAGCTTGTGAGTCAATTCCTGGCTGAGTCAGCGAGAGCAACGGGCAAGTAGTCTGCCATAGCCTTGCTGTCTCCTCCTGCTGCGCGGATGGCGAGGGTGTAAACGGTTAACCATGACTCAGGGTCGGTTTTGCCGTCATACTTGTCAATCCCAGTGGGCTTGAATCCACTCGGCCAATCCACTCGACGCAGGTCCCGAGTGAACGCGGGTACTCTATCGTCATAGTTGTGGGGTGAACTCCTTCGGTCTTCGTGATAGGGCTTGTTGCGCTCGTGATGACGCCGATCAAGTACCTCCCTCAATTCACTCGGCGAGGGCCTTCGAGAGCTACTCTGGTAGTTGGAGTTATTGCCATAACGAATCCGATCGTGGATAGGTGGCCGACCGTGACCTCTCTCACGAGAGTCGGCCGATTGATCTTGATGCTTCCACATTGCGTAATGACGAGGGTCTTTGGACTTGGCGGGTGTCTTGCTGAGCTCGGGTCTCCGGTAGTCTTTAGATCGCATCGGTGGTAGGTGGCTGCCCTTGGATGTCTCGGCGATGGACTCGGTAGCTCTCCGTGCGGAGCCTGTGGGAGCACCGGGTAATGCTGTAGCTGCAACAATAGTCTTGACTTTATCCAGGATTAGAGTTACGCCGGGGGGTGCCACTTTGATGACGGCGTCGATGAGGGTGAGAGCGGCGACCGTATTCTGTTGGGGCGTGGCGAAGATGTTGGTGCTGTCGACCCGGGTCTGGAGTATGGCCTCGCGAGTGGAGCTCCCAGCCACCCTCAGATCTTGTTTACTCTTGTCGTTGTCTTCTTTTCGCTTGAGCTCCTCCTCCTTGCGCCTGAGTTCTTCCTCTTTATGCTAGTGCTCCTATTCGAACTTGGCTCGTTCCTCTTCTGGAACCCTACGGGCCATGGCTGAGTCGGTCTCCGCTACTTCGGCCATGAGGACGTTGAAGAATAGCGGAGCGTAGTCGTTGTCGAAGTCGGAGTCGTTGAGTCCCTCTATGGAGATGTCGTAGAGGTCGTCGAAGTCGGAAGAGCTGAGGTAGTCAGCGATCTCAGTAGATGAGCACGATCCGAGTAGTTGAATCATGACGGCGATCTTCCTGGAGCTCGGACCGCAGCATGACAATAATTAAGGAGATTCTCCCGAGTGGATCGATTCCAACTCGGAAGATATAAGATTGTAGTAGATCTTGGCGTCGTTTGGTAACCCTAACGGCGCTGAGTGGTTTCCCCCCACTGGCTCGAATCCGAGTCAAGGAGAGAAATCTTGCCGAATTTGTCGGTGATGAAATCGAGGCTGCCGAAGCGGAACACCTGCTCAGGGGGAAGGCGAAGTCATCGATGCCTGATGAAGATCCCATCGCACTAGTCGGCGAGATGAAGAAGAAAACTTGACACAACCCCTACCTGGCGCGCCAACTGTCAAAACTTGATTTCGGCAATAAGAAACTGGGGGTAGCGATCAAATGCCAAACACGTTAGGTTAGTAGACAAAGGGATTTAGACAGGTTCAGGCCTTCTATAAAGAAGTAATACCCTACTCCTATTTCTGGGATTAGATCCGTCGAGTGGTTTATTGATCTCCTGATCATGTTGTGTATGAAGAAAACCTAGCTAATTGCTATTGTTTCTATCTGTCACTCAAGGGACATTCTATCCTCCTTATATAGGTTTAGAGGATAGACTCACAAGTCGAAGACCTAACAACATACTATATAGGACTCCATAATAGTTCCGACTCAGGACTATAAGCCGTTCCTTATTACATAAGGTAACGTAATACTTAAGTCCTAAGCCAATTACATAATTATGAATCATAATCTATCCCCTATAGTCAGTCGGATAAGCTAGCCATGTGGATATACGGTACCCATAATCTTCACATGTATACAGGGAACACGTGTGCAAAAATAGGAGATGTGGTTCCAAACAGTCCGGATAGTATACACATTGGATATATATCTGTTAGATGGATAGTGTGCCAGATAGCATCTGCGTGATACTCTCTCCCTCGCATAATAAATTCATTTTTAATGTCTTATGTTTGTGCTAAAATAAATTTATTTTTAAGTAACTATTACATAGAGGTTTGTGAAAATAGAAAATATGTGTATTGAGAGTCGATAAAGTGAAAAATAGTTATATTGAAATTTGATAATGTAGGAGTATTTTAGTTTTTTAGTGTTGTATTAGTATGCGTGGGATGAGTGAAAACGGAGGGAGTAGTATGAACTTATAGTTTTATGCCAGATATGGTGGTACAATTTTCCTGATCTTGTTTTTTTTATGATGGTCCAAATGAATTACTCACGCATATGTACGAAACTTATTGCGTTTTAAATGGAAAATTAATTATATAAATATTAAAAATGTACCTGTAACCCTAGCTAATTTAGTTATCAACAGCACGTGTACGGGAAAAGGCAACATCAACGACACGGCAACAGGCATCAATCGAGATTGAGTATACGAATGTATCCCTTTCAAGATAAAAGATTATATGAATATATAATAACCCATCATATACACGTGCTGATGGAACATCTGTGCATAAAGCCGAATTTGGTTTCATTTTCTCCAATTAGTGTTTTTCTGTTCGCTTTAATTAAAGATTCGACTCGTTTAATTTTATACATCATTCGACTGAACATACGTTGCACAACTAACCCGATTTTGTTTTTTTCAAAAGACATTCAGATTTTTGTCATCTTTTATGAACAAATAAGAAAAGGGATTTAAAAACAGTTGCAAGTTTTTTTGTTGAAACTTTTAAATGTAATTGTAGTGTAATTGTGATGTAATTACATTATAATACGTATATTATAATTGGGTGGCTATAGTTCAAAGTAACTATGAATTATGGATATTGAATAACAAATGATTAAAACCATGTACATGTACGGGCATTTCCATTTGCAAAAATATTGTATTTTTGCATTGCAGGCCTTTAGTTGTAGGCGACGTGTTTGGCTGCCTGCGTAGAGCCATTTTTGTCGTCTGCGAAAATATTTTTCCTAGTACGTGAGAAGCCTTGGGAGGACTTTTCGTAGCCATTTATATAATTACGAATAATTATGATTTTTTTATTGAAATAAGATACCTTATTGCAACAGGAAAAATCAATTTTTACAATGGTATTAAATTGTGAAAATATTAGGTGACTTTCTATTAGAGGTTGATCAATCAGGGAAAATAATAGTTGGGAAAAATAAAACTTTCATGACAGAGAGAAGTAGTACTCTCCCCATTCCAAAATATGAGGGGCAACCACCCACTAACGCAAAAACCAAAAAATAACTATTATCATCTTCATTTAGATCACCCCTAATAAATATAAGAGTAAATACACCGCAACGGCGTGGTGTCACCTAGATCCATAATCTTGTAAATTCGATATCAAGATCCATGATCTAGTTTAAGTGAATCATCGCAGGTCCAAAGCCCGTCTGATCAGGTTGACCTGTCTACATGGTTGTCCAGCGTGGCAGTAACTTTGCACTTAGCCCCTCTATGCCCGGTCAACCCACTTCTCCCCCAAATATTCCCTCTTCTTCACTGTTTCGATTTAGGGTTGTGGCAGTAGCGAGAGGGGTGGTAGTGGAGATGCGGCTACGGCGATGACAACGAGGGAGGCTGGTAGGACGGTGCCGATGCGGGAGCGGCTAGGGGGATTTGATTTCTGAAGTGCGCTGGTAGGGGAGGCCATGGCTACTCGAAGCAGCATGTATTCTTCAAGTGCATAGAGGAAAAGGTCAGATCTCCCACTAATTCGGTGCCCTTGCTGCCACCCTAAACACGTCTTCGTCCATCATGGACAGCCCACGATTGCCAACGCCACCATAATAACCGCTCTCGGAGTCATCGCAATGGTGCGAGTTGGTGGGATGGGGGTTCGAGTGAGAGTGGTCGCGGTGGCCACTGGTAGACGGGATATTTGGGGGAGAAGTGGGTCAACCGAGCGTGGAGGGGGCTAAGTAGAAAAGTTGCGGCCATGCTGGACAGCCATGTAGGAAGGTCAACCCGATCAGACAGGTGTCTTTGGACATGCGATGATTCACTTAAACAAGATCATGAATCTAGATTTTGAATTTTTGAAATTATAGACCTAAGTGGCACCACATTCCAACTTTAAGGATCGGCGGTGTACTTTAATGGGATTAGAGATCTTAAGGATGAATGATTTTAGAAAAACAAATTTAGGGAGGGGGAGGTTCTAGTTAATTACATGCATGTACGCATGCATTGTATTATGAACCATTGAAAAAAAGCAGTTGCGTCTTATATGTTTGAAAGGAGTACAAATATGTTTTGTATGTGTTCGGAAAAATAAATAAAGCAACGTACCAAAGTAAGAGTAATTGCACACAATTTGGTAGGTGAGTATGATCTTGTACAAGAACTTGAGAATTGGACTTCCAAATGCAACGAGTGGATGCATTCTAGTATAAGAACTTGATAGTTTAATACTAGGTGAATTTGGCTAGGTATATGCTATTTTAGTTAAAGAGTGCTAGGTGAATTTTCATGGAGTAAATATTTCATTACATAGCAATTATGCTGATATTACCTTACAATCTTGGATGTAATCTATAAGAATTATGTTCTCATCCAATTTGCACCACTAGTTTAGATTTTTTTCATAAAACCTGCTCAAATCTCAACCAAAATACAAAATTTTCTACATTGTAAAATTTAATTGAATCTTAATTATTGGAATGATAAAAATCAAGTATGCTTATATAAATCTACGCAAGTATATACTTAGAAAAGAAATACTCAAAATAATTAAGTTATTACATCACTTCTTAAATTATTGTATCAAAATCGTATCCATCATGCAAGTTGTTGTACTTGTGCACTCACTCATTAAGTTCTTATAAATTGCATCCATATGCCAAGTTGTTGCTTTCCGACAAGGTTTTTACTAGTCATCATCTCACCAAGACGCTTCCGACCTGATACAACGGTGCGAAGCTTGTTAGTTCCATAGCAAGCACACCAAGCTACCAGCCCAAGCCCTCCAAACCGTGCCTTTGTCCTGGCCATTCTCGCGCTTGGGGCTTGACATCCTCGGACCCTTTCCAAGAGAACAAGACGGCTACAAGTTCTTGTTTGTGGCTATCGATAAGTTCACTAAGTGGATCGAAACGGAGCCAACAAGAGAAATAAAAGCCGAGCATGCAATCAAGTTTATCAAAGGGATATTTTGTCAATACGGGCTTCCAAACCGGATATTAACAGACAATGGTTCCCAGTTCACGAGTGCCGCCTTCCAAGACTACTGCTCAGAATACGGGGTCAAAATCTGCTTCGCGTCGGTGTCCCATTCTCAGAGCAATGGGCAAGTTGAGCGGGCTAACGGGATCATGCTCCAAGGGATCAAAACACGTGTATACGATAGGCTCATGGCCTAGGACTCACGATGGGTTGAGGAACTCCCTTTTGTTTTATGGGCCATCCGTACCACCCCGACTACACCAATCAAAGAAACCCCGTTCTTCCTTGTTTATGGATTTGAAGTTATGCTCCCTACCGAGCTACGCTATCGATCAACACGAGTTCGGGAGTACTTAGATGAGGACCAGGATGATAGGCGAGCAGACGACGTCAATCTACCAAGAATGAGTTTCCATCCGAGCAGCCGAATACCAGCAAGCCTTACGTTGCTACCACGAGACGCGTGTTCGAGCCCGTACACTTGACATCGACGATTACGTCTTTCGACGAGTACAAAACCAGGCAAGGCGCAACAAGCTCTCACCTAAGTGGGAAGGACCATACATGGTGGTACAGGTGTTATGGCCAGGTGCATACAAAATTGCCAACGATGAAGGCCGCGAGTTATCCAATTCTTGAAACATCGATCAGCTACGAAAATTCTATGTACAAGACCAATGTCTAGTCTGTAAGTTGATTCATACCAGTTCATATATATATATACTTCTTTTATCTTACATATCACAGAATTTTGTACAATGAACCTCTTTTTCTTTCAAAATGCCGCAAATCGAAGTCATTTCTTATCGACCAATTATGTTAAGTTTGACTAGTTACCGGGTCTCAACATCTTGGCCAGGGACGCCTGACACAATTGGCTAGTCGAACACTAAGGGTCAAACTACTATGTCAGATTTGATCATATCAAAGTACCCACTGTAATGTACTAGCCGTGTACTCAGGAGTTTTTCCCAACTTCACAGCTGGGGGCTAGGAATTCGCTGCTTCAACACGATCCAGTATGAAAATTTAAGCTACTTTTTTGGAAATATTATCCTTTTCATAAAACTAGCTAGGGGCTAGGAAGGGTACCTAACTTAATAATGCCAACATCAGCCCATACAAGAAGTACTCTTTTACTGCTGCGAATACAACTTGCTGTAATGTGCTTACAAAACGTTGATCAAATTTCAGTGTCTACTAATGTCTTGTTTAAAGCGTTTTACTAAGTACCAATACTTCCACATCTACCAGGAGAGCCATTGCCACTCCATCGAGGAGAAGACGTCCTCGGCTAGCGGGGCAAGCGATTGTACTAGTTGGTCGATCTCGGAGGCCATCTTGCAAGAACGAGTAAACCTTCCCGAAGGAAGTTCAGGTTCATCTGAGGACGAGAATCGCGGATACTGGTGAGCACGTGACCACCGGCATATTGGCTAGCTCGACGACATTCCTTCTTCAGGCTGTCATCAATTCGCTGAGCTGTACCGACGAGGGCATTGCACGCACTCCGCATCCACCCCAAATATCCGGAGACCGACTTCTCAGGAGGAGGACAGACCACATGCAACTCTTCGCACAACCACTATAGTGCAGAGCAGCAGTTCTCGAGGTGCGCCGAGACTCAAATCTCCCTACCCTTCAGAAGCTCCATGTTCTGCTCCTTTCTAGTGTTGTTAGTGGCCCTTGCCAGCTCTTCCTTCTCGAACATTCTCTTCCAGTACTCGCCTGACCTTCCATCTCTGCGAGGGAGCTTTCAAGGTCTAAAAATGATAACATCGTTAGCAACCTTTGGCTCTGTTTGGGCGAACGGAACTCAAATGAATCTCAAAAATGAAATTTATAGGCCATGTCTGACGGTTTAAATTTCAAGGAAGACGGAGAGATCACGCTGAGATTTTTGCTTATTTGTTTATAACCGTTAAAATTTTTGACTTCAATCCAAATTCACATTCAAGCCAAGTTTTCGTGTCATGAGAATGGGCTTTTATCGTGTGGCCGAGAAGGGCTTGATGAGTTCGACAACAGTTGTTCTTAGATTCTCTGCTCGGAGTCACAAAATCATTTGCATTGAAGTCGGGGGCTACTATCTGTGTCATAGATAAGACATACCTCCTATACATGAGTTAATAAAATACAATAATACCATATACCCGATAGTATACGAGAATGTATCCTTTAATTAATGAAAAACGGCTAATAAAGAAGAAAATTATCTTCTCGAAATAGAAGGTGTCAGAGTCCTAGTCGGAGAAGATAAGGTTTCCTAAGGCCCGTATTTTGCTTTATCTGCTCGAGTTCTACTTGGAAAGAAAGATAACCTCTGCTAGATAAACAAGGCTCTCACGTTCAAGAAGGGGGATCGAGTTACAAGACATAGCCAAAGCCACGTCCAGAAGCAATCCGGAGGAAGTCATTGCCGTATTCGCTGAATAGATCTCGTCGGGCCATTTTCGACAGTTTCTAGTCGGTGGATTCATCCAATTGTTCTATTCTCCATTGTACTCTGAGCGATATTTCAATCCATAATACATATAAACTGGAGTAGGGTTATTACTCATCTTGAGAGCCTCAACCAGTATAAATCCTTGTCCCTGGTCTGCTTCATCTATTCTCGCGTATACCCTGGTTCCAACGATATCATACTCTACAAATGCCTAGTCGGCGTATAGCCCGTTGACAATACTCATTTCTTAAGTTTTTACGGTAGATTTCACCCACTTACCAAGTTGATGTATCGTGGATCCAATTTACTTAAAAAAGTAATTGATCCATGAAACTTTATGTATGCACTATTACACTACTACAGAAACGATTTTTCCATACAAGAATCTCTATAGATTGTAGGCAAACAATAATTGGTCAAATTTGCAAAAATCGACATGTATTTTCACATATGGCTCCTTAAGAGGCCAGAATGCAAAAATCAATTTTCACGTGTTAGCCTCTTAACATGCCCGCATACGAAAATAGGGCCTCTTAAGTGGCCCGCATAGAAAAATACCCCTTTCTTCCCACTCTTTTTCCCCCTCCTCTCTCTCTCCCACTAATTTCTCTCCCGTCCACTCCTTCACTCCCGCTCCTCACAACCATATCTCATCCTCTCCCTATACCTCTCCTCCTCTCCCCCACTCCTCTCCTTTCTCCTCCCTCCCGACGGCAGGCTCAGGCGGCGGCGGCGGGCGAGGGCTCCAGCGACAGTGATGGCGGCCTCGGGTGGCGGGCGTGGGCTCCAGCGACGGCGGCGGCAAGCTCGGGCGAGAGCGACAGTGGTGACAGGCGAGGGCGAGGGAAGTGGCGGATCCGCACCCCATCCCTCTCCCGCATGGATCCTACCGCCGCTCCGTCCCAACTGCGCGGATCCACCACCGGCGACGACAGGTGGGGCGGATCCGGCACCCCCTCCCCCTCCCATGTGGATCCCGCTGCCTCTGTCCCCACGCGTGTGGATCCGCCGTCAATGGATCCAGCGCCCCCTTCCTCTCCCGCACGGATCCTGCCACCTCTCCTCCTCCCACGCACGCAGATCCTCTGCCGGTGGCGACGGGAGGGGTGGATCCGACGCCTCTCCCTCTCTCGCGTGGAATCGATTTTGGCCGCATGGAAAAATCGATTTTTTAAGTAGAGTTAGTAATTTAATTTAAAGTTAAATATCAGAAAACAAACTACAATAAAGAAACTAAACCTTAAATCAGCTCTGAAATTAAGTTTTAAAATTTTAAATTTGACACCGTGGCTAACCGGTAAGCCAAACTAGCTGTACTGTTGACCATCTCGCGCTTATACTGTAATATATTTAATTTGCACAAATCAAGCTGAAAGTTATACACTCCTACGAACTATACGAAGTGGATGGGTACGTGCAGGCAAGAGGCCAAACTTGCTGCGACGACATATATATATTTCGATTTACAGGAAGTGTCCGGAGGCTTCGTGGTCGATACGGCCAACGCCATACATGTTAGTATTATGGAGTATTTCGATTCGTATACGGTATTCTCGTTGCTAAATTGCTAGTGTACGTGGCGTGTAGTCGCATGCGCCAGCGGAACACGTGGCATGCACGGATGGCCGCGTCGATCGGGGTGGACGGTGCATGCACACGGGATGACATGGATTATCTACGTGTCACCTATTGTGTTGGGACTTCTCTTTCCTACCTTCTACTTTACGTTTTCTGTGTTATTCCCAAACATATAAACAATATATATTTTTTTAAAAGATTATAAAGAAGTTGTCAAAAAAATTATATTAATCAATTTTCAATGTTAGCTAATACTTAATTAATCATGTGTTAATGAATTATTCAGTTTTGTGTGCGTGAGATTAATTTTTAACCCTTCATGTCGAGCACAGCCTTAGAACTCGTTGATTGTGTTTTGAGTGATTTTTAGATTTCTGGCATGTTTTTTCCTCTTACAGAAATAATATTGCGGGTATGTTTTTTAAACTTTTAAATAGTTAGTTTTTAGACAGGTTTGTAGGTATAAACTACTTACATGCTTTTTGAAAAACAACTTTCAACTTTATAACAATTTATTTATTTATTTTTATTCTCAAATATTACCATAAAATTAAATAATCTATTTTTTTAAACGAACCACACAAGATAGTACAAGTCTCATATTGATATAACAGGAAAAACTTACAGAATATAGCTCTGGAGTGGCTATAATCAGAAAAAAGAAGAAAAAACAACATGCCACGCCACACTTCTACGACACGAAGCCCACTAAAGAGAGACAAACGGAACCCAACATTCCAGCACACTCAAATCCATCCATGCTTTTAGATAGGAGAGGGAGAGGGCAAGAGAGAAGGATGGATCCACTCTCCCTTGTGCAGACCCACCAACATGGCTGTCCAGTGGTGGACAGGAGTGCCGTCACAAGAGCACAAATCGTCTAGATTAGAGATTAGTGGGAAAAGACCTTCAAACGACGCCTCCAACGAGGTTATGACGCCAAGGGCGCCGCCGTCGCCTGTCTCAAGAAGCAGGACAAAGTTTTCACCCGAAGGATCTCCTAAGAAGGAAGAAGACTCCATAACAACGCCTCCAAGAAGGTCGCAGCGCTAGAAAGCACCGTTGCTGCCGACCCTAAACGGGCTAGGATTTTGCCCAAAGAACCTCTTGCCCTCTCATGCCACGTCCCCATCACTCTCAACAGCTGCCACCATCCAAAATCCCTTCAACGCATGGTTGCCGCGCAAGCACCCTATTGCTGGCGGACACTATACAGGAGACCTCTTCTCAAGGAAGAAACCGAAGTTATGCATAAACTCTACACCAGCATCGCCATCTCCCACCATCACTTGCACCGTAACCCATCGCCGCGGAGAAGGAGAGCTGCCGCCATCCGGTGAACCGTGGCCTCTCCCTCCTTCTGCACAGACCACAACACCCCGCCGTCGCCATCATCCGATCGCCAACATAGCCGTCAGCAGAGGAGAAGGGGATGGGGGCTTTGGGGGAGGACTGCCACCTACGCCGCCATACCTGAACGGCACCGCAACCACTCCCCATCCCACCCACAATCGCCATCGCCCATCGTTGCCATGAGCCACCTCGCTAGGGGACACTAGGTCCAAGCAGCCATCGTGCTGCTCCCTGGCCACAAGCTGTCGTCGGTCATCGTGTCGTCTCGACAACGACCACCCTACCCCTGCTTAGGATCCGGACGGGAACGCCGGATCTGGACGTGGGTGCTAGATCCTTCACCTCTGCTGGCTGCACCGCCACATCCTCCACCACTACCCCTGCCGTCGTCCTGCCATCGTACAGGTACGGAGGTGTCCGACCGCATTGTCCCTACCACCGCCGGTCATTCGTCGAGCGGATCTTGAAGGCTCCGGCCTCGATAGCCATGGCCGGCCACGGTCTCTCCTTCGCCGCCTACCGTCTAGCCGTTGCATCCTGTTGCCTCGAGGCTTCCCACCACAGCTCGCGTGACGCCCCCGACTTCTCCTCGTCGGATCCGGCCATCGTGGTTTGGATCTGGGCCGCCTTCACTATGGGCGCCTGGGTGCCCCAACCGTGTGCCGTCGGGAAGAGAAGAAGCCCCCCGCCATCGTCCTTGCAGCTAGTCGGCTTGCCGGCTGTCTGCTCGGGCAACAGCGAGGCGGAGGGGACGAGGAGGGGGAAGGCGGAGGGGCAGGCGGCGGTGGCCGGGCATGTGGGGGATGCCCGCGTCGCCCTAAGGCTGAAGCGACGCTTGCTCGTCCTCAGAATAATTAATTAAATAATCTATCATCTTTTATCTATTTAGAACAATGAAACTGAGCTCGTATGGGTTGGTTCCTCTTTGGATATTACGCTGTAGAATAAAAAGTACTTACTATCCTTAAAAAATCAGAAAATATTATGTTGATCAAAAGGTTCTCTCTCTATCATTATGGTTTATTGTTGGCATTCGATAGTTTGGTATATGTGTAATTTATGATAAGAAGAGCAAACTATATGTTGGAAGCATACCAGACAGACATGCCTGTTAGCCTATACACATCGTTTGGGCCCTTATTTATATCTGATAAGTCATGTTAATTATCTTTCATAAGACTAAAACCAATATTTACGTGAAACACCTCGGACAGCTAAATATAATGAGGAACACCAAAACTACACTTATTATCAGGGTTTAAATTAATCTTGATGTTAACAAATATTACGGTTTTAATGGGATTTTAGTAAGAAATTCGGGGGCCTGCGAGTGTGGAGTGTATAAATGATTTTACTGGGATATGTGCATCTTGTATATAATAGGAAAAAGAATAAAATTTAGTTTGATGAAGACACGAATAGGCAAATTAAATGATCAGCCAGCCAAACCTTTGTAGCATTTATGGTCGATATTTTTAGCGTGCATCTCGCTTAGGTGGTGTTTGAAAGTTCTAAAGATAAATTAAGATAAAGATAAAGATGAAGGTTAAATGTTTCATGTAAAACGAGGTAATATTAACGTGTGATTAATTGAGTTTTAATTATTACAAACTTGAAAAATGGATTTATCTTATGTTTTAGAACAACTTTCATATAGAAAATTTTTACACAAAACGCATCGTTTAGTAGTTTGAAAAACGTATCACGAATATCTTTATGGGTTGTGGGTCTGTAGTAGTATCGAACGGGACCTTTAATCTCGGTGGGCCAGGCAGATGAAAACTATTACAGGACAGCTACAACACGCTCGTCCGATCTGCCTACATATATGTGACAGCATGGACGCACGTCACCATGCCTAGCTGTATGCTTATGACCTTATCATCACGAAGAACAATACTCACGTGCCCAACTAAGCCTTGGTCGACTCATCTTAGGGCTTAGGCCATATCCAGGGTGTAGATGAAAAATTGAACAGTAGATGTAATGGTTCGTAGCATTCACTACTTCAAAACAAAAATTTCACTAGGAGGCCCATGAATCTTCACAGGCAGATCATATTTTTGGCCACGATGACCTAGCTGCGTTGCATGCGTAGTTATGGTTGGGGGTCTGATGGCCGATCCGCCTGCATAGATTCATTATCGTAGGTGCCCCGCTTAAGCTGGCCATAAAACAAATTAAGTCGTTAAGATACGAAAGTTGAACCAAATTTAACTTTCTGGTTTTGGGACTTTTATCCCCAATCGATCACACAAATAATCAAGTGATCTTATCCGCTAGCTCCACTGCTTCTTCCACCTAGGGTGTGCCTCTATTGTCCTCTATATGCTCAACTACAATCATTATGATAGTGCACCACAATGTTGAGCACTTCTGTTAGAGCTAAGATGGGGAGCAGTGACTCCCTAACTCAACATGATCTTTACTAGATCCCATAAACAAAGGATGAGGAAGCATAAGGCTATTCACAGTGCACGGATGTTGCCTGACAAATGTTTCCTGCTCTCCACATTGGTGTGGCATATACAACTAGGCCAAACCTGTGCCCCTGCGAGGTTCCTCATCACCTGCAAAGGGCACAGGTGCCCTGGCAGGGCCGAGGGCACTCAAGTTCGGGGCACGACTCATGAGCCGCATTGGGCGAGATCATGCCCCCATGACTCCCGAGCAGCGATAGTCCCTTCTCTCTTTTGAGCGGTGAAGCGATGAATGGGATTGGGGAAGAGAATGAGAACAGTGCAGGAGGAGAGAAGAGGGGCCTACCGCCACGAATGTCAGCACTTGACATTGCCGAGCTCGTCGCCTAATGTCTTCGCTCGATCCACCATCGAGTAGTTTCTCCATCCGCGCGCATTACTCCTTCGATTTGCACCGGAGATAGAGACAAGGTCGCTGGTGTCAGGGGGTTGGGGAGGAGATGGAGGAAAGAAGTTGCCAGAGAGAGAATGAGAGAGTCAGTGACAGAGAAGGAATTGCCGGAGGAGGTAGTGGTGGAGTAGCTGGTGCGAGGTTGGCTGGAATGGTAGAGTAGCTGATGGCAGAGGCCGCCAGTAGCCATGCTTCATCTTGCATCGGGCAAGACCACATGAATGGATTGATGAGGAAAGGAAAAAAAGATACTACGTTCCTATTACTTCAATTACATGAGGGTTCAGAGAACTTCTACGAGACATTTTTTCTAGAAATAGGGTTGACCTTTCTGTAAAAGATCTTATCACAGCAAAAAAATTCATATATAACAAGGGCTGAGACAAAATTTTTGAAGGGCTAAAATGTCAAAAATGTATGGGCCTAGTAGGGGAACAGTGGCGTTATGGATAAGGCTGGCTTTATTTACGTTTTGGTTGAGTGGTGAGGGCATAGTGAGGATTACCTTGCTCTATGAATCCCCTAATGGTGTGCACAATGCTGCAGTCTGGGGCATGGTCTCGAGGATCCACGTTGGATTTGAGCTATGGTAAAGGAGAGAGGGAAGAAATGAGTAGCCTTGGAGGTGTCAGAGTGGCCTGTTGAGGACAAAGGTGGCTTGGGGGGGAGAGAGATTCATGGAGAAAGAAGGGGAAAATAGAAAGGTGTGACCTAGATCTAGAGTAGGGACGGGCGATGGAGAGAACAATCATGATGTGGCAAAAAGAACAAGTGGGCTACTGCTGCTGTTGTCGAGGTCGTTGCTTGATTCGACTAATCTATATCACCACCCTGTCACCTAGCTTGTCCTGTCTCCAGATCTGCACGCGTCGCCTCGTCTTGCCACTGGAGCAGCCTTGATCTATGCCCATCTGTGCCACCTTGATCTGTACCATTAGGGAGCGACATGACGGCTAGCGAAGAAGGAGAAAAGGAGGCGACGTGGAAACTGAGCTCCTTCTCTAGCCTCGAGCGCCACCACTCTAAGGTCCTCCCCCATCTGGCGATAGCACATGATGTATGTGGGTGGGGACAAGAGGTCATTAGGGCTCTCTGCGATGGCACACGAAGCATGAGGGTGAAGGAAAGAGGCATGGCCGACAATGAGAAGGAAGCGGCGATGGTTGTGGTTTGTTTGGAGGATGGCGGGGAAGGAAAAAAGGATCCAAAATTTGGAGAGAGAGAGAGAGAGGGGTGTTATGTATTTTAAATTTGTCATCTTAGGTTTGTTTTGTAATGTTTCGGCTAACAAATACAAAAACTATGCAAAGAATTGAATGGAAAATAGAGGGACCGACATAGAAATATATATGGGGTCCAAGTGAAACTGTTGTGAATTGTAAAACTAGTACCCCTAGGAGTGGCCTCATCCTTCATGGCACTTTCTCCCTGAGACCACTCTTAGAGGTGGCTTCCATTGTTCATGGCCAAAGAAACATGCCTTTTTTTAGACCTCCATTTTCTTGATGTTTTAGCAGACATCAGCTTTTGTTTCTGTGACCATCAGGATGGCTCACCCACATATATATTTTGATGGAGATGAGTGTGGCGTAAGGCTTAAATTCCTCTCCTCCTTCTGACCTAGCTATCCTCTTATCTTGTGTAGTCGACCCAATATGTTGCCATTTACCATTTACATGTCTTCGCTTATAAGGTGTACAATTTACAAGACCTGTAATGTCTTGCAGTTGCCTAATCGTGGTCTTAAAACTACAAGTAAACAATATCTATTTCTAGGGGCTAGCTATTTGTCGATCGTTTGGTTTTTCGCTAACTGTCAATCATTTTGAATGAATTGGACTACCTTATGATTCATGCATGGATATAAGCTGTAACCCATCTCTCCTTCTCTTGCCGACCCCCACACACCACCTCTTGCTGCCTCACCGGTGTCGTACCGCCACCAGCAATGCTTGCCATCCGCATCCTCATCTAATCCTAGTGCTAATCCAGCCTTCTTCCTTCTCCTCCTCCTTCCCCTTCCTTCCCCACTCTCCCTCTCCCCTTCGGTGTGGCACATCCATCTACAGGTGAGGACCACCGCACACCTAGCGGAAAGCTCCGCCACCACCTCCTCCATGAGCCCTCCAACTCCGGTCGTGACGCAGGGAAAGTACATGAGTGAACAGCGTGGCATGCACCGGTGGAGTTGGCGGCATGCTCCACCGTAGGCGGCAATGCGGGTGGCATGCTCCAGCGAAGGCAACAAAGCCAACAACGCGGGAAAGAAGCAGCTATGGCGGTCGGTAGCTGGGGACGGAGGGAGTCGAGCTCGAGGTGGCCCTGCCGACCCTGTCTTCTCCAACGTCCGCAAGGGGTTACTAGATCTAGGACAGTCCACCTGGGTTGCCCCTACCAAAGCTAGTCGCGTGGGGAGGAGCTCAAGCCCTGCCTCCACCGCGAGCTCCTTCCTATGACGGTGATGCATCCTCCGGGTCGGCTAGACAGACGGTGGTGGATGAATGCGCGCGTGTGGCGTGGCTATTCGCCTCTTCACCTTTCCCGTGACGCTGCCTTCACAAGTGCGGGTCGATCTATGCCTAGTCCATGTACCGTCACCCAGAGCTCCTCGCCACCCCGAGCTAGCTCCTCTTCCACCAGGTCTACACTTCTACAGAACACCTATAAGTGGCACCTATAAGTGGGCCCACCTTCCAAAAATGTCAATGGACTGTTAGTGGGGCTCACTTATAGGTGCCGGTTTTGTCACAGGAACTGGTACCTATATGTCCTTCCTTATAGGTACCGATTTTCCTAAATGAACCGGTACCTATAGATGGGTCCACAGGTGCTCGGGTGTTGACCGGGCCAACTATAGGTGCTGGTTTTTTTTCCTAACTAGTACCTATGAGTTAGAATAGGTGCCAGTTTAAAATTAACCGATACTTGTAAACCGGTACCTATGAGGGGTTTTGTAGTAGTGCCACCTCCACCGGCTCCATTCGGCGAGCAATGGGCTTGCCTCCAATGGGATCACGTGGTCGGGGCACAATTGACATCCGCGAGCTAGCTCGCCATCGCCGGCCACCTAGCTCCTCAACGAGCTCTACCTCTGGCGAGTCACTGAGCAACCTTGCCTCCATGGAATGAGAGGTTCGATGGATTATGAAAAGAGGGAAAGAGAAGGAGGAGAGTGTGAAATGTGGGACCCATAAATCTTTTTATATTTTTAATGCTGAGTAGACTGCCACATCAACACCATGTTGGTTAAAACCAGGCTACAAACTGGTAAGGGGGTAAACTGCACGGTATTAAAAGCTAAGGGATGCAAAATACTCGGTTTTAAAGTTTAGATGTGTATTTTAAGCAAACACAAGAGTTGAGGGTATAAAATGCATTTATCTTTTTTTTTCTTCATGTCTTTTAATAAAAGGTGTGCATGCATACATACATTAACTACCATTCAACCTCTCAATCATATTATTTGCACGCATCGAGATGATTCAACCGAGGAAGTGATCTTGGTCTTTGTGTTAATAATGTTGTGATTTATATTTTGGGATAGAGTGATTAGAATTCAGCTCAAAGAAAGCGATAAAGAGAAATCCAAAATCTGGACCTTGTGGCAGCGAGAGAGGAACAAACATACACCGACAGTATTGTCAATATGTGATCCACAAATTGTACGGGGATAATGAGCTAGATAGCCGTGACAGCTTTCTCTTCCGGTGATCCATCTCGTAACGTCTGGAAGCAGCTAGCTAGCCGCTACCTTCTTCCTGCATCTAGCTCGAATCAAACGTCCATCATATCCAGGGTTCTTGCAGAACACTGAAATTTTACACAAATTAATTAGTTCCATTTCTTATAGAAGTCTTTTTCTTCGTTTCAAAGGAGACCTTAGAATTCTCTTTTATATCAATTTTTTTTACAGGAACAAAATTTAATTCCCATAGAATTTATTAAATTTCTTTTGTTCTAAAGGAGGGAACAATTTCAATTGGACAGATGAGCTAGCTCGGCCGTTCGTTTTTCACGTATGCATGTGATCATGGAATCCATTAATTCATCTTTGGCGGCACTATTAATCTATATTATTATGATGTATTGGATCCTCGTAGACAATACGGAGTACACTGCTTAATTTGGAGCTAGCCATCCACTAGCTTAGCTAGTAGACTGCCATGCTTGCGGAGCAGGACGGTGACGTGGATCCCACGTGTCAACTGGCACCGATCTCGTGAGCCCTATTTAATCCCTCCCACCCGCCCGATGCCTACACATCCCTTCTTCGATCGTCGCTCAGGTTTCCTTGATTAATTTGATAGCTCGATCGATCGATCTGATCATCACATCGAGATCAGAGTGTACGTGTGAGGAAGCAGGAGATCGTCGGCCGGCGACGGCGATGGTGAACACGGCGGCGGCGGCGGCGGCGAAGGGCGGCAGGGGCGGGCTGCCGCTGGCGTCGCTGAACCACATCAGCATCGTGTGCAGGTCGTTGCAGGAGTCGCTCACCTTCTACACCGACGTGCTCGGCTTCATCCCCGTCCGTCGCCCCGGATCCTTCGATTTCGACGGCGCATGGTATACACAATTCATATATGTTCTTTCTGCGCAATTCTGGTTCTGGTCGATGCATGCAACTCAATAATATCATTCCTATGATTCTGATCGATGCATGCAACTCAATAATATCGTTCGTACAATTACTGACAGGCTGTTCAACTACGGGATCGGCATCCATCTGCTTCAGGCAGAGGATCCCGGCAGCCTGTCGGGGAAAACAGAGATCAACCCTAAGGATAATCACATCTCCTTCCAGGTACGTTGGTATGCTAGATTTGGATCATACTATACAAATATTAAAACACATCCCATTCACCTTCATCAACGAATTGAACATATATGCACACATGAGATTGGGAAAAAGAAATTCTCAAGAGAGATATTTCCATTTGGTTAACTGACCGAACAGAGTATGCACTGCCGATCGACGCCTTGTGGGATTTTGGGTCGACACATCTCTTTCTCTTCGTGTCGTATGGCAAAGTTAATCTATTTAATTACCTGTTCTACACGTCTCTGTTTTGTTGGCACATGTGTCAGCATCCGTGTCAACGTCAGCAACACGGGCCCAAATACACATAAATATTTTAGAGCATATATATGGACGAGTAGTACATCAACGGCTAACAACATAGGACACTAATTAATAATGTTATGGCCTGCCAAGGTTGCCGGGGACTTTTGTCTGTTCATATCTCCACGGCTACTTCTACCACTTCCCTTCCAAATTAACATCCATTAAACATAATTTACAGTGCTATTTTTAGGATTCTTATTAAAATGATAATGCATCATTAATCCCCTCTTTGACATTGGAGCTTTAGCTAGCATTAGCATTAGCATTAGTAACTATTAGGCTTGTCCATGCTCCAAAATTCTTCTTTTGTCCTCCGTTATTAGGACAGATTAGTTGGTGGTAAAAATAGTGACTTTTGTTGGGATTAGTTGGAGGTAAACAAAGAAAAAGAATGTGCAACGGAAGAAAATATCTGATAAAGATAAGCATGCTGAGACGGTAAGAGCAAGTAAAATTGGATTTTTTATCCTTGAAATAGGTGCCTGAAGAAATGACCCCGTCTTCTGTTTGGCCGTGTAAAGCAGTTGAAGTAAATAAAATGCTACGGGTACTACCTAACCCTACCAGATATTGACAGATGCCCATTAGATGTCTAGCTGGCGGTAGGCCAATCCATGGTGCATGGTTAACAAAATTCTAATGTCAATTACTATGTAACGGGTCCTAAATGTTTCATGCAAAATTCATAAAAGTAGGCACACTGCAGTTACGAGTCATTCGTCGTATGCCTAACTTTAGATGCGCATTTTACAATGAGCTATATCATTTAGTAAATTATAAATAATAAGTATGAATAATTAGACCGTGTGTTCTCTTCTATCATATCTATTAATTTGTTTTACTGTCTCTATACATCTTTTTACTTTTATATATAGGTACCAGTCCAAACCTTTTAGGTAGAATTTCATTTCTAAAATTAACCACCTCATTACGATTTTAAGTTTAGAACTCTCTAGAAAAGGACCACATTGCACACATTTGCATGTCCTATCTCACTTGGCATTTTGCCCCCTAGCTAGACACAGCACAGCTGTTAGTTAGGTCATCCCCATCGTCCATTCTCATCCGGAGTACAGATTGCCTTTCCACTAAGCTCCCTTTCGAAAGCCTTTTTATCGCAACTTATCAGATGCATTCATTGTGTTGCATGCTTTCGTACATATATAGTTTGGTCCCAAATTAACCTCTCAAATATGACAATTCTCAATGCTACAATGGGGGGGCCATGGAAAGAGACCAACCAGCCTCCTCTGTTCCTGGCACCAAACTGACATATATAGTTTTGTTAATTAGGTATAAGATAAAGGCTGATTGGTTATTTGATGATTGCATTGCAATTAATCTCTAGCCAACTTACATAGATCAGAGATGCATTGCATGGATCTGGCAGGCCAAGTTGTGTCTCTTATTATTTCACACTGAATTATTGTTGTTCATTTCATTGTAGCTTCACATGTCAAAACATTTGCAGAAGACCTAGTATTCTCTGCCTGTCTCTATATCTCCCTGTCTCTCTCTGTCTCTGATCTACGATCTGTACATGAAATAGTGATTATACTAATGGACAAGCTGATGCTGCATCACTGATTGTTGTGGATGCATGCATACGATCACTGGCTTGCCGCTTAGTTAAGGAGATATTATCATGGGCAACTTGTGTGTGTGTGACTATGTCATCTTATCATAAACCTGACAGCGTTGCTGACTCAGCACACACGAAGACGATGAAGGTGGCAGACAGGCGCCGACGACGATAACGACGACACACATCATATTACATGAAAAGTTCTTTTGTCCCGATGCATAAGTACATAGTCAATTTACAACTCGAGAAGAAACTTACACGTACCGCAGATAATTAAGAAGTTATTTTTTGAAGTTTTCGATTCCTAATGAAGAGGTATTGAGGAATCTCTACGTCTATATATGTTATCTCTTATATTTTTAAAAATTTCAGGCATCTGAAATCTAGATATTCCCTTATTTAAGATATATAATGGGATGAAAATATTTCTAGCCGTCGTATCACCCATTATTTATTACAAGTTTTCTACACCAAACGAAATGCTACAAATATATATTCAAAAACAAGCCCAGAAATGTAAAGCAACTTCTTTTACAAATTTAAAAAATTTTACGGTACTTAAGAGGTTCCAAAAGATACTATAAATTTTGCAAAAGGTATCAAATTTTACACTTAAAAAATATGATATTACCTATTATAGAACTATAAAATCACTTTACAGATTTACGTATGTCATGTGGGATTATGAGCTAGCCTTGACATGTAGCTGGTCGGTTGCAGTGTGAGAGCATGGTGGCAGTGGAGCGACGGCTAAAGGAGCTGGGCATCCCTTACATACAACGATGTGTAGAGGAGGGTGGTATCTATGTGGACCAAATCTTCTTCCACGACCCCGACGGCTTCATGATCGAGATATGCAACTGCGACAACCTTCCTGTCATCCCCCTTGGTGCCGACCAGCCACTCGTCATGGCCGCTTGCAAGAGGGTCGCCGTCATCAAGCAGCAACAGGCGTCCTCTACTCCGGCAACGGCAGGGAATCAGTGTGTGCCATCCTCGACAAAGGCAATCCATGTCAGCGAGGAGGCACACATCTCGTGTGCTTGAGGCAGGAGAGATTGTGTACATGCTTGTGTGATCGCAATGCAATTAGGGATGCAAGTAGGCTGATGCACTAACTCACGAAGATAGGTTATTTATTATTACGTGGGTTGGTGGGTTGGTTCACTTAAATGACCTATATGTGGCTAGTGGTCAGCCCTCTTTTATCTCTACATATAATCAAACGATCGTGATTCGCTAGATCAGTTGTCAGGTTATGCGATTGGGCTCGCTGGCGTTTGTACATGAATACTATGGTGTTGGGTAATGTAATCCCCTTTGTTATAAGTAAAGAATAAATTAAGCAAAGTGAGTCGTGTCTTAATTTTCAATCAAGTTATTTTATTAGCGTAAGAGTATATATATTTAGAAAATTTGATGGAAAATGTTCTTATATTTATGTGTATTTTGAGATTTTTCTATTTATAAGTAGAGACAGGGGAGGCGAGCAGGGGTTAACCCCATGGTTTGAAATATACATACATACATACAAACATACATTTTCAGTGTTGTCACACCATCACTGAAAGCCAAGTCCATTATTGTTCCCATCTGAATTAGTTAGAAATATCTCTCAGCCTTCACGCATTGTAGACGCACTTTTCCTAGCTAATCGTCACTATCAGTCTAGCGCATGTACATACGCTGCCTACGCGGCATTTCGTGGATGTACGTACTTATCTGAATGAAAATGATATATGGAGACAAGTGACTCAGTAAATTGGTGGAAGAAGAAGCGTGAAAGAAAATAACTCCTCCGTGAATTAAAGAAAATGATCTACACGACTGATATCGATATAGATATTTCATAGCCATATATATATATATATATATATATATATATATATATATATATATATATATATATATATGGACAATTATGTAAATTAATATTATCTAAAAAATCTAGATTAGTTGAATGGAGAAGTTCCATACAAACATCAAAGTAACTATATTTCGATGTGATTTTAAGATAATGTCAACAACTATATATCTTAAATAGATCGTTGCATATGAATATGTAAAACATCTAAGTAACTATAGTTCGATATGATCGATTAAGATAATGTCAATAACTATATATCTTAAATAGATCGTTGCATATGAATATGTAAAAAGTTAATCGAATACAATAGCTCTTTTATATGTGCAAACGTTATTACTAGAATCCTATATAGCTTCTCTAGAAAATAAGTATCACATTTCACGTCACTTTCTTACGAACGAATCTACATATTTCACGCATGTAGCAAACAATCTCGCTATAGCCAATGTAACCACCACATTTGATTCTAAATATCTCGACCAATACAAAACAATCATAACAAAACATTGGCGTGTCTCACGTCCTCAATCTATATATATACTCCGAGTGATTGTTGCGATTGTTGTCATCCCATACCCACCATACATTCACCTCAACAACCATGATATCATCCTCTACAACTAGGTTGATGAAACCGCGACCACTCGGATATTCTAGACCGCAAACACGCTTGAAATATCGTCGGAGGGAGTCACATCCATGGTGATCCATCCAACGTGGTGCCTTGTGTGATGGATGAGTTCATCCATGTTGGTGCCCCCTAGCATATACATCCATCCTGCTTGTCGGTTGCATGCATGCACGGACAAGGTACAGCTTTGTCGGTTGCTATGTGTACTGTAGGTCCAGCACTTCTCTTTCAGACAGTGAGGCAAAGCTAATCGGTCGGTGTTTGAAACTGAGGAAGTTGAAAATTAAGTTAGACGCATGTAAAAAAATCATTAGCATATGATTAATTATGTTTTAATTATTATAAACTTAACAAATAGATATATTTGATATTTTAAAACAACTTCTATATAGAAAGTTTTCGCACGAAACATATCGTTTAGTAGTTTAAAAAGCGTGCTAACGAAAATAGAGAAAAAATTTAAATCTTGTTGGAGTTTAGAACACCACCTGAGTCTCATAGTACTACTGCAAGTGTATAAGTAGACACTAATTCATAATTCTGTTTTAACACATAAGAATTTCTGGAGTTATTTTAAAAATTAAAAAAATAGGTAAAATTAATAAGAAATGATTGTGATTGTTAAAATGAGAAAACGGATGGAGAAATTAAATGCGAGATAGTTATGATTGGTAGAAATAACGGAATAGGTGAAAAGGTTGTTATATTTGAGGACAAATTATGAATGTTAGAAGTTGCTAATCATGTTTCATGTTTTACATGTAGCTAACCAGCCAAAATGATCCGTCGAAAAAAACATGCCTTAAAACTTCTCTCCTATAAAAATCATCCACCCTACAAAATTGATTTCTCTACTACTTAGAAGAGCGAGTCGTCGTAAAACTTCTTTTCTCCTATATAAAACCGTCCAAATAAAAAATGATTTCTCAAATAAAAACAATCTTATAAAACATAATAAACAATCCATTAAGTCCAAATCCTCTCACTGAACTTAATAGAAAAATCGTTGCAACACACATGTGTATTAACTAGTGTAGTGAAAACCCTGAATTTGGTGGAAATAATAGGGTTTTTTTTTCTAAAATATTTCTAAAACGAAGTCTTATATGCAGATGTGGATGATATTGACATATTGTGAAGCCATGTAAAGTAAAATTTCAACACCAAACCCATTAATCAGAAGATTTGATATTTTTTTATTGTTTGCAAAAATTCTATATCTTACAAAAGAAAAAGGTCACGTTTGATATTATAGCTTTGTGTCCAATTTGTTTTTATAAGAAAATTTTGAAATTTATAGTTTCGGTTTCCATCACATATTCTCCTTAAAGGCTTCGTAAATAAACTAATGGTTGTAACGAACTGATGTAAGAGTGTCATAGGGTTAAACATATTTTTACCCATGAAGTGAGTATAGCTCAACTAAGATTTCTTACGGTGAAACCTATCCACTCGGTTGCACGGGTACTCGCAAATATTGTCAATGTTCACATTGTATCGTTGTTGTATCACAAGGTTTAATATACCGATTTGTCTATTTCTAATGGGGGCACCCATATGACGAAATTTTGGTAATTCAGTCCGAAAATTTTGGTTTAATATAAAAAGTTTTTTTTTGCAAAAAAAACACACTATTTAATAGTTTCAAAAGCGTATTGATGGAAAATAAGGAAGTTGTAGTTTGGAGTCGAAGAAAAGAACACACTCTAGTCGATAAAGATTCCCATTGAAGTTATATGTAATCTGGTTGTGATCTGAAGAGAATTTCTTTGACAGTAATCGAGTTCGCTGAAATAACTTTGATTTATCAGTTACCAGCTCGTCGAGCACAACCTGCAAAAACATATCTGAAATTTCAATTCAAATACAGACTAACTGAATTCAGCAGAGATACATTGGGAGTCAACTAAGTTTTTATTTCGCTTGTTAAGGAAAAATAAAACACCACTAATTGTTTGTTACAGAAAATGCTCAGTGAACCAGAATCTCCAGTAGAGAAGGTGTTTGGGAGGAGCACGATTAAACCAACAGAAATCCCTCACTGCATGTTGTTCATCAAAATTTCAGATCGGAACATCAACTTCTAAACCAAAAAATTAGACTCAATTTGGGCCCCTGTTAACCAACACACCTGCCTGCCTCCACATCCTTTCCCCTTCCTGAGAAGCCGATCGAGAAGCCATATGACCATATCAAGTTGCAGCGAAATATTCATCCTCACAGATGATAGACCCACCACTTTCCCCTTCCTGAACAACCAGCAGATAGGACTTGATACAAAGAAAAGAGCTTCTCTTCCGATCATCAACGTCCCCAGCTATGTCGCTATCACTGTAGCCGATAAGCCGAAGATCTCCACACTCCTTATAGCTGCACCCATAGTCAGTCTCTGCTAAATAGAAGTAGTACATACCTGAGAAGATGTCTGACTGCAGCCAAGTGTTCTTCGGTTCCTTCTGAGAAGGCATTGTTGTTGCTCTGCTTCAGGCTCAACCGCTCAAGTGCAACCTGACGATACAAACAAAAAACACATACTGCAAATGCATCAAGTTTCTCAAGGTATTAAACATGAAATTTTCTCATAATTTATTCTATCTATCTAAGAACTCATGCATTTCATCAGAAAGTCACATAAGTCCATTGCCACTTCCTCTGAATTCTTCGATATGAAAACTCATGCATTTTCACCGTAAATTCACATGATTTTAGCAAGCATCAAACCTGATAATGTACAAGAGCGCAAGGGTGTAATGTTGTCAGCATGCATACAGGTTAAATTGTAAGAAACATAAGCGCTGATTAACATCCTGAACTTTTACATGCCTACAGTGGATAGCTAATAAACACCAACATTAATCATTCGATACAATAAGTAGCCAATCAATGTTTCACAAATGACAATTGGAAATGACCATCACAAAACCGGCACATAGACCCTAAAAATGTCTAAACATCATTTCATAGGAACAAATACCAAGCAACACTAAAGAGACATTCCTAGATACCTAGTCGCCATTGGACAATATTTCTGAGTAGAAGAGAATATAGGGAAGAAACTCCATGTAACGATCTGACTCAAGATTTTGAATAGCACGCGACTCCTTATGGTCCATGTCGTATGCCATCAGTGTGTCGTCTCTACCAGCAATATAGTAAATCAACACACAATCTTGGTGAACTGTGGCCACATGGTAGTAGTCGGAGTGGTAGATATCGGTTTTGTACTTGGAGTTTATCTTCTCAGACAGCAGTTCAGTAGTCACATTATGCTTCAATGTCCATTCATCTGTAGAATCATCCTCAAGAACCCATACTGACAGGCTTAAGGGGACAGTGTCATATTCACTGAGGTAGTACAATTTCCCTTGAGATTGACCGATAAAACCAGGCCTCCAACTAAATATATCTTCCACATCTTCCATCTCTGGCACCGGCATGTTCCACCATGTCTCACCCTTCACATCTACCGTGACTATCGCAAGCTGAAGGACGACCAAATGCAGCACGCCATTGAAGAAGACACTTCTTTGATCAACAAATAACGATGGTATCGAGGAACCATTCACTTTCACTGTAATTCCATTCTCCGGTTTCCGAAGAGTAGATCTTCACCCCAGCCACATAACCGCAATCACCTGTACTCGCAAACTCAAAGACATGGAAATGCGAGGAGACAGCAGGGTGGAATCCCAAACGGGTGCACAATTCCACCTCGTCCTTTTCGTTGCCGTAGCCGGACTCCCGTAAGGCGACCCATTCCTCAGTAGAGGGATTGCACACTACGTAGTGGAATGCATCGGAGCTCTTGAAGCAGCGGCAGAGGAGGAGGCCGCCGCAGCTGTCCACCATTTCTGATGCGCTCAAAGCGAGGCAGGAAGGAGAATGACGGGTGGATGAGAGACCGGCCTCTCCCGGTGGCATTGACGAAATGGCGCGCTTCGTTGGGGAAGCGTGATTCGTTCTCGCTGCGGTAGAAGAAGCCGGCGAGGTTTTGGGGAGCTTCTTGCGGTGGTAGGGGTCGGAGATGAGGCTGCGCCATCGCCTGGATACGCAATCGAATCGGCAGATCGACTTGGCGGGGAGGCAGGAGAGGATTTCCACGATGACGTCGTCGGTGAGCTCGGCCGCCGGATTCCTCGTCGCACTGGATCCCTCCTTCTTGGATTTCTTCGCCATGTCGACAGGAGGCGCGAACTGCAAACAAAGCGGCGGTCAGAAAATGGGGGAAACTGTTCAAGAAGGCGGGGAAGCAGAGGAAAATGCTCGCCGTCGCGTACCGGCTACCGGCGGAGCAGAGGGCGGCGGCGGCGGCGAGGGTTTCTCCAGCAACGGCGGCGTGGCGAGTGGTACGACGAGAGAGCGAGCGAGAGAGAGAGAGAGAGAGTCTTGGGCCTTTGGGCCCAAATGCAACTGCACAAGCGGAAGGCTTTTTTTTTCAAAAAATAATCGAGTTTCTTTATAATCGTCAAGCACGAAAAAAAAAGTCAATGAGCAGCGTGTGTATGGGCGGATCTAGGAAATGGATGATGGGATCTCGAGCTTTTAGTACCGACGTGGGAAAAGCTCTTACGAAACTTTCATTAAAATTTTTTTATATGTAGATAAAATGGGGTCATGAAACCCTCATTAAATTTTTTTTTCTATATGAAAAGGGGCTCATGAAACCCTCATTAATTTTTTTATATGTAGATAGAAAAGGGATTGTAGCTTTGTCTAGTTTGTTTAGACCTTTATTATTTCTTTCTAGATCCGTTATTGTACTGTGTTGGTAGTGTTGCATTTCACTGACACGATTTGCTTGTAAGCAATCGATCTTGTGCCTGATATATAGTACGGTATTGGATTATAAGTCGTTTTAACTTTGGTCAAAATCAAATTATTCTAAGTTTGATCTAGTTTGTAGACAAATATAGTAATATCTACAACACTAAATTAATTTTATTGAATCTATAATTGAATATATTTTTATAATTTATTTGTCTTAAATTGAATATGTTACTATTTTTTCTATAAACCTGATCAAATTTAAAGCAGTTTGATTTTGATCAAAGTCAAAACGACTTATAATATGAAACGGAGGGAGGAGTATGCCACTGCAACTAAAGTACTGAGAGGTGTTCAGAACATAATTAGGGCAAATTAAGAAAAAAAATAAATCAAAATTGCTGGACTTAAATGTAGGTTTGGAATAGCACAAATGGTGATCTGGTGTATATAAAATTCTGAAGTTCCATGGGTGATAGATCCAGAATGGTGAGTTCAGCAGAGATAAGCTTCATCAACATTTAATTCAGGTGTACATGCATTTACCTCACCTGAACAAAATTATGTTAATGGTGGGTGGAGTCAAGTTGTGTCATTCAGATCTCCAGTGTCTGAAACTTGTGTCACAAATCAGCGAGCAGCAGCAGCAATTCCGAAACCTCCGGTTCGAAATTTGCTAGCTGAATTCTGATCAGGAGACGCCGTTCTGCATTTGAAATTACTGAATCTGTTTCTGCTGGAAAGACAATTTCCTTTCGCTTCAGACTTATATATGAATACTGACCTAATACAATTTCTGAATTTCTCTACCGGTGATCGGACTTTACTGAAGAACACTTCATTTAATCACCAGCTCGTCAAAACGTATCACAACACCGAATTCAGCAGAGGTATTTGCTTGGAGCCAAATTAATTTTCTTCCTTTTCACTTGTTAAGGAAATACACCTATATATAATTGTTTTTTTGTTAAGGAAAATACCAGTGAACCAAAACAGCACGTAGAGAAGATGCTTGGGATTTGGGAGAAGCACGATTTGATCAAACAGAATACCAGTAACATAAAATCCCCGAGTGCATGTTGTGCATCAGGATTTCAGATCTCAACATCAAATTTAAGCCAGAAAATTTGGATTCAGTTTAAGCCAAAAAAGCGTCAATGGAACACCTACTACCAAGTAGTACCAACACAGACCGACGGACACGAAATTCACTACATGCCTACTCATTCTTCAGCTCAGCAAGAAAACTGGAACAATATCCCTTGGCTTCAGCCATAGTTCAGAGTCCCTGCTACATACCTGAGAAGAGGCTTGACTGCAGCCATGCTATCTTCAGTTCCTTCTGAATGTCATGCAGTTGCAATTGCTCTCTAAGCTTTGAATTCTTTGATACGAAAACTTGCATATTTTCGCCATATGATTTTAGCAAGCAACAGACCTGATACTGCACAAAAGCACAAGCAAGTAACGTTATCATAACTGATACAACTCAAATTCCACGAAACAGAACCACTGTTTTACATCCTGAATTTTTACATGCCTACACAATTTACACATTAAGCCAAATCAGATCTAGGGAGACATAAGTTCTTCATGGCATCAACAGGCAGACGGCTAAGCATGGACGGGAGTGGACGAGTAATATCAAGCACTCAAGCATGATGGTTCAATGATGTTGAACTGCAACCATCACAGGGACTCTAATATGACGGAGAATACTAGCAGTAACAGGGTTGAAAATGGGCATTTGATGGGCATCATCAGACTAAACAAGATGGGCATTTGATCGACCCATCTGGTAGTCATCACGAGCCATCTCATAATTCTGCTTGAGCTCCTCGTAGTGCTTCAGTGAAGCCTCTGAGAACTTTGTCAGGCGATCCAGAACCGTAGTCAGCTTTGACTGCAACCCTTCCACTGCTTCTACGCTTCCACTCACCTCCTGCTCGTTATTCTCCAGCATCCCGCATTCCTGCGACTCATTTCTTGAGTGCGATTCGGTCGTCGTTTTGTTCTGATGATCGGCCTGGTGGTCAAACGAACCGCGCAGGAGCTGCATCACCTCTTTGATAGACTTGCAGAGCTCATCTGTGGGGAGTGACTGTGACTCCATCATGGCGAGCCAGTCTCTGCAAAGGACAAAGATCGGAGGGGAAAGCGCGTGGCGGGGAGGGAAAGAGACCTTGCGCTTGCGCCTCCGTCGGTCCTGGGCTGGCTGCAGGACACACTTATGGAGCCACGCATTGAGGGACTCGACATAGGACTTGTGAGCAGTGACCCAGATCTTGAAGCTGGACGAGAAGCAGTCCAACTCGTTCCAGAGATGTGTTGCGGCCCTGCGGTGGTGCTCGCCTTGCTGCACCATGGTCGAACTCTTGACATGGTATGCCAGTGATATTGTGATGAATTGTTTGTGGTGGCATTCCAACATTGCTTTCCACATTCTGATTAACCTGCATGAGCTATGTGCGGTCAGTTCAAGGTTTAACATGCAAGAAATGCATAGAACTTTAAAATCAATATAATCCAAGTTGATTTTTCACTACAGATTAAGTTAGAAATGTGAGACTTCAAATTGTCCAACAAAACATGGTTCTTGAAAGATAGTGAATCATTATATTCTAATTTTCAGTGTTCTAGAACCAAACTTAAATTATGAGTAATGTTGACAGTTCAAATGTTCCTATCAAACGCACCAAAAAGGAAATATCGAACTTCAACAAATGCACTGTATCCAAACAATTCTGATAAAATATGCAAGACCAAGTTATGGTATTGGTAAAAGATGTCCACTAGGTGATGTTTAAGTTTATACCCTTGAATCAGCTCGACAAGTTGTGGCTGCAGTTCTTCATCCCTTATCTTCTCTATTCTTTTTGATATTGCATCAACAGCCTGGATCGCAACAGACACCCTGGAATGAAGATCCTTCACGACGGCTCTGGTCTTATCAATCAATTGAGCATTTAGACCTCGTGCAAATTGGCGCCGGAGAAGGTTACATTTCTCATCATAAGTCTTTCTAACATGTTCACTAGCCTACAGAAAAAAAATAATGCAGTATCAGTGATCCATTATGCTAATGACAGTCCTACAGAGAGGGCAAAATTTCATATTGATAACTTTCTGCCTGCATACTGCTTTTGCTAGTTATTGTACAAGAGTTCATTTCTGCTGGCAAATTAGAAATCAAATTGTATTATCAATACAAATAGCTGTACAAAATATGCTTTGTATTGTCAAGTCTACTGGCAAGAGATATCTTTTAAACAAAAATTTGAGAACTGCAAGACTAAAATAGACCAAATTTCACTTGAGGTATACAAAAAAGCAAATATCTTTTGTAGACAAGTGACACTAATGATGAATTCCCAATCAACAGACAGGAGTAGAGACTTGCACGCAATACTAAGAAGTCTCACTGAGTCACTGCACAAGTGCACATGTACTGCAAATGTACCTTGATTTCATCATGTAGTTTTCTCTCCCATGCATGTAGCCTATCCAAGGTAGATGAGTGGCTTCCAGATACCATGGCAAATTGCTCAACAAAATCACTGTTACTATCACCCACATCATCGGTAATCATTGCTGCTGTAAGTGGACTCTTAGATGATGAGGACAAAGATGATACAGAACGCTTCCAAGTGACAACTTTTGAAACATGCTGTGCAGTTTCTACAGAAAACCTCGGAATTAGTACTTCAAACAAATGTTATGGTAAAAATATGAGAAGAGGTCAGTAAAGCATCCTACTTACCCTGGTTGAGAATATTCTCATGATTGCAGCAGACTCGAAGTGCTGACACAAATCGGGCAGTAGGTGGCTTGCCTGGAGAACCTGGAATGTGAGGAATAAAACAAAGAAATGGAGTTCCATCAAACAATGACGACACAGTGCAGGGGGGAAAAAAGACAAGATAATGATTCCCCACATGATTATCACCTGGAATCTTAGCACATATATCAAGTCTGATCTTCTTTGTCTCAAGCTTTCTGGAAACCTCGTTCCCAGCTTCTGCAGCACGCATAAACCGGGCTTCAATGTCTTTCATGCTTGACACAAAATCTTTTGCTCTATGAGTGATGAACTCTGAAGGGTCTTCTGCCTCTGTGCACAATTCTTTTTCCATGTCGTCTTCCTCCACCTTTGCTCCAACTTGCCCAGAAGTAGTAGCTTCAGTTGCAACCTCAACCGATCCACTTGGCTTATTCATCCCATTTTTCTTTGCTTGGGCTTCCTGCTTAGGTGCTGCATTATCACCAGGAAGCTCTGGGTGCATTCCATCAGACCTGTTTGCTGTTTCTTCTCTCAGCGAGACTGCTTCAGATTCCCTTGAATCTCTCAGACCCTTTAATCTACTAAAATTTAATGTCACTCCATTCTCATTATTTGAGGTGGCACTACCAGAAGCATAATTGGAATCGAAGAAGTCCCATGAGGTACATAATTCAGGGGGCAATGGTGGTGGCGGTGGCACAAAGGTAGAGACTGGGGATTCTTGCCCCACAAAGTCAGCAGTAGATGGATCAATAGTGATCGTTAAAGGTTTTGTTCCTGCTGCTTTCATGTAATGGATCTTTGTTGAGGGAGGAGTCAGCTGACTACCTCGATGTACTGGGGAACCAGTGCTCTCTACTGCTCGAGAAGGCGATGGAGAAGCCATAGAGGAATGTGATGGTGACTTGTCTGCTTCTGAAATGGACAGTGATGATTCTGGTGAGATCTCAGACTCCGCATAACGCCGCAATGCAGTACCCACACTACGGAGGGACTGAGTATATGATAGGTGTGATGCCGATAGTGCATCTCTTGAATCAATAGCTCGCTTGATATGGCGCATTCGCTCCTTGCATAGAACTAGGGCATCCTCACCAGTTGCTTTGGACGGCGAAGAACCCATTGAGTTCAAAGAACCAACAAATACTATTCTACAATGTATTTGAGACCAATAGATTCATCAAAAGACCAGCTACAACACAAGCTTCCACTGAGTAGAAATCCTCCCTGAAACTGGCAGTAGTCTTCAGTCCTCAGATATAATCGAAACGACAAACAAGAAAGGTCATGTTTCCAGATAATTTTCAAGTAGAAATAACTCTCAGTATTAACATTAAGTAAAGCATAATCTTAAAATAAACTAGTGAAATTCAAATTATACCAATAACACAATTTTGAACAGAGGCACTAAATTTGTCACATATCCTCCTAAATTGAGCTATAGATGCCCAACTCAACAGAAAGCCTCACAAAAATCACTTCCGCAGGCAATTAGCCAGCTCATCTGCAAGCCTCACACTCCATGGGCAACAGTCATCTTTATCTTTGTCGAAACTCAGCCTCCGCAGACCTCAAAAGCCCCAACTCTCAAAGCATCATCCATGGCAGCCACCTGTACAGGGAACATGCACTGGCAAGAACCAATGCCATGGCCAAGGTAAAGAACAAAAGAACTAAAGGAACAACCTTTGCTCCCCCTAGCCTTGCTAACCTTAAAATGCTCAAGAAATCATTACCCAATGGCCAAATGCACCAAGTCCATTCAAGCAAACGCCTTTGGACTGAGCAATTCAGGGATTAAAGCAAACACCAGTGAAGCAGAAGTAAAATGGTGAGAAAAACAACAAACAAAGCGACCTTTCTCCGATTCCAAATTCTGATCAAGCAACAACATCATAGATTCATTCATACAGGGATGAAAATAAAAAAACATTTCACCACCTCAAAAGCAACACGCACAATGCCATAATCTCTCTCGATGCAGATACCAAATCCTGATGAAATGACCTAGTAGGCTTGGGTTGTTGAGAACAAAAGAAAAACAGTAAGTGTGCCCTACCACTAGTAAGGCAACATGGGCAAAAGGGGAGAAAAGAAAAGCACAAAAAAAGGGCTAAAATAAAATATTTCCCGACATCTATCCTCCTCCTTGCAACCAAAATCCTAGTCCAATGTGGTCCTCACAAATCACAATCACCAACAAAATCAACAAAAAAATGCCGCACAGGAAACCAACCAAGAACCCTACTCCTCACAAGCACCCTGCACCCTAAACCCAACCGAACCCCCCTAGGCCAGGACAGCACCAAGGAACCATTCTTGCCTCATCTGAGACTCTCTGACCATCACAAGCTAAGAATGTACCACCAGGAAAGTATCTATCAAAACGTCAAGAGAAGAGACCTCACCTGAGCCTGAACAGGCAGCGGCAGTGAGGGAGGAGGCTGGACTCAAAACAGGAGCGACGGCCGCAGCCGATCGATCCGGGTCACATGCGCACAGTAGCATCCCATTGATTTGTTTGGTTCTCGGAGAGAGTGGAGTACTAGTCGTAGTAGACTACCACTAGCACGGAAGCAGATCCTCTGCAGTATTATCCTCTGACATTGAGTGGCTGACATGTGAGCCCCACAACCAATGGACCCACATGTCAATGACCCCACGTCAGAGGAAACCACCATGTTAGTAATCCTCTTCGGTACGATTATGAGGATTCCTGCCCTCACCTCCATTAATCTCCCCTCGCTCTCATTCCCTTGTCTCCAGTTCTCTACCCTCCTCACTCCACACCACTACACCTGCACTCTCTTTCTCTCCACCGCCATTAACGGTTACTTCTCTCTAGTACTCCTACTCTACAACTGCTAGTGTGGTAGTGGGGATGAGTCTTCTCTCCATACTGCCCTCTGACGTGGGGTCACTGACATGTGGGCCCTTCACTCAATGTTAGAGGATCTGCTCCTGTGCTAGTTGTAGTCGACTAGGACTAGTACTCTACTCTCTTCAAGAACCAAACAAATCGACAAGATGCTAGTGTGTGCACGTGACCCGAATCGATCAGCTGCGGCCGCTGCTCCTATTGAGTCTAGCCTCCTCCCTCGCTGCCACCGACTGTTCAGGCTCAAGTAAGGTCTCATCTCTTGATGTTTTGATAGATAGTTTCCTAGTGGTAGGTTCTTGGCTTGTGATGGTCAGAGTCTGAGGCAAAGAAGGGTTCTTTGGCGTTGTCCTGGCCTAGGGTTTCGGTTAGGTTTAGGGTGCAGGGTGCTTGTGAGTAGGGTTCTTGGTTGGCTTCCTATGCGACATTTTTTGTTGATTTTGTTGGCGATTATGATTTGTGAGGACCACATTGGACTAGGATTTTGGTTGCAAGGTGGAGGAAAATAGATATCGGGAAATATTTTATTTTAGTCTTCTTTTTTTTTTTGCTTTTCTTTTCTCCCCTTTTGCCTTTTTTGTTCTCGAGAATCTGAGCCTACTAGGTCATTTCATCAGGATTTGGTATCTGCATCGAGAGAGATTATGGCATTGTGCGTGTTGCTTTTAAGGTGGTGAATGTTTTATTTCATCCCTATATGAATGAATTGATGATGCTGTTGTTGCTTGATCAGAGTTTGGAATCGAAGAAAGGTCACTCTGCTTGTTGCTTTTCTCACCATTTCACTCCTGCTTTTCTGGTGTTTGCTTTAATCCCTGAATTGCTCAGCCCAAAAGAGTTCGCTTGAACAGACTTGTGCATTTGACCATTGGGTAATGATTTCTTGAGCATTTTATGGTTAGCAAGGGCAGGGGAGCAAAGGTTGTTCCTTTAGTTCTTTTGTTCTTTACCTTGGCCATGGCATTGGTCAAGACAATTCATGACATGCCCTTCAAGTACTTTTGTCACTTTTTCTATGCCAGATTGGGTGATTGGGTCGATGTATGCCTAGGTGTTTCCTCTGTCCCCCACCACTAGTACCCAAAAGATGCAAAGCGGGAAAAAGGAAAAGAATCATATCGTCATCCTCTTCTTCCCGCTTTCTGATTCGAGTAGCCCTTGAACCCATGTTTTACACTACAGAATATTATTGCATTGATTGATCAATCAAACAACTCATGGCAAAAAAAAAAAAGGTCTTGCTATCTGCAGACTGAGATTGCACAGCCAAACATATCCATCGCTTGCATAGCTTTTGCCAAACATATCCATTGCTATCTGCAGACTGAGTGCATGAGAAAATATAACGTTACCTTCGCTAAGAGTGTGCGTATAAAGGTCTTGCTATAACATATCCATTGCTTGCATAGCTTTTGCCTGCAGTAAAAAAAACTAGGTAGTGCATAACAGGTATCATTCAAATAGAAGGCAACATCAATATATAATGGGGAAAAGAGTAATCTAAACAGGGACTCTGTTTCACAGTGTAAATGCCTCCAAGAATTAAAAACCAGGTTTTACATGAAGAGTTCTATTGATATTTATGCAATGCAACATGATTAATGGAATGATAACATCAATACATAGTGAGGAAAAGAGTGATCCTTGCAAAGATGCCAAAAAAAGGTAAAACTTAAAATATCAGGAGATAAGTTCACCAATCATTACATCAAAAAATATGTGTATTGGCAACTAAACCTAAAACTGGTAGACTGCTAGTCTGTGTGCTTAACTGCTACATCTATGACTTTACATGTACAGATTCAGATATTTCACTCTTCAGATTCAGAGGATGTTTTTGGGGGATTTTTTAGGATTCAGAGCTTGAACTAGTTAGATTTTCTGCAAAACGATGTGCAAATTTTAGGAGAAATTTTTGGACAGCTATATACCTACTAGTACAAAATGTTTCATTCTGCATCTGCAGCCATAGCCTGAAACATGGTCTGAGCAGAGTGATGTGGACATTGAGTAAAGAAGTCTCTTGCAAAGTACGATAATTCCGAACGACCTGGAGCAAGCTTTGGAAGGAGAGAACTATTCTACAATCCAAAGAGCAACACTGGGACGAAATTTCACCTTCTGAATTACGTGCACTGCTTGCCATCAGGAAACCATATTCAAAAGATATGTATAGTTTTACATGAATAATAACATCTCATTGCAAGTGAAACAATGAATTAACAACTTGGAGTTCTATGATATCTACCATTTCTGAGATTTTTTCTTTGACCAGACTTTAAAGATCTTAACTTTAACAGACGAACTAACATACGCTCTGAATAATGAAAGAATCAAGAAAATCAAAATGCAGCAAACTTAACCACACAAGTAAGTTGTAACAGCAGAAGGAGAAAAATATATCCATGTACATACATGAAACTAGACAAGAAATCAATTGAAAAGTATATACCTGGATGAGGTAGTAGAAGATGCCGGGGCCCTCGAGGTCCTTGCTGGATTTAGGGAAGACGAGGTGGCCGGACGGAGAAGGAAGCGGCGGCGGATCTTGCAGGGAGGGAAGGCAGAAAACCGTAATGTTCTCCGCCGTATTTCTTTCCTCCACACGAGCGGCGGCGGCGAGAGGAGTGAAGGGGCGTACCTGGTGCCGCGGATCTAGGGCTTGGAGAAGGCTGCGTCGACGCCGTGCAGCACGTACCCGAGATCCTCGGCAGTGGTGGAGGAAGGGAGCGGCGCCGGCAACGGGGGAAGAAGAGAGGCGGCGCCGGCACCGGGAAAGAAGGGAGGCGGCGCCGGCGGATGCGTCTAGAGGCGGCAGCTCCGGCTGATGAGGTGAGAGGCGGCGGCGTTCGCTGCGAGAGGACGCGGCGGCGTTCGCATCGCAGTGCGTGGGGGATTCGTTACACGAGGTAGGGTTTTAGAGAATTGGGAAAAGATTGATATCAAATGGCCATACAATGCTATGCTATTGCTATTTCATCTATACTACTTAAAAAAGGTACAGTAGTGGTCTTGAATTTTTGACCAGGACAGACACACATGATCATGGCCGTTCGATCTAGATATCCAACGCTTTGACGCGCAAGCAGACACACGCATCCCCTTCTCGCCTCTGTCTTCGTCGCTCTCAAAGTACAGCGTCTACTCCTAACCCCATCACACAGCATCTTGCAAAGATAATCCCTATCTTTCAGGTTAGGGATGGGCACGGCACGTTGGGATCGATAGAGAAGGAGATGGGGAGGGGATGAGCGTGTCTGCCTATGCTCCGAAGCGTTGGATATCTAGATCGAACAGCTATGATCATGCGTATCTATTCGGGTCAGGATTCAAAACCACTACTACTTTTTTTAAAATAGTATAGATATCAAGCTTGTGTAGAGGAGAAAGGGAAGTGAGGAAAATTTTTAGGTGAAGAAGTTAATAGTTTGCGATGGGCACCGAAATTTGTGTCTAGCCACGGACAACCTTGGTGGTTATAGGTTATGGCAGAAGCAGGGGAAGAGAGCGCCACCATTGCCCCGGATGTGGAACCGCGCGTGTCCATTGTTCTTCATGCGTGCTGTGGTAAGCAGCTAGCCAGACATTGGCGCGCATGGATCTCACCAGCTCCGGCAATTATTTGGCACTTGACAGCCAACCTAACCTCACAAGATGACCTCTTCCAGGTTCGAACAAACATCTTCTACTAATCAATATAATAGTGCAATCCTTGTCTATGTGTAGTTCTCATGTTACTTACAAGGTGAACATTTTTACATGCTCAGTTCATTGCAATTGGCAGATATTGTGTAGATTATGTATATTTTCTCTCTTTGTAACTGTTTTCACTGTCTTTGTACATTATTTTGTCCGACAAAAAAAACTGAAAAAACAAACCTATAAGTTCACTTCATCCTTGAGAGCAAGCATATTGCATTATAAATCTAATTTAGTAGTTGGATTTACCAAAACAGAAACTTATATTCCTAATATAATTTCTAAATATCTCGTGTAGTTTTGTAGACGAAGAAGAGATAGAGGCCGTTACCACTAGGTTAGAAAAGATCATGATGGAGGCATTCGATTATCATCACGTTATACTTCTATGCACGTTTGATTTGTATGACCAAATATCACTGTAGAGGCAGGATGCATATTTGTTTGCTGTTAGACACCCAACTAGTCTTTACAGAAGTTCATTATGCTATATATTTTTAATTTAATTAATTTATATAGTATCTATATCTATATATTCTATATAGTTAAAATCAAAAACTTAACATCCATTGAGTTATATCATCTATTTTCATGCTTTGATCTCAACCATCCATTTGTAATATGCATTTACGTTGCTATAAAGCTCAGTGTGCATTAAACCATGACACTTAGGAAACTAATAGCCTTTAAATCTGTCTTATGTTTGATACATGTGGACCCCTATTTTTACAACAGGAATCATTCGTGTATACTATACCATTTCCCTGGATCAAGTAGTCTGGTACACACGAACTCATAGTTGAAATACCAAATGCGCATACACAAGCGTCGAGTGTGAATTATTATAACAATAGGTCCGAAGGCAATAGTCTTAGAACAAGGGACCAAACGGTCCGGAATACATCCAAAAACAGAAATAGATAAGGCAGTGGATTAGAGGCGGCGGCAACGCCATTGCCACAGACAACGACCGTAATTAAGACCTACTGAGCGCCATCATCATCGGCAACCTCCTGATAGTAAGCATATGGGTCCTCCGAAGCGTCATCTCTGACTTCTGATTGAGTTGTAAATTGCAAGGGTGAGTACCAACCGTACTCAGCAAGCCACCACAACAATAATGCATATGATAGAGGGTATTTCAAGGAATGGCTTCAGGTTCTTTTGCATAAAGCAAGTTTTGTAAATCTTTTCGCAAGCCTAAGACCTAGCATAGACTGATTAAATTTTAATACCATAGTTCATTAATCAATGACGGTTCTGTCCACCATCCATTGTGATTCCAAGGATAGCTTCCCGTCATTGGGTCGTCATGGTTTTCTGGGGTTTACCCCTTCTCGTCTCCCGAGAAGTGGATCCACCAGCATAAAAATTATCATGCAATATCCCGTCCCAATCAGTTTCAGAATTTAGAGTCTAGCCAAGTGTAACACACGTCGCGATGCTCAATGACCGCGAGCGCGGCTATTCGAATAGATTTGATTTACTCACACTGCAGTGGATGTACACTTTACCCGTACTTCGTGACTGCCCAACGCATGAGCCTCGTCCCAACACATGAGACGCGTCACGACGAAGTATTTCAATAACCTCACATTGGAAATACCCACTCCATGAAGTTGCATCCTCATGCACTCTAGGCGTTACGAGTTTCTAGCAGTGAGAGGAGTTCTACACATGCATTAAGTTATAAATAAGTTTAGGTTTACACATGGTGGTCCTACCGGTGGCGACCCCACCGTAGGCCTCCGCCTCTCATACACATCAAAAAGATCACTATGCATGGATACTGTCTCCGCTCGGCCATTTACTCCGTTAGGTCTATACAACTTCGAGAAGTACGGTTGTACGAGGGTCATTTCATGCTTAGCTTCTGTTGACGCCAAATCCGTACCGCCGATGAAGATCCGGCGTGCGGACACACGAAGGCCTGGGAGATCTGCTTAACTCCAGTGCAGGTCCTAAAATTGATGAAGCGCAGGCGTGCCAGTCAGTTTAATCCTGCCACTGACAAGATATGCAAAACAACATAACAGAAAGTCTATCGGCCGATAGGCCGATAGGGCAAAAACATATCGGCCGATAGGCCGATAGCCAAAACAACCGATCGGCCGATGAGCCGATGGCACAATTCCAGCCGATGCACTGAACAAATATCTATATAGAGACGATCGGCTGATGATGACATGATGATGTAGCAATCTGATATAGCATAATCCAGATAAATATAAGATAAACATTGATATGAAGATTAAAGCACACATCAGCCAGAAGTCCGATGGCATAAACTCTCAACAAGCAGATAAATAATAAATACTCTGTTGTCATCGGCCAGATCCAATCTATACGTAAAACTCTTGGGCCGATGCAACGTCCAGATAACTCACCGGCTGAAACCCCGATGAAACCCTTATTGGCAGTCAACAAGCAGGCTAGAGATTACGGTTCTAATCACGACTTAGTAGGTCAAACCGAACTGATGCAGCACTAAGTATGAGAAGAAACGCAAGACCTAGACAATCAAGCCCTTGACTGATTTTCAGGGTGGTGGATACCTTAGCCAAGCTAATCTAGCAAGGCAATTTAGTCAATACCGGCATAAACCCTAAAGCGAATCTCGGCCGATAAGACTAAATCGAGAAGCCGAACCAGATTGACTAAGATATATGATAATAGGTGCTTACGTTGTTGAGATCAGAACGACGAAGCCCTAGCCCCGACAACGCAGGCAGCCATAACGAGACTTACCCCTCGTGAGAAGGGCATGAACTCGCCGAAGAAGACGAAAGTAAAAGTTTGGCGATGCGCCGAAGTTGTATTGATCGTGTGATAAAAATTACATGAACTACGGGCTTACATATTTATACCCATAGGCTAACAAAAATCCTAACAGAATACAACTCAAACTTTCCTAAAGATAAAAGGAAAAAGATAAAGTCCTTGCCGGACACTAACACACTTTCCCAAAGATAAAACAGAAAACCAACAAACTCTTCCTAATTAAGAGATACAAGCCGCATCCTCCTCAAACTCGGTCTTCTCTGGATAAGATCTTCCCGAATCTAACAAGAATCCGACTGCTATTGGTGGTTGGTTTGAGATAACCCCCATCGGCCGATGTAGAACTCTAGGCCAATACTAGCTTTGAGCCGATATAGATCCTGGGCCGATGAGGACTTCGGGGCTTACCAAATTCTGGTGTTAACAGCTTCATGGCTCATTCCTTAACTGACCAGGGTCAGCACTTGCCTTTACCAGACACCACCCAAGTCCTCCAGCCACCCCCAGTCGAAAACGGTTGTTTAGCTTTATTTTTCCTTTCGCAAATTATATCATTAATGTCATGGCAATGTGGCGCTCACGTCTCCACATGCCGCATCTCAACCACCTTCCCAAAGGTAGTTGCCCGAGCATGAAGCATTTTGATAAATATGAATATGCATGATTCTAAAGTAGCGTGGCTAAGCATTGTCAAGTATCGACTAAAAATATACGATATTGTGGATGACAAGGATTTGCATGGATAATCAATATCAAAGGCATGGCATATAGCAAAGTAGGCATTCACATATATTCATATAGCATGCAAACTTTATTTTAAATCCAAAATAAGTTCGCAATTGGTTCAACATGCTCGAGGTTTAGTGATGACTTGTCTTGCTCAAAGTCCTGCGGGTCTTGATCCTCGTTGGGAATCACAACTCCCTCGGGGTCTAGAATTACGTGCGAAAGAAATTGATTAGAATTCAAATAAAATCCAATAAAAAAAGATCGAGCGCGCGTCGAATTTCGTTATCGATTCCAATATTTGCGAAATAGTACTAGTCCAATTTTAATCCATTTGTCCTAAAATATTTGCGTTAGTCCACCAAAGTATTAACCTATTTTAATTTACGTGATTTCGAATAAATCCACCCAACAATTAGGTCCCTATAATAATTAACCCTAAATTCCACCATACTACTAACATTCACAAGTAAATAAATAAATAAATAAATAAATAGCTAAATAAACAACCAATTAAATAAATAACCACAATTTATTTTCTAGAAATTTCCAGAAATAATCTACGATTAATTCTCCGACTATTCTATACATATATATATATATATAAATTAAATTTTTTCCCCGATTTTTCTAAATTTCTCTTTTCTTTTCTTTTCTTTTTCTTCTTACCTCCCTCCCTCTCCTCTCTCTGCCTCTCTGCCTCTCCCTTTCTTTCTTTCTTTTCCTCTCTCTTTTTCTCTCTTCTCTCTCTCGGCCTCTCTCTTTCTCTCTACCTTCTCTGCGCAGGCGGCGGCGGCACGACGAAAGGAGGAGGAGAGGAGGGGGGCTTACCGGCGGCGGTGAGGCGGAGAGGGAAAGGAGAAGGGAAAAATTGGGGGGGGGAAGAAGGGGGAGTGGGGCAGAGAGGGAGGAAGGAGAAGGGGGCTTTATAGGGGCAGGGAGGAGCGGCCGGCGGTGACGGATGGGACGGCGTGGCTGCAGGGGCGCGAGGTGGCGCAGCGATGCGGTGATGGCGACGGCGCGCGGCGCGGGCAGCGTGCGGAGATGCGACGGGCGGCGACAGGACGGCGCGCGGCACGGCAGAGGCGGGTGGCAGAGGGGAAAACGGCGACGGGACGGCACATCGTGGGGCTCGAGGCGGCACGACAGCGGCGGGCGACGATGGGATGGCACGGTAGCGGCGGCCGGGCATTCGGCGACGGCGACGCGAGCGGGGCGCGAGGCGGCACGGCGCGGGGCTCGGCATGGCGTAGGCGGTGACGAGACGGCTAGGGTCCAGATCGAACACCTAGGGGCAATGAACAGTGCATTTTTCTTATTTTTGCAAATTTGGTTTGATTTCCAATTTAAAACTTGTCCCAAAAATTCAAATTTTCACACAAATGAATTTTACTCAATATTTGTGTCATTCCAAATTAAAGATTCACCCAAGATTAATATCACTCATATTATATATGTCGGTGACATGGGACGGGGGGTGTCGAGACCAAAGGGAAGGGCGGCCACAGTGATCCACGTGGCCCGTCCCCCCGGAGAGGTCGGACCCGAGGGTGACGTGGCGGCTGCTCTCCCGGTCTCCCCCCGGGGTCGGGCCGCTCCCGTTTTTGCCCCGAGAGCTGGGGCGCCCCGACCCCCTGTGGTTTTGGTGCCACGTGTGCAGGTTAGGAGAGCGTGGCAGAGCTCACCTAACCGAATTTATGGCGGTTCAGACGAGCGCACCACGCCGCATTTAATGCGGCGTGGCGCATGCCTATCCGGTCCGTGACCGGTCACAGCGAGTGACCGTTCACAGACCGGTCAGATCGCGGGTTAGGTGGCACCAGGCGGCCTGCAGCACGCCTCGCCCCGTCCCGTCAGAGTGATGAGAGCCCTCTGTCTCTCGTCTCTCAACCGGAGCTGGCGTGCCAACTCCTGGAGTTGGTACGCCAGTCCCGGTCAGATGCATTCCAGATTCCAGCGCAGGCGAGACGAGAAAGTCGCCCGCCATTTAATGAAGGTTGAAATGGGCGTCCCCCGGAGGGGTCAGCTGGCTGAGCAGAGGCGTGCTGCGGCGTCTGTCAAAGGCTGCTTCCGGTAGTAGGATAGCCCTAATTGTAAAAGAATGTTTTCTTTCTTAGGCAGCTTGTGGCCCATGTGGTAGCCCCTTGCCATATAAAAGGAGGCCCAGGCCTAGGAAAGAGGAGGATGGATCAGACTCTGGCAGACTCGCTCTAGAGGCTGAACTCTCTGGATTCTTTAACACTCCCAGATCTACCAGAACACAGGAGTAGGGTTTTACGCTTCTCAGCGGCCCGAACCTGTCTAAACCGCCTGTGTCCACGCGTTCTTTCTCGCTGAGATCCCTCAGATCAGGGGCTGAGAACCTCACCTTGCGCCCCCGGCCGAACCGGCAAAGGGGGACCTGCACGGTCTCATGGTGAGGAGTTTCACGCTCCGTCATCTGGCGCGCCAGGTAGGGGGCACGCGTGTGTTTTTCTGGGCCCCCGTTTCTTTTCGTGTGCACCAAGCTTCGCCAGGTCAGCCCTATGGCCAAAGAGGCGGTGGCGTACAGCCCTTCTTTAAGCGCCAGTGGTGATGGCGCGGAGCAGAACCCGCGCTATCGGGCTCGCACCCCGTCGTCCCCCTCCCGTCGGAATCTTGGGCGGGGGAAGGCGCTCGAGGAGGTCGAGGGATCCGCGACCTCGCCGCTCGCAGGTGATGGAGGAGGACGGTGAGGCGGAGTGCGTCATCGCCTCACCTACGGCGATGGCGGCACGCCTCAGGGCACGCTCCAGGCTGCGGGCGCGCTCTTGCGTCACCCGCTCGTCGTGCCTGATCCAGAGACCCTAGCCCAGCGTTGGCTGGATGACGTGGCCAACCTGGTCATGATGGCGCAGCAGCGCCTAGGCACCGGCAGGCAGCCTTCCGCCACCGGGACCTCTAGCGCTGCCGCCACCGGCTCTATGTCGTCGAGGCGGAGGGCACGACGGACGACGGCCGACACACGCCGTTCGTCCGCGGTTCCCTCATCAACGCCTCCAACCCAAGAAGATATGCATAGGGGGCCAGACGCCCGGCTCGATATCGAGCGCCGGTGCGACGCTCGTCGTGCCGCCCATGCAACGGAAGGCGCCTCCTCTTCTGGAGCGCCGCTCCGTTCCGGTCACGGGGGCCGGCCCCCGTGTCCCCGGTTGGTGGTGCTGGCTGTCGAGCCTTCGGAATGTCCGTTGGCCCCCAAGGTTCCGGCCCACCATCACCGAAAAATATGACGGAAGCGTCAACCCCGCAGAGTTTCTCCAGATCTACATGACTGGGATAGAGGCCGCGGGGGGTGACGACAGGGTCATGACGAACTTCTTTCCCATGGCCCTGAAGGGACAGGCGCGGGGGTAGCAGTCAAGTGCCAAACACAATGGGTTAGTCGGGACAAAGGTTTAGACAGGTTCAGGCCCTCTCTAATGAGAGGTAATACCCTACTCCTGTTTCGGGGATTTGATCCGCCGAGTGTTTATTGATCTCTTGATCTCTTTTAATAGGAGCTCTCGCAAGTCTTCTATTTGTCCGTGTATTTTTCTGTGTGCCCCTCAAGGGACGCCCTACCCTCCTTATATAGTCTCGGAGGGTGGGTTTACAAGTCGGAGACCTATTCTATTCTAAGTCGGACTCCTTAATCTTACCAACTATAAACTATGGGCTGTTACCTTATCTCAATGGTAACGTAATACCCAAGTCATAGCCGGTTTACATAATCATCATAAAGCATAACCTATCCCCTATAGTAAGTCGGATAAGCTATCCGTGAGGGTATCCGGTACCCATAATCTCCACAGTAGCCCCCGAGACCTTCGCAGTCAATGAGATAACTTGGCCTCAAACTTGAATTACACGCGGCCGAATGACTTCTTAGTCGAGTGCTTCTATCACCGAGTGCCTCCATCATCTCTGCCTGAGTCTCCCGAGTGCTTTTTCATCCAATAGAAAGGCTGTGAAGGGCTGAAAACATTTCAAAAATTTCAAACATAAAAAATTTAGGTGCATCGACTGATGCACCTAATTAGGTGTAGCCCCCGACTATGTGTTTAGTTAAATAAACTAAGCATATAGTCAAGAACTATATTAATCATACTCTCCCGAGTTAAATAAATGCCTAGCCTAAGCCAAAAGCAATCATAAAAGATTATATAACACATAACCTTATAATCAAGGCATAATGTATAATGAATCCAAGCACTCGGTAAGCTCATGCTGATCCGAGTCAATTCACCTGAGTCATCTCAGAACAAAATACTTAGCTGACCCTCAGGGGTAAAAAATCTGAGCGCTCGGCAAGTTCATGCTTATCCGAGTCGCTATGCCCGAGTCGTCCCGGAACATACAACTCAATCCATTCTCATGAATATAAAATATGAATGAATAAATTTATCAGTCGTCTGAAAAACATGACCAAAATATTAAATAGCTCTTGCCATAATATTGGTTTTGATAAAAAGAGCACACCAAGGTGGCAAATCAGCATTGATGAAATAAAAAATCAAATGCTTTGTAAAAACCAAACAGCTCCTGCAACCTATAAAAAAGTTACCAGGACAGTTATAAAAAACTTTACTGTTTGTCACCTTCCAAGTTGCATCGTACCAACCTTCAACAAGTTGTGTAACTGCTGTATGGAAGGATTTTAAAGTCATCGGGCAATGAGACATACGCATATTGCTAGAGCAAATTTGCTTAAGTCCTCATAGACTTATGTCAAGCCGTACTCATAAGATGGGCCGTAAGTTTCTCACGGGCTCGGCCCAAATACGAGAAAACCCAGAAAAAAAACCCTAAAATCTTTCTCAAAGCGCCAGCGTCGTCGCTGCCGCTTCTTCTTCCCGAAATTTTTCCCCTTTTCGCGCTCCTGTTCATCAATCGCTCCAAGGAATTCCGGAATCTCGCGCTTACGCAAAATCATCCATTCAAGAACTCACATCCCACCGCAATCCATCATCCGCATCCAGCCACCAGCATCCCCTCAAAAAATCCCCATCTCTTGCGTAAGACCCACCTCCACCTAACTCGCGTCCATGGCGAAAGAGAGAGAAATCCCTTTCGACCAGTGGGCGACCTCAGACGTGAAGGAGTCGACCTTGCGGGAAATGGTGAAGAACGGAGTTCTCCCACCCAAGGAAATCATCGGCTGGCGTCCGGCGGCCGGCGAGGAGTTCCCTACTCCAAACACTGGTGAGATTGTGGTCTTCACCTCTTTCTTCTATTGCGGATTTGGTCTTCCCACTTCCGACTTCTTCCGTGGTATCCTCGAATACTACGGCCTCCAAATTTATCACTTGAATCCCAATTCTATCCTCCACATTGCAATATTTATCCACGTGTGCGAAGCATTTTTAGGCATCCTCCCCCATTTCAATCTATTTCGCCGTATGTTTTATGTCAAACCACACCCAAACAAGGATGACCCCTACGTCGTCGGCGGTGCTGGCTTTCAACTCCGCGGGACTCTCCGCAGAGACTACTTCTCACTCCCCTTGAAATCTTCCAACAAGGGCTGGCACGCAAACTGGTTCTACATCTCGAACCCCAATCCCAGTTTGCCCGACTTCGTCGGCCTTCCACCGATCCAGAGAGCTAACTGGAGCACATTGCCGGAAAATCAAGATTGGGTAGAAGCAAATAACCTCCTGGCTAATATTCTTGAAATGAAGAAAAAAAGGCCTCCAAGTCAAATCACCCGACACTTCATCAAGAACCAACTGGCTCCCATCAAGGAAAGATCTAAGCCAGCGTTCGAGTATGAGGGTGAAAGCGACCCCAATCGGGAGGACTGCGATGCTCTGAGTTACCAGGCCTTGTGCACTCGCATGTACAAGATTTTCTCCTCTGGAATCATAGTAGATCGCAGCCACAAGATGCCGGTTCCTCCGTTCAACCTGTTCCGACCTCCTCCTCTGGTAAGTCGACTCGGGTCTTCAAAACTCTTTCAATCTTGCACACATCCTTCAATATATCTCAAAAACTCTACTTGCAGGCAAACGCTCTTATTATCTCCAAACCATACAAGGTGTACCATGACGATATACCAACTCGGCCCGCTGCCAAAAAACCAACCGGCGGCCCCAAAATCAAGGTTGAGCCTCAAGAAAAAAGAGCCGCTACCAACGAAGATATCAACAGGCGGGCGAGTAAAAGGAGACTGGTCGTTGATGACTCGGACGATGAAGAAGTCCAGATTCCACAATCTAGCATAAATCCTCCGAAACCAACAGCCAGGTCCACTCCTAAAATCAGGAGGTCCAATAGGTATCTCACATAACCAGAATCAGCCTTTGGTTAAAAATCTTTTTCTCCTCTTACTCAATTGTCTTTATCTTCCTTTTTGCAGGAAACCTCAAAATATTGATCCCACCGGGCGGGCTGAAGCCATCAATCCATCTGCAGCATTAGAAAAGCCAAGGCCTGCAGAACCAAAAGCTCAAAACCCTGTCCCAAGTGAAGACGCTTCTGGGGCAGAATCTTTAGGCAAAAATGCTCCTGAGGCCGAGCCCCCGACTGCCAGCCAAGTTTTCCCAGCTGGAACCCAGTCGGTCGAAGAAGAACAGCCCCTGACTGCCAGTCAAGATGCTCCGACTGGAAACCAGCCAGGCGAAAATCTATAGGGCCCGTGCAGTCAAGAAGCACCATCCGAGGATCCGGCTCCCAAAACGGGTAAACCTTGCAATAATCGCCAGATTCTTGTCTTCATCATATTTCTTCTTCTTTCAATATTCATCTTCTCTAGATCAATCAGCCGAAGAGGAGGAAATCTCCCGACTGAAGTCTTCAAGTGACTCGGTCCCTCCTATCAAGATCGAGTGGCGCGATACCGAAGGCGTGAGGCAAGGCATCGTGCTAAATAAGCAAAAGGAAAATGAGGAACGCGACATGCTCGTAGCCAGCCTCAACGAAGCGACCCGGCTAATGAATGTAAGTGTATCTCCTCTTTGTCTTGTCATCATTGTTCGGTGTAATTGACTATCTTCATCCCCTTATGCAGAGAATATATTGTCGCTTAATGGCCAAAACAGACACCCTCGAAAAGCTGGTTCCTCATGTAAATTCTCTGGAAAACGTTCATCAAGACCTCAAGGCCGCCAGAGAAGAAGCCACAGCTCGAGAGGTCGTCTTGCGAGCAGAGATCGCAAAACTTCGAGATGAAAACCTGGAACTCCGTGGCTCAATCGGGGGTAAGTCAAATCACCGTTATACTTGCTCTATCTTCACATATAATATATTTTGATCCTGATGCTCGCCCTGTCTTCATGTTGTAGCAAATTCATCCGAAATTGATTCTCTTAAAGCTCAGCTGAAGAAAAGAAGCACCAGTAAAGCCAAGCTGGAGTCTGACAATGAGAAGATCCTGGAAGAATTTGAAGGTAAGCCTTTTGAGATAGCACTCCGCAACTTGCTCGGTCTTGAATACTTATGTAGTCATATCCCTCTTGTAGCTTATAAGGTCAAATCCCAAGCACAATTCGATGTCTTCGCCGAGAGAGTCCGGAGGGCTGAAAGTGTTAGGGATGACATTGCCAATGCTGCCGCGCCGATCTTGTCAGCACTATATAAGAACGGACTCGGGACAAGCTCATTGGATGCTGTTGAAGTCTTTGACAAACTCAGGACGGCTCCAGCTAAATATATGGAAAATATCTCTGATGCGGCCGTTATGGGCGCAAGCTTCGCTCTTGCGCAGACGAAGTCACTCTATCCCCGGATAGATGTAGACTCTGTCGGAGAAGGATTCGCAGCTGGTACCTCAGATGAGCGAGCCCTAGAGCTCATAAGTGAAGCACAGGAGTCGACGAAAAAGGTAGCCATAGATGTAGCCGCAAACTTCCAGGAGTAGCTGACTTGTCCTGAAGTATATGACGCGCTGTAATGTTGACTTGTAAATATATAGCTTATTTATGTTAATGCCCTGATCCGAGTCTTCATATATAATTTCTTAAGAATTTTCGTCCGACTGTCACCAAGCCTAAGCTTGATTAAGCCATCAAAAAATTCTCAGTCCTTATCTATTGGACTCGAACCAAAACACTAAACAATGATAAACTAAATATAAACAAGTTATCAAAGAAAATAATACTTTATTGATATATATATAGCCCCCGACTGACAACCCAAGAGGTCATCCTGCTTGAAGTTGGCAGTCGAGAAGAACATAGAGACAAAAAATGCCTAAGTATAATATCGACGAAGATGCTCAATGTTCCAGGAGTTCTCCACCATGGTCCCATCTTCACGCTTTAGACGATATGCTCCCGGCCGAGTTACCTCAGCGATTATGTAGGGCCCTTCCCATAGTGGAGATAGCTTGTGGCGATCTTTGGTGGTTTGAATCTTACGTAGAACCATGTCTCCAACAATGAAGGCTCGTGACCGAACATTGCGGTTATGGTAGCGCCGAAGTCCTTGAAGATACCGTGCCGATTGAATCAATGCGGCTTCGCGGGCTTCCTCCAGTCGGGTGAGGTCATCAACTCTGTCATGGTCATAACGCTCGTCATCGAAGCTACGAACACGAAGAGACTCGTACTCCATCTCACTCGGCAACATTGCTTCTGCTCCGTAAACCAAGAAGAAAGGGGATTGGCCGGTAGCCCGACTGGGTGTGGTCCGCAATGACCATAATACTGAAGGCAACTCTTGAACCCATCTTCCGGCATACGGTCATAGTCTATCGAACACTCGGGCTTTGATACCTTGAAGAACCATACCATTAGCTCGTTCAACTTGTCCGTTACTCTTGGGGTGTGCCACCGATGCATAGCAAATCTTAATACCGAAATCTTCGCAGAACTCCTTAAAAACGCCTCCAGTGAATTGAGTCCCATTGTCAGTTATAATTCTGTTCGGGACACCAAACCGATGCACGATGTTTAGAATAAAATCTCGCGCCTTGTCCGCAGTTATCGTAGCAACCGGCTTAGCCTCGATCCACTTGGAAAACTTATCAACCACGACGAACAGATGTGTGAATCCACCTGGCGCCTTCTTGAACGGACCCACCATGTCCAAGCCCCACACGGCGAAAGGCCATGATAAGGGGATTGTTTGGAGATCTTGAGCTGGAACGTGGCTCTGCTGAGCGAAGAATTGACAACCTTCACACGTGCGAACTACCTTATCTGCATCGGTGACTGTCGTGAGCCAAAAGAATCCTTGTCTGTAAGCCTTACCCACTAGAGTGCGCGCCGCGGCATGACTGCCGCAGAGGCCCGAGTGAATATCGTGCAATAATTGTCGTCCTTCCTCTGGGGTGACGCATCTCATCAAAACTCCAGAGGGGCTTCTCTTGTATAGCTTTGAATCAACCATGACATAGCCTTGACTGCGACGTCGAACTCGTTCCGCATCATCCCGGTCATCCGGCAACTCTTGCTGAGTTAAAAACTTGATGAACGGTGTCCTCCAATCAGTGTCAAGCATGGCGACTTGGCTGGTAACTCCTTCATCGGAGATTAGTGCTTTGGCAACAGTCGGCTCATAGAGATGTTCCACGAAAACGTCAGTCGGGGCTGCTTCGCGCTTGGACCCAAGCTGTGCCAACTGATCTGCCGCTTCGTTATTATGTCTCAAGACATGGGATAACTCCAATCCGTCAAACTTGTCTTCAAGCTTGCGAACTTCTTGTCGGTAGGCCTCCATGGTTTCGTTCAAACAGGACCAGTCCTTCATCACCTGGTTAACCACCAACTGGGAATCTCCTCGCACGATCATCCGTCGTATCCCGAGTGAAACAGCAAGTCGTAGGCCATGAAGGAGGGCTTCATACTCGGCGACGTTGTGTGAGGCGGGAAAGTGGATGTGAAGGACATACCATAGCCTCTCCCCAGTCGGGGAAATCAGCACAACTCCCGCTCCCAAGCCGGTGACTCTTTTGGATCCATCGAAGTGCATGGTCCAGTACTGCAAATCTTCTCTAGGTACATCTTCTTGTTGTTCGGTCCACTCGGCTACAAAATCCGCCAGGACTTGAGACTTTATAGACGTCCTCGCCTTGAAAGATATGTCCAGCGGCATCAACTCTAGTGCCCACTTCGCGATGCGTCCAGTAACATCCCGGTTGTGGATGACATCGCCGAGTGGAAAGGACGTGACGACGGTGACCGGGTGGCTCTGAAAATAATGGGCTAGCTTCCTAGCAGTGATTAAAACTCCATATAACAATTTTTGCACCTGTGGATAGCGGGTTTTGGCTCCTGCCAACACCTCGCTGACGAAGTAGATTGGCCGTTGAACCTTTTGGGTGCGGCCTTCTTCCTCGCGCTCGATGGCCAATACCGTGCTGACCACCTGGTGAGTTGCGGAGACGTAGAGCAACTGGGGTTCTTGAGGGTGCGGTGACGCCAACACAGGTGGTGTCGTGAGGAACTCCTTGAAGTCTTCGAAAGCTTTCTGGGCCTCAGTGGTCCATTGGAAATCATCGGTCTTCTTTAGTAACCTGAAAAAAGGCATACCTCGTTCGCCGAGTCTGGAGACAAAACGGCTCAATGCTGCCATACAACCGGTGAGCTTCTGGACGTCTTTCTGGGTACTCGGGGGCTTCATGCTCCGGATAGTGTTGATCTTCTCTGGATTTGCCTCAATGCCACGATGTGATATCATGAAACCGAGCAGCTTTCCTGATGGCACACCGAAGGTACACTTCTCCGGGTTCAACTTCATTCTGAAGGCCCGAATGTTCGCAAAGGTTTCTTCTAAGTCGGCAATCAGGTCTTCCTTCTGCTTGGTCTTGATGACGACATCGTCGACATAGGCTTCCACATTTTTCCCGATCTGGGTCTAAAGGCACCTCTGGATCATGCGCTGATAGGTGGCCCCGGTGTTCTTCAGGCCAAAAGGCATCGTGATGTAGCAATAAGCTCCAAACGGGGTGATGAAAGACGTCTTCAGGCAGTCGGATTCCTTCAAACTGATCTGGTGATAACCCGAGTAACAATCCAAAAAGCTCAGAAGCTCACAGCCGGCTGTTGAGTCGATGACTTGGTCTATTCGAGGTAGTCCAAAAGGATCTTTGGGGCAAGCTTTGTTGAGATCGGTGTAGTCTAGACACATGCGCCATTGCCCTGTCTTCTTCCGCACAAGAACTGGGTTAGCTAGCCAGTCGGGATGGTAAACCTCTTTGATGAACCCGGCAGCTAAGAGTTTGGCGAGTTCCTCCTTGATGGCATCCTTTCGGTCTTGAGCGAAACGGCACAATCGTTGTTTTATAGGTTTAGCGTCATCTTTGACGTTTAAAGAGTGCTCGATCACCTCCCTAGGAATACCCGGCATGTCAGATGGTTTCCAAGCAAAAATATCTTTATTATTCTGAAGAAAGGTGACGAGCGTGCTTTCCTATTTAGGATCTAGCTCTGCGCCTATTACACCAGTTTTAGAAGAATCAGATGGATCAAGGGGGACTTTCTTAGTTTTGGCGTCGCCGTCTCCCGACTTGGCGATCTTCTTGGTAGGGACTTCACCTTCTCCAGATGTCGATGCAGCGAGTCGGACCTCTAATTGGCCGCGTAGTCTCTCGTGAGACTGGGCCATGTCGCAGCTTTCTTTGTCGCAAGTGAAGGCTTGTTTGACGTCGCTGCGCAGGGTGATGACTCCATTGGGCCCGGGCATTTTCATGATGAGGTAGGTATAATGTGGTACTGCCATGAACTTAGCGAGCGCCAGTCTTCCGATGATCGCGTGGTAGGCAGCTTCGAAGTCGGCGACCTCAAAAGTGATGTTCTCCGTCCGGAAGTTCTCCCGAACCCCAAAGGTGACTGGAAGAGTAATGCGCCCGAGTGGCGTGGATGACAGCCCCGGGATGACTCCATGAAAGGGAGCTGAACTCGGCTTCAACTCGGATCTTGGAATCTGCATTTCGTCCAGCGTCTTGGCAAATAGGATGTTGAGAGCACTACCGCCATCGATGAGGACGCGCTTGAGTTTGATGTTGCGAACCACCAGGTCTAGTACCAGGGGATACCGCTCCGGGTGAACCACTCGGTCAGGGTGATCCGAGCAGTTAAACGTGATAGCCACCTCCGACCATCGTAGATAATGCGGGACTTCAGGTTGCGCGGTGTTGACTTCGCGATCAGTCAGCTTTTGCTTCCTCTTGGACTCGTACGCCTGCGGTCCCCCGAAGATGTGATTTAGCTCGCCTACGGGGTCTTGGAAGGGCTCTGTGTTGCTAACCGGGTCGCTCCTCTTGGTGCCCGATGGGCCGGCTTCGTCAGCCGGCTTTTGTCGTAGTTGTGCCGCGTATTGCTCAGCGAACTGTTTGTAGATGAAGCAATCCTTTGCCGCATGCTTGTGGTTTGGATGGTGCGTGCACTGAGCGTTCATGATTTTGTCGTAGGCGGCGACTCGGGGACGTTGTTGCTGGTAGTTTGATGTCGTGGCGACCAGATCCTCGGGCTTGCGCTTGCGATCCTTTTGGCCCCCGTTGTTGTTGCCGTTGTCCTTCTTAGGACGCCAGCTGCTTCTGGATGGCTTGTCGTCCCTCTTGTCGTGTCGGTCTTGTCGCGAGGCCTTGATTGCGTCGTCAGATTTGGCGTAGGAGTTTGCCGTCTCGAACATTTGCTTGACCGTCTTCGGTGGCTTGCGCCCAAACTTGCCGATAAGCAGCTCGTCATGAACGCCTTTCTGGAATGCAGCAATAATGACGTCATCGGTGATGTTGGGAATCTTGTTCCGTTTCTCCGAAAAGCGTCGAATGTAGTCCTTCAATGATTCGTCCGGCTTCTGAATGACGTTGTAAAGGTCAAAATGGGTCCCGGATCTTTCAAAAGTACCCTGGAAGTTGGCGATGAAGTGGTCCCGAAGCTCACTCCACGAGTCGATCGAGCCTCTTGGCAAACTCGTGAGCCAGTTCCTAGCTGAGTCGGCAAGAGCGACGGGCAGGTAGTTGGCCATAGCCTTGCTGTCTCCTCCTGCTGCGCGGATGGCGAGGGTGTACATAGTTAGCCAGGACTCGGGGTCGGTCTTACCGTCATACTTATCAATCCCGGTGGGTTTAAAACCACTCGGCCAGTCCACTCGACGCAGGTTCCTGGTGAAAGCGGGCACTCCATCATCGTAGTCGTCGGGTGATTTCCTTCTGTCTTCAGAAGAGCGCCGTTCACGTTCCCGGTAGCGTCGGTCGAGTACCTCCCGCAGATCACTCGGCGGGGGCCTTCGCGGGCTGCTTTGGTGGTTGGAGTTGTAGCGACGATTCCGGTCGTGGACGGGTTGTCGGCTGTGTTCTCTTTCGTGAGAGCCAGCCGTATGAACTCGTGGCCTCCATACCGCCTCATGGTGAGGGTCTTTAGATCTGACTGGTGTCTTGCTTTGCTCGGGTCTCTTGTAGTCCTTGGACCGCAGCGGCGGCAGTCGGCTTCTGTCCGGTGTTTCGGCAAAGGACTCGGTCGGCCTTCGCGCGGAGCTGGAAGGATGGCCGTTGGCCGTAGCTGCGACAATGGTCTTGATCTTGTCCAGGAGCGGCGTCACCGCAGCCGGCGCCGCTTCTATGACGGTGTCGATGAGGGTGAGGGCAGCAACGGCGTTTTGTTGAGGCGTCTGGAAGATATTGGCGTTGTCGACTCGCGTCTGCATTATGGCCTCGCGGGCTGAGCGCCCAGTCGCCCTCAGGTCTCGTTTCTTTTTGTCGGCTTCTTGCTTCTTCCTGAGCTCCTCCTCCTCCTTGCGCTTACTCTCCTCCTCCGCACGCTTGCGCTCTTGCTCCAGCTTGGCTCGTTCCTCCTCCACGCGCTTGCGCTCTTGCTCAAGCTTAGCCCGTTCCTCCTCCGCGATCCTCCGGGCCACGGCCGAGTCGGTCTCAGCTACTTCGGCCATGAGAACGTTGAGAAGGTCCGGATCGTAGTAGTCTTTATCTGCGTCATAGCTGTTGATTTCATCCGTGGAGATGTCGTAGAGGTCGTCGAAGTCGGTGGAGCTCATATGTTCGTTGATATCCGTGGATGAGTACGACCCGAGTCGTTCGAGTATGACCGCGACCTCTCGTGAGGCCGAGGGACAGCATGAAGGCGATGATGACTTAGAAGATTCAGAAGGTTCTCCCGAGTGGATCAGATCCAACTCAGAAGACAAGAGATTATGATAGATTTTAGCGTCGTCCGGTAATCCGAGCGGCGCCAAGGAACTTTCCCTCCTCGACTGGTTCGAACCCGAATCGAGAAGAGAGAGCTTACCGAATTTGTCGGTGACGAAGTCGAGTCCGCCGAAGCGAAGCGCCTGCCCAGGGGCGACGACGAAGTCGGCGAAGCTTGATGGAGATCCCATTGCGCTCGTTGGCGAGATGTCGAAGAAGAACTTGACGCGGAGCCCCTACCTGGCGCGCCAACTGTCGAAACTTGGTTTCGGCAATATCAATCTGGGGGTAGCAGTCAAGTGCCAAACACAATGGGTTAGTCGGGACAAAGGTTTAGACAGGTTCAGGCCCTCTCTAATGAGAGGTAATACCCTACTCCTGTTTCGGGGATTTGATCCGCTGAGTGTTTATTGATCTCTTGATCTCTTTCAATAGGAGCTCTCGCAAGTCTTCTATTTGTCCGTGTATTTTTCTGTGTGCCCCTCAAGGGACGCCCTACCCTCCTTATATAGTCTCGGAGGGTGGGTTTACAAGTCGGAGACCTATTCTATTCTAAGTCAAACTCCTTAATCTTACCAACTATAAACTATGGGCTGTTACCTTATCTCAATGGTAACGTAATACCTAAGTCATAGCCGGTTTACATAATCATCATAAAGCATAACCTATCCCCTATAGTAAGTCGGATAAGCTATCCGTGAGGGTATCCGATACCCATAATCTCCACACGTCAACCCCGTAGAGTTTCTCCAGATCTACACGACTGGGATAGAGGCCGCGGGGGTTGACGACAGGGTCATGGCGAACTTCTTTCCCATGGCCTTGAAGGGTCAGGCGCGGGGTTGGCTAATGAACCTGCCACCCGCGTCGGTCCACTCGTAGGAGGATTTGTGCCAGCAGTTCACCACGAACTTCCAGGGCACATACCCGCGCCCAGGCGAAGAGGCGGACTTGCACGCGGTACAGCGGAGGGACGATGAGTCACTCCGCTCGTACATTCAGCGGTTCTGTCAAGTCCGCAGTACCATACCATGCATCCTTGCACATGCGGTGATTTACGCATTCAAGGGGGGAGTGCGGCACAACCGCATGCTCGAGAAGATCGCCTCCAAGGAGCCCCAGACCACCGCTCAGCTTTTTGAGCTCGCGGACCGTGTGGCTCGCAAGGAGGAAGCCTGGACCTGGAACTCCTCCGGCTCTGGAGCGGCGGCTCCGGCTGCCCCCGAGTCCGCCGCTCGCTCAGGGCGGCGAGACAGGAGGAGGAAGAAGAGGTCGGCCCGTTCCGACGACAAGGGTCACGTCCTCGCCGTTGAGGGCGCTTCGCGGGCCCCCCGAAAGGGGAGGCCTACGGGCAACAAAAAGGAGGCTGGTGCTCCCAGCCGGGAGTGCCCGGCCGGCAGATGATGCACCGTGCACAACACCTCTCTCCACGACCTCGCAGACTGCCGCGCGGTCAAAAGCTTGGTCGAGCGGACGTGGAAGTGGGAGGAGGAGAGGAGGCAGGAGCGCCGTGAGGGCAAGGCCCCGGCGACTCCCACCGGCAACCGGCGAAGTGAGGCCAAGCAGAAGGCCCCCGCTGAGGACATCGACGATGGCGACGATGACCTGGGCTTTCAGGAGCCCGAGGCCGCCGTCGCCACCGTTGATGGGGGAGCGTGCGCTCACGCTTCTCGCCGGAGCCTCAAGGCCATGAAGCGAGAGCTTCTGGCCGCGGCCCCTACCCATGAGGTGATGCGGTGGGCGCGTTGGTCAGAGGTCGCCCTCACTTTTGACCAGACCGACCACCCGCCATGCGTTGCCCGGGGAGGGCAGATCGCGATGGTGGTCTCCCCAACCGTCTGCAATGTGAAGTTGGGGCGCGTCTTGATAGACGGGGGCGCAGCCCTGAACATCCTTTCCCCCGCAGCCTTTGATGCAATCAAGGTCCCGGGGATGGTGCTCCGGCCGTCCCAGCCGATCATCGGCGTGATGCCGGGGCACACCTGGCCGCTGGGTCACATCGACCTCCCGGTCACCTTCGGTGGCCCCGCCAACTTCCGCACCGAGCGGGTGGACTTCGATGTGGCGGATCTCAATTTGCTCTACAACGCGGTCCTGGGAAGGCCCGCGTTGGTGAAGTTCATGGCGGCCACCCACTACGCCTACCTCCAGATGAAGATGCCGGGCCCCAGTGGCCCCATCACCGTCCACGGCGACCTCAAAACCGTGCTCGCTTGCATGGAGCAGCGCGCGGATCGCCTCGCCGCGGTATCCAAGCCCGCGGGCGGCGACGAGAGGCTCGGCGCCTCCACGTCGACCGCCCCGAGGCAGCGGATGTCCTCGGGCGACGAGGTCCCAGTGAAGGAGGTCGCCCTGGGCGACGGCCCGTCCAAGACCACCCGGATCGGTGGTCTCTTGGACGACAAATAGGAAGACGCGCTCGTCTCCTTCCTGTGGGCAAACGCCGACGTCTTCGCGTGGAGACCGGCGGACATGCCCGGGGTCCCCAGGGAGGTGATTGAGCACCGTCTCGCCGTGCGGCCGGACGCAAGGCCCGTCCGGCGGAAGGTGCGGCGGCAGGCCCCGGAATGCCAGGCCTTCATCCGCGAGGAGGTGGCGCGGCTTCTGGAGGCCGGATTCATCCGTGAGGTCATCCATCCGGAGTGGCTCGCGAACCCGGTCGTCGTCCCCAAGGCGAACGGCAAGCTCCGGATGTGCATCGACTACACCGACCTCAACAAGGCATGTCCTAAGGACCCTTATCCCCTGCCACGCATAGATCAAATTGTCGACTCCACCGCGGGGTGTGACCTTTTGTGCTTTCTAGATGTATACTCAGGGTATCATCAGATTCGCATGACTAGGGAGGATGAGGAAAAAACTGCATTCATTACCCCTGTAGGAACTTATTGTTATACAACTATGCCCTTCGGGTTAAAGAATGTAGGTCCTACTTTTCAGCGTACTACCTGTATTTCTTTGGGTAGTCAGATAGGACGCAATGTTGAGGCCTTTGTTGATGACTTGGTTGTGAAAACGCGCAACCAAGAGACCTTGCTCTTAGATTTAGCGGAGACTTTCGAAAGTCTCCGCTCCGCCTGCATAAAGCTGAACCCCGAAAATTGCGTGTTCAGCGTGCCTGCGGGCAAGCTTCTCGGGTTCTTGATCTCTGCCTGAGGCATTGATGCCAACCCCGAGAAGATACGAGCTATAGAGCGGATGCGCCCCCCAGCAAGCGTAAGGACGTGCAATGCGTCACCGGATGCATGGCTGCCTTAAGCCGATTCATATCGAGGCTGGGAGAGAAGGCGCTGCCCCTATTTAAGCTCCTCAAATGCTCTGGGCCGTTTACCTGGACGGAGGAGGCTGAGCGGGCCCTCACTCAGTTGAAGGCATACCTCAGCTCTCCCCCGATCCTGGTCGCCCCGGAGCCAGATGAGCCGTTGCTACTCTACTTGACGGCAACCCCGCAGGTAGTCAGCGCGGCGTTGGTTGTGGAGCGCGACGTGGACAACCCTCGGTCCGCGCGCCCCCACCTTGTGTCGACCTGACCCGGGAAAGAGCAGGGAGGAGAGGCCCCCGAGCCGGACGGTGGCTTAAGGCCCCTGACGACCGGATGTGGCCCTCTGCCCGCTTGTCCGACGGCGCCGGACGCCCCCGACCCTCAGGGAGGCCCTCGGGCCACTGCGGGAAGGCCGCGCCCGCCGCCCTCCGACCCCGAGGTCGTCGGCACAGAAGTCAAGTGGGCCCGGCAAGGCCCCTCGGACCATAAGCGCCCCGGGAACGGTGCCCCCAACGAAGAAGACAGGCCCCGCCGAAAGGTGCAGCGGCCTGTCTACTTCGTTAGTGAGGCGCTGCGGGACGCCAAGACCCGGTACCCTCAGGCCCAGAAGATGCTCTACGCAATTCTGATGGCCTCGAGGAAGCTGCGCCATTATTTCCAGGCGCACCGGGTCACGGTGGTCACGTCCTACCCACTCGGCCAGATCTTACGCAACCGAGAGGGTACTGGACGGGTGGTGAAATGGGCAATCGAACTCTCCGAGTTTGACTTGCGCTTTGAGCCACGCCACGCGATCAAGAGCCAGGCCCTCGCCGACTTTGTGGTGGAATGGACCCCGGCTCCCGAGCCCGTCTCCGTCCCCGAGGCCAACACGAGCCCCTCACAGCTGCCTCACGCCGCCTACTGGTTGATGAAGTTCGACGGCTCCCTGGCCCTTTAGGGCGCCGGCGCGGGGGTCACCTTGACCTCGCCGAGCGGAGATGTCCTCAGATATCTGGTTTGCCTAGATTTTCGGGCAACCAACAATATGGCAGAGTACGAGGGACTCCTTGCAGGACTCAGAGTGGCGGCTTGAATGGGAATCCGCCGCCTCCTGGTTCTAGGCGACTCCCAGTTGGTCGTTAACCAGGTCTCCAAGGAGTACCAGTGCTCCGACTCGCAGATGGACGCCTACGTCCGCGAGGTGCGGCGTATGGAGCGCCATTTCAACGGGATAGAACTTCGGCACGTGCCCAGGCAGGATAACGCGGTCGCCGATGAGCTCTCAAGGCTCGCTTCATCGCGAGCCCCGACCCCACCGGGCGCCTTTGAAGAAAGGCTTGCCCAGCCGTCGGCGCGACCCGACCCTCTAGGGGAGACGGACGCGCCTGAGCGGTCCCCGAGGCCCGTCGGAGTCCAGGCCTCGGGACCCGGGGGGCCGACCCCGGCCCCCCAAGATTGATCGCTTGGATGGCTGAGATCCAGGCGTTCCTCACAGATAAGACTCTACCCGAGGACAGCGAAGGGAGTGAACGCGTCCATCGCATCTCCAAGCGCTACGTGCTGGTGGAAGGGACCCTCTACCGGCGCGGGGCCAATGGAGTCCTCCTGAAGTGCATTCCTTGGGAACAAGGCATCGATCTTCTTGCCGATGTTCATGAAGGCGAGTGCGGGGCCCACTCCGCCTCACGCACCTTGGTTGGCAAGGCCTTTCGCCAGGGTTTCTATTGGCCGACGGCGCTCCACGATGCAGTTGACCTAGTCCGACGATGCAGGGCGTGCCAGTTTCACGCCAAGCAAACGCAACAGCCGGCTTAGGCCCTGCAGACCATACCTCTCTCATGGCCGTTTGCATTCTGGGGGCTGGACATCCTGGGCCCTTTCAGGAAGGCTCCGGGCGGGTTCGAGTATCTGTACGTCGCAATCGATAAGTTCACTAAGTGGCCTGAGGCTTATCCGGTCATCAAGATCGACAAGCACTCGGCGCTAAAATTCATCAGGGGCATCACTGCTCGGTTTGGGGTACCTAACCGTATCATTACGGATAATGGCACCCAGTTCACTAGTGAACTCTTCGGCGACTACTGCGAAGACATGGGCATCAAGCTCTGCTTCGCCTCACACGCCCACCCCAGAAGCAACGGCCAGATGGAGCGCGCCAATGCGGAAATCCTCAAGGGCCTCAAGACCAAGACCTTCAACAGATGGGGGAGGGGTCCCCTCCTGCTTCCTCTTCCCCTTGGCGTCGATAGGGCGGCTGCCCCCCGGGGCCCCGCCGCGGGGCCCAGAAGCATGGCCCCCTCCCGGGGTAGATTGATCCCCTCTGTGGCTGCCGCCCGCGCCATCATGGCCTCGGGGGGCCCGGTCCCCCGACGCCCCGACCACTTGCATGATGGCCAGGATGTTGGCACGCTCCGGGTCGCAGCAGAGGGGAAGGATCCCTTGAGGGATGAGGGATGATTCCACGGAGCTAAGGTTTAGCACCCGTTGGACCACCATCCTGAAGTCCTCGGGGTCCCAGTCCCACTTACGCCCCTGGTGGGTCCTCAGGAGGTCCTCGGTCCCGGTGTACTCCCAGGCGCCCCGGGCGCATCGCTGGAGCGGCGCGATCCGACGGCGGAGGTAGTCACCGAACACCATGGCCCCCATGAGCCCCTGGGTTCACTGGCTCGCCAGGCGGTCCAGGATGGCATCGTAGCCATCCCCCAGATCCACCGTCGCCTGCCAGCTAGGCACCTGCGCTGGGGGCTGGCTTGGGAGTCGGAGGCGCGCTTCGTCGGCGAGGGGGGTGTAGAACCAATCGCTCTTCCAGTCATCCCACTTCTTGCGAAGGACGCACGGGATGTAGCGATTCAGCACCTACCCCTGCGGCTGGAAGTAGCAGCCACCGACCACCGTCGGCGACGATACCGGCTGCACGGTGAAGAACCATCGAAACAGCCGAAGGGATGGGCGCACCCCGATGAACATCTCGCACAGGTGTGCGAAGATGGCCAGCGTCATCACCGCGTTGGGGGTGAGGTGCGCCATCTAGAGATCATAGAACTCCAGAACATCCATAAAAAATGCGGAGAATGGCGGGATCAGACCCGCCATGGCGAAGGAAAGAAAGAAAACGGACCGTCCCGGGTAGTGCGGCTCCGGGTGTCTCTCGCCCAGCGTGACCACCTCCCGGCTGGTGGCAGATTCCGGCATGAACCGGCGCGGCAGCCCGGCCTGCCTCTCGCTGGTGATGCGAGAAGGCGGCAGCACGCTGCCGTCGAGCGGTGCGGAGCTCCGCGCCATGGCGCCGGCGGAGGGGGAGCTTGAGAGCGAGTGCGTGTGGCGAGAGTAGGGCGAGAGAAACGAAGAGCTAGAGCGCGGATGGCAGAGGCAAGGAAAAAGTGGCGAGAGGAAGGAAGCGAATCCCTTCCTCGGCGCCTTTTATACCCTTGCCTATGCCACGCCCGGCTCCTCGTTTCCCGCGCCCACTACCTTGCCCCCTCGTTTCGCGCGCCCACGCCTTCACTAACCCCACTCGCCCGCTTGCGGCGCACGCGGCGGTCGTGCGGCCGTGGCGGTTGAGGAGGGGCAGATTGTGTGCGCATTAATCGCGCTCGGTTACCACAAAAAGCATCATCATCACATCCCCAGGCGAAACGGACCGACGTGTCCCGATCCGCACGCTGCCTCGAGTAATGTTGCGGTTACAAAGAGACCGCTCATTAATGTCGGTTGGCATTCCACGCCGATGAGCGCGGCTCGCGACCGTAGGAGTCCTGCCTGCCTGTGGGGCCGGTCCCACCTGTCATCGGGCCCGAGGGGTGTCGTCAAGCCTGGGTGCCCCTCCCGGTGTGTGGCCCCCCAGGCGTAACGCCGGGGGCTACTGTTGGTGACATGGGACCGGGGGTGTCGAGACCAAAGGGAAGGGCGGCCACAGTGATCCACGTGGCCCGTCCCCCCGGAGGGGTCGGGCCCGAGGGTGACGTGGCAGCTGCTCTCCCGGTCTCCCCCCGGGGTCGGGCCGCTCCCGTTTCTGCCCCGAGGGCTGGGGCGCCCCGACCCCCTGTGGTTTTGGTGCCATGTGTGCAGGTTAGGTGAGCGTGGCAGAGCTCACCTAACCACATTTATGGCGGTTCAGATGAGCGCACCACGCCGCATTAAATGCGGCGTGGCGCATGCCTATCCGGTCCATGACCGGTCACAGCGAGTGACCGATCACAGACCGGTCAGATCGCGGGTTAGGTGGCGCCAGACGGCCTGCAGCACGCCTCGCCCCGTCCCGTCAGAGTGATTAGAGTCCTCTGTCTCTCGTCTCTCAGCCGGAGCTGGCGTGCCAACTCCTGGAGTTGGTACGCCAGTCCCGGTCAAATGCATTCCAGATTCCGGCGCAGGCGAGACGAGAAAGTCGCCCGCCATTTAATGAAGGTTGAAACGGGCGTCCCCCGGAGGGGTCAGCTGGCTGAGCAGAGGCGTGCTGCGGCGTCTGTCAAAGGCTGCTTCCGGTAGTAGGATAGCCCTAATTGTAAAAAAATGTTTTCTTTCTTAGGCAGCTTGTGGCCCATGTGGTAGCCCCTTGCCATATAAAAGGAGGCCCAGGCCTAGGAAAGAGGAGGATGGATCAGACTCTGGCTGACTTGCTCTAGAGGCTGAACTCTCTGGATTCTTTGACACTCCCAGATCTACCAAAACACAGGAGTAGGGTTTTATGCTTCTCAGCGGGCCGAACCTGTCTAAACCGCCTGTGTCCACGCGTTCTTTCTCGCTGAGATCTCTCAGATCAGGGGCTGAGAACCTCACCTTGCGCCCCCGGCCGAACCGGCAAAGGGAGACCTGCACGGACTCCTGGTGAGGAGTTTCACGCTCCGTCAATATATATATATATATATATATATATATATATATATATATTATCTATATATATATATCTATTATTTGCAATTTCCTATTTAGGGTATGTATTTATCCTAATCCAAAATAAATAGAAAACTTGCTTATGATATTCATGTAGATTATTTTATTTGCTACCAATTTTGCTTAAAACTTTACTTCAATTTATATTTTAATTATTTATTTAGCCAATTTCCATTTTAGGGTTTATACCTAATTAATTCCGATTAATTAAACTCCGCAAATAAAGATCCAAATAAAAGGGCAATTAAATTCGGCATGATGTAATTTGATCAAAAGTTTTCGAGATTATGCGTTATAGGGTTTCGTTTTCGTCGGTCGGATTTTTTCAGGATGTTATAATACATAACCATCCAAGTGTCATGTAGAATTATAATTTCACATCAACTATTATAGAACAAATATTGTCCATTTAGATATTACGAATACACGATTTATAGATTGTTTTCTTTGAGTTTTCTTTAAAATATTTCTAAATTCCCTGCTGCTACGCGCGAGATATCCACCGGTATATATATATATATATATATATATATATATATATATATATATATATATATATATATATATATATAAATGTATCCCCGTATCCTTATTTTTTTAAAAAATGCCATATCCCCATATCGTCGTATCGTGTATCGTCTATCTGGGTAATAGGTGGATGGATTTCCCTGAAAATAATAGACAGGAGAGGAAAATGCTCGCCGTCGCGTACCGGCTACCGGCGGAGCAGACGGCTGTGGAGTTTGGGCGGAGACGGCGTTCAAATGCAACTGCACAAGCTGAAGGCCTTTTTCTTAAAAAAAAAATCGAGTTTATTTATCAATAGTCAAGCAAAAAAAAGAAAAAGTCAATGAGCAGCGTGTGTTGCATTTCACTGACACGATTTTTGTATAAGCAGTCGATCTTGTGCCACTGCTACTAAAGTACTGAAAGGTGTTCAGAACATAATTAGTGCAAATTAAGAAAAAAATAAATCAAAATTGCCGGACTTAAATGTAGGTTTGGAATATCACAAATGGTCATCTGGTGTATATAAAATTCTGAAGTTCCATGGGTGATAGATCCAGAATGGTGAGTTTAGCAGAGATAAGCTTCATCAACCTTTAATTCAGGTGTACATGCATTTACCTCACCTAAAAAATATTATGTTAATGATTATGTTAATGGTGGGTGGAGTCAAGTTGTGTCATTCAGATCTCCAATGTCTGAAACTTGGGTTCGCATCCTCTGCCATTAGAGGATAAATGACAGAGGCAAACAGTAGAATATGAGGAGCACTACAGTGCTTTGTCATAGCTACAATAAAATGCACTGTAGAAACAGTGAAAAATAATATCTAATTATTATATTGGATACGATCCCCTGAAACTTGTGTCACAAATCAGCGAGCAGCAGCAGCAATTCTCGAATTTGGTGCTATATATCAAACCTCCGGTTCGAAATTTGCTAGCTGAATTCTGATCGGGAGACGCCGTTCTGAATTTGAAATTATTGAATCTGTTTCTGCTGGAAAGACAATTTCCTTTGGCTTCAGACTTGTATATGAATACTGACCTAATACAATTTCAGAATTTCTCTACCGGTGATCGGACTTTGCTGAAGAACACTTCATTTAATCACCAGCTCGTCAAAACGTATCACAACACCGAATTCAGCAGAGGTATTTGCTTGGAGCCAACTTAATTTTCTTCATTTTCACTTGTTAAGGAAATGCACCTATATATAATTGTTTTTTCGTTAAGGAAAATACCCGTGAACCAAAACAGAACGTAGATAAGATGCTTGGGATTTGGGAGAAGCACGATTTAATCATACAGAATACCAGTAACATAAAATCCCCGAGTGCATGTTGTGCATCAAGATTTCAGATCTCAACATCAAATTTAAGCCAGAAAAATTGGATTCAGTTTAAGCCAAAAAAGTATCAATGGAACACCAACTACCAAGTAGTACCAACAGACTGACGGACACGAAATTCACTACATGCCTACTCATTCTTCAGCTCAGCAAGAAAACTGGAACAATATCCCTTGGCTTCAGCCATAGTTCAGAGTCCCTGCTACATACCTGAGAAGAGGCTTGACTGCAGCCAAGTCATCTGGGGAGGGAAAGAGACCTTGCGCTTGCGCCTCCATTGGTCCTGGACTGGCTGCAGGACACAATTCTGGAGCCACGCGTTGAGGGACTCGACGTAGGACTTGTGAGCAGTGACCCAGATGTTGAAGCTGGACGAGAAGCAGTCCAACAAGTTCCAGAGATGCGCTGTGGCCCTGCGGTGGTGCTCACCTTGCTGCACCGTGGTCACACTTTTGACATGGTATGCCAGTGATATTGTGATGAGTTGTTTGTGGTGGCATTCCAACATTGCTTTCCACATTCTGATTAACCTGCATGAGTTATGTGCGGTCAGTTGTTTAACATGCAAGAAATGCATTGAACTTTAAAATCAATATAATCCAAGTTGATTTTTCACTACAGATTAAGTTAGAAATGTGCGACTTCAAATTGTCCAACAAAACATGGTTATTGAAAGATAGTGAATAAATTATATTCTAATTTTCAGTGTTCTAGCACCAAACTTAAAATTATGAGTAATGTTGACAGTTCAAATGTTCCTATCAAACGCACCAAAAAGGAAATATCGAACTTCAACAAATGCATTGTATCCAACAATTCTGATAAAATATGAAAGACCAAGTTATGGTATTGCTAATAGATGCCCACTAGGTGATGTTTAAGTTTATACCCTTGAATCAGCTCGACAAGTTGTGGCTGCAGTTCTTCATCCCTTATCTATATTCTTTTTGATATTGCATCAACAGCCTGGATCACAACAGACACCCTGGAATGAAGATCCTTCACAACAGCTCTGGTCTTATCAATCAGTTGAGCATTTAGACCTCGTGCAAATTGGCGCCGGAGAAGGTTACATTTCTCATCATAAGTCTTTCTAACATGTTCACTAGCCTACAGAAACAAAATAATGCAGTATCAGTGATCCATTATGCCAATGCTGTTTCTACAGAGAGGGCAAAATTTCATATTGACAACTTTCCGCCTGCATACTGTTTTTTGCTAGTTATTGTACAAGAGTTCAATTCTGCTGGCAAATTAGAAATCAAATTGTATTATCAATACAAATAGCTGTACAAAATATGCTTTGCATTGTCAAGTCTACTGGCAAGAGAAATCTTTTAAACAAAATTTTGAGAACTGCAAGACTAAAATAGACCAAATTTCACTTGAGGTATACAATAAAGCAAATATCTTATGTAGACAAGTGACACTAATGATGAATTCCCAATCAACAGCCAGGAGTCTAGACTTGCACGCAATACTAAGAAGTCTCACTGCACAAGTGCACATGTACTGAAAATGTACCTTGATTTCATCATGTAGTTTTCTCTCCCATGCATGTAGCCTATCCAAGGTAGACCAGTGGCTTCCAGATACCATAGCAAATCGCTCAACAAAATCACTGTTACTATCACCCACATCATCGGTAATCATTGCTACTGTAAGTGGACTCTTAGATGATGAGGACAAAGATGATACAGAACGCTTCTAAGTGATAACTTTTGAAACATGCTGTGAAGTTTCCACAGAAAACCTCAAAATTAGTACTTCAAACAAATGTTTGAATGAATCGATGATGCTGTTGTTGCTTGATCAGAGTTTGGAATCAGAGAAAGGTCACTTTGCTTGTTGTTTTCTCACCATTTCACTCCTGCTTCTCTGGTGTTTGCTTTAATCCCTGAATTGCTCAGCCCAAAGGCGTTCGCTTGAACAGACTTGGTGCATTTGGCCATTGGGTAATGATTTCTTGAGCATTTTATGGTTAACAAGGGTAGGGGGAGCAAAGGTTGTTCCTTTAGTTCTTTTGTTTTTTACCTTGGCCATACCATTGGTGAAGACAATTCATGACATGCCCTTCAAGTACTTATGTCACCTTTTCTATGCCAGATTGGGTCAATGTATGCCTAGGTGTTTCTTCTGTCCCCCACCACCACTACCCAAAAGATGCAAAGCAGGAAAAAGGAAAAGAATCATATCGTCATCCTCTTCTTCCCACCTCCTGATTCGAGTAGCCCTTGAACCCATGTTTTACACTACAGAATATTATTGCATTGATTGATGAACCAAACAACTCATGCCAAAAAAAAATAATAGGTAGTGCATAACAGGTATCATTCAAATAGAAGGCAACATCAATACATAATGGGGAAAAGAGTAATCTAAACAGGGAATCTGTTTCACAGCGTAAATGCCTCCAAGAATTAAAAACCAGGTTGTACATGAAGAGTTCTATTGATATTTATGCAATGCGACATGATTAATGGAATGATAACATCAATACATAGTGAGGAAAAGAGTGATCCTTGCAAAGATGCCAAAAAAAGGTAAAACTTAAAATATCAGGAGATAAGTTCACCAATCATTACATCAAAAAATTTGTGTATTGGCAACTAAACCTAAAACTGGTAGACTGCTAGTCTGTGTGCTTAACTGCTACATCTATGACTTTACATGTACAGATTCAGATATTTCACTCTTCCGATTCAGAGGATGTTTTTGGGGGATTTTTTAGGATTCAGAGCTTTAACTCGTTAGATTTTCTGCAAAACTATGTGCAAATTTTAGGAGGAATTTTTGGACAGCTATATACCTACTAGTACAAAATGTTTCATTCTGCATCTGCAGCCATAGCCTGAAACATGGTCTGAGCAGAGTGATGTGGACATTGAGTAAAGAACAGTCTCTTGGAAAGTACGATAATTCCGAACGAACTGGAGCAAGCTTTGGAAGGAGAGAACTAGTTTACAATCCAAAGAGCAACACTGGGATGAAATTTCACCTTCTGAATTACGTGCACTGCTTGCCATCAGGAAACCATATTCAAAAGATATGAATAATTTTACATGAATAATAACATCTCATTGCAAGTGAAACAATAAACTAACAACTTGGAGTTCTATGATATCTACCATTTCTGAGATTTTCTCTTTGACCAGACTTTAAAGATCTTAACTTAGCAACAGATGAACTAACATACGCTCTGAATAATGAAAGAATCAAGAAAATCAAAATGCAGCAAACTTAACCACACAAGTAAGTTGTAACAGCAGGAGGAGAAAAATATATCCATGTACATACATGAAACTAGACAAGAAATCAATTGAAAAGTATATACCTGGATGAGGTAGTAGAAGATGCCGGGGCCCTCGAGGTCCTTGCTGGATTTAGGGAAGACGAGGTGGCCGGACGGAGAAGGAAGTGGCGGCGGATCTTGCAGGGAGGGAAGGCAGAAAACCGTAATGTTCTCCATCGTATTTCTTTCCTCCACATGAGCAGCGGCGGCGAGAGGAGTGAAGGGGCGTACCTGGTGCCGCGGATCTAGGGCTTGGAGAAGGCTGAGTCGAAACTTCAAAATGCACAGTCTATGCATCGATAGTATTTCAAAAGATAATAAGGTTCTTGCAAATGATCAAATTAATTTATATTCATCACAATATGCGTTATATGCGGACGATTACTAAATGTCACTGTAGCGTTAGCACGGGCAGATTACTAGTTACTGAATTCAAACAAAAAGCATATTTCTTAGACTAAGAAAGCTAAAGTTCTTTCAGGCGGCTTTGATTAGCATTAGTCCGCTACTTCTGCCATCAGTGTCCTCTCCTCCTCTCCTTCAAAGTAAATAATAGAAGAAAAATCAGAATCTGAAATTTTGTTCCTACGAATCACAGAGGGAATCGAATTGGTGGTGACAGGCCAAGAGATGATGCAGGTGCAACGAGACATCCATTAGCTGATGGGAATGAACGGTGAACTTGTTGAAATCAAACAGCTTTTGATGGGAATTTGCCCTAATCTTGCTGGATCTGTACCACATGCTGAAATTCCAAGAGGAAGACCTGCAAGTGTACCACCCTCAGTAATCCACTTCCAAGAGGAGCCCATCATATTAGGCAAGGCCCACCACATGTTGACATTCACCATGAGAGGCACTATCAAACCCCAATTACTGGTCAGAATTTCCAGCCACAGTTTGTGACCACAATCAGCCCATACCTGAGCAGCAGTACCCACCAACTTTTGTTCCAAATGAGTGGTTGCACCACACAAACCCTGGATTCCATGCCCAAAGGAATATGTATATGGGGCCACATGGGGGGCCCTCACACTATGCAGAGGCAGTAATCAGGGGATCAAGACTGGAGATTCCCTTGTTCTCTGGAGATGATGCCTTGGATTGGATTAAACAGTGTGAGAAATTCTTTGATATCTCAGGAACTCCACCTGATCAGTGGGTTAATTTGGCTGTAGCTCATTTGTATGGTAGGGCTGGAAGGTGGTACAGGGGAATTGGCAGATGATATCTTGGCCATTTTGGAAGCAGTAAAAAGATGGAGGCATTATTTCTTGGGTAGAACCATAGAAGACTAATTAGAACTGACCAACAGAGCCTCAAATATATCACTATTCAGAAACAGAAGGATTCAACAGAAGCTGTTGCTAAAACTGATGGAATTTGATTGTACAGTCAATATAAGAGGGAAGGAAAATGTGGCAGCTGATGCCTTGTCCAGAAGGGTTCACTCAGCACCTGAAGCAATGCTGGAATGCCATGTGATCACTCTGGTTGTGCCTGAATGGCTGCTGGAAATCAAAGACAGCTATGAAGTTGATGCAGTTTACCAACAATTGAAGACAACGTTACAAACAGAAACAGTACCAGGAGACCCTTACACCCTAGAATCTGAAATTCTAAAGTACAAAGGCAGAATCATGGTTGGCCAGAATGGAGAGATGAGAAAAAATATTCAATAGTTTCCACTCATCCAGATTTGGGGACATTCTAGAATTCAAGCTTCTTACCAGAGGATCAAAGAGACTGTTCTAGTGGCCTGGGCTTAAGAGGGATGTCAAAACTTGGGTCACTTGCGCCATTTGTCAAGTGTATCCTGGCCTACTTGATCCTTTAGCCATTCCTGATATGGCTTGGACTCATTTAACCATGATTTTGTGGAGGGGCTGCCTAAATCCAAAGGTATGGATGTAATATTGGTGGTAGTGGACAGGTTAACAAAGTATGCCCACTTCCTCCCTCTGTCCCATCCTTACACAGTTCAAGATGTAGTTGAAATTTTCATGAACAATATTCATAAACTACATGGAATGCCCATCTCTATAATCACTGATAGGGACAGAATCTTTACCAGCAACCTCTTCATCAAAATATTCACAAAATTGAATGTCTCACTGAAACTCAGTACAGCCCATCACCCATAGAAGAGAGAGTTAATCAATGCTTAGAGAATTACTTGAGGAGCATGGCACTCAAAGAACCCAGGAATTGGATGAATTGGCTGGCATTGGCTGAGCTGTGGTACAATAGCACATACCACTACTTTCCAAGCACTTTGTGGGTTTCATCCACCACAAATTGGAGAATTCTCAGTCCCATGCAATGTTTCAGAAGAGGCAAGGATAACTATTCAGAAAAAGGAAGAAATCCTAGCCAAACTGAAGGAGAGTCTGCAAGTGGCCCAAAACATAATCAAAATTGCTGATAGACTAAGGACAGAAAGAACATTTAACTCTGGGGACATGGTTTATCTGAAGATGCAACCATATCAACAAAATGCATTTGGGTTGATAAGTTCTTTGAAGCTCAGATCAAAGTTCTATGGTCCATTCAAAGTCCTGGAAAAAATTGGTAACATGGCTTACAGATTGCAATTGCCTGAGAACATCCTGTTTTCCATGTTAGACAGTTGAAGAGGCATGTGGGAACAGGGTGCCAGGATTGATGAAATAAGTCTAGTGCTGATTGGTCTTGGTCTTTGTGTGCTTTTGGGATGCTCTAGGACAGCATCTCCTTTTTGCTAGCATCTCCTTTTGCCTTTTAGACTAGCATCTAAGACTAGCATCTAGCATCTTTGATTAGCATATGTTTGGTTGCCCACTAGCCTATATATATGTAACACCAACCCCTTGGTTGGTATGGCTTGGAGTTAGTGAATGAAAGAAAACCAGAAAATTGCCCCATCTTGAGTGCTATCCTCTTTTCAATGAGAGTAACCATTGATATACTAACATCTGGTATCAGAGCCACATTTTTCTGTAGGCTAAACATCTCCTGTTCCACCCCTTCCCAAGCTCGGTTGAGCTCTCAGCTAGCAGCAGCACCGGTTGCACCTCCTTTCCCCTTTCCTTCCCCCTCACCACGCAGCAGCCTCCCGGAGGCGCGCCATGTCCGACGCTCGGTCTCGGCGCTTGGTCGCCTCGAGCACTCGGCGTCAGCAGGACGCTGAGCTCGCCGCAGCAGAAGAGCGCAGGCGAGCAACGGCTCAGACCGCTGCAGCAGCAGCGAGGGCGGCCAGATTGGCGGCAGCGGAGTTGGCAGCAGCCAGGGCGGAGGCGGAAGCAGAGGCGGCGGAAGATGCAGCACGTGCGGCGGAGGTAGAGGTTGAGACCTTGCGTAGCAGCATCAACGGCTCCATCGCCGGCGACATCACCGCCGACAGGGAGCCTGAGGAGCTGGCAAGAAGAAGGGCGTGGGAGCGGGCAGAGCGGTGGGCAGCAGCCCACCCCCCGGCGGCGGCGGTGACCCAAGGGACCGCGCGCCCGCCGACGGCGACCAGGCCGGGCGCAGGCGCGAAGGTAGCCCCCCTAGGAGACGCGGTATCGGCAGCCCACATGGGCGTGCGCGCGCCGGTTTTTCCCCTGACGAACGCGACGAGCACGACCTCAGGCGCGGCCCTCACGTCGACCCAGCGCTGGAGGAGATCCAGCAGCTGCGGGAGAGAGCTGCCCAGCTCGAGGCGGAGCTGGAGTTCAACCGCCGGTGCGGCAGTTGGGACGACGGAGAGTGCGACCTTCACAGGCGGTGCCGCTCTCCCTCCCCGGGCCGACACCACGGGGTCCAGGCTGTCGTCAGGGAAGTCGGCCCCGGCGGTGGGTGGCCTACCCTCACCAAGACCAACTACATAGAGTGGGCCGTGGTGATGAGGGTACGGCTCCAGGTGCGGCACATGTGGGAGGCAGTCCGGTACGGCGACGTCGACTACGACGAGGATCGACGGGCGCTAGATGTCCTCATCGCTGTAGTCTCACCCGAGATGCAGTTCTCGCTTTCCCAGAAGCGGACTGCCAAGGAGGCTTGGGACACCATCGCAGCGGCACGCATCGGCAGCGACCGCGCTCGCAAGTCCACACTGCAGGCACTCCGCAAGGAGTGGGAGAACCTGGCCTTCAAGCCAGGTGAGGATGTTGATGACTTTGCCCTTCGTCTCAACACTCTTTTGCAGAAGATGGTGCAGTACGGCGACAACACCTACGACGAGGAGAGAGCGGTCGAGAAGCTCTTCCGCTGCGTCCCAGAGAAGTACAGGCAGATCGCTCGCTCGATCGAGTCTCTGCTGGACCTCTCCACGATGTCGATCGAGGAGGCATTAGGCCGCCTCAAGGTCGTCGACGGTGATGAGCCACAGCCTCTCTCGGGGCCTATCACCATTGGCGGGAAGCTCCATCTCACTCGGGAGCAGTGGGAGGCCTCTCAGGGTGACGGGAAGAAGGGGGAGTCTTCTTCCTCGACAGGCGGCCACAAGCCGCGCAAGGCACGCGGAGGTGTCCAGCTGCGGTGGGCGCGAAGACGCACCGAGGGTGGCGCTCGCAGAGGCGTCCAGGGCGGCGCCGTCGGCAACCACAAGCCAGCACGAGACGACACCTGCCGCAACTGCGGCAAGCTTGGCCATTGGGCCAAAGACTATCGACAGCCACGACGCAGCCAGGCCCACGTTGCACAGGTGGAGGAGGAAGAGCCGGCTCTGCTCCTGGCACACGCAAGCATCGAGCTATCTCCAGCGGCACCAGCCGCAACAGCTTTCTTCCACCTCGACGAGCCGAAGGTACACGCCTTCCTCGGCAACAGCTCCAGCAACGACAAGGCTGATGGGTGGTACCTCGACACCGGCGCCACCCATCACATGACTGGCCGGCGGGAGTTCTTCACCGAGCTTGACTCCAGCGTCCGAGGCTCCGTCAAGTTTGGGGATGACTCCGGCGTGGAGATCAAAGACGTCGGCTCCATCACTTTCTCCGCCAAGTCCGGTGAGCACAGGCTGCTTACCGGAGTCTACTACATCCCCGCGTTGAAGAACTCTATCATCTGCGTGGGACAGCTGGATGAAAACGGCTCACGCGTGCTGGTCGAGCACGGAGTCATGAGAATCTGGGATCGCCGTCGCCGCCTCCTTGCCAAGGTAACCAGAGGCACTAATCGACTCTACATCCTCGGCGCGCAGGTGGCACAGCCAGTTTGCCTCATCGCTCGTCGGGACGACGAGGCGTGGCAGTGGCACGAGCGCTTCGGGCACCTCCACTTCGAGGCCCTGAAGCGGCTCAGTGCCAAGGAGATGGTGTGAGGCCTACCATGCCTTGACCACGTTGAGCAGCTTTGCGACGTCTGCGTCCTAACAAAGCAGAGGCGGCTCCCCTTTCCTCAGCAGACGAGCTTTCGAGCCAAGGAGCGGCTCGAGCTCGTGCATGGGGACTTGTGTGGCCTAGTGACACCGGCCACACCAGGAGGACGACGTTACTTCCTACTGCTCGTCGACGACCTCTCCCGCTACATGTGGGCGATGGTCCTCGGCAGCAAGGGAGAGGCTGCGGACGCCATCAGGTGTGCGCAGGCTGCTGCGGAGGCGGAGTGCGGCCGCAAGTTGCGCGTATTGCGCACCGACAACGGCGGTGAATTCACGGCGGCTGAATTCGCGTCGTACTGCGCTGATAAGGGCATTCAGTGCCACTACACCGCGCCGTACAGCCCGCAGCAGAACGGCGTCGTCGAGCGGCGCAACCAGACGGTTGTGGGGATGGCTCGGGCTCTCCTCAAGCAGAGGGGGATGCCGGCCACCTTTTGGGGAGAGGCGGTGGTGACGGCCGTCTACATCCTCAACCGCTCGCCTACCAAGACCCTCGATGGCGTGACACCGTACGGGGCTTGTCATGGGCGCAAGCCGGCGGTCTCCCACCTGCGGGTCTTTGGCTGCCTCGCGTTCACCAAGGAGCTTGGCCATATCGGCAAGCTCGACGATAGGAGCACCCCAGGGGTGTTCATCGGCTACGCGGAGGGCTCGAAGGTCTACCGCATCCTCGACCCGGAGACACAGCGTGTGCGCACGGCGCGCGACGTAGTGTTCGACGAAGGGCGAGGGTGGGTATGGGACAAGGCGGTGGACGATGGCTCGACCTTGACGTACGACAACTTCACTGTCGAGTACGTCTACTTCGAGGGAGTTGGGGGAGTAGGCAGCTCTTCTTCACCGAGCGTGTCTACCCCAGTCTCCGAGCTTCCACCGACTCCGGCAGCGACACACTCTCGAGCTACGACTTCGGCTGCGACGAACTCTTCGCCGACACCACAACAGCCGATGATCCCACGCGCTCCAGCACCTACAGCCACTCCTCCGGGCACGCCTACTCCGACACCAGCTCATGTTGAGCACAGCCCGGTGGAGTTCGCTACTCCGCTCTCCCACGACGGGGAGCGCATCGACGCGTACCACGACGGCGAGCAGCTACGGTACCGTACGATGGAGGACCTTCTCAGCGATCAGCCGGTGCCGGGACTGGTGCCTCGCGAATTGGAGGGGCAATTGCACCTTGCGTGCGACGACGGTGAGCCCCGGTCTTTCGCAGAGGCCGAGAAACACGCGGCATGGCATGCCGCGATGCAATCGGCGATGGACGCGGTTCAGGAGAACCGCACCTGGGAGCTTGCTGACCTCCCTCGTGATCACCGCGTGATCACCCTTAAGTGGGTGTTCAAGCTGAAGAGGGATGAAGCCGGCGCCATTGTCAAGCACAAGGCTCGCTTGGTGGCACGCGGTTTCATGCAGCAAGAGGGGATTGACTACGACGATGCCTTCGCTCCCGTGGCACGGATGGAGTCCGTGCGACTCCTTCTTGTGCTGGCTGCTCAGGAAGGCTGGGGCGTCCATCACATGGACGTCAAGTTGGCGTTTCTGAACGGCGACTTGAAGGAGGAAGTCTACGTGCACCAGCCGCCGGGTTTTGTGATCACCGGCAAGGAGGGCAAGGTGCTACGCCTGCACAAGGCCCTCTACGGCTTGCGGCAGGCACCGAGGGCGTGGAATGCCAAGTTGGATTCCACGCTCAAGAGGATGGGCTTCGAGCAAAGCCCGCACGAGGCGGCCATCTACCGGCGGGGCAATGGAGGACATGTCTTGCTGGTGGGTGTCTATGTCGACGACTTGGTGATCACTGGCACCAAGGATGCGGAGGTGGCGGCGTTCAAGGAGGAGATGAAGGCCACCTTCCAGATGAGTGATCTGGGGTCTCTCTCCTTCTACCTGGGGATCGAGGTGCACCAGGACGACTCCGGGATCACGCTTCGACAGACCGCCTACGCCAAGCGCGTCGTTGAGCTGGCTGGGCTCACCGATTGCAACCCAGCCCTCACTCTGATGGAGGAGAGACTGAAGCTGAGCCGCAATAGCACGACGGAGGAGGTGGATGCTACACAGTACCAACATCTTGTGGGGAGCCTTCGCTACCTCACCCACACACGGCCGGACTTGGCTTTCTCCGTCGGCTACGTCAGTCGGTTCATGCAGCGACCGACGACGGAGCACCAGCAGGCTGTAAAGAGGATCATCCGCTACGTTGCGGGGACTCTCGACCACGGTCTCCACTACCCGAGGTGTCCTGGCAAGGCACACTTCGTCGGGTACAGCGACAGTGACCACGCCGACGACATCGATACCAGCAAGAGCACGAGTGGGATTCTCTTCTTCCTTGGCGAGTGCCTCGTTAGCTGGCAGTCGGTCAAGCAACAGGTGGTGGCCCTGTCCAGCTGCGAGGCCGAGTACATAGCGGCCTCCTCTGCTTCGACCCAGGCGCTCTGGCTTGCTCGACTGCTTGGTGATCTCCTCAGCAGAGACACTGGAGCGGTGGAGCTCAGGGTGGACAGCAAGTCCACTCTGGCCCTGGCAAAGAACCCCGTTTTTCATGAACGGAGCAAACACATCCGGGTGAGGTACCACTTCATCCGAGGCTGCTTGGAGGAAGGGAGCATCAAGGCGAGCTACATCAACACCAAGGACCAGCTTGCGGACTTGCTCACCAAGCCTCTTGGGAGGATCAAGTTCCTTGAGCTTTGCTCCAGGACCGGAGGTTCAACTGTCCCACAAGACGACGCACAAGACTTACGGGGAGAATGATGGAATAAGTCTAGTGCTGATTGGTCTTGGTCTTTGTGTGCTTTTGGGATGCTCTAGGACAACATCTCCTTTTTGCTAGCATCTCCTTTTGCCTTTTAGACTAGCATCTAAGACTAGCATCTTAGACTAGCATCTAGCATCTTTGATTAGCATATGCTTGGCTGCCCACTAGCCTATATATATGTAACACCAACCCCTTGGTTGGTATGGCTTGGAGTTAGTGAATGAAAGAAAACCAAAAAATTGCCCAATCTTGAGTATCATCCTCTTTTCAATGAGAGTAACCATTGATATACTAACAAGGATTACCCTTGGTGGATGAAGAAGGACGAATCAAGACTGAGCCTTTTGCTGTTTTGGACAGGAGAGTAGTCCCTAGAAGAGGAGAACTCGTAGTGCAATGGTTGATTCATTGGCAGAATTTGGATCCTCTAGAAGCCACCTGGGAAGAAGCCTCATTTATCTGGAAGACATTTCCAAAATCCCATCCTTGAGGACAAGGATGAACTTGAGGGGAGGGTATTGTCACTACCAAAATTCAGAGGCATTATGAAGATAAGACTTGAGCTATGTAACGTTTGGAGAGGCATTGTGAAGATCTGACGGTGCAGATGGAGTGGGACCAGATCAACGAAACGAAACGCTGGATAACGGTTGGCGGGACCACTGTTTATCGTCACCATTTTGTCAGCTAGTGTTTTGTGTTCAGAGTTATGATGTAATAGCTGAATTAACTGAGCAGCTAATCCAAACTTGCTGTAATCTGTGATTTAGCCAGGACTATATCTATGTAGCCTGAGCTCAGAAGTAAAGTAAGAACAAAATAGCATATTCCTAGTCGTAGTTGGCAGATTCAGAACCCTCGCTAGTTACTTTCCCCATTTCCAGATCTGAAATCTCTGAAATTTTGGTATTACGAATCCATTTCTACCCAGGGTCGTGACACTATTATCCACAGGTTTTAGTACGTACCACAAAATAAATCACTGAAGCGGTTTTTAATATTCGACGAGGTCTGTGCACTTACCATCCGGGGAGGAGGAGCTGGAGCAGCTCATCCTCCGGGGATCCGGCAGAGAGCAGGGAAAGGGAGGCAGGGGCGAAGGGCGCCGCAGGGTCCCGGGAGGCGGCTGGGGTATGGCGGATCAGCGCTGGATGGGCAGTGGAGCGGTCGTGTGGGTTGGGGTTGGCGGCGGCTGGGTGGGAGCAGCCAAGCAAGGAAGGGAGAGCCTAAACCCCCGCACGCCTTTGTCTCTCTCTCTCAAATTGGGCGTGCGTGTGTAATTGTGTAGTACTACTGGGATAGTTAGGCTGTGGAATAAGTTTATTTGAGGTCCCTTAACTTTACACCGAATATGATTTTCATCCTTGAACCCAAAAAATAAATACAACCGGTCCCTGAACTGTTAAAACCGGTGCAAACGAGGTCTCTCGATGGTTTGAAAGACGGTTTTGGCTGATGTGGCGTCTATGTGGCTGGTTTGACTAGGTATTTGTCCCACGTGACATTGATGTGGTGCTTACGTGGCAATTCGATCCTGGAAAAATAATAAAAAATGTGGGTCCACATGTCAGCTACACAAAAAATAATTTAAAAATAGTGGGGCCCACGTGGGCCTCACATGTCATTCCCTTTCCCCTCTCTTTTCTTTCTCATCCTTACTCCTCCCTTCTTTCCTCTCCCCTTTATTCATCGTCTCTTCCCGAGCGACGAACGAGCGGGTGGGTGGCGAGGAGAACGGCGGAGCAGGAAAGCGAGGCAGGCGGCAGACGGAGCGAACAGACGGCTGGTGGCGACCTTGGCGAGGCTAGTGAGGCATGTGCATTGCGCTGCGCACGAGGAGACGAGGAGAGAGAGAGCAATCGAGTCGAACCCGTTCGCTCGCGTGGGCTGCATGTGTCAGTCACTCGCATTGCGGCGACGGCAGCGATGGTGGCGACATGCAACCCACGAAACCCTAGGCACCGGGGGGCCATCCTCGCCGTGGTCACGCCCTTCCTCACCTTCGCCGGCTACCTTAGGCTTCGTCCCGTCGACCGCGCGTGGTGCCTCTATGTAACATCCTGAAAATCCGTAATAATAAAAATCACTAAAATTTTGAACTTTTGAAACTTTTGCATCATGCCGGATGTTGTGGTTGCTATTGTTTGCCAAAATGTAAATTGTCACAACGAGAAATCAAATTGAAGGTAAATATCTAGGTAATAAATACAATTTATAAGAATACATTATTATTTATTTGCGCATGCGATAACAAGCCAAATATAGAACAGGATAATTATTAAGTTCATGTAATATAAATTACAGATCCAGTACTAGATTATTGAACCATGTCGATAGCTCGGTCTCATGGGAATGCCAGGATTAAACTCTGAGTACCTAGACATAAACACACTACATGCAATGACGATCATCTGAACTGTATCACATGAAATGATAAGCCCTTCGGAATATCTCATGAAATGCAAGTACACATGAAATGATAATCATTCAAATGAACTAAGCCCTAGGTATAAAATAGAATTATGGAGTATTTAATTCGATATGTAGACCAATACTGCACCAAGTTCCAAATTGCATTGGGAGATTGTAATTAAATAGATTAAAACTGTTCGTGTAAAATACATTACCATACAAATAAGTTTAACCAATGTGCTATTACATTAACAAAGGTCACCTTAGAATATTTTCATTAGTTTTAGAAATATCAAGAGCCTCCAAAATTATCTAGACTAATTTTGGGATTTAACCTCATTTGAATAATGCAATAAAAATATATTGGTGCCATCACAACTTTTGGGTAAAATTTAGACTTTTGGACACTAAATATTAAATTTGGTTGCCTAGAAAATTTACGGATTAAACTCTCCTCTTTTTTCTATTTAAAATTTCTCCCTAGACCCTAAAAAGGAAAACCGGCTAAATGAATAATTAGAGACATAAATTGAAAGTAAAGTTTGGGGAAAGTTTGTAGTAAAGAAAATGTTCTACATAAATGTCATGAATTTATTTGGTAATATAAATTTAAATTTAAATAGCTAATCCTATATATATATATATATATATATATATATATATAATTAGCTACATATAGATATATATATATAAATGTAAATATATAAATAGGGGTGAAATAAAATCGTGGGTAAAATTTTTAGGGTGAAATGATACAAATATTGAGCAAAGTTCAATTGTGTGAAAATTTGAATTTTTGGACGAATTTTAAATAGGAAATCAACTCAAATTTTCAAAAATCGGAATCTTCACTGTTCATTGTCCGCCAAGTGTTCGATTGTGACCCCTAGCTGTCCCGTCGCCTCTGCCGCGCCGCGCCTAGCCGCGCCCTCGCGCCCCGCGCCACCTCGCTGCCGCGCCGCGCCTAGCCGCGCTGCCGCCTGCCGCGCGCCGCGCGCCGTCCCCTCCGCGCTCCTCCCCGCGCCGGTATAAATTCCCCTCCCCCCGAGCCCTCTCCTTCCTCCCCTGCACCGCCCTCTCGCCCTCCCCTTTTCCCCCCAATTTTCCCCCTTCTTCTTGTCCCTCTCCGCCGAGCCGCCGCCCTGCTGCCATGCGCTGTCGCCGCTGTGTTGCGCCGCCGTGCCGCGCCCCGGGTAAGCGCCGCCTGCTAGTGAAGCCGAGAGAGAGGCCGAGAGATAGAGGCAGCGGAGAGAGAGAAGCCGGCGAGCTCACCGTGGGTAGGCCGTCCCGGAGCTCGTCCTAGCCAACCCGTAGGTGGAATCGAACCCCTAGCACCCGTATAGGCTTCCGCACCCATCAATTTGGTCGGAGACCATCTCTACTGCTCTGGCCCCGTGAAGCCGAGGTCGGCCATGGCGTCGCCATATGGCGCCATGCGCCCCGGTCCCTCCGCGCGCCGCCGTCGCCGGCGGTGGGTCGCGGGAGCTTCGCCGCGCCTCCCCTGGGCGCCGCCGTGCTGGCCTCGCGCCGTCCCGGCCGTGCCTCACCGAGCCGCTCGCGCTACTGCCGCTCGGCTGGAGGTAGAAGAAGGTAGGAGAGAGAGCAGAAAAGGGAGGAAAAAGAAAATGAGAGAGCAGGAGAGAAAAGAATAAAAGGAAAGAAAGAAAAGAAAAAGAATAGAGAGAAAAAGAATAAAATAAATAAAAGTAAAGGGAAATTTAGGAAATCGCAAAATTTAAATTATATATAGATATTATATATATACACATGTTAGATTATCTCAAAATACCAATTTGGGAAATCGGTAAATCCGTCCTCGGTTAAATTTCTAGAAAATAAATCGGAATTATTTAGTAAATTGAGATTATTCACTAAATTGGTTATTTATTTAATGGGTTATTTATTCAGCTAATTATTTAGATATTTATTCATTAAGTTATATAAATACGTATATATTAATCGGAGGATTAGTCGTCGGCTATTTTTGAAAATTCCTATATAATAAATTATGATTATTTATTTAATCGGTGACTTATTTAGGTATTTGGTCTATTAATTATCTATTCAGTTTTCACTCGTTAATTTATCCACTTAGTTATTCTTTGCGGTTATTTAGTCATTCATTTATTCATTAGGGTTAATTATTAAATCGGAATCTAATCTATTCGGAAAAACGTAAATTAAAATATGTTAATACTTTAATCGGTTAACGCAAATATATTAGGACAAAATGGATTAAAAATAAATAAATTAGGAACAGTACCTTTTCACAATTTCTCAAATTAATTCAAATTTGAATCTTTGAACAATCATAACTTATTCATTTTAGCTCCGATTTGAGTGAGACTTGAACCTAAATTCGTCTAAATTCATAAGCTTTCCAATAGTATATAATTCACTATTTAATAAAATATATTTATATCTATAAAATAATTAATATCAAATGATTAGATAATGGTCACCCTAAAAGTGTGGTAATAAATAAAAATGGTCATTGTACAGTAAACTAGGTAAGAGAAGATTCTTTTTTGACATGTTCTATTATCTTGGAAACCATGTAAACTAATTAGAAGTATTGTTTCAAATTAATTAAAGCATGGAAAATACTAGTGCCACTTATTAAACTATGTCCAAATATGATTAAATCACTTATACAAATTAATAAATGTCATATCGTATAGAGTAGTGTATATATAATTTGGTTGTACCCACTAAAATGTAAATTATGCGATAGAATATCTAAGATAGATAAAATAGTCATTATAAATCTTGACCTCATATAATAGTAGCCCAACTATGGATTAGGATTATGCATTGTAAAATTATGTAATAAGATAATCTGCACATCTAATATTATCAACCTCACAAATCTAACATATAGAGCTTGGATAATTATTAACCTTTTATAATGTCAGGTAAAATCTATCCATAATTAAAATAATGGCTCTATTGATAAAATAATCGAATAACTCGTCAAAGTGATTCATTGATCCGACATTAATACTATGACCGTTGTATTTAGATAGAAGCGAGTAGTTGAGCAGCCCTAGTGCGACTCCAACATTTATATTGTTTGCGCATGTTTGATTGTAGGTTGAATATTGGTTTTTCTCGCGTATGATAGTATTGGTATATCAATTAGTCGTGAGGCAACGTGTGCAGCTTCTAAGAGGTGAAGGTTGATCAAGATTATAGAGTAAGGGCCATCTTGAGCAGGCAAGTCATCACTAATCCTTGAACATATTGATCCCAAATTGCGAATTTACTTTGTTTACAAATAAAATTGCATGCGATGATGAATATCCTAGTTGTTATTATGCCATACCTTTGACTATTGTTTACCTTATTTCCTTGTACCCATAAATACGTGTGAATCCCTAGTCATTTATGACAAATGTTTAGTAATGCTAATTTAGATTCATGCCTTCTCATATTTATTAAATGCTATATGCTTGGGCAATTACCTTAGGAAAGGTAATTGATATGCGGCATGTGGAGACATGAGTGCCACATTACCATGACAGTGATGACATGCTTTGTGAAAGGAAAATAAAACTAAACAACTGTTTTCAACTGGGGCGGCTGGGTGACTTGGGTCGTGTCCGGTAAAGGCTAGTGCCGTCCCTGGTCAGTTAAGGACCGAGCCATGAAGCTAAGCATGAAACAACCCCCGTACAACCGTACTTCTCGAATGGGCATAGACCTAGCGGAGTAAATAGCCGAGTGGAGGCAGTATCCCTTCATAGTGGTCTTCTTGATGTGTATGAGAGGCGGGGCCTACGGTGGAGTAGCCACTGGTAGGACCGCCACGTGTAAACCTAAACTTAATTATAACTTAATGCATGTGTGAGTCTTCCCTTCCCGGGAGTGCCAGAACTACTCTCACTGCTAGAAACCGTGTACGCCTAGAGTGCATGAGGATGCAAGTTCATGGAGCGGGTACTGCCAATGTGAGGTTATTGAAAGGCTTTACTCTGACGCGTCTCATTCATTGGGACTTCGGCTCATGTGTTGGGCAAGTCACGGAATACGGGCTCATTCATTGGGACTTCGGCTCATGTGTTAGGCAAGTCACGGAATACGGGTAAAGTGTACATCCACCGCAGTGTGAGTAAATCAAATTTATTCGAATAGCCGTGCTCGCGGTTATTGAGCATCGGGACATGTATTACACTTGGCTAGACTCTAAATTCTTAAACTAATTGGGATGGGTATGCATAATGACTTTTATGTGCTGGTGGTTCAACTTCTCGAGAAGCTGAGAAGGGGTAGGCCCCAGAAAACCATGACGATACAATGGCGGGAAGCTATCCTTGGGATCACAATGAATGATGGACAGAACCGTCGTTGATTAATGAACTATGGTATTAAAATTTGATTAGTCTATGCTAGGTCTTAGGCTTGTGAAAAGATTTACAAAACTTGCTTTACACAAAAAGAACCGGAAGCCATCCTTGAAATACCTTCTATCATGTGCATTTTTGTGTGGTGGCTTGCTGAGTGCTTTTATACTCATTGTTGCTCTATATATATCTTTTAGCAGAGTGCTTGAAGAGAATCCCTTGTTAGTACGCTTGCGTACCTAACAAGATGATCGGAGTGCGGTCCCGTTCTAGGTCTCGTTCCCCAGTCGACTGCTTGTGGCATGTCAACCGGGCCCTTGTATTGTTTTGTCTTCCGCTGTTGTTCTTTGATAGTTGTTGGCCTGCCTGGCCCTAATGTAAGCACTTAACCCCTTTAGCCTGAATTCATCCGTGATATGTTGTGATTCGGCTATGTATGTGTGTACCAACTACTGATCCAGGGATTGATACGGATAAACACATAGGATTTCCGATTTCCAAAATCGAGGGTCTACACTCTACTATCGCCGTGTCAGCCATGCCCCGTCGCCCTTCTCATGGCTGATGCCCTGCCGCCGAGGAGAACCCCAAGGTGCAACGCAGGAACATGGGGTTTGCGCTCCCGTTGCAGGAGCTGAGGCGGCACTACCTCGTGGAGTCGTAGGAGCATGGGCATGCGTGTCTCCTTCACCTTGGCAACGAGCGCGACGCTGGCGATAGGGGCGAGGCGCAACATCTAGGGGCAGTTGCCGAGGCTAAGCGCGCCGTCGAGGAAGCAGCGGTTGAGGTAGGCAACGGCGAGCGCGGCCATGAGCACTGAGAAGTAGAGCCTCGCGACGGCGCGTAGCGCCCACCCGACAACCGTCTCCTAGGCAGACACCCCAACGTAGTCTTTGTCGTCGACAGCGGCAGCGAGCCACACCGCCTCCTATTTCTCCCTGAGCGCGTAGCCGGTGTCCCAGATGATGGAGACACCATCAAAGAGGGAAGGCGCCGGCGAGGTCGCCGCCCGCCTCGCTCGCCTGCTCCGCCGTTCTCCTCGTCGCCCACTTGCCCGTCCGCCACCCAGGAAGAGACGATGAAGAGAGGGAAGAGGGAAGAATAGAGGAGTAAGGATGAGGAAGAAGAGAGAGAGAGGGGAGAGGGAATGACATATGGGGCCCACATGGACCCCACCATTTTTTAATTATTTACATGTGGGCCCACAGTTTTTATTATTTTTCTAGGATCGAATTGCCACATAAGTGTCACGTCAATGCCATGTGGGATGAAGACCTAGTCAAACCAGCCACGTAGGTGCCACGTCAGCGAAAACTGCCTTCCGAACCTCGTTTTCACCGGCTTTGACAGTTCAGGGACCGATTGTATCTTGTTTTTGGGTTTAAGGATGAAAATCAGATTTGGTGTAAAGTTAAGGGACCTCAAATGAACTTATTCCTTAGGCTGTAGATGCTCAAGCCCAACTTGCATTTACCGAACGGGAGCTGGGCCTTTGGACTTGGGCTGCAATATGTGAAAAGCTTTTCTAGAAGGAAATAAGTTCACTTTAGGTCCCTCATCTTGACGCCGAGTTTGAATTATATCCCTGAACCGTAATACCAGATATAACACATCCCTCAACTAGTGTACCTGATGACGCTCTCTCGCGTGGCCCGATCTTTTGGTGATGGGATAACTTTTGCTTTGATCGACTGCTTGAACTTACCATCAAAAGAAGGCATGATAAATTTTACCTTAGATAAAGGATCATCTTTGTTCCTAACTCGACGTCGTCTTCTATTTTCAACACTCTCCTCTTCCTCCTCATCATCAGCAATAGATTGCTCTTCGTCTTCATCGTCAGATCTTTGGTGTCGATGAGCAGTGGCACCTGTACCTTCTTCACCTGCAACCTCAAGTAAACCAATGGGTCGCACAATATTTTTCATGCCCAATATTCATATTCTGGATATTTTCAGTTAACTGTTTATGTGATTGATTTATTTTCTCAATTTGATCCACTACTTTCACCAGACTTTCACTTAAGGTTTTTAAATGTTTATCTTTGCCTTCCTTGTATGATTGACTATTGTGCATCAACTTCATACCAATTTTTCATGTCTTTCAGTTTATGCCCCAGATTCTCTAATGTTGGTTCGTCGGAATTTGTACCTGACATCGCTAGCAAGGAAAAGAAACTCACAAGAAAGTGTTAGTTCCTAACAACCTATAGATATGTGGAGCTTCTGAAGGCACTCAACACTTAATCACATACCAAATTCTTATAATATTCTCAAAGAATGCAAAAAATAGATCAATCACCGTGCACTACTACAAAAACTCTCATAGGTATCGACATTATAGGTGCCGGTTCATTTAAAACCGGTACCTTTAAGCAATATAGGTATCGGTTCTAAGGAAAAACCGGTACCAATACTATAGGTGTCGGTTTTTTAATAGAACCGGCACCTATATTTATATTATAGGTGTCGGTTCTAAAGAAAAACCGGCACCTATACTAACCGGCACCTATATTTATATTATAGGTGTCGGTTCTATTAAAAAACCGGCACCTATAGTATAGGTGCCGGTTTTTCTTTAGAATCGACACCTATAATATAAATATAGGTGCCGGTTCTATTAAAAAACCGACACCTATTAAAAAAACCGGCCGGACGCACAGAGGCGCGCGCGACCGCATCCACACGCCGATCCTTATCCGATCGGACCGATCCACACGACGCCGCATCGCTCTCACCACACACACTCTCTCTCTCTCTCGCCCCTCCGTCCTCTCCCTTTGCCTCTCTCGCCCCTCCTCTCCCTTTGCCTCTCTCGCCCCAGATCTGGTGGAGATGGCCGGCGGATGACGGAGGAGTGGCGGCGGCCGACGGAGGACGCGGCGGCCGGCCCGTCTGGGCGTGGAGCCAGGCGAGGTAGCGGCGGCAACGATGGTGGCGTGGAGGCGGCGGAGCCAGCCCCCTCTCTCTCCCGGCGGCCCTGGACGGTGAGGAGGAGCACGGCGCGGCGTGGCGGAGGAGGAGGCGGCGGAGGAGGAGGCGGCGGCGCACGGAGGCAGAGGAGGAGGCGGCGGCGGCGGAGGCGGAGGAGGAGGCTCGCCGGCCAGCCCCCTCTCTCTCTCGGCCGTCTCTCTCCAGATCTGGAGAGTCCAGCGGCAGAGGAGGCGCCGGAGGAGGCGGTGGAGGCGGCGGACCTAGTGGCGGCGGCGGCGGTGGAGATGGCCGGCGATGGAGGCGGTGGACCTGGTGGCGACGAACCGGGCGAGGTGGCGGCCGGCCAACGGTGAGAATTCGGGATTTTTTTTCTTTTTTTTTTGATTTGTTCAAAACAATAGGTGCCGGTTCTAGATCCGGCACCTATGCCCGGGAGGCATAGGTGCCGACCAATTGGTGCCGGGACCAAAACCGGCACCTATAGGGTCTTTGGAACCGGCACCAATAAGCATTTTTGTAGTAGTGGTGGTTGGTTCATGGCACAATGACACGTTGTGAGTGGAGCGATTGCAAAGCCGGACCTATCAAGGTTAATAATATGTGGATCTTGGTAGGTTTAACTATATCATAAGGAATAGCAAAAGTCAAACAAATTGGCGAAATTGAATAATAGTCCAAAGTACTTAGTCAAAGTTGCTGGCCCAGCCTAGACTCAATTCTAGCTCAAGAAAGCAAATGATCAACACTCGGACTAGTAATAACCCGATTTTATCACACAGCTCTCTCCAAGAAAACCAACAATCTAGAAGAAAATATTCTCACTTTCTTTTTCTGATTTTTTCCTCTTCTTTTTTAATATTTTTTTCTTTTTTATGATTTTTTGATGTGGCTTTTCTTTTTATATATATACTAGAAAAAATGTCCGTGCGTTGCAACGGGAAGAAAAGACGAGAAAATTGAGAAAAAATTAAGAAAGATTTATATTATGTAATTAATTAAAATACAAAATTTTCGGAATACTTGGGTATTTCTAAGTAGGTAGGTGTGAGAAATAAAATTACATGACTGGATTTAATTTTTGTTAAATTATCCATGATTAATTACACTCTCTGAAATTTTCTCATTTTTAGAGGTCAATTGCTAATTTTAATAATACAAATATCATTTTAATATTTATTTAAATAAAAATCTAAATAAAAACCTTCATTTTTCTTTGGGTCAAGTTCAGCACAACAAGCAACTGAAAGTCTAATTGACATTCTCTGTCGGCTCACTTTCCTCTATTCTTCTCTCCTTCGCCTCAGCCCACAAATGTACGTTCGGCCAAGTAAAAAAGGAAAGTCTAATTAGTCTTCCTAACATACAAAAATTAGGGACATAACTTTTTATGTAGTTATAAGATATGAGCACCTTTCTGCGATGGACTGACTAAAAAAATTCCACGTGGAGACCAGGGAAGCAAACACAGGCTGCGCATGGAAATTAACAAGATATACACGATCCTGTTGCATGCATGCCTCGGTCACAGGAGAAGAAAAAAAGGATGGATACCTCCTGTTGAGGAAAATCAGGAGATCGTATGGTCTGTGGAAATTGATCGACAACAGAAAGTTCCTTTTTTTTTGTAAGGGAGAACCGAGATGCAGGTCACTCGAACAGATCACGGGGGATAACAGATCTTTTCCTAATTATCTGACACACATGCAAACGAACAGGATCGATCGTGGCAAATTCCTCAGCAAACCATATTTTCTCTCAAACAGATCTGCTACTCAAACAACAGTGCGACTTTATCTTCGCGGCAGCAGAACTGTGACTTCTCGACAGAACAAAACTACGGCCTCAAAACAGTTCTAGACCAACGTACAAACCACACGTGCAAAAACTCAAAACCATGAGTAATCTAGGGCTAGAACCAGCACTAACACGACGAGGGACGAAAATTCAATAAAGCAAATTGAATGATAATTGCAAGGCACAAATCTATGGTTTGGCAAACGGAAAAGTGATGTGGCGGTACAGTGGATGATGGGATGAAAAACAAATTACGAAACTAAAATCCTCATCAGCAACTGAGGCTCTGATACCAACTAATGACGTTTTCTCTCGTGGCTCGATCTTCTGGTGTGGGGATAACTCTCGCTTTGATCAAGTGCGATGTTTGCGACATGGCTACCAACCAGAACCAGTACAGGACGCCATGCAATCTCTACACCACAAACGATGTCATACCAACTGTGACGCGCGGTTGATGATCCCTACAATGCAAACGAGAGAACACAGTAAGAACAAGATAAGATGCAATCTAAATATTGCGAATAGGTAATTAAGCACAAAGGAATAGTTACGATTGAAGTGGTAGATCTAATCGACCCGGCAAATCAACACACCAACTATTGGGGGCTCTGAATCTTTAATCACCGACCTATCGAGCGAGGACTAGAAACAAGGTGAATGGCACTTGGCAAAATTCAACTAAATAGAACCTAAGTATTCTAGAGGTGTACATAGACATTTACAGAGGAAAATAGAGCTAGGGTTAGGTGCTGGTTCGTGGAGGTGGAGGGAGACACTTCTGAGATGGGCCTAGTCTATTACAAGGCCCAAGGCCCAAGTTTGGTTTCAGCAACAGCATTGTCTTGTTTTGACGATTTTAGTTGACTTGAGATGAATTTGGATATGAGACCAGATGCGTTTGAAAGGTGATGAGATAAGCTTTTCAACAAGTCCAAGATCAACCAAATCGGAGTTGGCATGAAGGCGCTAGGTTCATTTGAAGTCAATGTTGTCTTCGGAGGTCGAACTGGACTTCGAGTTATCATTGTAACTTGCGGAGTTATGCGCACATCCGATGAAGTGATGTCCTCATCAGTACCGAGATCATAGGCAGTATAGTACTCAGTTTTAGTTGACTTGGAAAGTGGAACCCACGTGTCTAAGTTTGTTTCTTCTTTCTCACCTCTTGCCATATCGTGTCCCTCACCTCCTCCACCTACGGCATCCTCCACATCATCAATTAATCTCAAGCCAGCGGTATATTTTGCCGACACGTGGTGTCGGTGACATGGGCCCGGGGGTATCGAGACCGAAGAGAAGGGCGGCCACAAGGATCCACGTGGCCCGTTCCCCCGGAGGGGTCGGGCCCGAGGGTGATGTGGCGGCTGCCCTCCCGTTTCTGCCCCGAGCCCCTGTGGCTTTGGTGCCACGTGTGCAGGTTAGGTGAGCACGGCGGAGCTCACCTAACCACATTTATGGCGGTTCGGATAGGCACACCACGCTGCATTTAATGCGGTATGGCACGTGCGCATCTGGTCCGTGACCGGTCACAGCGAGTGACCGGTCGCAGACCGGTCAGATCGCGGGTTAGGTGGCGCCACGCGGTCTGCTGCACGCCTCGCCCCGTCCCGTCGGAATTATGAGAGCCCTCTGTCTCTCGTCTCTCAGCCGGAGTTGGTATGTGTTAACAGCAGATTTTCGTAATCTACTTGGAGAGGAAAGAGAAAACCGATGCAGAGAAGAAGGGTTAAGTTAGGATCGGACCAGGTCTCATATTGGACTCGGTGAGCGTATCGGACTGGAAGAGGCGCTAGCAGGAAGAGCATATCGGCCAATGCGGATTCAATGTGGTTATTGGCCGATAGAGCCAGAAAGTTGATAGAGTTAGCATGGGCCTGGTCTGGGTTTGAGATAAGCTTCAAGGAAGTTGTCAAATAGAGATAAGGCTCGGTTTTAGGCAATTGTATCTTGTAGATTAAGTAGGTTTAGATCTAATCTTTGGCAAGAGTATGTCGCAAAGATTTGTTTGTTAGTTAGAGATAAGATCGTGTCCTACATGGACCATGTTGTAATCTCGGATATAAATATCTCAGTAGTTTGTACATAGAGACTCTCAATTCTCACAGAATCAATCAAATACAATATATTTTTGGCGCATCGCCAACCCTCGCAAGAGGTTTGTCTTCGGCGAGTTCTTGCTTCCCCAGAGCAGAGGTAAGAACTCGTACTCGACGATCTACATCGTCAGGGCTAGCGTGTCGCTTTAGGCACGTTAAGCCCTGATGATGTGATCGTCGTCTATCATGTTTTAGCTAATCTTGGCATGACTTTCTAATTCCATCTCGCCAGCGGTTAACTTGTTTTAGGGTCTATTGCCGACGATGATTTAATTAGCTTGCTCGTCTAGATTATCTAAAGCATTTACCATCCCCAAAAGCGATCGACGGCTTGATTTTCTTTGTGTTAATCCTCGATCTACACTTTGAGTTGCTATCGACCTTAGTCGTTCTTCGAAGTTTAATTCAAAGCCTGTCTTTGATCGTAATTAAGGATAGTACCGGGGTTTCAGCCGGTCTTACCTAATGCATGTGATCATTTATGTTTTTGCATGTATTTGCCACTTGTATAAGCAAATCAATAAGTATAAGTATGTTTATTGCAGAATAATTTTAAGATTCTTTTGTGTTTAATATATTTATATTGGCTGATTAGCTTGTATAAGTTTGCACTAGAGTATTAGCTAGTGTATCTATCTTTAAGCATCCCTCATCGGCCGATTCCATTAAATCACCATGAACATGTTAGCAAAGGCCGATGAGGTTAGATCTGTTTATTGTTTCTTATTTTATCACAACTTCAAGTAGGCCAATACAGCTTTGCCCTATCAGCTAAGCCATTACGATACGACATCGGCTTATCGGCCGATCGGCCATCGTTTCTAACTTGGTTTACTTGTTTATCTTGTTGATTGCAGATCAAATCAACTGGCACGCCCTAAATACACCTAGGCAAGCCATTGGACCTGCACTGGAGTAAAGCAAACCTCCCAGGCCGCCGTGGAAACGTGGAACCTGTTTCGTTGTTGGGCGGGTCTCAATTCTGCGCCAACACGCTTTTGGCACGCCTGGTGGGACATCAAGAACACCAGCTCCACAGCAACAAGAAGATCACCGCAGAATGTCAAAGAATGAGATCTCCGAGGAGAACGTCGTCTCTGTGACCGCCGATCAGCTCAATGAAGAACAAAATGCTGAGATGAACAAGCTGATCGAGCAATTTCAAAACATGTACCTGCAAACATACTCTAGGACTCGGCAAGACACCCTCATCCAAAAATCTAAGATGGTAATGCCGAGTCCTGGAGATGGATCTAGCACGTCGGCAGTGGCACAAGACCACACCCTGAAGACTGAAGACAACGCCGCGCCGACGCTACAGGACCGCATCGACTCCGCAGTTCACTCTGCATTGGTCAACCAATCGGGGGTCCTGGTGAACACATTGACCAATACGGTCAAGTCGATCTTAGACGGTTCTATTCACCAGTACAAGCCTCAAGGACCGATTTTCTTACCAGACAACAAGTTCCCTACTTATCGGACCTTGAGGACCGATCTGAGTGCGGCTCCAAAGCCGGCTGCACCGATCCCATCTCCATTGGCCCGACCGGCGTCAACCATGCCATTGCTCTTAACCAAGCAAGCGGGAGGAAGCCCTCAGCACATCACGGAGGAGCAGTACGCGCAATGGACAAAGGGGAAACAGCCGATGGGTGAGCCGGTTCAGCCAGCCCCAGTCAATCAACCATCGGCTGGACAACCTCAGTTCACTCAAGCTGGCAACCCTTCACCACCAGCTGCTTACAATGCGCCGCATGGCTACCAGCAGTATGCAACGGGGCAGTACGATGCACAAAACCTGAATCATCACTTCCAGCCGTACTTCCCAAGGTAATATCGGCCAGAAGGTTTTCAGCAGCCTTACTTCCAGGAGCCTCAACAACAAACCGCAGGATACTGGGCCGATATGATAGCCGAGGTGATGCGAGATCAATTTGGCTTAAAGCCCAAGGAGAATTCCACAGTGTATCGACACCCTTACCCTGAGGAATTTGATAGAGTACTGTTGCCTAATCGGTACAAGATCCCAGATTTTTCCAAGTTCTCAGGGCAGGATAATGTCTCCACTTATGAGCATGTAAGCCGATTCCTAGCTCAGTGTGGTGAGGCATCGGCTGTGGAGGCGTTGAGGGTGAGATTCTTCCCTCTTTCATTGTCAGGGTCAGCATTTACATGGTTTTCCTCTCTACCCTGCAACTCCATCAGAGGTTGGGTCGACCGATTCTCAACTAGCCGATCTAGCGTTCCAAGGACTGTTAGGGCTGATACGAGAAAGGTTCTCTTCGCAGGAATTCGACAACCTAGCTCAGCTAGCGCAGAGGGTATCGGCCCATGAGCAAAGATTCCAGGAGGCGAAAAAGTTCGCGAAGAAAGTCAATACTGTTTATCAGTACGCCTCCGATGAAGATGATGAAGATGATGCCGACGTCGACCTAGCCGAGTGGGCCCGGATGAAGAAGCCGACAACATGCCAGTGGGTCAAGAAGGGCGACAAGGAAGACAAGTACGACTTCGACATCAACAAGGCCGATAAAATATTTGATCTACTCTTGCAGGAAAAGCAGATTCAGCTGCCGGTAGGTCATGTACTACCATCGGCCGAGGAAATCAAGAAGAGAAGGTATTGCAAGTGGCATAACACATATTCACATCACACCAATGAATGCAAGATCTTCCGGCAGCAAATTCAATCGGCCATCGAGCAAGGCAGGATCAAGATTGATGAAGCCAAGCGGTCGATGAAAATAGAAGGACACTCGTTCCCAGTCAACATGGTGCGGGCAGACAGGCCGATAGCGACGCCTATCGGACCAACAAGCGGCCTCATCAAACTTCACAAGGCCTGATCAGAAAATACCAGCGAAGACGGGAGGAGCAAGCACAAGACCACTCTGACCAAGACAGACCCTAAGACCCTCATTGGGAGTGCGAGTTCTTTCGGTTTTGTTGGAACGAAGGGATGAGATTACCAACAATTCAAGAGTGTCCTGCGTGCAATGACGTAGAAGATCCTCACCAGGGCAGCTCAAGCAGGCAAGTGCATCGGCCGACTAAGCAACGAAAGTCTGTCCATGAAAGGTTAGGGCCGATGCACCAAGATCGTCAGGACGAAGGCGACAATCCACGTCAGAACCCTCAGTGGTGCCCAAGCGACGTGTTTACCAAGACCCAGAAACGACGGGTACAAAGGCTGAGGAAGAAAGAGTAGGTTTAGGAGCAACAAGCGACAACAGCCCATCGGCCTACCAGGACTAAAAGAGAATGGAGGATAAAATCTACGGTAGCCAAGGCCGATGAAGGCACCTCGAAATCAGCACGAGCTCCTACGTCTGCAAAAGGTAAAGACATAGCATCGGCTTCTGTTAACATGGTTTTCGTGCTGCCAGCGGAGTACAGTGTACAGACGGCCGATGAGTCACTAGCCGATGATGAGATAGAACAATCTTCGGCTAGGCTGCAGTTGTCACCCGACCAAGCCGTGTTCGACAAGCCAGCCGATGCCAGCCACAGGCACCTCCGGCCGTTATACATCAAGGGGTTCGTTAATGGACGGCCGATGACGAAGATGCTGGTCGATGGCAGCGCGACAGTAAATTTAATGCCATATACAACTTTCAGGAAGCTTGGAAAGGTACCTGAAGATCTCATCAAGACCAACATGGTATTAAAAGACTTTGGTGGCAACGCATCGGAGGCAAAAGGGGTGTTGAACGTGGAGCTCACGGTGGGCAACAAGACAATACCTACTACCTTTTTTGTCTTCGATGGAAGGGGTTCCTACAGCCTGTTGTTGGGGCGTGATTGGATCCACGCAAACTGTTGCGTTCCCTCAACAATGCATCAATGCCTCATTCAGTGGCAAGGGGACCAAGTCGAGATCGTGCAGGCCGATAGGTCAGTGCATGTGGCCAATGCCGATCTTGCCGTATGGGAGATGGAGGGAATCGACTGCCTATCTGGACGAGTTTGGGAGGCCGATTTCCTCAAAGTAACTGACTGCGACATCGAGGCGATTGAAGATTAAGACAAGCAGTTGCTTTAACGAAGGTGTGCCATCCATCAGCAAAGACGAGCAAGATGGTCCCTATACAAATGATGCGGTGGATGAGTTAGATGGAAAATTGGGACAAGGCTTTATGTCGGCCGATGAGCTTGAAGAGGTTGATATAGGAATAGGTGATAGGCCTAGGCCGACGTATGTAAGTGCTAACCTACCAAAGGATTATAAAGATAAGTTGATAAATCTTTTGAAGGAATTTATGGATTGTTTTGCATGGAAGTATCATGAGATGCTAGGATTAAGCCGATCGATTGTAGAACATCGGCTACCTATCAAACCAGGCTATCGGCCATTCAAGCAAGCTCCTAGGAGATTTAAGGCCGCCATGCATGAAGCTATCAAAGCAGAGATCACAAGACTTTACGACGCCAACTTTATCAGACCCTGCCGATACGCGGAATGGGTCTCCAATATAGTTCCAGTTTTGAAGAAAAATAGCAAGCTCAGGGTGTGTATTGATTTCAGAGATCTAAATAAAGCAACCCCAAAAGACGAATACCCTATGCCGTTGGCCGATTTGCTACTTGATGCTGCATTTGGTCACAAGATCATCAGCTTTATGGATGGGAATGCAGGATATAATCAGATATTCATGGCTGAGCAAGACATTCACAAAACAGCTTTTAGGTGTCCAGGGGCAATCGGCCTATATGAGTGGGTTGTTATGACATTCGGCTTAAAAAAATGCTGGAGCTACCTATCAGAGGGCAATGAATTATATTTTTCACGATCTTATTGGCTCTTTGATTGAGGTTTACATTGATGATGTTGTCGTGAAGTCGAAGGAGTACGATATGCACTTGGCCGATTTACGCAAGGTACTGGAAAGAGCAAGAAAATACGGTTTGAATATGAACCCTAACAAATGTGCCTTTGGCGTATCAGCCGGTCAGTTTTTAGGTTTCTTGGTCCATGAGAGGGGAATCGAGATCACACAGAAGAACATCGATGCTATAAAGAAGATTCAGCTTCCGGAGAATAAAACCAAGTTACAATCTCTGCTTGGGAAGATTAATTTTGTCCGATGCTTCATATCAAACCTGTCAGGCAGGATAGAGCCGTTCACTCCACTATTGAAGATAAAAGACGATGAAGAATTCGTATGGGTTGATAAGCAGCAAAAAGCGTTGGACGATATCAAAAATTATTTGACTTCACCTCCAGTATTAATCTCTCCGCGGAAGGGAGTCCCATTCAGGCTGTACCTGTCGGCCGATGAGAAGTCTATCGGCTCAGTTTTGGTTCAGGATATTGACGGCAACGAAAGGACTATTTTCTATCTCAGTAGGAGGCTACTGGATGCCGAAACAAGGTACACGCCAGTGGAGAAGTTATGTTTATGCTTGTATTTTTCATGTACTAAGTTGAGGCATTATTTACTTTCCAATGAGTGCGTTGTGGTAAGTAAGGCCGATGTGATGAAATACATGCTATCGGCCCCTGTCTTGAAAGGGAGAATTGGGAAGTGGATTTTTGCCTTAACAGAGTTTGACCTACGATATGAATCGGCCAAAGCGATCAAAGGACAAGCCCTAGCTGATTTCATTGTTCAACACAGAGATGGTTCGATTGCATATTCAGACATTGTGCCATGGACCTTGTATTTTGATGGATCTGTGTGCAGACATGGATGCGGTATCGGCCTAGTCATCATATCCCCTCGGGGGGCAAGCTTTGAGTTTGCATTTACCATTAAACCTTATTATACTAATAATCAAGTAGAATATGAAACTGTTCTTAAAGGTTTGCAGTTATTACAAGAGGTCGAGGCCGATTCCGTAGTAATTATTGGCGATTCATAGCTGGTCATTAATCAACTTTCTGGGGAGTATGAATGCAAGAATGATATTCTCAGAGTTTACAATGAGGAGTGCAAGGAGTTGCTACAAGCTTTCAAGATTGTGACGATGAGGCATATACCCAGGAAGCAGAACTTCGAAGCCAATGATTTAGCTCAGGGGGCATCAGGCTACAGGCCGATGACCAAAGATGTTCAGATTCAAATTGCAACCATGGATGCCGATGACTGGAGGTTTGCTATCATCGAATACTTGAGAAATCCTTCTCAATCGGCGTCACAAAAAATGAAGTATAAAGTTTTACACTATGTCTTACTGGACGATGATCTATACTATCGGACGATTGATGGTGTCTTGCTCAAGTGCTTAAGTCTAGAGGAAGCCAAAGTTTTCATGAGCGAGGTCCATGAAGGGATTTATGGAACACATCAATCGGCCCATAAAATGAGATGGCTTTTAAAGCGCGTTGGATATTTTTGGCCGACAATGCTAGAGGATTGTTTCAAGTATTATAAAGGATGTCAAGATTGTCAGAAATTTGGAGCAATTCAGAGAGCACTGGCATCGGCTATGCATCCAATCATAAAGCTGTGGCCGTTTCGAGGATGGGGTATAGATATAATCGGCCAGATTAACCCACCATCAAGCAAGGGACACAAGTATATTTTAGTGGCTACAGACTACTTTACAAAGTGGGTTGAGGCCATCCCTCTTAAGAAGGTTGATTCCAAGGATGCAATTCAGTTTGTCAAGGAGCATATCATATATCGGTTTGGATTACCACAAACATTGACTACAGACCAGGGATCAATCTTCGTGTCCGATGAGCTTGTCGAGTTTGCTGAAAGCATGGGTATCAAGCTATTGGATTCTTCTCCATATTATGCGCAAGCTAATGGATAGGCAGAGGCTTCCAATAAGACTTTAATCAAGTTAATCAAGAGAAAAATTGATGAACAGCCGAGACGGTGGCATACCACGCTGGCCGATTCCCTTTGGGTGTATCGGATGGCTTGTCATGGTGCAACACAAGTGCCACCTTATCAGCTGGTTTATGGACATGAAGCTGTGCTGCCGTGGGAGACTAACATCGGCTCAAGGAGGATTGCCTTGCAAGATGACTTGACAGCCGATGAGTACCACAATCTTATGGTCAATGAGCTAGATGACTTGGCACATGTCCGATTGCGGGCATTGGAGAAAATAAAGCGAGATAAAGATCGAGTTGCTCGTCATTATAATAAAAAAGTTGTTGCCAAGTCGTTTGAGCAAGGGGATCTTGTTTGGAAATTAATAATGCCGATTGGTTCCAGAGATAATAAATTCGGCAAGTGGTCACCTAATTGGGAAGGTCCTTTTCAGATTCATCGATGTGCTCCCCATAATGCTTATCTGCTCAGAGGATTAGATGGAGAAGTTTACGGCAGAGCTCTCAACAGCAAATACTTAAAGAAATATTATCCAAGCGTATGGATCGACTCATGATCGGCCTTCTAGCCGATTTACGATCACAGCCGATGTACTATGCATCTTCTTTAGATGGCCGATATACACTATCGCCCTTAGTTCAAATTTTACAACATGAGCCCTCATCTTCCAAAATTTGGAGGGCATATATATATACAAACACAAAAGTCTTCAAGATTCTTCAAGCTTATCAGATTAATTCAAGTTTATGGGTTTCAAAATTTTTCAGACTTGGACTTTTTCTGGTTGAGATCCAATTCGGCTGATTGGCCGATGAGATTAATTATAATGGGAGGATATCTGTCTACAAGAAGGACACAAAATATATTACATCACCCTATAAAGTTTTCAATAGCTGCAATGGCCCTACGATGAATTTGATCAATATCTTCTATGGATTGGGCGTCATCGGCCATCGACCCTGGAATCGGCTTTAAGGATTTGCTCAGGGTTGCAAGGTACTTGGCCGATGCCTTCAGCTTCGCCGTCTGGTCTTCTATGGCCTTGGGCGATGCAATTATTCCAGCTTCAACTTCTTGGATCTCCTTGCGGGTGGCTTCTAGCTTTGATACTAGGTCTGCTTCAAGGCGGCGGAGTTCTTCAAGTCTGTTGTTCAAGACAATCGGCTCAACAGCCAGCTCATCTAAATTGGCCTTGTCAGAATTGACTTGAGCTTTGCTGGCGGTTAAGGCCGATTCCAAGCTCTCACGTTCCCACCTCTCCGCGATTCTTTCTTTAGCCTTCTAAAACTTGAATCGGTATTGTTTCAAGAAGATGGCCGGTTGCAGGATCTCCATCAGGTTTTCAGGCAATTGATCTTCAATTTCTTGTACTCTGCTCCTGATGGGGTTGCAGTCCTCCACCAAGTAGTCCAATGACGACTCCAGCCGCTTGACGATATCAGACAGCCGGTTCTTTAGATCGTCAGAGACTGATGCCTTGGCCGTGATAGGTGGCTCTTGGTCCTCGTCATCAAGAAATTGGCCGATATCAAAAGAGAACATATCGGCTAAGTTCTGCAAACAACAAGATGGGGCAAGGTTAGCCTAGTCAAACGAGAATCGGCAAAGGGATCAAAATGATCTTGGTTACCTGTGTTGGAGCATCGGTTGTGCTTGCATCGGCCTCCTTCTGTTGTCTCGACACGGTGGGTGAGGGGGTTGGCCGATGTGGTGCAGGTGATGGAGCCCTCGGCTGAAGAAAAGCAAGAAGATGGTGAGCAAATCTATGTTACTAGAGGGACAATATAAAATTAATTCTTACCAAAGCAATCGGAGAGGGTGGTGGACAAGGAGAAGGAGTTCTCAATCGGGCCTTGGTCTGTTCATGCCTTTGCAGGGTTGCTTTCTTAGTTCTTAACAAAGGGGCCGATTGAGTTCTCTCCTTGAGCAAAGACGACGCGACGACCTGAAAAGGATATCAAATTATAGTATACTAGCACAAGGAGATTACATAAATTCAAGGAAGGGACTGTGTTAACCTTGCGAATTGCATGTCTGGTTCTCCTTGGTGGGGTAGCGTCGCCTTGGTCATCGGCCGGTGGGATCACAGTGGTCTTGGCCGATGGCTCCTTAGTGATGTCGGCCGATGGATCTTCTTCATGCAGATCGGCAGCTGCTGCATCGACCTCTTCCTCCATCACTTGTTCATCGAGGAATTCTTCCACGGAGGGGTCTAGTTCTTCAAGATCGGCTTGATCATCAGTCTTGGCTTTCTTGCTAGTTTTTTGAGCTTTTCCTTTTGCTGGCGCCTTCCTCTTGGGGTTTTCTTTGGTCATCGGCCCTTGGAGTAGTGATGATACCTTTGGGGCAGCAAGGCCGATGATTGACTCCAGAATAGTTGATCCTGATGGAGCCACGGCTTGAGCATAAGAAATTTTCCGCCCACTGTTGCTGATCGATGGTAGTGGAGCATCGTGGACTTGGGGGCTGATGTTGTCAATAAGTTCTGTCAAGTAGTACCTGGCCGATTGATGGAATAGATGAGTAGCCCATTCCTGCCACCACGATTGGAAGCTAATATGGATGAAGGGGTTCAACCATAATCGGTCGCAGTCGCCCAAGTTTGGTACTCTAATCTCTAGAGCTTTGCTCATGATCAGGGTCGATGGGACTGTACCCCTGCTCTCTAGGAGCCGATGAAAGTGTAGGCTAATCGGCAGTTGTCCTAACCCACATTGTCTGGCAGCCACCATGGGGTTATAGAACTCGTATGATAGATTGGTGTTCCTGCCTTGAAATATGCCTACTGGGAGCAGGCAAGGAGTGATACTGATCATGAAGATTTCCCTTGAGACCATGTCATCATTCAACTGGCTCAGGGTCAGATCGGCAGGGAGCTCGAATTCAGCGTCCGAAGAATATACAAACATGTCCATCTTGGCTGATGGAGGGCCAGTGTAGAACCGGATGAACCAGGTGGATATCTCTTCGACCGATTGCTCTGCTCCAGGGTAAACAGAGGTTGCTTCTCCAAAGGACATGCATCTCCTTGTTGAGGGATCTTCTTTGTCAGTGTAGTCCGATGGGAAGGCAGAGTTTGATAATGGAGGCCGATCGACCATGGTGTTGGTGTAGATTGTCAACCTGTTAATGACGAAATTTGGTAACCGACTTGGAAAGAAAAGGGGAAACCGAAGCAGAGAAGACATATTGAATTGGAGTCAGACCAGGCTTCGTATCGGACCCGGTAACTGAATCGGACTGTGGATGTGTTGCCATAAAGAGCGTATCGGCCGATACGGATTCGATGTTAACGTGGACCGATACGGGTTGTGAGTTGATAGTGTCAACGTGGGCTTGGTCTGGGCCTGGAATAAGCTTCAAGGAAGTTGCCAAATAGAGATAAAGCTCGGTTTTAGGCAATTGTATCTTGTAAATTAAGTAGTTTAGATCTAATCTGTGGCTTAAGTCTGCCGCAAGGACTTGTTTGTTAGTTGTAGATAAGATCGTACCCTACAAGGGTTCTATTGTAATCTCGGGTATAAATATCTTGGTACTTTGTACATAGAAGCTCTCTCAATCAATCATACAATCAAACTAATCTACTTTCGGCGCATCGCCAACCCTCGCAAGAGGTTGACTTCTGACGAGTTTTTGTTTTCCAAGAGCAAGGTAAGAACTCGTACCCGACGATTTGCATCGTCGGGGCTAGCGTGTCGCTTTAGGCACGTTAAGCCCTGATGATGTGATCGTCGTTTATCGTGTGTTAGCTAATCTTGACGCGGTCTTCTGATTCTGTCTTGTCAGCAGTTAACTCGCTTTAGGGTTTATTGCCGATGATGGTTGAATCAGTTTGCTCGTTTAGATTATCTAAGGCATTTACCATCCCCAAAAGCAATCGACGGCTTGATTTTCTTTGTGTTAGGTCTCGATTCACACTTTGAGTTGCTATCGACCTTAGTCCTGTTTCGAGATCTGACACGAAGCCTGTTTTCGATTGTAATTAAGGATAACGCCGAGGTTTCAGCCGGTCTTATCTAATGCATGTGATTATTTATGTTCTTGCATGTGTTTGCCACTTATACATGTGGATCGACGAATATAAACATATCGGTCACAGAGTGTTTTTAAAGATTTCCTTGTGGTCGGTGTATTTATGTTAGCCGATTGACTTGTATAAGTTTACACTAGAGTAATAGCTAGTGTAGTTATCCTCATGAAACTCTCATCGGCTAATTTCATTAATTTGTCACACGCTTTTAGCATGGGCCGATGAGATTAGATCTCTTCAATTTGCTTATTATATTGAGTAAGCCGATACAGCTTTGCCCTATCGGCTGGGCTATAACAATGTGACATCGGCCTATCGGCCGATCGACCATTGTTTTCTGACATGGTTTACTTGTTTCTTGTTGATTGCAGATCAAATCAACTGGCACGCTCTGCGCACGACTAGGCAAGCCAATTTGGACCTGCACTGGAGTTAAGCAGATCTCCCAGGCCGCCGTGGAAACGCGGAACCCGTTTGGTTGCTGGACGGGTCGAAATTCTGCGCCAACACGCTTTTGGGACATCGATTTTCAACTTCACTTCCAGAGAGACCACGCTCCACCATTCGCCAAAAGCTGTGTTTCGCCAACACGCTTTTGGCACGCCCAGTGGGACAAAGAACGCAAACTCCGCAACAGCAACAAATCTCCTCAAGATGTCGAAGCAGGCCGAGATCTCCGAGGAGAACGTCGTCCCTGTAACCGCCGACCAGCTCAACGCAGAGCAAAAGGCTGAGATGGAGAAGCTGGTCGAGCAGTTCCAGAATATGTACCTACAAACATATTCTAGGACTCGGCAAGGCACCTTGATCCAGAAATCCAAGGTAGTTATGCTGAGTCCTGGAGATGGAGCTGGCACATCGGCGGCGGTGCACGACCACACCGTCAAGACTGAAGATACTGCAGCGCTGACGTTGCAAGACAGGATTGACTCCGCAGTTCATTCTGCGCTAGTCAACCAATCGGGGATCCTAGTGAACACATTGACCAATACGGTCAAATCGATCCTAGATGGGTCGATTCACCAGTACAAGCCTCAGGGGCCGATTTTCTTACCAGAAAATAAGTTCCCTACCTATCGGACACTGAGGAACGACCTGAGCACGGCTCAGCCGACAGCGCCGATGCCACCCCCATCGGCGCAGCCAACAACAACACTACCACTGGTCCTCACCAGTCAGACAGGGGGGAGCCCTTAGCACATCACGGAGGAGCAATATGCTCAGTGGACCAAGGGGAAGCAACCAGTGATCGAGCCGATCCAGCAAGTTCCTGTTCACCAGCCATCGGCCGGACAGCCACAAGCTCCGATGTTCAACAATCCTCCACCTCAAGCTGCATACAACGTGCCACAAGGCTACCAGCAGCACACCGCAGGGCAGTATGGCGCGCAGAATCTTGATCACCACTACCAGCCGTACTCCCCCAGGCAGTATCAAGTAGAGAGCTTGCAGCAATCATATCAGCAAGACCTCCCACATCGGCCCGCAGGATACTGGGCCGATATGATAGCGGAAGTGATGCGAGATCAGTTCGGCTTGAAGCCCAAGGAAAACTCTACAGTGTATCGGCACCCATATCCCGAGGAATTTGACAGAGTGCCATTGCCAGGCCGATACAAGATCCCGGACTTCTCCAAGTTTTCGGGGCAGGACAACGTCTCGACATACGAGCATGTCAGCCGATTCCTAGCACAGTGCGGGGAGGCATCGGCTATCGAGGTGTTGAGGGTGAGGTTTTTCCCTCTATCCTTATCAGGGTCTGCATTCACGTGGTTTTCATCTTTACCTTGCAATTCCATCAGAGGATGGATAGATCTGGAGAAACAGTTTCATAGATATTTCTACAATGGCATACAAGAGATGAAACTGTCCGATCTAACTGCCATCAGGCAATGAGTGGATGAATCGGTCCCAGAGTATATCCAAAGGTTTAGAGACATAAGGAACAGGTGTTATAGCCTCAGCTTGACCGATTCCCAGTTGGTCGATTTGGCATTTCAAGGATTGCTAGGGCCGATACGCGAGAGGTTCTCCCTGCAGGAATTTGACAGCCTGGCTCAGCTAGCACAACGGGTATCGGCCCACGAACAACGATTCCAGGAGGCAAAGAAGTTTGTAAAGAAAATCAACACAGTTTATCAGTATGCCTCCAACGATGACGACGAGGAAGATGTTGATGTCGACCTGGTCGAGTGGGCCCGGATGAGAAAGCCGACAACTTGCTAATGGGCCAAGAAGGGCGACAAAGAAGATAAATACGACTTCGACATCAACAAGACCGATAAGATATTTGATCTACTGTTGCAAGAAAAGCAAATTCAGTTGCCAGTGGGTCATGTATTGCCATCGGCCAAAGAGATCAAGAAGAGAAGATATTGGAAGTGGCACAACTCTTATTCACACCATACAAATGAGTGCAAGATCTTCCAACAACAGATTCAATCGGCCATCGAGCAAGGCAGGATTAAAATCGATGATGCCAAGCGGCCGATGAAGATCGAAGGACACCCGTTCCCAGTCAACATGGTGCGGGCGGACAGGGCCGATGGCAGTGCCCATCGGACCGGCAAGTGACCTTATCGGACCTCTGAGGGCCTGATTAGAAAATACCAGCGGAGGCAGGAAGAACAAGCTCAAGACCACGTCGATCAAGACAACTCTTACGACCCACATTGGGAGTGCGAGTTTTTCCGGTTTTGCTGGAATGAGGGGATGAGGTTGCCATCCATTCAGGAGTGCCCTGCGTGCAACGGTGCAGAAGATTATTATCAGGGCAACTCAAGCAGGCAAGCGCATCGGCCGGCCAAGCAAAGGAAATCTGTTCATGAGAGGTTAGGGCCGATGCACCAAGACCAACAGACCGAAGCTGAGGAACAGGTCCAGAACCCTCAATGGTGCCCAAGCGATGTATTCACTAAGACACAAAAACGGCGGGTTTAGAGGCTAAGGAGGAAAGAACAAATCCAAGAGCAACAGGTGGCAATAACCCATCGGCCGGCCAAGACCAAGAAAGAGTGGAGGATAAAATCCACGGTGGTCACGGCCGATGAGAGCACCTCCAATACAGCCCGGGCCTCTGCTGCTTCAAAAGGTAAACGAGCGACATCGGCGCCTGTTAACATGGTTTTTATACTGCCAGCAGAGTACAGCGTGCAGGCGGCCGATGAAGCAGTGGCCGACGATGAACAATCTTCGGCTAGGCTACAGTTGTCACCAGATCAAGCCATATTTTACAAGCCAGTTGACGATAACTACAGGCACTTGCGGTCGTTATACATCAAAGGATTCATCAACGGGCGGCCGATGACGAAGATGCTGGTCGACGGCGGCGCGGCGGTCAATTTAATGCCATACACAACCTTCAGGAAGCTTGGAAAGGTACCTGAAGATCTAATCAAGACAAACATGGTGTTGAAAGACTTTGGTGGCAACGCGTCCGAGGCGAAGGGGGTCCTAAACGTGGAACTCACCGTGGGCAGCAAGACAATACCCACCACCTTCTTCGTCTTCGACGGAAAGGGTTCCTACAGCTTGTTGTTGGGACGGGATTGGATCCACGCAAACTGTTGCGTCCCTTCAACAATGCACCAATGCCTCATGCAATGGCAAGGGGATCAGGTCGAGATCGTGCAGGCCGATCGGTCGGTACACGTGGCCAATGCCGATCTCGCAGTATGGGAGATGGAGGGAATCAACTGCTTGTCCGGGCGAGTCTGGGATGCCGATTTCCTCAAAGTAACTGACTGCGACATCGAGACGATTGAAGATCAAGACAAGCAGTTACTTTAGCAAAGATGTGCCGTCCGCCGTTGAAGATAAACAAGCTAGTCCCTACACAGATGATGCGGTGGACGAGCTCGATGGCAAGTTGGGACAGGGTTTTACTTCGGCCGATGAGCTTGAAGAGGTTGATATAGGAATAGGTGATAGGCCTAGGCCGACGTATGTAAGTGCTAACCTGCCAAAGGAATACAAGAATAATTTGATAAATCTTTTGACGGAATTCGTGGATTGTTTTGCATGGGAATATCATGAGATGCCAGGATTAAGCCGATCGATTGTAGAACATCGACTACCAATCAAACCAGGCTATCGGCCGTTTAAACAAGCTCCTAGGAGATTTAAGGCCGATATGCACGAAGCTATCAAGGCAGAGATCACACGACTTTATGATGCCAACTTCATCAGACCTTGCCGATACGCAGAATGGGTCTCCAACATAGTTCCAGTAATGAAGAAAAATGGCAAGCTTAGGGTATGTATTGACTTCAGAGACTTGAACAAAGCAACACCGAAAGACGAGTACCCTATGCCTCTGGCCGATTTGCTTGTCGATGCCGCGTCTGGGCACAAGGTTATCAGCTTCATGGATGGGAACGCAGGCTACAACCAAATTTTCATGGCCGAAGAAGATGTTCACAAAACAGCCTTCCGATGCCCAGGGGCAATCGGCCTATATGAATGGGTTGTCATGACATTCGGTTTGAAGAATGCTGGAGCTACATATCAGAGGGCCATGAATTATATTTTTCATGATCTCATCGGCTCTTTGATTGAAGTTTATATTGATGATATCGTTGTGAAGTCAAGAGAATATGATATGCACCTGGCCGATTTACGCAAGGTACTCGAAAGAGCGAGGAAGTATGGTTTAAAAATGAACCCTAACAAGTGTGCCTTTGGTGTATTGGCCGGTCAGTTCCTGGGTTTCTTGGTTCACGAAAGAGGAATCGAGATTACACAGAAGAATATGGATGCTATAAAGAAAATCAAACCTCCGACGAACAAGACCAAGTTATAATCTCTGCTCGGCAAGATCAATTTTGTTCGGCGCTTTATATCGAACCTGTCAGGAAGAATAGAGTCGTTCACTCCGTTATTGAAGATAAAAGAGGATGAAGAGTTCATATGGGGTGATAAGCAGCAGAAGGCGCTAGACGACATCAAGGAGTATTTGAGCTCCCCACCAGTTTTAATTCCTCCACAGAAGGGAATTCCGTTCAGACTGTACCTATCGGCCGATGAGAAGTGCATCGGCTCAGTCTTAGTTCAGGACATTGACAGCAAAGAGCGAGTCATTTTCTATCTCAGCAGGAGGTTGCTGGATGCCGAGACAAGGTACACGCCGGTACAAAAACTCTGTTTGTGCTTATACTTCTCATGTACTAAGTTGAGGCATTATTTACTTTCCAATGAGTGCATTATGGTAAGTAAGGCCGATGTGATGAAATACATGCTATTGGCCCCCGTATTAAAAGGAAGAATTGGGAAGTGGATTTTTGCCTTGATAGAGTTCGACCTATGGTATGAATCGGCTAAAGTGATCAAGGGACAAGCCCTAGCCGATTTTATTGTTCAGCACAGAGATGACTCAATTGCATATTCAGATATTGTGCCATGGACCTTGTATTTTGATGGATCTGTCTGTCGACACGGATGCGGTATCGGCCTGGTCATTATATCCCCTCGGGGGGCAAGTTTTGAATTTGCTTTTACTATCAAGCCTTATTATACTAACAATCAAGCAGAGTATGAAGCGGTGCTTAAAGGCTTGCAGTTATTGCAAGAAGTCGAGGCCGATTCCGTAGAGATCATTGGTGATTCACAACTGGTAATTAATCAACTTTCTGGAGAGTATGAATGCAAAGATGACATCCTCAAAGTCTACAATGAAGAGTGCAAGGTGTTGCTTCAAGCATTCAAGATCGTGACAATGAGGCATATACCCAGGAAGCAAAACTTCGAGGCCAATGACCTGGCTCAGGGGGCATCGGGATACAGGCCGATGACAAAGGATGTACGGGTTCAAATCGCCGCCGTAGACGCCGACGATTGGAGATTTGCTATCATTGATTATTTGAAGAATCCTTCCCAATCGGCGTCACGAAAGATGAAATACAAAGTATTGCAGTATGTCCTGTTAGATGATGATTTATATCATTGGACGATTGATGGTGTCTTGCTCAAGTGCCTAGGTCCTGAGGAGGCCAAAGTCGTTATGAGCGAGGTCCATGAAGGGATTTGTGGAACACATCAATCGGCCCATAAAATAAGATGGCTGTTGAAACGCATTGGATATTTTTGGCCGACAATGCTAGAGGATTGTTTCAAGTATTATAAAGGATGTCAAGATTGTCAGAAATTTGGAGCAATTCAGAGAGCACCGGCGTCGGCTATGCATCCAATCATAAAGCCGTGGCCGTTTCGTGGATGGGGAATAGATATGATCGGCCAGATTAACCCGCCATCAAGTAAGGGACACAAATATATATTGGTGGCTACAGATTACTTCACAAAGTGGGTTGAGGCCGTTCCTCTTAAGAAGGTTGATTCTAAAGACGCGATTCAATTTGTTAAGGAACATATCATATATCGGTTTGGGTTACCTCAGACGATAACCACCGATCAGGGATCAATCTTCATGTCCGATGAGTTCGTCCAGTTCGCCAATAGCATGGGCATTAAATTACTAAATTCTTCTCCTTACTACGCGCAAGCTAATGGACAGGCAGAGGCTTCTAATAAGACTTTAATCAAGCTAATCAAGAGGAAAATCGACGAATAGCTGAGGCAATGGCACGCGACGCTGGCCGATTCCCTTTGGGCGTATCGGATGGCTTGCCATGGTGCGATTCAAGTGCCTCCATATCAGTTGGTTTTTGGACACGAAGCTGTGCTGCCGTGGGAAACCAACATCGGCTCAAGGAGGATTGCCTTGCAAGACGACTTGACAGCCGATGAGTACCATAATCTTATGGTAGATGAGTTAGACGATTTGGCGCATGTCCGATTACGGGCCTTAGAGAAGATCAAACGTGATAAAGATAGAGTGGCTCGTCATTACAACAAAAAAGTTGTCGCCAAATCGTTTGAAGAAGGGGATCTTGTATGGAAATTAATAATGCCGATTGGTTCCAGAGATAATAAATTCGGCAAGTGGTCACCTAATTGGGAAGGTCATTTTCAAATTCATCGCTGTGTTCCTCACAATGCTTATTTGCTCAAGGGGTTGGATGGCGAGATTTATGGACGAGCTCTTAATGGCAAGTACTTAAAGAAATATTATCCTAGCGTCTGGATCGACTCATGATCGGCCCTCCAACCGATTTATGATTACAGCCGATGTGTTATGCATCGTCTTTAGATGGCCGATATACACTATCGCCCTTAGTTCAAATTTTACAACATGAGCCCTCATCTTCTAAAATTTGGGGGGCATATATATATACAAGCGCGGAATTTTTCAAGGAATTTTCTTTTTCAGAGTAAGATCGAATTCGGTTTTCTGGCCGATGAGATTGATTATAGTAAAGGGATATTTGTTTGCAAAGAGGATTTCAGAAGTAATATTCAGACTGGAATTCCCAAATCAAATTCGGCTGCTTGGCCGATGAGGTTTGTATTTGCACAGTATAAAGACAAGATGTGCTACATCACCCTATGAAGTCTGCAATAGCTGCAACGGCTTTATGGCGAATCTGCTCGATGTCTTCTATAGCTTGGGCGTCATCGGCCGTCGACCCTGGGATTGGCTTCAATGACTTACTCAGGGTTGCAAGATACTTGGCCGATGCCTTGAGCTTTGCCGTCTGGTCTTTGATAGCCTTGGGTGATGCAGCTATCCTGGCTTCAACTTCTTGGATTTCGTGGCGCGTAGCTTCCAGCTTCGATTCTAGCTCTGCTTCGAGACGATGGAGTTCTTCAAGTCTGTGCTTCAAGACAATCGGCTCCACCGCTAGCTCGTCCAACTTGGTCTTGTCAGCATTAACTTGAGCCCTGCTAGCGGACAGGGCCGATTCCAGTAGCTCACGCTCTCGTCGCTCTGCGAGTCTTTCTTTTGCCTTGTTAAGCTTGAATCGGTATTGCTCCAAGAAGATGGCCGGTGTTAGAATCTCCATCAGGTCTTCGGGCAGTTCATCCTGAATTTCTTGTACCCCGACCCTAATGGGGGTGCAATCTTCCACCAAGTACTCCAACGAGGACTCCAGCCGATTGGCGATGTCGATCAGCCGGTTCTTCAGATCATCAGAAATTGACGCCTTGGCTGTGGTGGGTGGCTCCTTGTCCTCATCATCAAGAAACTGGCCGATATCAAAAGACAACATGTCGGCTAGGTTCTGCAAATATCAATATGGGTCAAGGTTAACCTTGTTAAACAGGAACCGGCAGAAAGGGGATCAGAGTAATCGTGGTTACCTGTGTTGGAGCATCGGTGGTGCTTGCATCGGCCTCCCTTTGCTGTGTTGAAGCAGTAGGCGAGGGGGTCGGCCCCTGAAGTAATGATGATATCTTCGGAGCAGTAAGGCCGATGATGGATTCCAGGATGGTTGACCTGCCCACTGTTGCTCACAGATGGAGTCGGCTCATCTGGGACTTGAGGGCTGATACCTTGGATGAGCTCCGTCACATAAAATCTGGCCGACTGATGGAAAATGTGAGCGGCCCACTCTTGCCACCATGTTTGGAAATTGATGTGGATGAAAGCGTTCAGATGCAGCCGGTCGCAGTCGCCGAGGTTTGGGAGCTCGATTTCCAGCGCTTTGCTCATGACCAGCGCCAATGGAATTGTGCCTCTGCTCTCTAGGAGTTTATGAAGGTACAGACTGATGGGAAGTTGCCCGAGCCCGCACTGTCTAGCAGCTACCATTGGATTGTAAAACTCATAGGACAGGCTGGTGCTCCTTCCCTGAAATATGCCTACTGGGAGCAGGCTCGGAGTGAGGCCGATCATGAATAACTCCCGTGACTCCATGTCGTCATTTATCAAGCTCAGCTGAAGATCATCAGGGAGTTCAAAATCTCGGTCCGATGTGTAGACAAACATGTCCATCCTGGCTGATGGAGGGCCGGTGAAGAAACGAATGAACCATGTAGCCATGTCATCGGCCGATTGGTCTGCACCTGGGTAAACGGAGGCCACTTCCCCATAGGACATGCATCTTCTGCTCCTGGGATCTTCGTGATCGGCATATTTTGATGGGAAGCGAGAGTCCGATAGAGGTGGCCGATCAACCATGGTGTTGGTGTGAATGGTGAGCCAGAGCTGAACAAACCACCATGGTCCTCCATGAGCCACGGTCTGTTTTAGCATCAAGTCTTGTGTGGAAATATGGAGCAGCCGATAGACAGCTCCCAAGAGGTATCGGCCCAAGGGGATTTGTTTCTTGTCGACCAAAGCCTGAGCCAAGTATTGACAGTTTGTGGTGGGGCCACAGGTCGATCCACAAAAGACAAATCTCTCCAACCACAATGTCAGGAAAGCTACATGTTCTCGTTCTGAGACCGATCCTTGTTCCATGTGTTCGGAGATGTACCCGGACCAACCTCCAATCTTCTTGGTCTTCAACTTGTGACTGCTATGTATCAGGAGGCTGAAGGGGTTGATCTCAGAGTCAATGTCTAACCCTGTTAGTATCTTGACGTCGATCAGAGTGGGGGTCATCGGACCTTGTTTGAACACAAAGGCGTTCAAGGTACTGGACCAGAAGTAGCTGGCAGCCGACATGAGTGGCTCATTCTTCTTGGTATCGGCCAGGGATAAAGTGATGCATTGGCCGATCCCAATCTCGTCCCAGTGGACTTGTTTGGCAGCAGCAATCCTCTTATGCCAGGTTCTGTATCCGTTGAGCTTGGATGGCCAAGACCTGAAAGTATGTTTCCATGAAGACACATTGGGCTTGGCTTGCCTAAAGGGGATTCTGTCCGTTTCAGCATTGATTAGCCAAGTTGGGTCGCAGTCGCCCATGGGGCCTAGGAAAAAGCGATGGGATTTGTCGTTGGTCGGGATCAGGATTTGGTTTTTGAAGACCTATGTCACCAGAGCAGCGATGAAATAATAAGACAGGGGGACAAGAGTAAAAACCCTAACTTGGAGAAATAGGCGGAAAAAGCGATAATGCGGATGTTGAAGAAATTGACTTACCACAGGGATCTCGGAGGCGTAGAACGGAGCGGAAGCCATCGTTGTCGTTGAAGGAGTCGCGGTGAAGGGGGTCGATGTCGACGGGACGCTGAGGGGTCGCCGGAGTTGAAGAACACGAAGAGTTTGTTGAATCGGCGGCGGAAGGATTCGAATCTGCATCTGCGCGGTTTACAAGCAAGCCCTAGAAGTCGATGGGTTCCTCGGAGCTAATTCCGCCACATTATATAATGAAGCGGAATTGGGGGGCATGTGTTAACGGCGAAATTTGGTAACCGACTTGGAAAGAAAAGGGGAAACCGAAGCAGAGAAGACATATTGAATTGGAGTCAGACCAGGCTTCGTATCGGACCCGGTAACTGAATTGGACTGTGGATGTGTTGCCATAAAGAGCGTATCGGCCGATACGGATTCGATGTTAACGTGGACCGATACGGGTTGTGAGTTGATAGTGTCAACGTGGGCTTGGTCTGGGCCTGGAATAAGCTTCAAGGCAGTTGCCAAATAGAGATAAAGCTCGATTTTAGGCAATTGTATCTTGTAAATTAAGTAGTTTAGATCTAATCTGTGGCTTAAGTCTGCCGCAAGGACTTGTTTGTTAGTTGTAGATAAGATCGTACCCTACAAGGGTTCTGTTGTAATCTCGGGTATAAATATAGCTGGACGGGTCTAAATTCTGCGCCAACACAACCATAGCTGGATGAACCACCATGGACCTCCATGCGCCACTGTTTGCTTTAGCATCAGATCTTGGGTGGCAATATGAAGTAGCCGATAGATAGCTTCAAGAAGGTATCGGCTAAGAGGAATCTGCTTCTTTTCAACCAGGGCTTGAGCTAAATGTTGACAATGTGTAGTGGGGCCACAGGTTGATCCACAGAAGACAAATCTTTCTAACCATAGAGTTAGAAAGGCCACGTGCTCTCTTTCTGAGACAGACCCTTGTTCCATATGCTCAGATATGTACCCAGACCAACCTCCAATTTTCTTGGTCTTCAGCTTGTGTTTACTATTGATGAGGAGGTTGAAGGGGTTTATCTCAGAGTGAATATCTAGCCTTGTCAGCATCTTGACATCAATCAGTGTTGGGGTCATCGGACCTTGCCGAAACAGGAAAGCATTTAAGGTGCTAGACTGTCACGCTCAAAAATTCACGACCAGAATTTCCAAAGCAAATTGTGTATTAAAATCCCTGTCCAGGACCAGCCAGGGTACACAAACGACAAAGTTGCCATACAGATCCACATCTTACAAAAACAATAAAAATCTCTTACAAAACTGCAGCGGAAAAAGGAAACAAACTATTCTAATAAACTAAACACTCGCAACGTAGCGACTCCAATCCACAGGCATTCCTCGACGGTAGCAACAAGCCTACTCTTCTGAAAAGTCTTCCTCTGAAACATACTCCAACTCTGGTGTGGGGAAAATAAAGCAAGACTGAGTACTACCCACTGTACTCAACAAGTCATACCGGAAGGGAAAATAATGATGCAAGTAATAACAAAGAGAGCTGCAAAGGCTATTTTGCATAAAATACGCATTTAAAAACAATAGTTGAAAATAGTAAAACAGTTGAATAAATTAATCATAATTAAATCATCACTGTCCAACGCTACACCACGTTGCGACAGGCCCAAACCATCATCTGAACTACACCAGTTCCATTAAGTCAAATTATTAGAATGAGAAACTAATCACGGTGAATCTGGTTGATCACCCATAACCGCGGGCACGGCTATTCGAATAGTTTTACTCTGATTAGAGGTGTACAACTGTACCCACAAGACACAGTCCTACAACACGTTACCATGCGCCGACATACCACCACGGTACATCGAAAAAGGAGCTGTGACAGGACCCTTCGCATAACCCTTCCTAACCAAGTGCACCACACCTCAGGTTTCGCCCCCGCTCCCTTACCCGGCAGCGGGCAGCCCCCCCTCGTGCCTTGGTGAATCCGGCAGCCGATCAACGGGTACACCCCCGCCGACCCAACTCCATCACACCCACCCTCGCCTGGGTACGTCGGCTAGAAAAAAGCTATACTACAAATCCAGCCATTACCCACGCTGGCTTGTGGAAAGCACGGTATTTCTTCCAGGGTTTCCCGCGAACCGGTTCTTAATTGTCATGAGCACGACCATCAAAACCATGTGCTCATAACCCACCATTACACAAGATTTTAGTTGAAATAATTATTAAATCGCCCACGATTAACCATCGTGAACCATCATGAGATAATCATCATCAAGTAATAGTGAAACTTTAGTTATCCCATTAGTGAGCTAATGTTTCTAGGCAAGGCTAAGCAAGTTCTATTGTAGCAACTACTCAAATTATTTCCCAAGCTATCAAAGAAATAAGATAATGGCAATAAAGGGCAGAGTACAATAGGTAAACTATCCCATAAGTGACATTATAAAACAATGCAGTATTAGAGAAAAACAAGACTGTTTCGCAATTTAGGTACAATATGATCAAATGAATAAGTATGACTTGCCTTGCTCCTGCGCTGGGTCGACTTCGGCAAGACCTCGAAATAAACGGAAGCGTCGGAATTACCGGAATCTACGCGACAAACAAAGCAAACAACAATACATGCTATAAGTCTACAGAAACAAAGAACAAAACTATTTTTAATAGATTCTCTGCATTTTTATGAATTTTCTGAGACTTGAACGGACTTAAACGGAGTCCGGATGAATTAGTTATGAATTTTTGAAGATTAACTGTGTTTTTACTATAACAGAAAAAATCCTTAATCAATTATTTATTGCGTAATAAACCCTTAGGGCTGACGTCATGCTGATATCACGATGACGTCATGTTGACGTCAGGGCTAGCGGCGGCAGGCTGGGGCTGACGTCAGCCGCGGCGGCGGCGGCTGCGCACCACGTGGCGCACACGTGGCGCTGACGCGGCAGCCACGCGGCGGGGCGGCGCGGACGGCCCAGATCGGCCTAGGTGGCCGATCGGGCGGCGGAGGCACGCGAGCAGCCGGGGCTCGGGCTCGACCGAGCCGGCCATGGCGCTCGGCGGCGGCCGGCGCTAGGGTTTTGGCTTCGCGGCGCGGGAGGCGGCGGCGGGTGCGTGCGGGCGGCACGGCGGCGGCGAAGCAGCGCGACGGCCACGCGGGGTGGGAGCCGAGCGGCGGAGCGGGCGCGCGCACGGCGGCGGCGGAGAGGGGAAAAGGGGCGGCGGCGGCGGTACTTACCGGCGGAAGGCGGCGGCGGAAGACGGCGGCGGCTCACGGGCTAGGGTTAGGGTTTGGGTTTGGAGCGGTGGCGACAGGGAAAACGAGGGGGAGTGCCTCGGGAGAGGGGAAAAAATAGGGGCGGTGCCGGCCGAGTCGGAGACGGACTCGGCCGCGGCGGGCCCACGCGTCAGTGAGCGCGCGGCGCGGGGGAGGAGCGGCGTACTTTCCGGGCAGCTCGGGCCGCGGCCTCGGGCCGGCCCGGGAAGGGGAGGGGGCGTGGGGAGGCGCGGCGGCCTTGGGCCGCCTTGGGCCGAGGGAGAGGGGAGGGAGAGCGGCGGCCGAGCAGGTGGGTTGGGCCGGCCCGAGAGGGGAAAGGAGGCGCGCGCGACGGCGGCCCGGGAAGGAGGGGAAGTGGGCCGACGGCCCAAGAAAAAGGAAAAAGAAAAAGGAAAAGGAAAAAGGATTTCCAGGGTTTAATTTATTGCGCTTGAGGGTTTTTAATTGGTGAAAATTATTTTTATGGCTCTGAAAATTCCACTAAAACTCCTGTTAATGTATTTTGACATGGGGAACTCAAGAAAAATTCCACCTTGCCATTTTCACTTCTTTAATGCATTAATTAATTGGACTTTTCTCCAGATTAATTAAACAATTTCTCAGATAAATTACTAAATCCGATTTTTACGATTTGGGAGAACTTCGGGGTGTGACAAACCTACCCCCCTTAAACGGAATCTCGACCCCGAGATTCAGAGAAGAGGTGCGGATGCGCGGCCTTCAATTCATCCTCTATTTCCCATGTAGCTTCTTCCTCGGAATGGTGGCTCCACTGAACTCTGCAGAACCGAGTAACCTTGTTTCTGGTCCTCCTCTCGCTGGTTTCGAGAATACAAATCGGCTTCTCCACATAAGTCAAGTCCTCTTGAATCTCAATTTGATCGGGACTGGCCTGTTCTTCTGGTACTCTCAAGCATTTCTTCAATTGCGAGACGTGAAACACATCGTGGATACCGGCCATGTTGGGTGGAAGCTCAAGCTGGTAAGCAACTTCTCCTCGACGTTCGCGGATCCTATATGGTCCCACAAAGCGTGGTGCTAATTTGCCTTTAGTTTGGAAGCGGTGTACTCCTCGAAGCGGTGTGACACGAAGGTACACGTAGTCCCCTGTTTCGAAAGTTAACTCCCTTCGATGATTGTCGGCATAGCTTTTCTGTCGAGACTGCGCAATTCTCAACCTTTCCCTGACGGTTCTAACCTTTTCCTCCGCATCGCTCAAGACTTCAGTCCCAAATAGTTGTCGTTCTCCGGTCTGATCCCAAAAGAGCGGGGTGCGGCACTTCCTGCCATACAACGCCTCAAATGGTGCCATCTGCAAGCTGGCTTGATAACTGTTGTTGTAGGAGAACTCAGCATATGGCAAACTCTTGTCCCATGCTCCTCCAAAATCGAGCGCACAGGCTCTGAGCATATCCTCAAGTATCTAGTTCACTCGCTCAGTCTGGCCATCGGTTTGCGGATGGTAAGCCATGCTAAAGTTCAAACATGTACCCAATTCTTCTTGTAGTTTCTGCCAAAACTTTGAGGTGAACTGGCTTCCTTGATCCGATACAATCTTCTTAGGCACTCCGTGTAAACACATGATTCTTGTGAGGTAGAGTTCTGCTAACTTCTTTCCAGAGTAGGTAGTATGTACAGGAATGAAATGAGCCACTTTCGCCAGGGTTTCTATTGGCCGACGGCGCTCCACGACGCAGCTGACCTGGTCCGACGATGCAGGGCGTGCCAGTTTCACGCCAAGCAAACGTATCAGCCGGCTCAGGCCCTGCAGACCATACCTCTTTCATGGCCGTTTGCTGTCTAGGGGCTGGATATCCTGGGTCCCTTCAGGAAGGCCCCGGGCGGGTTCGAGTATCTGCTTGTCGCAATCGACAAGTTCAGTAAGTGGCCCGAGGATTATCCGGTCATCAAGATCGACAAGCACTCGGCGCTAAAATTCATCAGGGGCATCACTGCTCGGTTTGGGGTGCCTAACCGTATCATTATGGACAACGGCACCCAGTTCACCAGTGAGCTTTTCGGCAACTACTGCGAAGACATGGGCATCAAGCTCTGTTTCGCCTCACCCGCCCACCCCAGAAGCAACGGCCAGGTGGAGCGCGCCAACGCGGAAATCCTCAAGGGCCTCAAGACCAAGACCTTCAACATCCTCAAGAAGCATGGCGATTCGTGGATCGAGGAGCTGCCAGCGGTACTCTGGGCGAACCAAACCACCCCAAGCCGAGCGACAGGGGAAACGCCTTTCTTCCTCGTCTACGGCGCGGAGGCGGTCCTCCCATCCGAGCTCACCTGAGGTCCCCTCGGGCCACCATGTATTGCGAAGCTGATCAAGCTCAGCTTCACCGAGACGACCTCGACTACATGGAAGAGCGAAAGTGGTGCGCGGCCCTCCGAGTCGTGCGCTACCAGCAAAGCCTGCCGCGCTACCATCAGCGCCATGTCCGGGCCAGATCACTCTGCGTCGACGATCTCGTCTTACGCCGCGTCCAAATGCGTGTTGGACTGAGCAAACACTCACCAATGTGGAGGGTCCGTACAGAGTGATCGGCGTCCCCCGGTCGGGCTCAGTTCGATTGGCCACGGGCGACGGCACAGAATTGCCTAACCCATGGAACATCGAGCATCTTCGCCGCTTCTACCCATGAGGGGGTCGGGTGTCGTACCTCAGGCTCGGGCCAACCCCGCGTCCCCCTCGGGCACGCAGGGTTGGCCGGGGGCTCCCACATGCACATACTGGTTTAATTTTTTCCTAGCATTTCAATAACAAGCATTTTCAATTTCCTAAGGACTGCGCCTGTGTTATCGTTTCCTTTTGAAAAATCTTGACTTGAGTCGGTCTGCTTGTGCTCGTCCTTGCCCTCGGCAGCCCGGGTCGTCTAAACCGCCAAACGGGGCCCAGAACCGAGCCGTGCCCCGGGGCGCGGTGAACTCCGGGGGGGAATCGGCAATGGCCCACAATCGGGTCCCCATAACCCTCGGTCACCGCGCTCCCGGCCTGGCCAGTCTCGACATGCGAATCTCCCCAAGGCACTAGCTCCGACCCGTGCCGCTTGAGGCTGGGGCTCGAGCGCGAGCCCTCGCTCAAGCCAAAGATGCAAAGGGATCGCGACACAGACCATCCTTATCACGCGCATATAGCAAGCATAACTAACATAGAAGTTAAAATTTTGTTTGATTGCAGATAAGATGAAGTCAGTTTATACAGGCGTTGGCCCAAAGGCTTTAGAAGATGAAGGAACCAAAAATTAAGATACGCGGGGGCCCGGGGGCTCACTCCGACGCACCCGGGTCACCAGCCTCGCCGTCGCTATCGTCGTCGGCACCATCGTTGTCGTCCTCCTCCTCGTCGGAGTCAAGAGCGAAGACGAGCCGAGGGGCCGTCCCCTCAAAGCCGTGGATGATTTGACCGGCGGCATCCCGGACCTGGGCGCGCGCGTTGGCCTCGGTTCCGGGGGGGAATTCTTCAAGCGTCGTCCACGGGGAGAAGTCGGGGTCCCGGGCTTGGTAGCTCCCCAGCACAAGCTCCACCGCCCCCCGGGCGAGGTCCCTTGAGGAAGACTTAACCGTCTCCTCGATCTCCTCGGGGAGCCTTTCAAGGTCCCCGGCCATCTCCGAGAGGCGCTGGGCGAGGCCCCCCCGGTTGGCGACGTACTTTGGGTGCCACCCGCGCCAGATGCCCGCCTGACGCCTCGTGCACTGCCAGTGTCGCCTCCCGTGTGGCGGCGGTGGTCTCGCGTGTCGCCAGCGCTGCTTCCTTCGTGTCCAAGGTGCGGGCGCGCTCCTCCAGCGCCTCTAGCTCCTGGGCACGGTGGTCAAGGGCCTCGGCCCGCCGGCGCGCGGCGGTCTCTTCCACGAGCAGGCGCGAGGCCCGCCCCCTGAGCGTGGCGGTGCGCTCCTCCAGCGCCATGGTCCGGGCCTCTAGGGCCTCCTCGCGCTGGCGGGTCGCCACCTCGATCTCCACCGCCCACCGCTCCCAGGCAGCGGCGGCGTCGAGAACTCCGCGGGCGGCATCGAGCTTCTCCTCTAGCTCCGCCATCCAGCTCCCGTATTGGAGACGAAAGTCGTCCCGCGCCTCGTCGAGCACGGCGGTGGTGATGAGGGCTGTCTCCTGCTCCTCCTCCACTTCCCGGGCGATCTCCGCCAGGGTCCTGCGGCGAGCCTCGAGCTGCAAGGCGTGCAGGCTATGCGCCTTGCGGCCGGCCTCCACCATGGCCTCCACGGAGCGCCGTCCCTCCTCGACGCGCGCCCACGCCGCGTTGATTTCTGCCCGCTCCGCCTGTAGGGTCTGTATTTGGGCGCTTAGCCCGTCCAGCACCGTGCTGTTGGCCATAGCCAAGGCCTGCAGGAGGGGCTCCGCGCTTAGCGGGGTGGCAGAAGAAAAGGGGAAAGGCCGCCCCTGTGGTGGTGAAGCCCGGCTCGGCTCGCCGGTCAGTGTGTTGGCCTCGGGGGCCTTTCCCGAGGCCGGCTCTTCCTCAGCGCCTCCTGGGGCGTCGGGCCCCGGGTGCGCCCCCTCGGCGTCATCACGGGCCGCCTCCCGAGCAGCCTCCTCAGCCTGGCGGACTCGGGCCGCCTCCCGAGCAGCCTCCTGAGCTACCCGTAGGTGGCCTGCGGCTTCCTACAGGTCGGCCTCCCGCCATGCGGTCACCGCCTCCCCGGCCTCGTTGCCCGCGGGCCGGCCGGCCTTGGAGTGACGCGTGGGACGGGACGGGATCTCGCTGAGGCAGACGAAGAATATGGAACAGAAAGCAGTAAATAAAAATAAGCCCTGGGGGTTTGGGAATGAGAGTGTGGCCGCTGTGGGTCAGAGGTTGAACCTACGGGGTCACCGGCTGAACGACCACTTTGGGGGCGTGATGAGGCTCCCCCTGCACGGCTCGGTCTCCCCCATCTTGCGGAGCCACTTCTTCTTCTGCTTCCCCTCGGGCTGGGGTGTTGGTGCGGCATCCTCCGGGCGCCTGCCGCTGACGTGCTCCGCCCCACCCCCTCGAGGAGGAGATGGAGGAGGGGTCACCTCCTGCTTCCTCTTCCCCTTGGCGTCGGCAGGGCGGCTGCCCCCCGAACCCCCGCCGCGGGGCCCCGAAGCATGGCCCCCTCCGGGGGTAGATTGGTCCCCTTCGTGGCTACCGCCCACGCCATCATGGCCTCGGGGGGTCCAATCCCCCAACGCCCCGACCGTCTGCATGATGGCCAGAATGTTGGTGCGCTCCGGGTCGCTGCAGAGGGGGAGGATCCCCCGAGGGATGAGGGATGACTCCACGGAGCTAACGTTTAGCACCCGTTGGACCACCATCCTGAAGTCCTCGGGGTCCCAATCCCACTTATGCCCCTGGTGGGTCCTCAGGGGGTCCTCGGTCCCGGCGTACTCCCAGGCGCCCCGGGCGCGTCGCCGGAGCGGCGCGATCCGACGGCGGAGGTAATCGCCGAACACCATGGCCCCCGTGAGCCCCTGGGCTCGCAAGCCCGCCAGGCGGTCCAGGACGGCGTCATAGCCATCCCCCAGATCCACCGTCGCCTACCAGCTTGGCCCCTGCGCTGGGGGCTGGCTCGGGAGTCGGAGGCGCGCTTCGTCGGGGAGGGGGGTATAGAACTAGTCGCTCTTCCAGTCGTCCCACTTCTTGCGGAGGACACATGGGATGTAGCGGTTCAACACCTGTCCCCGCGGTTGGAAGTAGCAGCCACCGACCACCGTCGGCGGCGATACCGGCTGCACGGTGAAGAACCACCGAAACAGCCGAAGGGATGGGCGCACCCCAATGAACATCTCGCACAGGTGTGCAAAGATGGCCAGCGTCATCACCGCGTTGGGGGTGAGGTGCGCCATCTGGAGGCCGTAGAACTCCAGAACGGCCATGAAGAATGTGGAGAATGGCGGAATCAAGCCTGCCATGGCGAAGGAGAGGAAGAAGACGGACCGCTCTGGGTAGTGCGGCGCCGAGCGTCCCTCACCCAGCGCGACCACCTCCCGGGTGGTGGATTCCGGCATGAACCGGTGCGGTAGCCCGGCCTGCCTCTCGCTGGTGATGCGGGAAGGCGGCAGCACACTGCCGACAAGCGGCACGGAGCTCCGCGTCATGGCACCGGCGGAGGGGGAGCTTGAGAACGAGAGCGCGTGGTGAGAGGAAGGCGAGAGAAATGAGAGAGCTAAGGCACGGATGGCAGAGGCAAGGAAAAAGTGGCGAGAGGAAGGAAACGAATCCCTTCCTCGGCGCCCTTTGTACCCTTGCCTCCGTCGCGCTCGGCTCCTCGTTTCCCGCGCCCATCTCCTTGCCCCCTCGTTTCTCGTGCCCACGCCTCTACTAACCCCACTCGCCCGCTTCCGGTGCACACGTCAGTCGTCCGACCGTGGCGATCGAGGAGGGGCAGATCGTGTGCGCATTAAACGTGCTCGGTTACCGCGAAAAGCGCCATCATTACGTCCTCGGGCGAAACGGACCGACGTGTCCCGATCCGCGCGCCGCCTTGAGTAATGTTGCGGTTACAAGAAAGCCGCTCATTATCGTCGACTGGCATTTTTCACCGATATGCGTGGCTCACGACCGTTGGAGTCCTGCTCGCCTTTGGGGGGCCGGTCCCACCTGTCACTAAGCCCGAGGGGTGGCGTAAAGCCTGGGTGCCCCCCCCCCCCGAGTGTGGCCACCCGGGCGTGACGCCGAGGGCTACTGTCGGTGACATGGGCCCGGGGGTATCAAGACCGAAGAGAAGGGCGGCCACAGGGATCCACGTGGCCCGTTCCCCCGGAGGGGTCGGGCCCAAGGGTGACGTGGCGGCTGCCCTCCCGGTTTCCCCCCGGGGGCGGGCCGCTCCCGTTTTTGCCCCGAGGGCTGGGGCGCCCCGACCCCCTGTGGCTTTGGTGCCACGTGCGCAGGTTAGGTGAGCACGGCGGAGCTCACCTAACCACATTTATGGCGATTTGGACAGGCGCACCACGCCGCATTTAATGCGGTATGGCGCGTGCGCATCCGGTCTGTGACCGGTCACAGCGAGTGACCAGTCATAGACCAGTCAGATCGCGGGTTAGGTGGCGCCAGGCGGTCTGCTGCACGCCTCGCCCCGTCCCGTCAGAATGATGAGAGCCCTCTGTCTCTCGTCTCTCAGCCGAAGTTGGTATGCCAGCTCCGGTCAGATGATTTCCTGATTCCGGTGCAGGCGGGGCGCGGAAGTCGCCCGCCATTTAATGAAGACTGACACGGGCTTCCCTGGACGGAGCCGTCTGGCCGAGCGAAGGCGTGCTGTGGCGTCTGTCAAAGGCTGCTTCCGACAGTAGGATAGCCCAAAAGAAAAAACAATGTTTTCTTTCTTAGGCAGCTCGTGGCCCATGTGGTAGCCCCTTGCCATATGAAAGGAGGCCCAGGCCTACGAGAGAAGGGGGGATCGGTTGGACTCTCTCCGGATTCCATCATACTCTCAGATCTACCAGAACGCAGGAGTAGGGTATTACGCTCCTTAGCGGCCCGAACCTGTCTAAATCGCCTGCGTCCACGCGTTTTTCTCGCTGGGATCCCACAGATCAGGGGCGAAGAATTTCACCTTGCACCCCCGGCCGAACTAGCAAAGGGGGACCTGCACGGTCTCCCGGTGAGGAGCTTCACGCTCCGTCACGTGGAGTAATGCGTGGTTGCCGCTGTAGCGATAGATTTTATAGAATTTATTTATTTATTTATTTATTTTTTAAAAGATATACAAAAATAAATTTCCGATTCAAAATTTTACAAAAATACACTCCACCTGCCCTCCCGTAGGGCGAGGCATATAAATCGTCCTAGGGGAGGGCGGGATATGTGACATGGCGGCCAGCGGAGAGGGGCGCACCACGGCAATTTTGCATGTGGCCCCTTCTTGCCCTACCCTAGGGCGATTTATCGTCGGGAGGCTGGAGGGGCCACCTACAAAAATGTCGAGGCGCGGGGCCGCCAGCAAAATTGTCGCGGCACGCCCCCTCCCGGTCAGCCACATCACATATCCCGCCCTCCTCTAGGGCGATTGATATGCCCCGTCCTCCCCTAGGGCGATCTACTTCCTGTAGTTTTTTTAAAAAAATCTTTGGATTAATGAGGTATGTGTGTATGTACATATTCTTTATTATTTTCATTGACATTGTTGGTTTCATGTCTTTGCTGCAATTTCTTTGCCCTCGTAAGACAACACCGGTTGACGTCACCCTAGGGGATGGCGGAGAAAGAATGTAAGGAGAAGGAAGACATTGCTGCGGTAGTAGGTGTTAACGACGGATTTTGGTAATCGACTCGGAAAGAAAAGAGGAAACCGAAGCAGAGAGGAAGGATTGAGTTGGAGTCGGACCAGGCTTCGTATCGGACCTAGTAACCGTATCGGACTTGGGGAGTGTTGCTATAAAGGGCATATCGGCCGATACGGATTTGGTTTGGTCATGGGCCGATGCGGGTTGTGAGTTGACAGTGTCAACGTGGGCTTGGTCTGGGCTCGAAGTAAGCTTCAAGGAAGTTGCCAAATAGAGATAAAACTCGGTTTTAGGCAATTGTATCTTGTAAATTAGGTAGTATAGATCTAATCTGTGGCTTAAGTCTGCCGCAAGGACTTGTTTGTTAGTTGTAGACAAGATCGTGCCCTACAAGAGTTCTGTTGTAACCTCGGGTATAAATATCCCGATAGTTTGTACATGTAAGCTCTCTCGAATCAATCACACAAAAACCAGTTCAATCTACTTTCGGCGCATCGCCAACCCTCGCAAGAGGTCTTCTTCGACGAGTTCTTGCTTCCTCGGAGCAGAGGTAAGAACTCATCCCCGACGATCTACATCGTCGGGGCTAATGTGTCGTTTTAGACACATTAAGCCTCGATGATGTGATCGTCGATTATCATGTCTTGAATAGTTTTGACAGGTATTTTAATTAAGTCTTGCCAGCGGTTCACTCGTTTTAGGGTTTATTGCTGACGATGGTTTAATTCTTATGCTTGGCTAAATTGTTCAATACATTTACCATCCCCAAAAGCGATCGAAGACTTGATTTTCTTTATATTAACTCTCGATCTATACTTTGAGTTGCTATCGACCTTAGTCATGTTTCGAGGTTTAACCTAAAGCCTGTTTTTGATTGTAATTAAGGATAGCGCCGGGGTTTCAGCCGGTCTTACCTAATGCATGTGATTATTTTATGTCCTTGCATGTGTTTGCCACTTATGCAGGCGGATTGGTAAATATAAATACATTGATTACAGGGTATTCTCAGGATCTCTCTGTGGTTGGTATATTTATATTGGCCGATTGGCTTATATAAGTTTACACTAGAGTATTAGCTAGTGTATTTATCTTCATGCTACCCTCATCGGCCGATTCCAGTAATTTGCTATAAACATGATCACATGGGCCGATGAGATTAGATCTACTTTATTAGTTCTATCTTATTACTACTTCAAGTAAGCCGATATAGGTTTGCCCTATCGGCCAGGCCTTCACGATGCAATATCGGCCTATCGGCCGATTGGCCATCGGTTCTCACATGGTTTACTTGTTTAATCTTGTTGATTGCAGATCAAATCAACTGGCACGCTCTACTTACGACTAGGCAAGCCATTTGGACCTGCACTGGAGTTAAGCAGATCTCCCAGGCCGCCGTGGTAACGCGGAACCCGTTTGGTTGCTGGACGGGTCGAAATTCTGCGCCAACAGTAGGAACCAACTTTATTGATGGAAAAGAAAATTAACCATTTGTTTTTGATTTGTGACGCACAGCCCAATAGAACCCATTCGTATCGCATACACCGACATAAGATAGTTAAGAAGTTGCATAGATGAGCTATAAGAAATTGCCGGTCCCGACGAATCAGGCTTGAGCTTGTCTACAGACCCCTTCTACGTCGTTTAGCACGTACTACAACCTCGTGCTCCTTCATTCGCATGTACTCTGTTTGTGTTTCAGCTTCAGTTACTCTTTCACCATTATACGTCAGGTTGACCATGTCGATCCACAAAGAGAATCTGCACATCCTTGGATTGCCCTGAGGAACAAATCTAATTAGTGAATGGGATAGGTATATTATGGAAACGCGAGCGAAAATGAAAATAGGTAATTAAGAATGTGACATACAACGAAGTTGTTGTCTACGTTGGGACAGACGAAATATCGTCTTCCAAATGTCTCTTGTGCAAAGGATGTAGCCACCTAGCAGCAATCTCTACAACCGTATTTTGGACGCTCGGACCATTCAGGTAGACCTAATGGATTGTTTCTCTAGTATAAGCTAGCAGATTATGCCCAACGCTCGTACTCCATCCACACTTGAATGAATTGTGAGGTCGTCTCAGGCTGTGTTATCCTTGCACCGATAGAAGTTACTCTTGTCGTATCGATCCACTTTACGAAGTCACATTTCCTTATATCTTTCTATTTTGACAAATTCATTATGATCGATGACATTTGTAAGTATATGAAAGTAGTGATCAATGGGAGTGAGAACTTAACGGTACTTACGACAAAATCGCCGTCGACAATGTTAGGACACACGAATCATCTTTGTCCTATAGTTCGTTGTCTTACGGACCATATCACCTGGCAACGGTCTCCACAACCACACTCTGAACGCTCCCACCATGTGGGGAGTCCCAGAGGATTTACCTGCCATTCTAAGGATTTTGCAGCAATTCATCGTTCGTGCTCATCCTTCCTCCTTAGGTAGTCCGATATTGTATCACTACGTGGATACGGGCGTGTTCCGTCATGTTGTCGATTCGTTGTATCTACCCACTCAACGAAGTCGCACAAACTATGGTAAGTCTGCAAAAGATTGTATGATGGTGCGCAAATAGTTAGCGGTATATGTATTCAATATAGGTAATTAAAATAGATATAAATGATTATTACCTGGTAAATGTTTGGGCATTAGAAGAACCTCCTACCACGGATTTCTGACATAAGGGATGTCATGAGTATAAACCGATCACCGCACTCGCACAACGGATGGTCGCACCACGTTGGAAATAGACCAGCCAAAGGATCCCTTCGCCGGTCAAGATGCTCGCAAAATGGAGCTTCCATTATCTTGAGATCTATGTGAATGGGAAAGGGAAATGTAGAACCGAAAGAACTTGCCGAAGTATTTTGCCAAGGTCCGTCTATATATAGTGGCGTAGCAACTGGAGAAACTTAGGCGTGAAAAGTCAATTGTAACCACGATACGGTAATGTGTGAATAGACATGACGAGCACAAGGAAGCACTCTTTACTAGGGGTGGCAATTTCCCCCGTGAGGCCGGCGACCCGCCCCTACAGGGGCGGGGGCGGGTGCTGATTTTGACCCACGGGGAGTCGGGGCCGGGGACCCGACCATGGGCGGGGACAGGGACGGGGGAGGATAGCCACCCGCGGGGCCCCGGAGGGTGCATATTAGACTAACAATTGTATATTACAAGCCCAAAAAGCCCATCTAGCCTACCTTATATAAACGAAACCCTAAATTTTCCTATCCTCATTTCTTTTCCCACCCTACCACCCCATGCCCCCAGCCGCCACTCTCCACCAGCTGCCGGCCCGTCTCCCTCCGACGAACCGACAGCGGCAGCGTCGGCGGCTATGCGTGGGAGGCTGGGTCGGTGGCCACCCGTGGCCATCTGTGTCGGCGTCGACAGCAAGGCATGTCCGGGGGCGAGGGGCGACGCATCCACGACGACTGCCAGGGGGCGACGCATCTGCGTCTGCGGCGACGCCGGCGAGGCGCAGTGCACCGACGGCGGCGGTAGCGACGCCCAATCCCAACCACCCCATAGCCGCCACTCCTAGCCCCCATCCCCAACTGCCGGCCATGCCGCCTCATCACCAAGCCTCCTCATCGCCGCTGGCTGCCTCATCCCCAAGCCCCATTGTCACGACGCTCCAGCCATTGCCGCCGCTAGCCGACACTGTCCCAGCAACACGGTGACAGTCGGCGGCCGTCCAACCATCGCCACCCCCAGCCGTCGCGCCTCATCACCACCCTCAGCTGGCGTCGCCCTAGCCGACGCCCCGATGAAGCTCGCCCATCCTCGCCACATCCAGCAGGGTGCCGCGGGGCCCCGCTCACCCGCAGGTCCCCTGCGAGGGCGGGTGCGGGTGAGGTTTTCCGCCCAGCCATCAATGTGGGGCCGGGGCCGAGGGAGAAAAGCGGGGAGCGAGGGCGGGGCCGTTCTTGCCCAACCCGCCCCCGACCCGCCCCGTTGCCATCCCTACTCTTTACTTTACTAGTCCATGTTGTGCCAAAAGGTGATCGAGACTAGGCGAGCTCGCATAGTTTTGGTGTGATTACTTGTCCCACAGTGAAGTTGATCGTGACTAATGATGTTGTATTGTGTGTGTGTGTCAGCTCTTCAGACAACGAAACAACATAGATGTCGAAAGTAGATTGTAACCATGCTATGATAACACGTGAAAAGACATGACGAGCATGCATGACCACTCTTAACTTTACCTGAGCATTCTGCGACGAAAGTTGATAGCGACTAGTCGATCTCGAATAAATGAGCATTGTATTGTGTCAGTGTGTCAGCTATTCGGACAACGAAATGACAGATACACAGTGAACAGCAAAAGTAATACTAGTGTACATGTATAGCAAGCAAAATAGCAGCAACACAAATAGTAGCAAACAGGTTTGTAGTACAAAAGAGGAAAACACTACTGTCCACCTAATCCTCGACCACGTGCCCTCTTAGGCCTGGGCTGCCCTCTCCTACACTGGGCCCTGACCTAGTGCTCTGAGTAAGTAAACCTATCGGGTGGCACACCTCGTCCGGCCCTAGGCTGCTGTGTGGGCGTAGTAGCAGGCGGCTCCTGTGTCCCGCTCGGTGGAGCACCTCCTAGCTGGGACGCACCAAGGACGTCCGGCTGTTCATAGGCGTCGTCGTCACCGTCGTAGTCAGCGAAGTCGAAGTCTGTACCCGTCGTCTCGGACGATGGGCCACCACATGAGGACGAGGCCCCGACATTGCCAAACACTATTACTGAAGTAGTACTGTGCAACCCTGTTGATAGTGCTTGAAATATTAAGATATCGCAACTATGATGTGTAGAGTCATGGTCATAATGAGTTTGTGAAGTGAAAACATATGTAGGTTTACCTGTTGGATGAGCAGTGATAGCACCAAAGGAGGTAGGTCCTGTTCCAGGGCCAACGGTGAGACCACGTGAGGACGAGGCACTGGCGTGTCTGAACACTGGTGCTGTAGTACTAAAGTACAACCCTGCTCAAAAGAATTGAAATATTAATATGGTTGTGCAGATAATCTGTTGTTTCTTGATGAACACGAGTTCGTACGTTTACCTATTAGACGCGGCTACCCAGCATGGTGCTAAGAAGAGGGCTATCCTTAGGGTGGTGGCACGTAAACATCCGACGAAGACCGACAAGACAACGTCCTCAGGGTATCCCGAACCAAGCTCCGGATCCGGCCTAAGGTGGTAGTAAGCTCATCCCTGGTAAGATCGATCCCTAACTGCAAGTGTCTGAGACCGGTGCCTGCCTCAATGTCAACCTGATGTAGGGTGTTGTCCTGTAAGTCGTATAATGATAAACATTAGAATTGTGATATCAAAGAATGGTTATACATTGGAAGTACAGTGTAACTCACAACGCCGACAAAAGCTTGATCGCGATGCAGTGGGTACGTGTCGGTCACAGCGGCAACGTGAGGCTGGGGGTTCCCGGCCACGAAAGTCACATGAGTCTACGTACTAGGAATGTTCTACCTTAGATAGGCAGCAAAAGCAACGTCCGTGTGCTCGCGAAACTCGTCGACAACATCCTCGGTGGTGAGCTCCCAGTTGTCGACGTACTGCTGGATGCGAGGAGCCCAGTTGGTTCCTGCCGCCTATCCCTAACGCGTACACCTGATTACAATGGAGGTTATTTAGTTAACAAGTTTCCAAGGAGGCGGTTACACATGAGCATTGAAAACACCCACACCTTCGATCTCGCGCATCAACAGGGTTCTCCCACTGATCGAGGGGCCACGACTAGCGAAGAACGAAATGCCTCAACACTCAATACGGGCAGTGTGGCTCGACGAAGATGTCGAACACCAACATCGCGTTCGTCAACCAGTACGCGGCATCTCGGGTGCACAGGGAGGACAACCCCCATGGTGCCTGGCTTGGGATAGCCGCGTCACTATATGACTACCAGATGACGTCCTTCGGTCGCAGACGGTCCAGCTCCCACACTATCTGATGATACTCCTTGCACACAGTCACGTGCGCCACGTACGCTGCAAATGTGAGATTGATCAGAACATTGCCAAAATGAACGTTAAATTTGAGTTTGTACAACTAGTGCACATACCTGTCGTCAAACCCACAACGTACCCATCATGGGTCAGTCCTCAGGAGTGGTGTCTCGGTGGGCCAGCTCGTACTCCACCTGCGACACAACTAGTTTGGCTACGGTGATCCGCTCGCACATCCAGAGCTGCAGGAAAAAGGACATCCGCTGATAATCAAACCTGAGTCTGTCCTGGAGCAAACATCCAACAGTGTGCGGTACGTAGCCGCCAGGAGGGCGGACCCCCAACTGTACTGTGGGACAGAACCCTGCTCGGCGTCGGCGATAGAACGCGTGTACGGGATCAACTCCTTGCTCACCGAGTTGCCATAGGTGTTGCCGAGCATCACCCAGCCGAAAAGCCATAGCAAGTAAGCCTCTAAGAACCTGTCGACAGTGCCCTCGTCTGCATCGACATGCAACGTCTCGATCTGTTTAACAGAAAATATATTGTCAGAGCACAACGACATGATAGAGATGGTTGTAAATTGAAACTGGACTTACAGTAAACTGGAGAAGCCACTTCTTGGTGGGCCTGTGGGTCTCGTATCCTGGCATAGAAGAAATAGCACCGAGCCCCGATACCCTCATCATGCTTGCGAACCACTGCATGATGTCATCCTTCCACCCCCTGCAGCCCATCTATAGGACCCACTGGAACTCCAGCTAAAGGAAGGCCAAGCAGGTAGGAGACGTCCTGCAGCGTGGGTGCCATCTCTCCACAAGGGAGGTGAAAGGTCCATGTCTCCGGCCTCCACCGGTCCACAAACGCCGCCAACATAGATCGATCCGAATCAAATCTCCTAGTTGGGTCCCTCTCAATCATTGTGTCCTCTATCATATGGCACAACGGAATGAGGCCGGCCTCCGTCATCCTGCAATATCGATGGAACCGATCACATGTCATGACAATGGTACATAATGTAACGTACAAGATTGTTATGAACAATTGCTTAGATGTAGTACCTGGAGACCCATCGGGGATCTAGACGAAGAAGTTGCCTTGAAGCCTGTGGCCTCAACTTCAAAAGTGAAGCTCCCTCATAGGGTCCAGTAGCTCTGGTGTATCTCGGTGCGCCATACCTGCAACATGGAAAATAAGTAAAGATGAGCATGACAAATAAATGATACGAATAATTAAAGTAAATATGAACATGAAAAAAAAAGATACCAATAAATATTGTAAACATGAACATAAAAAATAAATTATATGAGCAAATATTGTGATAAAAATATTGACGATATTTACAGAATCGGAAACATAGAAACTAATATTTAATAAAAACACCATGATACATAGATAAAACAAAGGTTGTTCATAATGAGGATAACAGAAGCTCATAAGAATTACAACACGATAGTTCATCATCCCTCACATCTAATTAATTATTACAACAAACTTGGACACCACACGGTAGTTCAAGCTCCGTCACATCTAATTAACCATTACAATAACTTTTGACATAGCACGATAACTCAACATCCGACACATCTAATTAATTATTACAACAAAATACGAATGCATCACACTTAGATAGCATAGCCATCTCCTCCGGTGCGCCTAACACGACGACGCCTCGTAATGGTACCTTCACCCGACGGTCAACTACCATCAACACCGTCACCGGATGGTCTAGCTTCTGCAGCGCATGATCCAGTAGTTGTTTTAGGACACTTCTTATATGTGTGTCCATATGCATCGCACTTGCTACACCTCTTCACCCTTCCGCCCGTTTCGGACTCATCTATGTCATTCTTGATACGTCTTGTCTTGCATTGACCTGCTTTTACCCTAAGCGAGCCTCGAGCTGGGACATACAAGATTTGTGGCTGCACAGTTGTGAATCTCAATAATGCCAAAACCATATATCTCATGGTTCCATGTGTGGTACACAGCTTCCTTCATGAAGTATGGTGAAACATAACACTGTGGATGAATCCCGCACTCACTGCAAGCTGCGAGTACGTGTGTGCATGGCTTGTGAAGTAAAGCAGGTTTTCGGCATGAGCAAGAACATGTTCCATGAGCTTTCAATACACACTCTTGCACCGCTCTCTTACGGCTGATACCACGTCTTGATCTGTCCCTACATTGAACTTCATATCTATGCTCCGCCGTACCATGTGTCATTGCTCGATGATTACAGGCCTGCTTTATACCCTCATCAATGTACTTCTTTATCTTGTCGGCATATATCAAACTATTGTCTGCCATTGATGGCCTAGTTGCTATGAACCGATCCATGAAGTACTTGCAAGTGCCATGCAAAATGAACTCAACGATGCCAACAAGTGAGAGAGCTCGTGCACCTCACATAACCATATTGTATATCTCCGCCAAATTTGTGGTCATTATACCATAGCACAAACCATCCTTATCAAACAATAAAGCCCACTTCTCCTTTGATTCCATCTCAATCCACTCAGAAAATTTAAAAATTTCCGATGCTTTTCTTCTCTTCATTCATGGTGGATCACTCGTAAGATGACCAAGTGCTTCTGGAGCATCATTACCTTCAGGCTGCGGCTTCGATATGTTCTCATTTGTTTGCTTACTAGTCAACTCATCCAACCGGTCCCACAACTCATTGAACTTTTTCCGTTGGTTTTGTGAATATAACATCTTGAAAAAGTCCATCAGATTCTTGTTCCTAAACTGTTTCTAGAAGTTAGCACCCATATGCTTCATACACCATCTACTCCTAACATCAGGCCACTTGACGGCACCATACTCAGAACTGCCATGCTTTAAATCATCAATAGCCCGCATCATGACCACGTGCCGATCATGTATCAAGCAAATATCTGGTATTCCCCTAACAATGTGTTCCTTCACTCATTTTAGGAACAAATATCAACTGTCAGTGTTCTCACTCTCAACGATAACAAAAGCAACCGGTAAAAGTTGGTTGTTCCCATCAACACCTATGGTTGTCAAAATTTGGCCTCTATATTTACCGGTTAGGAATGTATCATCAATGCATAGGATGGGCCTACAGTGCACAAATGCTTGGATACATGCTGCAAAACAGAAGAATGCTCTCTGTAGAACTCTTGCATTGCGCTCGTCATTCTTAGGTGACGGATAGTGCTGAATGTCGAAAAAAGTGCCTAGGTTTCTAAACTGGATGGTTGCTAGCAATCTCGGCAAGTTATCATAAGATGCTTCAAACGTGCCAAACCTCGTGTCTATAGCCTTCTGTTTCCCCCTCCATGCCTATGCATAACTGATTGTGTACTTGTATTTTTCTTCTATGTGTCCAACGATTGACTTTGGCTCAAAGTCTAGGATCTTCATAACTTGCCTATACACCTCACCTGCTACAAATGCTGATGTAATATTACGGTGTTACTTCTCCACTCCTTGTAAGTGGCACAGATGCTCCATAACAATTGAGACCTGCCAATAATCTTTCCATTTACCCTTGTATGCGTGAACCCGCCATGGACATCCCTCCCTCTCCTTCACACACTTCACCTCATAAACAGTTTTGCAAGACTTCTCTACCCTAAACTCCCTCTGCAAAGAAATAGCAAAACGCTTCACCTCATCCTTCAAATCTTTCAATTCAGCATAATGAGCACCCTACACGACCGCATTCTCCTTATACTCCCACGACACGTGATGACCTTCTGAAATAACAAGGCGAGAAAAATCATAGTTGCAAAAATCTGAAGGCATAGGACTGTTCTCGTCAGACAATGCATATCCAACATCCTCCTCGTTTTCCTCATCCTCCCTATCCATTAGATCCACAATACTACCATTCCTCTCTCCCTTGTCGGCCTCCCCGATTTTTTCCACCCTGGTTTCTTCCAGTTCAGGATTGCCTTGCTCTGTGACTTTCACTTCCATACTTCCCACATCACTAGGCATACTTGGTCCCTCGTCTTCCCCCATACCCACATCCACCGTGTTCTCCTTCTTGTACACCTGAACGAGAATGAAAAGTGGCCAACAACGTTCGCATGCATTCTCAACATATCTTCTCCATGTATCGGTGCAATCCATAGGCATAAGTTCCCAAATATAACCTAAGGGTTGACGGTTAACCATAACATAAAGTGTAAGGCCATGGGTTTATGGATTGATTTTAAAGCCTCTCATCAGCCAGTTGCATACACCCCCAAAACTTCTTTCGACAGCTCTATCAATGCCCTTAGCCATACACTTGAACTCAGACAGACCTATCCGATTATGACCATATCTAACGTTGTCTTCACCGTAATACAAGTCGAATATTAGCTTACTTGACATATCTGTTCACGCATTAAAATCTCATTATAATACTTAAAAAATTATCAATTACTAACTAATGTATACTAATTATCAATTGCTAACTATGTTGCTAAATGTATACTAACTATCAATTGCTAACTATGTTGCTAAAAAATTATATGCAGTTGATAACACCTACTAACTAAACATGTTTAGGAGTTACTACAACATACATACGTTCTAGATCTACATCCCTATCATCAAATTTTACTACTAACATAGGATTTCTATACTAATTAATAAGTTGCTAAAATATTGACCCTACTCATACTTGCAATGTGTTCAAATGATAATAGAAAAAAATATCTCCAATCGAGTCCGCAATTCGGCAGGGCTCCGCCATTTCCTTCTTAACTCTCCCCTCAACCCTCTTTATTTTTTTTAGATTTTTGAGAAATAAAATGAGAATTTTCAAGAGGAGAAGGTTTTATAGGTGGCTGCGAAAAATCGCCCTCCCCTAGGACGGGGAATGCCATTTTTGCAAGCAGCCTCCCACTCGGGAGGGGGCATGTCGCGGCATTTTTGTAGACGGCTCTTCTCGGCGATAAATCACTCTAAGGTAGGGCGAGAAGGGGCCGCCTACAAAATTATCATGGCGCGCCTCTCTCCACGGCCGCCACGTCACATATCCTGCCCTCCCTTAGGACGCTTTATATGCCCCGTTTATGAGAGGGCGGGCGGAGTGTATTTTTGTAAAATTTTGAATGAAACATTTATTTTTTAAATCTTTTAAAAAATAAGTAAATAAATAAATAAATTCAGATTTTATATGCGTTGTCTCGCGCGTCAAACCGCGACCTTCTGGATATCTCGCGGACGCGCATATATCCATCTGCCTGGGCCAACCATCGTCCCATGCGATCAGCCCAAACTCGGATAGCCACGCTGGCCCATCCTGCGCGTGGTCCCGTGGACAATGTGGCTGAGGCAACCACATGCTAATAACAAGTTGTACATGCACTAACAAGTTGTAGATTTAATTAACACGTTTTATAATTATCAAAACAGCAAGTACAGTCTGCTACGGATTAAAAATAAGTGCCTGACCAAGTTCTTAACATCCTATACTATTTAAAAATTTATAAAGATACAAAAAATGATAATAATAATAATGCTATATCCTATATGTATATTAGTAGGGAATGGAAAACAATTAGTAGCAAGTACAAACAAAATAAATGTATTTTCTTCTAATTCTACAAATTCAAAAATTTATATGCAAATACTTTTAATTCGTAAAAGTGGCCAAAATATTTCAAAAACACACTTTTCTGTCCTTTAAACTAAATATTCCCTCCTTCTTAAAATATAATGCTTATTTAATTCATTAGGACAAGCCTTTGATCAAAATTTATTCAATTTGACTATACTTTTGTGACACAAAATGGTATTTGTTAGATTCGTATGGAAAATGTAGTTTCTTTTATTACACTTTTATATCACATAAATGATATTCCAATAGCGTAATTGTTGATAAAGAACTTTTACTAACAAAACAAAATATGTCTTCCATAAAACGGAAGTAGTACCATCTTGACTGCTTCTTCAACGTATTACTAGCAAATTACCCGTACCATGCAATGGGATAAAATGAAACCGTTTTAGTTATATCTTTTGCGCTGTTTTTATGGTTTTTTCTAATTGGTTGGTTTTCTATAGAAATCGTTCGTTTTTTTCTAGAGGCCGGTTTCCTCGCAGACACGTGGGTGCAGGGAAAAGAAGCGTAGCAAGGTGAGAAGGAGGACGACCCACCTTTTAATGTACTAGAGAAAAAAACATAAAACACATAAAACTAAAAACACATTCAAGGATACTTTTAAATGTGTGATATTTATATGAATTTACAAGCATATTAGTAAATGCTAACGATCCGAAACATTCCAAGTAAGCTATAGATTATATACACATGCTAAAAAAATTATACACTGGCTAAATTAGGGAGTGCGCCGATCTTCTAGTTGTATGTATCTCAATCCCAATCTCCCACCAGCACTGGTAGTATTCCTCCTCCCCTACCAACGACACCACAGCAGCAACCCACCATGTGCCGCAGCTTCGGTGGAGGACCGGATACGAAGGCGGAGGTCTCAACTCGATCGTGGGAGCTCATGGCCAGCCTCCTCGACCCCGCCACCCCATAGAAAGCATTTGTCATGCATTTTAGGAGTACAAGTCTTAACTGTTTAATCACTCTTAATCTTGTGAATTCTACAGTGATTACTAAACGCATTTAGTACTTAAATTCAAATCAACAAGCAAGAGATCTAAAATTGTTAAATTGTGTTCTGAAATTCCAGTAAACCAATTTCCTGTGCTTCAGATTTCTACAGCTCATGGGCGGCAGCAAAGTGAGCCCAGACGACCCCGCGGTTGTCGTCGTGGGGCCAGTCCTAGGCCGGCGGGCGCCAGGTCGGGGACGAGGCGACGACGGCGTAGAGCTGGCCGAGCCGGCACTGCTGTCGGATGTGCTGCTCGTGGACCCCCGTGACGGCGTCACTGCCGGCAAGGACACGCTGTCGCTGCTGATGGCGATGAACTTCGTGTTCGCCGACGACGGCCCATACAACGGCAGCAGCCTCGCCGCCTTCGGCGCCAATCCGGCGGAGCGCGCGATAAGGGAGATGCCGGTGGTGGGCGGCACCGGCATGTTCCGGTTCGCGCGGGGTTACTGCCAGGCCAGGATGCGGTGGTTCAACGCCACCCCCGACGACGACACCGTTGAATACAACATCCATCTCTGCCTCGATTGATTTGAGTACTGATTAGCAACGATTAATTGCGACGACGACGATGATGGAGGAAGAAGTATTGTCTCGACATCAAGCTGCAGCAAACGCTTTACTCTGCTTTTGTCTTGATGTAGTATTGTCTGCAGAAATGTTGGAGGAAGAAGAGCCGTAACATGTGAGGTCGACGTGAGTCTCACTCGTCATGTCAGCTACAATCGGACGCTATCGGATACACCAATTTTGCAAGTTAAAGGACCTTATATCTGATATTGCGGTTCGAGGATGTAATTCAAACTCGATGTCAGAATAAGAGACCGAAGATGAACTTATTCCTTTCTAGAAAAAGGTTCAGCTTACTTTCCTTGTTTTAAGAGTTGGATTTCACTCAACTGCAAAACCAAAACCGGATATAACGTATTTCTTGTATTGTATTGTAATATTAAGGCAAATTGATTCTATGCCACCAAAAAAAATTTGAGTTTTGCATTATACCATCAAAAAATTATGGTGTACTTTAATACCATCCAAATTTGCTCCTTTTTTTAGACAATGAAAATGGATTACATCTTTGGCCTTTGCTTATGGACACACAACCAAAAAGTCTCAGAAGTAAATAGGAAGGAATTAAAAAAGGCGTGATGACACAAGCCCTCAACTTTCGTCAATAAAATGATCAACTAAAATAACGTTTCTAAAATCACATAGATTCTAGAACAAAATTATGTAGGTACTACGCCATCCAAACTGAAATAAAAATTCCTTAGCTACCAATTCCAAGCGTGTAGCACTATTGCGCATAGTATCTTATTGTTACTGTGAAAGCATCATACACCAAGAGTGAAACCAGTTGGAACACACGAAGATAACCTGCATAATGTTAGATATCTTTTTATGGTTAAAAACCACATTATTACGGCAACACCAGATTGACCAACATAGAGCATCAGCTCCAAATAAAATCATTTTTTTGTGAGCCTAGGCACTCCCTTAACCAATTACTAAAATTATGTTTTGCATTTTGGGCAGGGGGATACTAAAGGCAAAGAAGACACATCGCCAAGCAAAACGTGCAACATGGCAATTAAAGAAAAGATGTTGGATGGTCTCTTGTGTATTAAAAAAACAACATTGCTTGTTCCCTCCATTATCCTTTCGTGAGGTTATCTTTCGTTAAGATTACTTTTTTGTGAAGGAACCACATAAATACTTTAATTTTTAGTGGTATCTTTACCTCCTATAGAATCCTTTTGCGGATTCTTACATTGGATTAGATGGTCGTATTATACATGGATTTGACCAAAAATTGGTCATTTTTATATAGCGGTCAAATAAAGTAGTCTTTTTCGTTTGACAAGGTTATGTTAGCTAGTTGAGAAATTAAATCATTCCACTCAACTAACTTTGGTCCTACAATTAATCGCCAGAATGAAATAGTCAACGGTGTTGTGCTTATAACTTCTGTCAAAGTAGATTGTTTCTTTCGAACCACACTGTACAGAGAACGGTATTAATATTTGAGACGTTGCAAGCCTAACCATGTATCTTACCAAAATTTTATCCCCATCCCATTACCATGTTTAAAAGATCAATTAACTTTGTATATACCACAACCGTGTCCTTCTGTTAGATCTAGTTTTCTCTACTTACTTTTTCGACGGAATTGAGGAATATGACCATACTACCCTGCTGAACCCATCTAATGCTTGGGCCTTTTTTTTTTGGTCTCTTCTTCTTCATTGACCATCGGGCTAGGAGAAAGTCAAACTTGATTTTGGAGAAGCACTCCATGCGTAGGCAAGAATGAGAGCAGATGGCTGGCACAGACGCCGGGCAGTGCGACAGGAGCGGCGAAGGTTAGCGGGGACATGGGCCGATGGAGGAGGCCGGCCCCAACCTAGCGCCCAAGGCCGAGACCAATCTTGAGATGGTGGATGCCATACTGCCTGTTAAAGTTTATGTCACATAGTCGGTTACAGTTTAAAACTTGAAGTTGTAATATGTATAGAATATAGTTAGAGTCAGACTCTGTCCTAGGCTCTCTTAAATAGAGAGACACAACGGTTGTAACCGCAAGACGACAGTAGCATATAGGTGTGGGTATGACTGGCCAACGGTCTAGCTGGCGACAGTAGCATATAGATGTGGGTACGACTGGCCGACGGTCTAGCTAGTGGAGGGTCATGGATACCCGAATACACTGTAATATGCTGGATCGGGGAGGAGCATCCACAATCGGTGCCCTGGGGATATAGGCTTTGGCTGAACCTCGTTAACAAATATCGTGCCTCGGTGTCGTCTTCAGTATTGGATCTTCTATTGCGTTTATTTCACGTTTGGTTCTCGATGTACTATCGAGGTCGGTTTTATAACAAGTGATATTAGAGCCTTCAGGAGATCCATGGTAGATATGCGAGAGAGGTGCTCCAAGCCACGACAACTACACAGGATGTCCAGGGACGACTAGATGTGGTGCTCAGGTTGATGGTGGTGGAAGCGATTGATCGGTGGGTTGGAGACTTTGGGCGGATGACTCGAACTTTTCGATGAGTTACTTTTAACAGGACAACATGCGGCCGCATGCTCGGGTTGATTGAAATTGGAGGCGATCGGCGTTCTCTATCGGTGGAATCGAACACTCCGGGCGAGGTGGCCCAGGCCTTTCAGTGAGCTGCATTCGACAGAGTGATGACTAGATGTGGCACTCGGGTCGTTGGGCGGCTGGGAAAACGGCATGGTTATTTTTGCATGAATCACATATTTGATTTGTACTATTAATTATAGTTGTAGCGTTAGTATGGGCAAGTTACAAAAATTGCCTGTTGATGATATGAAGAAATATATTGTCATGCTTAAAAACCCTTTTATCTGCGTGGTGTTTGAATCTCCTGAAGATAAAGATAAAGATTAAGTGTTTCACGTAAAACGAGATGGCATTAACGTGTGATTAATTGAGTTTTAATTATTACAAACTTGAAAATTGGATTTATCTCATATTTTAGAACAACTTTCATATAAAAAATTTTCGCACGAAACACGTCGTGTAGCAGTTTGAAAAGTGTGCCTCGATAATCTAAAAGTTTATCTCTCCTTTGTAGGAGAATCGAACGCGGCCATTGTCTTGCATATGCTTTATCATTCACAACAGGGAAGATGTTGCCAGGTAGTTCTTTCTTGATCCATAGTATAGCTTATACAATATCATATATGTAAATATTGCAACGAGTATTCGTAAAATTTTCTGGAATTTACGTCAACTAATAAGTTATGAGATTGATCAGTATGACCATAGGCATAGATTGCAATATTCATTAGATGTTAATGAGCTTGAAGATAATATGGATATGGGCGCAGGCTGGCAACATGTTGATCGGCGGGTGCACCTTGTCCGGATCCGCTAGTAGCATCCAACGGGGATTCAGGTTCCCAGCTAGAAAACCGCCACCGCGTCCCTGAAGCAACCTGCGACGGCGTCTTCGGCATCAGAATCTGCCTGGAGTAGGAGCAAGCAGGACGTCGAAAGTCGAAACCCTAATCTAACAAGCGAAAATTATTTAGGAGCGATTCGAGGGAGTTGGCGGAGATTGATTGATACTGATAGAGGGGGGGATTGTGTATTTAGGAGGGGAACGGGAACGCGTGGGATGGATCTGGATCTGGGGGTATTGTGGAGGCGATACGGTTCGGGTCTTCCGTCCATGTGTGGTCGGTAGATGGGATGCGAATCGAATCGGAGACGAAGGGGAAGAGTGGAGGAGGGGAGGGGAATAGCTCACTGCTAGTATCTACTACTATAATATATAGGAGAAGCCGGGAAGAGGAAACGGGCTTATGGTTTGCAGTCGGAGTCTGCTAGGTATAGGCCCACTTATGGCCCATAGATTGGCTCGGGCGCAAGTTGGCCCAACAAATAAAATCTTCGGCCCATATATTTTTCTTTTTGAGCCGTACAAATGGGAGGGAGGAATAAGTTCACCTGCATCCCTCAACTTTACGTCGAGTCTGTCTGACCCCAATCCACAATACCAGAAATCTCTGCCCCTCAACTATCATAAACCATGCATTTTTGGTCTCATAGTAGTATGGATCTCTACTTTTGCTGACGTGACATCCTAGCCAGTAAAAAAAATAAAAAAAATTATGGGGTCCACATGTAAGCAAGAAGAAAAATTTGTGGGACCCACATCTTTTCTTTCTTCACTTTTCTCTTTTCTTTTCTCTCTTCTCTTCTCTTCTCTTCTCTTCTCTTCTCTTCTCTTCTCTGGAAGAGCGGCGACGGGCGACGAGCAGAATGGCGACGGTGGGAGAGGGGGGAGAGGCGGCCGGCAAGCTTGGGAGGAGAGTCGTCGTTGTGCGGGGGCCGCCTGCTTAAAGGGCGATGGCCTGGCTTTTTTGCAGACGCCCCCCTTACCGTCCTTCCGGAGGGCGATTTTGTACTGTGTGGGAGCCGCTAGGAACGAAATAGAAAGAATTTTTTAAAACTGCAAGGATTTATTTTTTACTCAGATTAGAGCCTAAGGAGGGGGTTTTTTAATCAAAATATTGAACTGTTTGTTCCATAAATTTGGTAAATCATCGTTTTGAAACGAACAAAATGGGAAGAATTTTTTAAAATTCCAATGATTTATTTTTCATCCGGATCGGAGCCCGAGAGGGGTTTTTTTACCTCTAAAATGCAAGTTACGTAAGTTGCGTATAATTCTCGCTTATGTTGAATCATGTAATCATGTACACAATTGGAGGTAGAATTTACAAAAATACAAGCATCGAAACTTTGCAAATCGAAACGATACAATCTCATTAATTTATAATTCGTGACGCATACAACAACACACCATCATAATTAAATATTATTATGATAAAATAGTTAAGAAGTGTCATGGATAAATGATACAAATTTATCAGTCCCGACGAATCGAGCCTGAGCTTATCTAACAACCTCTTCTACGACGTTCAATGTGTATTGCATTTTCGTGCTTCTTCAATCACTGGTACTCTACTTGTGTTTCAGACTCAGTTATCTTTTGGCCATGATATGTTGGATTGACATTGTCGATCCACAAAGTAAATCCGCACCTTCTTGGATTGCCCTGAGAAATAAACGTAGTTAGTAAGTTAGGATAGTAATATTATGGAGATTCTAGCGAGATTGAAAAAATGTAAGACGTACAACGAAGTTGTTGTCTACGTTGGGGCAGACAAAATATCTTATGCCAAATGTTTGTTCTGCAAAGGAGGTAGCCACCTGGCAGCGATATCTACAACCACACTTTGGATGCTCTGACCATTTAGGTAAACCTAATGGATTGTTCCTCCAGTCGTTGCCGGCGAGGTGGGGAGAGGCAGAGGAGGGGAAAGGGAAGGGTGGCGGCGGCGCTCGGGCCGGAGGAGAAGGCGGCGGCGGCAGCGCAAGCACCCCCAGCAAGAGCGCCACCGCGGCGTGCGCATTGTTCGGGTTCCGAGGCTGCTGCTCTGTACCTTGCTACCTTTCGGCAGCCACGCCAAGAACGACGGTGGCGGCGGCGGTGGTTCGGAGCCCGAGACGCCATACTCGATGAGCCCGACGTCCGTGCTCGACGCAACGGCGGCCTTCGCACCAAACCCGAACGCCGACGGAAGCAAGCGTCGGCCGTGGTGCGATGGGGGCGCCGGCACGCACGGCCTCGCCGACGCGCTCGACTACACCGACGACGATGACGACGGCCACAAACGGAGCGTCCTCGCCGCTGTGTCGCGGGCGGTCAAGGTGCACGCGCAGCAACAGCATCATCCCCTGCTCAGGTCATGCTTCCTCGACCGCCGCATCGAGTTCGGCGTCAAGAACAAGAGCTCGTGGCTGCTGCTGCGCGGCGGCTAAGGCAGCGGCGAGGATGATGCACATCTTCGGCGCACTAACATGTGGGGCCCACCGTATGCCACGTTAGCGAAACCAGGGTTAAATTGGGTCTATACTGCCTCGAAACCTTTTTTTGCACAATTTATGATAGTTAAGGAGTATAGATTTTTGGTATTGAGGATTGGGGATCTCAAACAAACTCGACGTAAAGTTGAGGGATGTCAGGTGAACTTATTCCTAGGAGGGATGAGCTGGCCCACCCTACATTTATTCACTCGAATTCTTTTGTCAACAACATAACATGACATGGTTAAAAAACGAGGCCCTGCTGCTTAAGGGGCCGTTCAACCTCCACAACTCTTAACTCCTCCTGAGCAATCTGGCTTTCGAATGAGTACAATGATGTCTCCTTGCTGAGATCGGCGAATCTACGGTCGCAGTGGGCTGACCTGCAGACTCTTCTTTTTGTCCTACAAGACCTCTCGACAGTCAAGCTTGGCAATGGTGGTAGAACTTCGTTCTGGTATGACAAATGGTTAGGCTTGGAGCCCTTCTGCAACAAGTTTGAAGCCCTCTTCTCACACGCAACAAACCGTGAGGCCACTGTGAAGCAGATCATGCTGCACGGCTTGGATGCCTTGCTGCAGCCGCGGCTGTCCTCTGTCGCCCAACAAGAGAAGCATGCACTGCGGCTCCTGCTCCAATCGGTAACTACATACTCGCACGGACAACACAAACACTCACTTGAACATCATCCTGCCGGGCGTAGCGACCTTAACACCCCGTCAAATCTACTTGGCATCGCTACCTGCACAGCCTGCCAACCCATTTGGAACTTTATCTGGGACAATCGGGCGCCTCTTAAAATCCAGTTCTTCGCTTGGCTTCCATGCAGGAGCGCCTACCAACGAAGAGCAACCCGAGCAAGAAAGGGATTGTGGAGAGCCCAACTTGTGACATCTGCAATCTCTCCGATGAAACGGACACGCACTTGTGCCTAGCGTGCCCCTTCGCCATGCTGTTCTGGGAAAAGCTTGGTATAAGAGGCTTGCTTCGGTCCAGCGTTTGGTACCGTGAGGTACCGAGCGTATTTCAGCCGTTGATCCCTCGGGGGTACGATGGGCAATGAATGAAGGGAAGCTCAGCAACACGCCCTGTAGTCCCAAGCGTCGAATAAGCAAGGCGATAGGAAAAAGAAGGAAACGAGGGCCTCGGCGAGACCTGCGAACTGTCCTCGCGCAAATCAAAACCCCATCGAGCTCGAAGGCCCGCTATCTACATGCCTTCACAAGTCCCTAACCACCACGCTATACGTGATAATGATGCAGTTCTTGTACAAACTATAGTAAGTAATTACTTGCAAAAAACCCCAAACTTTTTGAGAATCAAACATCGATTATTGGTTATTGTATGTGCTTATGTGAGTAAACGTCGGTTAACATATGTGTTTATATTGATAAGAGAGAATATTGCCTAATATATGAAACATTGAATTTATTTACCAAAAATATGGAAAAATTATATTACCAAGTCAATAGGTGATTTAGGTAGAACTTATCTGTGTACACTGGATTGTGAGATAACATACATAGAAGCTTGTGTGTAAGAGAGATTGTTGGTTAGTGCAGATGCAACATAGACCATATGTGGGCAATAAGAGAGATGGTTTGTTAACAATCGTCAGTTAAGATAGGCGTTTATCTGTGTAAGAGAGATCGTCGAGTTACATATATGCTTATGTGGGTAATTGAGGTTGATTTTTTTAGATTGACGTTAATTTTGATAGTCTTTTACACAGATGCATGGAGGGCTACCAAACAACAGTTTTTTTTACATAAAAATGGATTTATTTAAAATTTTAAAAAACTACAACATAAAAAGTTTTTTTTTACAAAATATGATCCACTGTAAAGTCTTCTCCTTGTACTTTTTATCCTCACAAAGTCAGATGATCCGGTGAGAAATTTTGTTTATAGAATGTAACAATATGCATTGCAAATCAACGTATTGTGATGGTGATAATTTTCTACTACCATTTTTAACTAAGAACAATGAGATAATTGTGTTACTAATCAGATAAACATGTTAGTAAATAAATTACTACCGTGGATAATTTTAATGTCTGCAAAATTTTTACTCATTTTTTTCATATGAAGATTGATTAATATATTAATAACTGAAAGAATTATGAAAATAGATGTGATAAAAATATTACTATGAACACACCGTGAGTGATGTAAAAAATATACGAGTGAAAATTTTACTGACCTTGACAAGTATTATCGAGCACCTAACATGTGAGGAGTAAAAATTTTATCGCTGTAGAAAGTGGCATGATATTGCTAAGGTATTTCTAGTAAAATTTTTATTGAGATGGGAGTATATGAGATGAGGAAGGCATGTGAGGACAAGGGATCGCACCTCTTGGGAACGGAAAAAACGGAGGCAGGAGACGTTCAGAGTAGTGCTTCGTCAAAGAGTAATTTTTTTACTTTTTTTAAGATGTGAAGGTGAGAGGGTGGGGGAGGCGCCAGAAAAAAACGAAAATCTCAGGAGGGGTGTGCTGGGTGGCGTGCTACCAAGCTGGTAGCGCGCAGAGCGCCATGTAGCACCACCGTGTGTGTGTAAAAGCTTTGACTGCCATTGTATCAATTAAGCACAAGGACTTTTTGAAGCCAAACTATGGATACTTGAAACATCCATACTGAAATGTTGAATTGTACTAAGGAAAATGTTGGATTATGTGATACTTGTTCTTGAAATTACCGTAGTTCAGCTAAGAACTTATTACTGGAGTATAATACCAATATGTCATTGTCAATCTATTTGTACAAAGTTAAATTCTCTATCATCAGAATAAGAAAACTGTCGATTCTCTGGTTGAGTTTTCAGTAGTTGAGTTAGTTTGTGAGAGATGATGGTGAAGGAAAGGTGAAGATGCTTGCCTAACAGTGAAGGATCGATATGATGTACTTGCTATGCCACGGACAGCAGCGTACTGCTCGTCCTCCCGTCCACAATTCGTGCTGCTTTCGATTGGTGCCGAAAGCACGACCAGGGATGGCGGTCGGCAGGGGACCCCAACCGCCGCCTCCGCTGTACTAGCGCCAGGGAAGAGGCTAGGAAGTAGTTGAGCCAGCGTCCCCACATCAGCTCACCGCCCCCGAGGCCGCATCCGCCGTGCTGAGCTCATCGCCGTGGCCGCCTCTTCATTGGCACATTGAGGTCGTCGTCGCCCTAAGCTTAGATCGGCTCCCCGAAGTCGGCGGCAGCCGGACCTGGACCAGGGACGGGAAGAGCAAGTTGGGATTGGGCATGTTGGTGACGGCTGGTTGCAGTGAGGGAGGTGGAGGAGTTCGGCTAGCGAGCTTGGCTGCACCGCCGCCGTGGACGACGGAAGGGGATCAGGAGGAGCGAGATTGACGGGTTGGGGACTCGTACCGACTCAACGAAAATTAACTACTACGTGAAAATCCAATTATGCCCTTCCACTTGTTTCATGCACGCGAACGAAGGGGATGGTAGCCCGCACGGGATTCCCGTACCTCGCGGTACTGGCGATTGTCGACCGTTTTGATCTGGCTGAATGGACGGCTCTGATTGCAGTGCCGGGAGGTACCAAAAGATCTGTTGGTCAGTAAAAAATCTCTTAGTATAAACCCCAACATTCTTGATGCTCGGGACATCCACAGGCTGAAACCACACCCTAGGATCCCGCCCAAGCACTTCTCGATTTTCTACTTGATTTGTTTCTAGGCTTTGTGGAATAACCGGCACGATGTCGTCTTCCGAAATCAGCAACCTTCTATTGCAAACACTATTAGACGATGTAAACAGGAAGCTACTCTATGGGTTGAAAAATTGAAGATAGCAGATCGATCCGTAGCTTTTGTTTGGCAAAACATTTTCGCTTCGTCCCTGTAAAACATTTGATCATATGTTCTCTGCTTGTATCCCTCTTTCTTTGAGCAATGAAAAATTCAGGTAAGGAATCTCTCCCCTTCGATGACTTGTTCAAAAACATGACATGGTTAATTTCCTCTTTGGTTTCTTGCTTAACCACTCTACAAATCCAAATCAACATGATGAGCCGTTCTGCTGTAACCGCCCATGGTTTAAATTAATCCAGTGCAAATAGGATCAATCATGACGAAAAGATTATATACCCTAGTTTGTTGTATTGTTGTGAATCTGTCTTTTCGAATCTGTCTTTTCAAATGGTCCCATAAAGGATAGAGCTACACACCAGTTTGTGCTATAAAACCCTAAACTCTAAACCCTAAATGGCCCAGCAGATGGCAGCACAACCTACCATTATAGCAGATCTCTCCTTGACTTAACAAAATTCTTGATAGATGTGAGAGGTCATTTTTAGAACCCACAGATTATTACGTACTTCGGTTATCGTTGTCTTATGTCTCGGTGAGGTGAATCATAACGGCATAGATTTACTTAGGTACTAAGCAGTACAACGAGGTTACCGCACTATAATCAATTTTTGAAATTAATCAAATATAGGTCTTGTTGTTTGGACACTTGTGTGTTTCCATTAAAATGTTAGGACCTATGTGTAAAATAAGAGAAATTTCATACTTTGTCGGGTCGGTCGAAGGGGGTCGACCAAATTTCATTTAGGAAGGGGTATGTACAGAGAACTGACCCAAAAAGATCAATTTCCAGGACTTCGGCCAAGGCCGCTACCCGGGTTGAGAAGATGAGTTACAGGAGAGTGGGAGGTTGCAGAGCTCTGCCTAGGCAGAGCCTCTCCCCAGTGCTGGTTGTACCGTGTCCCGCTTCTCCCTGAAAATTTATGCTTCCCTCGAGACCATAACTTCCTCCCATATGTCCTCAAATAGTTGTTGTGTCGTGCGCATTTTGTGTTGAAAGATCCTTGCATTTCTTTCTTTCCAGCTCATCCAGCAGACCAACATGAACAGTGTGTCGAACGTCTTTCTGTATTCTGTAGCTCGTCTGAAAGCCGGTTTTGGACTGCAGCCACCATTCATTTAGGTCTGAATTTTGTTCAACCGGCAATGGGAAGCTAATGTCGATCCATTCTTTCAGGAAATTTCAAAGTCGGTTGGTGAAAGCACACCCAACGAAGAGGTGAGTGCAACTTTCATCATCTGCCTGACAGCGCACAAAGGGTCTGATTTGGCCAACTTTTTTTTTAAGTAAATTTCACAAAACTACATGTACTTGGATCAATCTATCATAAATTATAGATTTAAAAAAGTATATCACAAAACTACGGATTTAAAATCATATTTTTCACAAAACTACACAATAATCTTTGATTTCCTTTGAGAAAATAATTAATAATTACGAATAAATCAAATTAATTTCCAGAAATCCATTTAAATGGCTCAAAACTTCTAAAATTCATAACTAATTCATACAAACTCCAAATTGGGTCATTCAACTTGCAAAATTCATCTAAAATTGAGATCTACATGTTTTTTATTTTTCACGTACTATTTATTTGGTTTTTTATTAGGGTTTTTTCTCGTTTTACGTGCTAGCGTGTAGAATCCATCGTTTCAGAAGATCGCAACTGCAAGGAAAAGAGTTCGAAAGATTGTTTTGAAGAAGTAAGGCAAGTCACACATTCCCCCTTAAGCATGTTGAACCTACTTTATAAAAGGTTTTACCATTTGCAAATAAATTGCATGTTTTGCTAATTACATGGGAATAGAGATTACCTACCTGCTCGCTCGTGCCATGTTTACTTGACATCCATCTTTTGCCAAACTTGGATGATTACTTGACTAGCTTGTGTTACTTATGTTGATCTTGCTAGAATTATGATATGCTTAGCCATACTTAATTACCACTAGCTCACTAATGGGATAATTACACTATCTACATTTAGCATCTTGATGAGCTGTGAGCTTGAGACATTTGGTCATGTTTTATTGGTCGTAATTATCCAACTAAAATATGGCTTAATGGTGAGCTGTGGGTGTATGGTTTTGCTTGTTGCACCCATGGCAATTAAGGATCGATTCGCGAAAAACCCTGGAAGACCTACAGTGCTTACCACAAGCAAGAATGGGTAATTGTTGGACTTGTAGTATAGCTTTCTCCTTTCTGACGTTCCCAGGTAACGGTGGGCGTGATGGAGTTTGGATGGACCCTGCGACGGTCTATGCGGCTTCCGGATTTACCGCGGTGAGGGGGGAGGCTGCTCACATTGGTTTAAAGGTTAGGGCGAAACCTCAACGTGGTGCGATTGGTTAGGAGGAGTTATGCGAAGAGTCTTGTCACAATCACTTGCCATGGTGACGTGCCGGCCGGGCACGGTAACATGACGGTGGATTGTGTCTCATGGTTATAGTTGTGCACCTCTGGCCAGAGTAAAACTATTCGAATAGCCGAGCCCGCGGTTATGGGCGATCGACCAGCTTCACCGTGATTAGTTTCACACTATTAATCAACTTGACTTAATGAACTGGTGTAGTTCAGGTGGTTTGGTTGGGCATGTTCAACGTGTTGTAGCGTTGTTCAGTGGAGATTTAATTTTGCCTTAATTAATCAACTGTTTTATTGCTTTCAATCATAACTGTTTACAACCGCCTTTATGTAAATAGCCACAAATCTTCCTTTGTCTCCCCTTGCACATCTGCATCTCTCCTACCAATGGGACGGTCGAAGATACAGAGAAGCGTACGGCGCGACGGCCATCGATACCTCGCTCCTCCCCGCCCCGCTTCCCTCTCCGCCTTGTGGCTCCCTGCCGCCGTCGCCTATCTTCGCCACCTCCTCTACCCGGCTTCCCCTTGCTCTCTTTTGCCGGTAGCCTGGGACGACGGTGATGATTGCACTGGGGCTGCTCCCCTTCCCTCTCCGGAGGCCAACGGAGCCGCCGAAATGGGAGAGAGAGAGAAAAAAAAAGAGAGGAGGGATAGAGAAGAGGGGAGAGGTGAGGCTAACAGTGGGCCCCACTATTTTTCATTTTTATTCTTGACACTGACATGTGGGTCACACAAACTGACTCAGCCAGTCAATGTGGTCACGATTTTGGTAGTTAGGGGTCGGTTTTACGGTTAAGGGATGCGATTCAACCAGAGGCATGAGTTGAGAGAGGCAAAATAGACTTATTCTGTCTGGAGTGCCCGTGGCATATAGTTGGCCAAATGGGCCGTGCTATGTTGGGCCGGCCTGGACATGACCTTACTGTAGCCGACCCAGGCATGGCACGACACGTTGGCCTGTGGGCCGTGCCGGCACGACCCATTTGCCTGTGTCGTGCTTGGGCCAGCTCCTTAGCCCATGGGCCAGCACGACACGGCACACCTATCGACGGATAGGCACGAGCACGGCCCAGCCGGCCCATTTATTTTCCCTACAATTTTCTAATTTTTTCCTTATATTTCTCATTTTTTCCCACATTTTATCCTATTTTTACCGTATATTTTCTGATATATTTCCTATTTTTCCTAAATTTTCCTCAAATATTATTTTTTTTCCGCTTTTTTTCTTTTTTTCCTCAAATTTCAAAATTTTATGGGCCACGTGTGCTGGTGGGCCGGCTACCGGCCCACGTGCCGCAACAGTAGCCGTTTGGCCCGGCACGGCCCAGCACCTCCTTAGGCCGTGCTTGGGCTGAGACCTTGGCACGTGGGCCGGCACGGCATGGCCCGCTACAGTTGCCGTGCCCAACGGGCCGTGCCACCAGCAGGCCCGTGCCGTGCTGGGCCGGGCCGCCTATTTGGCCTGCTATACCGTGCCGTAGTGCGTTGTGTGCAAAATAGGCACCACCAATAAAATAGGCTTCCTTCGTCCCCTCCCCTCGCTCCGCTGACGTCGACGCCGACACCGACATCGACACCGCCGCACCCGCCGACGCCGACGATGGATCACGGCGACTGCGACCTCGACCTCGACGCTCTCCATCGACCACCGGAGATCCTTTCATTGCTCTCTTTCCTCCTCCTAAAGGTATGCGCGCAGCCGCCGTACTTAAACCCTAGCTTCTCCCGCAACCCTAACTAGGCAGTCATCGCTTTGCCTAGTGTTTCGGTTTGAAGGACCAGGTTCCTGCGGGTCCTCGCCTCTACAGCTTCTACACCTCGTCCTGGGGGAGAAGCCTTCCCGATCGCGGCTCTCCGTGCTTTTTTGGTTGTGTCGTTTATTATTCTTTAGCTCAAATCGGGTCTATGCCCGAGTGTTGGAGAAATTTCATTATATGCAAATGCTGAAGTAGTGTGGCATATAATGAAATTTCTCTTCTGGTAGAGGGGTGCTTCTTCCAGTTTAACACTTTAGGGATATTTAATGGCTGGATTTATGGCTACTTCCATTAGATGAATTCTGTATAAGATGATTTAGATCTGGGAGTGGTTTGGTTCTCAATAAACTAGATGACACCCCACGCTGTGGCGGGTCATTTGAGTGCACAAACTAGTTGACATGTAGAGAGTTGGTGGGAGTAGTTGACATGTGGGCCCTCTAGCCCCACATGTCATTTTTTTCCTTAAAAGAAAGTTGGGTTATAGATTTGTAGGATGGAGAACTAAACGTACAAATATCTTCATCCTACATTCCTTCAAATGGACATTCAATCAGCTCTGAATATTTGCAGGATGGAGAGCTGATTGAATGGTTAATGGACAGTGATCTAAATTTTGAAAAAAAAACATGCAGGCTTGCTCTAACTAGTGAGTGGAAGAAAAAGAAATGGAGCGTCCAGAGGAATATTTTCCATGGAAGGTAAACTATTTACGACCAGGATTAGTAAAGTGTGAATTTTGATGATTATTATTTACATACGTATATTTTGTACTATATAGGGATCAAATTCTATTTTCGACTCCAACGAAAGAGCAAAAGATCTGAATAACAAAAAATTGAACGCATACACTGGAAGATACACGGTGGCAGATGATTGTGAGCTCAAAGTGCTGATTAAGAAAGGACCACAGCTTCGTCTTGAAAGCTATGATCTGTTGAGCAACTTCAGGCATGACAATGCCATATTTCTCTTGGATCATTACACTGAGGCCGGCAATCAACATAGGCTTGTATTTCCTCAAGTCGATGGCTCCTTTTCTGCATGGTCTCAGATGGCTGGAAAATCGGCTTTATTTGATGAACAGGGGCGCATGACACATCTATTGAAAAACATGGCTGCGTGAGTATTTCTTGTCATTCATATTTTCTTCGCATTATGCTTTCTAGTGTTATTCACAAACACGTATATTTCTCTTATCAACCAACTGTTACAAAGGATCACCTAAGGTCTATTTATAGATGTGCTGAACCGACATGTCCAGTTGCATTTATCTACCACAAACAATTAATAGTGTGCTTGTGTGCAGTGACCTATTTGATTTGATCGAACAATTACATGAGGTGAATTTAACCTTGGGGAGTTTTGACATGGATAACCTTTATGTGAAAAATCTCGATGGCTCAATCCGATTGCTTGTTTTGCTCACTGAAGGTACTCCTTGCTAGTGCACATGTGTTTTTAAGAGATAATGAAAATATTACTGAGGATAGAAAAAGGAAAGAAATTACCTATTTTTAAATATCTCAACATTTAAGATGGGCATTGCCTGATTCACAATCATTTTTATTTGGTACAGTAAACTTACTGGAGACAGGTATTCAAGCTGCGCAAGATCAGAATCATGTTTCCGAATTCATTGATTTCTGTGCAGAACAACATAATGTAGCCATGGATTCAATCACATTGAGATTTTCTTATTTTATCAAACAAAAGTTCTGCACGTCGAACAAGTTGAGAAGCTATCCTGATGACTGGGATGACTATCGCAAAGGGGAGTTTCTCATGTCACTTCAACAAATACACCCCAGCAGAGTGAGGGAATTATGTAAGAATGTTGATGGTATTGGATGGCCAGTTAAAGACAAGCAGTTACCAAAGGTATTATCTGATATTGTCGAAGATGATAGCCTGAAAGGACAAGAACATAATTTGCAAGACTTTCCTGATTATGTTAATCTCCTACGAAATCGCTATAAGCACTTCAATGAGCTACCTGCTGAGGTTAAGGTAATTGACATACCTCATTAGATTTCCAGATTTATTGATAAACGTGGTGCAATACTGACATCCTGTCTTCTACAGGCTATTCTGGTGAATCGCAAAAGACTAGTTAAAATCATCAGTGAATGGTCTCCAAACTTTTGGACTCTGGTCTACGAGAGAGTAGGTAAGAAATGATTTTTGACTTCGGTTGTAATATTTTAGCTCTTCTTACGTTCTTTGGTTTGCAGGTTGGCCGAAGTTCAATCCTCCGGTGTCTGGGTAGCCGGCATGTTCTTTTCCTGATGAGTGAGTACCATATTTAGTTCTGTTAGCAGCAACTATTGCACCATGCCACCATCGTTATTGTAGTTCATCATATGTACGTGACTGTGGTCCAGTAATTTAGACAATGCACATGTTTATTTAAGAAGAAAAATGATATTGATGCTACTGGTTTATTATCTGTACTTTATCCATTGTTACACTGTGCAACCATATATCCCAATGTAAATTGAAATTTATGCATTGGCCATAGGTCACTGGATGCTACGAATGGAACTATGGGAGCTGGAGGAGTAGCTTCTATCTCCAGTAGCTGAGGTACCAAATTGATCAATCTGCCGGTGTGCTACAAATTAATTGGTTATACACCAGGACGTGGTTCACTTGGCACTAGATTGTTTGATACACGATACACATCGTTGTGCCTAATTCCTGCCTTTGACCTGGAGAATCAGGTGCAAATGTATTGTGATCCAATGTATCCACCAATTGAACAGTAATTATAATTTCACTAGGGGCATGTGTTTTCACTCCTGGTGTGGTGGTTCTTGCATGAGATGCATTCGAATATTTAACTAACGCACTTCACAATCAATTTAAAAGCACAGCAGTTCTGGTCAAAGGTTTACAGATGATTGTTGTTCGTCGTCAGCGCCCGTGGCCTAATGGATACGGCGTCTGACTTGTAATCAGGTGATTGTGGGTTCGATTTCTGCCGGGCATGATTTATTTTTACTTAATCAATAAATAATATACTTTTTTTGCTACAATGTGTAGTAGACTAGAGAAAGTAGTTGAAAAAACAATCTTCTTTTTTATACTTTATTATTACGAAAAAAAGGAGAGGAGATATAATTAGCATGATATACAAGTTGGTAGATTGTACCACAAAAAACACAGTTTTCCTTCTCTTTTTCCTCCTCTCCTCTCCGTCTCCTCTCCGTGCTTCGCTTAGGGGATCCATTCCATTTCCATCCAATCTCTTGCTCCCGCGGGTCTCTGTCTGCCTGGTAATTAAGTGCTACTACGTCTTTCCCTTTCCTCGGGATTCCTGTTTCTGTTACTTAATTAGGAATAATTTCTGCTGTGTTCAGCGCAAAATTGGGCGTTTCATCAGATTAGAGGTCGTAACTGGAGTAATACTAGCTGAATTCAACATGAATTTGATCCATCTATAGTTTCATTCCATCTGTTTGGCCAGCAGTACTACTGTGTCTCGCGGCTAATCAATTTCTACCCATCATAATTGTTCTTAATTAGGGTTAAACAGCTTATCAATTTACAACGTTTTGATTTGGCCTTTGTAGGCTTAGGGGGGTGGGTTGGGAATATAAGTAGCAAGCTACTAGTTCTAATCGTACCATGAAATAAGTGGTGAATCAAGAACGGTTCTGTCTCTCGATTTTCTCTTTGTTTCCATCCAAATTACTGCATGTCTGCAAATTTACAGCTGAAAAAGTAGTTTCTTCTGAGTGTAATTTCAAAAGACATCGATTATTACTTACTGGTCATGTGGGGCGAACGGACTCATCACAAGCATTGGCATCAAGCTCATGCTCCCTCTGGAACTTCTAAGGACAAATTCCAAGCCAAAGTTTATTGCTGACAACTACAATCTACAGCTCAGTGGATGAGGTGACAACCAGCAAAGCTTTTAGTATTCTCGTGTTCATGTCTCAAGTCTAAACAAATTAATCTGCTACTATTGATCTCTCCTTTAGATATAAGTATATTCTCCAAAATTTCTTACCACAAGCTCGAATGTTCTACACTAAAGGAAAAACATGCCTTCAGCATGTGCTTGTACGTACTGTTGTATAACGTGTTGCCTGTTTTGGTTTTGAAGGTAACTGCTGCGTTGAGAGAAGCTGGTGTTGAGTTTTTTTTTTCGCAAATGCGTAAAAGGATTGCACGTCAATATATATATTAGAAGAGAGAGAGTTTAAATACACACCGCAACCAGCCAAAGGGCCAATGCCTGGAGGACAGGGAGAAAAGGAAAACGAAAAGACCAACAAACAAAGGAGAGAGCTAAAACAGAACGGTACTCCTATAAGACGGGAGGTGGATGCAGAGCTCCCCTAAACTCCCAACAGATTCCCAAAAGACGCGACACCCGCAGCTGACCACAGATGGCCCTCCTACAGAATGGAGTTCAGAACCACTGAAACCGATGAGAGGGAGTAATCAAACACTCTGGAGTTCTGCTCCTTCCACAGCTGCCAGGAGACGAGAAGGACCAAGTAATCAAAACCCTTGTGAAGATGTTCTGATAGACAAGCCCTAGAAGCCAGCCACCAGACCTGAAGAGAGGAGCCATGTGCCGGGGAGAGGTCCGACCAGCCAGGCGAAGACAGAACCCGATAGCAGACCTAGCGAGCGAACACATAGTCGAGAAGGCTGTGGTTTGTCGTTTCGAGCTCCTGAGCGCAGAGTGGACAGGCTGAGTGGTTGTCAATACCACGCTTCAGCAGGAGACCAGTCGTCCAACAACGCTGCTGGAACACGAGCCAGAAGAAAAACTTGCATTTAGCAGGACCCTTAGCTCGCCAAAGCAAATCGGTGCAAGCGAAGGATTGCTGCCCAAGAAAGAAGGCCTGGTAGGCAGAGCGTGCCGAGTACAGATGGTCGCTTGTCCAACGCCAGACAAGACGATCCTCTGTGCCCAGAGAGAGCTGGACAGGAAGTACCGCATCCTAGACCACCAGGAATTGGAAAAGGACAGGAACCATGAGAGCGCCTCGGATGTCCCTGATCCAAGAGTTATCAGATAGGGCAGAAGCGACTGTTCACGAAGCAAGGAACCGCAGGGGCATGACAAGGAGAAGGTCCGACGCTAAGGAGGCCACCGAGTGACCCTCGATCCACCAGTTCGTTCAAAAAAGCGTGGACGTGTCGTCCCCAGGCACAAAGAAGGTGGATACCGCGAACATGTCAAAGATGTTACGCTCAAGGGGGGCCTTCAGGTTTGCCCGGTAGGGGAGACCTGAGCGCTAAAGCCAGAGCCAGCGAAGGTGAAGAGCAAAACCCACCGTCCTCAGGTCAGCAATACCCAACCCGCCAACGGCTCTCAGGCGGCAAACGTTCACCCAAGAGACACGACACTGCCCCCTTTGGACTGTGTCCGTGCCCGTCCAGAGGAAAGCTCAACGTTTCTTGTCAATGGACTTAATGACCTAGCCCGGCAGCCTGATCACCATGGACACATGGACCGGGACAGAAGAGAGAATGGATTGGACCAGCACAGAACGACTAGCCAAAGTGGTGAGCCGACCCTTCTAGGGAGGAAGCCAACGGGAGACCTTGTCCACGAGAGGTTGCAGGGTCGCTTTGGGAAGCTTGTGGACTGACAACGGGATGCCGAGGTAGGTGCAAGGGAACTCAGAGATGGAGGGAAAGGAACTCTGGACCAGTTCCAAGTCCTCGGCCGAACAACAGATTGGAGTGATCGAGCATTTGGCAAAGTTGGTGCGTAGCCCGGAGGCCGACCCAAAGACCGAGAGGATGCCATGGATGAACTCCAGATCCTGCTTAACAGGAGAGAGAAATAGGACCAGATCATCGGCATAGAGAGAAACACGATGTTGGAGAGCATAATCATTGAGGGGGAGAAAACTACCCGAGTCAGAAGCCTTGCTGATCATCTCATTGAGCACATTCATGACAAGGAGGAAGAGCATGGCAGAGAGGGGGTCGCCCTGCCTGAGCCCCCGCCGGTGGAAGAAGCAGGGACTTGGCACCCCGTTGACCAGTACCGGGAGAAGGAGGAACTGAGGATCAGGGGGATCCAATCACGCCAACGACGACTGAACCCAAGGTGGGCAAGCACTTCGAGAAGGAATGGCCAGCTAACCGTGTCAAAGGCCTTCGCATTGCATTGCTGTTTTGTACTTTTTAAAAACGCTGGATACCAGGGAGGGACCTGGTATCGATTCAAAGTTGCCTTCGAGTAGTTGAGGGATAACCATATCTGGTCCTCGGCCGACGGTGGTAGTCATCCTCTCATCATCCCCTCCGAGTTGCGTTTGGATGGTCGAGGTATGTCTACAGCTGGTCCTGGACCAGCGGTTCTAGCGATTATCCCACCACGTCTATGAGTGGTTGAGTACGTCTACATACCTAGTCTTCGACCAGTGGTTGTAGCGATTCTCCCACCACATCTATGAGTGGTTGAGTACGTCTACATACCTGGTCCTCGACCAACGGTTGTAGCGATTCTCCCACCACATCTACGAGTGGTTGAGTACGTCTACATATCTGGTCCTCGACCAGCGGTTGTAGCGATTCTCTCACCACATCTATGAGTGGTTGAGTACGTCTACATACCTAGTCCTCGACCAGCGGTTGTAACGATTCTCCCACCACCTCTACGAGTGGTTGAGTACTGTCAGTGCTATGGATAAGGCATGCCCAATGATCTTGGGTTGGGCTCGGCGAGACCTACCATATACCAAGTCTTATATGGAATCATGCCTCATATATAGAAGGTGTTTCGGATAAGGAAAGAGAAACAGAGTTCAAGTTGGAAACTACAAGGACTACTTGGATCGTATTCATATTTGTCTCCCTAGTTCTACTTGGACAAAGGGACATCTGTGGGTATAAATACAAGACCCCTAGGAAGAGAGGACACGCACCAATATAGGCCAAGACACACCAATATGGGCCAAGACACACCAACATAAGGGATAAGCCTAGACAGACCCAATCTGGAGCAACAAAGGCCGACATTAGGGATCTAGTGCTACCTTCAATCTTGCCGAGTTCATATTCGAGGAAGAAGACTACCCTACTGTCGACTACGTATTGGAGATCTATGTCGTCAAGTCGACGATGACTAGATTAGGTTCTCCCAAATATTGTACTCATGTGATTCTGATATATAAGACCAACACCGGCTTCGGCTAACAGGAGTAGGGCTATTACCTGTTAGTTAAGGGGCCCTGACGGAGCGTGAGGCTCCTCACCGGGAGACCGCGTGGGCCCCCCTTTGCCGGTTCGGCCGGGGGCCCTAAGTGAGGTTCTTCGCCCTCGATCTGAGGAACGTCAGCGAGAGAGGAAACGCGCAAGACGCGGGCGACGTAGACAGGTTCGGGCCGCTGAGAAGCGTAACACCCTACTCCTGTGTTCTGGTGGATCTGAGGGTCTCCAACAATACAAAGGGAATTCTATCTCTCTAACGTATTCGCCGGAGTCCTCCCCTCTTTCCTAGGCCTGGGCCTCCTTTTATCTGATCAGGGGTCACCACATGGGCCTCAAGTTGCCTAAGAAAAGAAACATTCTTTTTACAATCAGGGCTAGTCTACAGCCGGAAGTGACTTCTGACAAGCATGGCGCATGCCTTCTGCCCCGCTCGCTAGCTCTCCCGGTGGACGCCCGTTTCAACCTTCATTCAATGGCCGGCGACTTCCTTGCCACGCCTGCGCTGAAATCTGGATTGGATCTGACCGGGACTGACATACCAACTCCAGGAGTTAGCACGCCGGCTCCGGCTAGGGACGAGAGCCAGGAGGCTCTCATCATTCCGACGGGACGGGGCGAGGCGTGCCATCGGCCGCCTGTCGCCACCTAACCCGCGATCTGACCGGTCTGTGACCGGTCACACACCGCGACCGGTCACGGACCGGATAAGCGTGCGCTGCGCCGCATTAAATGCGGTGTGGTGCGCTCGCCTGATCCGCTATAAATGCGGTTAGGTGAGCCCTGCTGTGCTCACCTAACCCACACACGTGGCGCCAAAATCACAGGGGGTCGGGGCGCCCCAGCCCTCGGGGCCGAAACGGGAGCGGCCCGACCCCTCGGGGAGACAGAGGAAGGGGTGGCCACGTCACCCTCGGGCCCGACCCCCCCGAGGGGGTCGGGACACGTGGAGGACCGCGGCTACCCAAGCCTCTAGTCATGACACCCCGGGTCCCATGTCACCGACAGGCCCAAACCTGTATAAAAGTCTTTGTCTCTCGTCTCTTTTACCTCAGTCTCGCGTATACCTTGGCTCCAACGATCCCCATACTCTGTAAATACCGTAGTCGAGAGATGACTACACTTGGTCCTCGACCAACGTTGTAGCGATCTCTCACCACCTATCAGTTGCCTTCGGGTGGTCGAGAGATGACAACATCTGGAGCCACAGAGGCCAACATGAAGGATCTAGCGCTACCCCCAACAGGAAGAAGACTACCCTGTCGTCGACTACGTGTTGGAGATCTATGCCGCCAAGTCGACGACGACTAGATTAGGTTCTCCCAAATATTATACTCGTGTGATTATGATATATAGGAACAACACCGGCTTCGGCCAACAGGAGTAGGGCTATTGCCTGTCGGTTAAGGGGCCCGAACTTGTATAAAAATCCTTGTCTCCCGTCTCTTTAACCTCAATCTCGTGTATACTTTGGTTCCAATGATCCCCATACTCTGCAAATACCATAGTCGCAATCTACTCCATCGACAGACTCCTCATCCCATACGCACACAATATCTTCATCGTATGCCATATGGAATCTTCACCAACCATGTGCATTGATCTTTAGCCTAAGCATCCCGCATGATATCCTGATCGTCCGGACGTCATCTTCTCCCAAGTTGACTCCCGATCCATCATCGGCAATGCTCTCCCGAGGCATCAAGACTCACCTACACATGTATTAACCAAGAAACCATATCCGAGCACAAGTTCTCTCCAACTTGACTCAATGTTAGCATACAACAGTATTACATATGCATAGAAATCATCTTGAAGTAATAATCAAGAATTAATCACAGAATCAAAAAAAACAACCCAAAACTGAAACCGACACAGAGCCGGCCAGTCAAACCGTCGAGCCAACCAGTCTGACCGCACAAAACACGCCAGTCTGACCGGCAGCACCTGCCCGGTCTGACCGGACCACACTGTCAGCAACATCCTATCCATCATCTGAAAATCACACATCTCCAAAATCACTTCGCCAAATATCTCCAAATATCAAAACCAATAATCTCACATGCCAATTGTTCATCATGAAATACCAATCAAACACACTTTGATTGTACATACTCGAGTCCCTCCTACCTCGCTGGATCACCACTGATAGAAGGAGATAGGGGAGAGGGAAGAAGAGTGAGATGAGAAAGATTAGGGGGGGCTGAAGGAGGAAGAAGGAGATAAGTCCCCCCTTTAATTTTTTTCTGGATCCACCCCTGGAAACACTGAAGTTCAAACTGTTGAAATGCATCATTTTGAACATATGAAAGTGACATCTTGTGGTACAGCGTGATAGCAGGAGTATTGTTGTTTGAGTCATACTCATGCTGCCGGTCCTAATCATGCAGGGTTCAGTGAAGAATCATGCAGAATTCTTTTTTTGAGAACTAATCATGCATAATTCAATGTTCTTTCTTACTGTCAGGACATGCTGGTCACACAAGCTTTGCATGCCAGGACTCACACAACAGTGAACTGAATATTTTCTTTGTTCTGAGTGGCATTACAAACTGAATAAAGTAGTTTTGTTTGTTCTTTCTTTAAGCAACACTTACCTATCAAAAATACAGTTATCAAAAGTTGTGCTGAAACTGAAATAAAATCTCTGCTATAACTGAACTAAAGAATTCTAGTGAAACTGAACTGAAAATTTGTGCTGAAACTGAACTTAAAATTTCTTCTGAAACAGAAGTGAAATTCTCTGATGAAACTGAACTAAATGTTCTGCTGAAACTGAACTGTAAAAATTTCTGCTGAAACTGAAATGGGATAGTCATCTGCACGGTACTTGTCCACTATAAGGATCTACGTACAGAAAGAAAAGCAATCAGTGATCGGTTGTCTTTGCCTACCTTCAGTTTCAGAATTCAGAGTTTCTGGTCCAATGGTGATGCATTAATTTCCTCTAGTAATGACCAGATTAGCAATAACATTTCAGGTACTAGTAGATGAGGCCTGCTACCACTGCGAACAATGTCGTGGCGAGCTTGCCCGCAGAGGGATTCTAGGCGGCGGCGCGGCGGCAGCGTAGATGAATTGACGTCGGATACCGCTGCATCGTGGCTCGCTGCTCCACCGATTCGACGCGATTCGATGGCAATGGCTCGAGCGCGCGAGCGCATCGGCGGGAGAGCTGCAGCGAGTCCGACGGCCGGCCTATTGCTCTAGCTCGGAAGAAAAGAAAAATGGAAAAAGAGGGGAAAAAGGAGGATAAGGAAAGAAGAAAGAGGAGGAAAAAAGAACAGAAGAAAAAAAAGGAAAATGAAAAATTCTAAGTGGGTCCTATTTGTCAGTTGGTGATGATACCATGTCAACATCCGTGTGGCACGACACATCAGCGCCACGTAGGATACCGAAATGGTCATGGCCATTGGGACCGAAGTGGCACATTTTGATAAGATATGGAACCTAGATTTGCATTTTAAAAGTTTAGGAATCTGGATGACACATACATACATGAGATCGGTCGTGCACTTTACTCAATATCCATTGTAAGCATTTTAGAGATACCCTGTTATTTGATCAAATGGACATATTAGCCCCCTTTTTCTTCTTCTTCCTTTCTTCCCTTCTCCACCTAGCTACTATCTCCCACTTTTTTTTCCCAATGTGAGTATGTTCCGTTATCCTCCACCTAGCTACTATCTCCCCACTTTTTTTCCCATTGTGAGTATGTTCCATTATCCAAAGTGAACTAGCAAAATTTCGAGTGTGTTCTACTCTGCTATGTGCATGCAACAAATCAAGAAAGAGAGAGTGGTTGCAATAATCAAATTCATGTCTCAGAATTGTACAAATGCAGAGCGATCTATTTACATATCATTAGAGTTAGAGCCCACTATTCAAGTAAAGATAATTACTTAGTTGTGTCCCAAAAGGTACACTCCATGGTCCATGCTCAGCAATGGCATGACATCTGCCTTTTACCAACTTGCCTATGAATTTGCATTAGAACCAGCTTTTCGTCTGCATCTTCTCCTAAATCAGAAACACTTATGTATTTGTGTACCACAGGCTGAAATTGGCATGGAACTTTAGTTCTTAACTTGTGATACTACAAATTATTGAAAACTAAACCTAAAAAAACGAGGGTGCTTAAGAAGTCAAGGGGGAAAAAACTACTATTGCAATTTTCATAATTGCAGCACTAGTGTAGTGCAGCCTGCAGATATTTCTGATCAACAGTAGAGAAAAATAAATTGGCAATAGATGAAACAAAAAAGGCAGGTTGATGAAATGATCAATCATTGTTCCATCATTAGCCACCAAAGTCAAGATATACAATGACTCTAGGCACCTAGAATATCAAAAAATTCCAGTAAAACCACTATAATCAGACACAAACAGAACAGTTTCAGTAGTTTCCATTGTCTAGATGACACACATTGTTCAACACAACAAGGAGACATATCAATGAACATCAAGTTAGCCATAGCCATTGAGTTCCACTGACATGATTTCAGTAGTTATCACATGAAACATTACAGAAAAGCTAAAATGTACATTTAGGAAATATACAGTACTGCTAATTGGCGTCTGACAGGAAATAATAATTCATTATAGCCGAGTATACCCTCGACACGTTCTACGATTGTGGTGATATCTTTCATGTGATTTAGCGTTCAACACATCAAATATTGGAATTAACATAATTTTCCAATTTTTGATACAATAGATTCTTAACAATCTAATAAAAGGTCTAGCCTTCCTTAACTAGTTCATATCATTCCAACACTGACAGAACTAACATAAACTCCCATGCTAAGCAAAACAAAAAGTAGTCGTGCGGTAGCCTGACTAAGGAAAAAGATCCAATAAAAAAACAAAAAGATAAATAGCATAATGTGAATGCTTAAACAATATTGACGTGAATAAGCGCTTCCTGATGAGGGAATAAGCAATGGCAAGAATAAATTTCTTAGACACTAATCATGCATGACTCAATGGAACATATGATTATAGCCTATAGGATCCATAGTTAAATGTAAGTGCTAGAGGGTTTTAGAAACTGTAAACAATCAAATACACATAATATCATGCAAATCCAAACAAAGTTCAAAGTTACTGAAACATTGGCCCCATAAAGTGAGGTTACAGAATCTCAACCACCTAAAACAACGTAGCACGTCGCTTCTACCCTTACTGACGATTTAACTCCAATGTCATAATTAAGGTTAACAAACTGAGCATTGCGCTATGCAATTAAGATGATCAATGTCCATCTACCAGTGATTCCGAGTACACGGGAATATAGGGAAGATAATGCAGTGTGACAATATGTTCAAGCTCACATATATAATGCACTTCCCTGCTATCCATTTCATAGGACATCAATATTCAGTCATTCGGTGAAACCAAGAAAGTGATATTCCGTTCTGGGTGAATTGAGACAACTTTAGTCATATCCAAAATGTTGTTTGTTAGTTCCAAATAGATGTAGATGGCTGACATTGTGCTTCAGCCTTCAAGGTCCACTTGTCAGTGCTGTAGTCCTCAAGAACCCATACTGATAATTTGTATAGATCATCGCGATCAGTATTTACAAAATATAGGAAACCTTGAGACATATCAATGAATCCGCCATCAACACCATAAGGATCAACATGTGGCATTGGAATGGTCCTCCAAGTATTCCCCTCCACATCCACCACTGCCACCACATCATCCATAGTGATCAAATGCAGCATGCCCTTAAAAAATACGCTTCTCCAATCATCAAGTACCCTAATTATGGAGCCCCAACCATTGTCCTTGTGACTCCACACTCCAGTTTCCGATGAGTAAATTTCCACCGCATCTATATTTCCATCATGATCACCATCCACGTCCATAGCATTATCTTCCACCAACTCGAACACATGGAAATTGGACGAGGAGATCGCCGGATCGAACCCCCAGTAGGCAATCTGTTTCTTGTCAGACCGGGCGGATTCAGGCAGGACGACCCATTGCTCAGTGGCGCGATTAGCCGATTAACCACTATGTAATCGAATCTCCAGTAATTGGAAAGCCTCCAGCAGCGGCAGAGAAGGCCATTGCAGCTGTCGAGGAGCTCGAGATCGTCGAACATGAGAAGGAAGGGGAGCAAGGCATCGACGAAAGGGCGGCCTCTGCCTGAGACGTTGATGAATGATTGGTAGCTGAAGAAGCCGGCGATGGCGTCGTCGAGGTGATACCGCGGCAGGAGGAGGCGGTGGTCGGGGTCGGAGATGACGCGGCGCCACCGCCTGCAGACGCACATGAGGCGGCAGAGCGACTTGTAGGGCACGCGCGAGAGGACCCCTCTGGCGGGATCCACCCCTCCTCCGCCATGGCTGCGTGAGAGAGAGAGAGATATCAGGGAAGCAAAGGGGAGTTCATAGATGCACAGTATTTTTCTCCCCGGGCACGTTTTTTAAACTATTAAACGGTGTATTTTTTGTAAAAAATTTCTGTACAAAAGTTGCTTAAAAAAAATCAAATTAATCCATTTTCGAAAAAAAATTAGCTAATACTTAATTAATCACACGCTAATGGATGTTCCGTTTTCCGTGCGTACTGTTTGAAGTTGGTAGTACAGCTCGAAATGGAGGTGAAACCAATCCACAGTGCGGCGGCGGCGGCGGCATGGAGGTTGCGTACCTGAGCCTAAGGATGGCCATGTGGTTTGGGGAATTGATGTAATCCGATTTTTACAGGGAATTTTATTTTTTTTCCCGGCTATTCTGCACTTGAAGGATTTTATCATTTTATGCCTTAGTTTTCGATTTTTTATATATTTACATTGAAAAAATATTGAAAACCATCAAATAAGTAAAAACTGTAAAAATCATATCTAAAAATTTTCTAAATTTATTAAAAAATTACTAGATATAGGTATAGACCTGAAATACATTCATACCAAATCTTTAAGTTCAAACTCATCTCCAACGATGGTCAAAACCAGGTAATTACCAGGGAAAATTGAAAGAACGGCACAGGTTTAATTCCCAGATTGCCAACATAGAGCACAAACCTGAAGTCTCAAGAGTCAGTTTTGCATATGTATGAAACTGCACTTGGACTATATCCTACCTATAAATGTAGAACAGGATCAAATTTTATGAACTTGGGTAAGAACAATAATAGCTTGAGACCACGTTGCAAACATTCAGATTTTTGGGAGTAGATGGCAAAGAAATATCCACATCAAGCCATCAGGGAAAAAAATTAAAGCTCTACTCTAATTTATCAACAAGATTGCAAGAACATGGCTACTGGGGTTGCACCTGAATCCTGACAACAACCGCATTCCCCATCAGAGAATAAGAGAGCCAATGTATGTAAAAAGCACATCATAATTCAGATACGGCAACCAGCAACAGAGCCAGAACTATAAAGCACGAACTAATCAACCCATTACACTAGGAGTAGGATGTTAGTAGCAATATCCTTACTCTCATTGAGAGGATAGCGTTAGGAGAGTTGGGACAATTTTCTGTTTATTCCTCACAAATGCTATGCCAACCTTAAGGGTTGGGGATACATATTTATAGTCATCCAAACCAGCCAAGCATATGCTAAGATGCTAGTCTAAAAGGTGAAGATGCTAGTCTAAAAGGTGAAAGGAGATGCTGTCCTAGAGCATCCCAAACCGAAAGCAAATGCTGTCCTAAAAGCTGAAAAAGCAAAAAGGAACACAAAGACCAAAGACCAATCAGCATAAGACTTATTCCATCATTCTCTCCCTAAGTTTTGTGCGTCGTCTTGTGAAAAAGTTGGACCATCCCGGTCCTGGAGCAAAACTCAAGGAACTTGATCCTCCCAAGGGGCTTGGTGAGCAGATCCGCAAGCTGGTCCTTGGTGTTAATGTAGCTCGCCTTGATGCTCCCTTCCTCCAAGTAGCCTCGGATGAAGTGGTACCTCACCCGGATGTGCTTGCTCCGTTCATGAAAGATGGGGTTCTTTGCCAGGTCCATAGCAGACTTGCTGTCCACCCTGAGCTCCACCGCTCCAGTGTTTCTGCCGAGGAGATCACCAAGCAGTCGAGCAAGCCAGAGCGCCTGAGTTGAAGCGGTGGAGGCCGCTATGTACTCGGCCTCACAGCCGGACAGGGCCACCACCTGCTGCTTAACCGACTGCCAGCTAATGAGGCACTTGCCGAGGAAGAAGAGGATCCCGCTCGTGCTCTTGCTGGTGTCGATGTCGCCAGCGTGGTCGCTGTCGCTGTACCCGACGAAGCGTGCCTCTCTAGGGCACCTCGGGTAGTAGAGACCGTGGTCGAGAGTCCTCGCAACGTAGCGGATGATTCTCTTCACAGCCTGCTGGTGCTCCGTCGTCGGTCGCTGCATGAACCGACTAACGTAGCCGACGAAGAATGCCAAGTCTGGCCGTGTGTGGGCGAGGTAGCGGAGGCTCCCCACAAGACGCCGGTACTACGTAGCGTCCACCTCCTCTGTCGTGCTGTCGCGGCTCAGCTTCAGCCTCTCCTCCATCGAAGTGAGAGCTGGGTTGCAATCGGTGAGCCCAGCCAGCTCAACAACGCGCTTGGCGTAGGCGGTCTTCGAAGCATGATCCCAGAGTCGTCCTGGTGTACCTCGATCCCCAGGTAGAAGGAGAGAGGCCCCAGGTCACTCATCTGGAAGGTGGCCTTCATTTCTTCCTTGAACATCGCCACCTCCACATCCTTGGTACCGGTGATCACCAAGTCGTCGACGTAGACACCCACCAGCAGGGCATTTCCTCCATTGCCCCGCCGGTAGATGGCCGCCTCGTGCGGGCTTTGCTCGAAGCCCATCCCCTTGAGTGTGGAGTCCAACTTGGCATTCCACGCCCTCGGTGCCTGTCGCAAGCCGTAGAGGGCCTTGTGCAGGCGTAGCACCTTGCCCTCCTTGCCGAGGATCGCAAATCCCGGTGGCTGGTGCACGTAGACCTCCTCCTTCAGGTCGCCGTTCAGGAACGCCGACTTGACGTCCATGTGATGAACGCACCAGCCTTCCTGAGCAGCCAGCGCAAGGAGGAGTCGCACGGATTCCATCCGTGCCACGGGGGCGAAGGCATCGTCGAAGTCGATCCCCTCCTGCTGCACGAAACCACGTGCCACCAGGCGAGCCTTGTGCTTGACGATGGCTCCGGCTTCATCCCTCTTCAGCTTGAACACCCACTTAAGGGTGATCGCGTGGTGACCACGAGGGAGGTCAGCAAGCTCTCAGGTGCGATTCTCCTCAACCGCGTCCATCTCCGACTGCATCGCGGCACGCCATGCCGCGTGTCTCTCGGCCTCTGCGAAAGACCGAGGCTCACCGTCGTCGCACGCAAGGTGCAACTGCGCCTCTAGGTCGCGAGGCACCAGTCCCGGCACCGGCTGGTCGCCGAGAAGGTCCTCCATCGTACGATACCGCAGCGGCTCGCCGTCGTGGTACGCGTCGATGCGCTCCTCGTCGTAGGAGAGCGGAGTAGCGAACTCCACCGGGTTGTGTTTGACACAAGCTGGCGTCGGGGTGGACGTGCCTGGAGGGGTGGCTGTTGGTGCTGGGGTGCGTGGGGTCGCCGGCTGTGGTGGTGTCGGCGAAGAACTCGTCGCAGTCGAAGTCGTAGCTCGAGAGTGTGTCGCTGCCGGAGTCGGTGAAGGCTCGGGGACTGGGGTAGGCATGCTTGGTGAAGAAGAGCTGCCTACTCCCCCAGCTCCCTCGAAGTGGACGTACTCGACAGTGAAGTCGTCGTACGTCGGAGTCGAGCCGTCGTCCACCGCCTTGTCCCATGCCCACCCTCGCCCTTCGTCGAACACTACGTCGCGCGCCGTGCGCACACGCTGTGTCTCCGGGTCGAGAATGCGGTAGGCCTTCGAGCCCTCAGCGTAGCCGATGAACACCCCTGGGGTGCTCCTGTCGTCGAGCTTGCCGATGTGGCCGAGCTCCTTGGCGAACACGAGGCAGCCGAAGACCCGCAGGTGGGAGACCCTTGGCTTGCGCCCATGCCAAGCCTCGTACGGCGTCCTGCCGTCGAGGGCCTTGGTAGGCGAGCGGTTGAGGATGTAGACAGCCGTCACCACCGCCTCTCCCCAAAAAATGGCCGGAATCCCCCTCTGCTTGAGGAGAGCCCGAGCCATCCCCACAACCGTCTGGTTGCGCCGCTCGATGACGCCGTTCTGCTGCGGGCTGTACGGGGCGAAGTAGTGGCGTTGAATGCCCTCATCAGCGCAGTACGACACGAATTCAGCCGCCGTGAATTTGCTGCCGTTGTCGGTGCGTAGCACGCGCAACTTGCGGCCGCACTCCGCCTTCGCAGCAGCCTGCGCGCGCCTGATGGCGTCCGCAGCCTCTCCCTTGCTGCCAAGAACCATCACCCACATGTAGCGGGAGAGGTCGTCGACGAGCAACAGGAAGTAACGTCGTCCTCCTGGTGTGGCCGGTGTCACTGGGCCACACAAGTCCCCGTGCACGAGCTCGAGCCGCTCCTTGGCTCGGAAGCTCGTCTGCTGGGGAAAGGGGAGCCGCCTCTGCTTCGTTAACACGCAGACGTCGCAGAGCTGCTCCACGTGGTCAAGGCACGGCAGGCCTCGCACCATCTCCTTGGCACTGAGCCGCTTCAGGGCCTCGAAGTGGAGGTGCCCGAAGCGCTCGTGCCACTGCCACGCCTTGTTATCCCGTCGGGCGGCGAGGCAAACCGGTTGTGCCACCTGCACGTTGAAGACGTAGAGTCGATTGGTGCCTCAGGTTACCTTGGCAAGAAGGTGACGACGGTGATCACAAATCCTCATGACTCCGTGCTCGACCAACACGCGTGAACCATTCTCATCCAGCTGTCCCACGCTGATGATAGAGTTCCTCAACGCGGGGATGTAGTAGACTCCGGTGAGCAGCCTGTGCTCACCGGACTTGGCGGTGAAAGTGACGGAGCTGACGCCCTTGATCTCCACGCCGGAGGCGTCCCCAAACTTGACGGAGCCTCGAATGCTGGAGTCGAGCTTGGTGAAGAACTCCCGTCGGCCAGTCATGTGATGGGTGGCGCCGGTGTCGAGGTACCACCCATCAGTCTTGTCGTTGCTGGAGCCGTCGCCGAGGAAGGCGTGTACCTTCGGCTCATCAAGGTGGAGGAAAGCCATTGCGGCTGATGCCGCTGGAGATAGCTCAATGCTCGCGTGTGCCAGGAGCAGAGCCGGCTCTTCCTCCTCCTCCACCTGTGCGACGTTGGCCTGGGCATGTCGTGGTTGTCGGCAGTCTTTGGCCCAATGGCCAAGCTTGCCACAGTTGCGGCAGGCGTCGTCTCGCGTCGGCCTGTGATTGCCGGCGGCGTCGCCCTAGGCGCCTCCGCGGGCGCCACCCTGGGTGCGTCCTCGCAGCCTGACCTGGACGCCTCTGCCCCCCTTGTGCGGCTTGCCGCGCTTGCGGCCGCCTGTCGAGGAAGAGGACTCCCCCTTCTTCCCGTCACCTTGACAGGCCTCCCACTGCTCCCGAGTGAGATGGAGCTTCCCGCCAATGGTGATAGGCCCCGAGAGGGGTTGTGGCTCATCGCCGTCGACGACCTTGAGGCGACCTATCGCCTCCTCGATTGACATCATGGAGAGGTCCAGTAGAGACTCGATCGAGCGAGCGATCTGCTTGTACTTCTCTGGGATGTAATGGAAGAGCTTCTCAACGGCTCTCTCCTCGTCGTAGGTGTCGTCGCCGTACTGCACCATCTTCTGCAGCAGAGTGTTGAGACGGAGAGCAAAGTCATCAACGTCCTCACCTGGCTTGAAGGCCAGGTTGTCCCACTCCTTGCGGAGTGCCTGCAAGGTGGACTTGCAGGCGCGGTCGCTGCCGATGCGTGTCGCAGCGATGGTGTCCCAGGCCTCCTTGGCAGTCCGCTTCTGGGAAAGCGAGAACTGCATCTCGGGCGGGACTGCAGCGATGAGGGCATCCAGCGCCCGTCGATCCTCGTCGTAGTCGACGTCGTCGTACCGAACTGCCTCCCACAAGTGCCGCACCTGGAGCCTTATCCTCATCACCGCGACCCACTCGACGTAGTTGGTCTTGGTGAGGGTAGGCCACCCACCGCCGAGGCCGACATCCCTGATGACGGCCTGGATTCCGCGGTGACCACGGTACCGGTCCGGGGAGGGAGAGCCGTGCCGCCTGCAAAGGCCGCGATCTCCGGCGCGTCCACGCCCATCTGGGCTGCCGCTGCTGCGCGCGCCCCAGCCAGGAGCGCCGTCAGCGCGTCCGCGCATGTCTGGGCTGCCACCACCGCGCGCGTGGGGTTGCGCGGCTGCCCACTGCCCCGCTCGTTCACGAGCTGCCTCCCTCGTCAGCTCATCATCGGCACTGTCGCAGGCGGAGACAGAGCTGCTGGAGCTACTGTCGCGCAGAGCCTTGAGCTCTGCTGCCGCCGCACGTGCTGCATCCGCCGCCGCCGCTGCTTCCACTTCTGCCCTTGCAGCTGCCAATTCCGCCGCCGCCAGCCTTGACGCCCTCACTGCCGCCGCAGCGGTCTCTGCCGCCGCTCGCTCGCGTTCCTCTGCTGCGGCGAGCTTGGCCTCCTGCCGGAGCCGCGCGCTCGAGGCAACCGAGCGCTGAGACTGCCCTGCGGACATGGCACGCTACTAGGAGGCTGCTGCGTGGGGAAGAGGCTGCGTCTGACGAGCTGCTGCTTGTCAGCACAGGGGGAAAGGGATGAGCAGGGACAGCCGGTGCTCCTGCTGCCGGCTGAGGACAGAGGGGAACTCGGGAAGGAGATGAGCAGGAGATATCTAAGTTACAGGATAGAATCGCTCTGATACCAGATGTTAGTAGCAATATCTTTACTTTCATTGAGAGGATGGTGCTAGGAGAGTTGGGGCAATTTTTTGTTTATTCCTCACAAATGCTATGTCAACCTTAAGGGTTGGGGATACATATTTATAGCCATCCAAACCAGCCAAGCATATGCTAAGATGCTAGTCCAAGATGCTAGTCTAAAAGGTGAAGATGTTAGTCTAAAAGGTGAAAGGAGATGCTGTCCTAGAGTATCCCAAACTGAAAGCAAATGTTGTCTTAAAAGCTGAAAAAGCAAAAAGGAACACAAAGACCAAAGACCAATCAGCATAAAACTTATTCCATCATAGGTTAAACAAATAAGTTGATAACTAATGAGGAAATTCGATCATGGCGATTGTAGGTTAGCTAATCGAATTTCCATCAAGGAGTATGAATTTGTAATCCAGACTTCGTGTCGAGTTTGGCAGCACCACCGTGCACTCTGCGTCGCTGGATCTGCTTCTGCGCTGCCATCCCAACCTTGTTGGCTTCTGAATCAGGTCACAACTTCGCCAAATCCTCGCAGATTAGGCTGCCGCGTTAATCGATAAATCTGCATAAAAGATGAGATGGAAGAGAGCTTCCAAAGAGTAGGAACTAGAATAATAATACAATAGCAAATCCAAAGAAATACTGCTCCATACAGAAAAATCTATTAACATTATACCATATTATCAGTTCAGCATCTCTGTAAACAACAATCTTTGGTTCAGAAGTTTATTGGTTCAGCAACTCCGTAGAGAACAATCTTCAGATGCAATATTATCAGTTCAGAAGTATATTTATCAGAATAAGCATTCGAAGTCTGAAACTACATACTAAGAACATAATAAGAATATTACAGGAGTGAAATCAAGCGACAACCAAAAGTCACTTGAAGCAAGAAAAATCTACCCAAGTCAAACATGGGTCCAACTAAGAACATAACTACTACTCCAGAAAGCATTAGAAATTCGTTGATCCCGGAAACAAAGAAAATAATATATGCGATGCACTTGGTGGATTAAGACAAATGTTGTGGCAGCCCAAGAAGAATTACAAAGTAAACTAAAATATGTATCCAGGTGGCTTATCTTCCTAGTCCTACCAATTGATGATCTAGTTCCCATATCATCTGAGAAGATCAAAGTGACAAGTAGAGCTGCCAGTCCAGTGTAGTAGGTCATTGCTTACTAGGGGCCATCTGCTAATCACTCCAATAACAGGGGAAGATATGCAAGATAACTCCACTGGCAATCACACCCAAGATTATGTATAAAACATACTTCCCCGCTATCTATTTCATATGACATGAGCATATATGATCTTGCCCAAGATCAACAAAAAATATCTTGCGTTCTTGGATCGCGACAACAACGTAGCAATCTCCAAAGAAAAGATTCCTCCCAAATAGATGCATAACGCTGACTGTGTGCTGCAATGTCCATCAAGAACCCACACTGATAGTTTGCCAGCATCATGCTTGTCAGTACTTACAAAGTGCAACTGGTCGTGAGATAGATCAATGAATCCCTCTTTGATAGTACCGAACAAAAAATGAGCACCATATAGAGGAGAACCTTCCTCGTGTGGCAGAGGGATGGTTCTCCAATTCTCCCCTCCGAACAAAAAGAAAGACAGCATACCGTTGAAAAATACACTTGAATCTTGATTTCAGTGCTCCATCCACTTTTGATCTCGTCACTCCACACTCCGGTTTTCGACGAGTAGATCTTCAACCCGAGAACATGCCCATCACCATTGCCATCATGATCCAAATCATCGTCATCATAATCATAATCAACCAAATCCTCCACCAACTCGAAGACATGGAAGTGTGATGAGACAGACGGATCAAACCCCAAATGCGGCTGCTTCGCGCTGGACCAGGTGGATTCCGGAAGGAAGACCCATTTCTTGGTGGCAGGATTGCACACCACGTAGTTGAATGTGTTGAATTTCTTGCGTTCATTGAGCTTCCAGCAGCGGCAGAGGAGGAGACCATTGCAGCTATCCAGGAGGTCGAGGCGTTCGCACTTGGGCAGGAAGGAGAATGAAGGGTCGACGAGAGGCGGAGGTTCCGGCGCCAGAATGCTTGCAAAACAGCGTTGGGTGCCGTGGTCGGTGTAGAAGAATCCGGCGATGGTGTTGTGGAGGTGATACCTCGGCAGCCGGCGGCGGTGGTCGGGGTGGGAGATGACGCGGCGCCACCGCCTGGAGACGCACCTGAGGCGGACGAGCGGCTTGTAGGGCACGCGCGAGAGGATCTAGACGAGGAGGTCGTCGTTGCCGATCTCCTCCTCCTCCGTGTCGCCCCGCGGCGGCGGCGCCGTACGCCTGGGCCTCTCGTTGGAGGTCGTCCCCACCGCCATCGATCACACCGCGCCCGCGGCTGCGAAGTGAGAACATGTCGAGGTTTCAGCGCGGCGGCGGGAAGGAAGCGCGTGCCGGAGCCGGAGGTGATCCCCTTCGAAACGGCGGCGGCGGTGACCGGTGACCGGCGAGGGTTTGGGTGCGCAGTTCGCCGCCACCGAGCAACGGCGGCGTAGCGAATGGTGCGAGAGGGGTTTGGGCCCAAATGCAACTGCACAAGCGAGTTGGGCCGCCGATTCCTCCTGGGCCTCGAGATGGCTGGTTCTATATCGAAGGCCTGCAGGCTGCGCTCCCGTTGCAGTGGACGACGGTCAAGGCTTGCTTCGCAAAGGGAGTAACGGGCTGAGTTTTTCCATAGAAAAGGTCCGTATTACACCCCTGAACTATTGGATGAGTACGAATTACCTCCCAGACCCAAAAACCAAACATCTTTCACTCTCAACTATTAATACCGGATGAAAGACCCACCTTAACTCAATCTAGAGTGATTTTGATCCTATGTGACAGGTTAGTTAGCATTTTTTTAAAACGTGGGACCCACCTGTCAAAAAGAGGGGGTTGAGAAGAAGAAAATCTGATAGGTGAGTCCCACCAATTTAAAAAAAAATATTGATTGGACTGCCACGTAGGATCAAAACCACCCCAGATTGAGTTAGGGGGTTCTTCATCCGGTATTAATAGTTGAGAAAGAAAGATATATAATTTTTGGGTCTAGGGGGTAATTAGTACTCACCTAATAGGTTCTGGGTGTAATTCAGACCTTTTCTTTTTTCCATCGCACCTAAACATGAGAAAAACCATATTAGCACAAGACTAATTAAGTTTTAATAAATTATTACAAACTTAAAAAATATATTTATTTTATTATTTTTAAAAAACTTGTATATGAAAACTTTTTTGAGAAAAAAAGTACGGTTTAGTAATTCATGAAGCTTATTCATGATAAACGAGGAAGTTGCCAATCCAAGAAGCACTTTAGAACCCAACTAAAAGATTGGGTGCGACGGTGCGCCATGCGCAATAGCGACAAGCGGTGTCCTAATCCCTAACCTCGTCACCCCATGGGAGGCAGCGGCTGCGCGACTTATTAGAGGCCATAGTTGATGACTGGTGGCGTGGTTTGAAAGCAGACAACGACGATCAGGGTAGCCAGTAGAACAATAGAAGTCGATGCACCTAGTCGAGTTGCCACCATCGAGCCAACGATCCCTTCCCCTCCATTATTATTGGGTTCGATGGCAGTTGTGTCAGATCCGACTCCAATAGCCTCGGGTTCGCTAGATATGGCCATGTGCAGCTCATAGGAGATAGGAAGCTCGTGTGACATTGGAGTAGGATTGGGCTTTAATTAGATGGACATGGGCACCGTTGGGGCGATTTGTGTATGAGAGAGGTGAGGGTGAGTAGAGAAAGTGAGACAGAGTTGGGGAGAGGAGGAAAATAGAAGCTTATGGCACATCTAACGCCACCTACTTCTTGCTAGGGTGCCATCAATTGAAGTTTTGACTCTAACATATGAAGTCTTGTTGTATTGCTACTTGGTCGTTGGTTGATGGAGTCATGTCACTTGATTTGTTTAGATACTGTCGGTGATACAGGCCCGGAGGTATCAAGGCTGAGAATATGGGCGGCCCCCTGCACCCACGTGGTGATCCTCTGAGGAGGGGTCGGGCCCGAGGGTGAGGTGGCGGCTACCCTCTCCAGTCTCCCCGAGGGTCGTGCCACCTCGACCCCCTCTGCGCTTGTGCCATGTGTGTAGGGTTAGGTGAGCGTCGCCAGCGCTCACCTAACCGTATTAATGGCGGCTCAGGCAAACGCACCATTTAATGCGGCGTGTGGCGTGCATAACCAGTCTATGGCCGGTCACGGCGTCTGATCGGTCCATGACCGGTCAAATCACGGGTGAGACGGTAGCAGAGCGCCTGTGCGCTATCCGCACGTCAGGCGGGGCGCAACACGCCCCACCCCATCCCATCAGAATGACGAGAGCTTTTTGCCTCTCGTCCCTCAGCCGGAGTTGGTATGCCAGCTCCGGTCAGATGGATTCCGTTTCCCGATTCGAACGGAACACAGAAGTCTTCGCTCATTTAATGGAGGGTTGACGCGGGCATCCCCCGTGTCAGCCGGCTGACTGGACGAGGGTCATGCTGCAGCGACTGTGCATGTGGCTTCCGAGTCAAGCAACAAGACAACCATTAAATGTAAAAGAATGTTTTCCTTCTCTCGTAGGTAGCCTTTTGGTCCATGTGGTAGCCCCTTGAGATATAAAAGTAGGCCCAGGCCTGAGGAGAGGGGGGAGAGGAGAGACAGAAGAAAAAAGGGCAGAAGAAGATAGAGGGGGAAGGGGAGAGCACAAGTACTTGTATTCCTTGATCTTCCAGTCGCATATCCATCACATAGAGAAGTAGGGTGTTACGCTTTCAAGCTGTCCGAACCTGTATAAACTCCTGTGTCTCTCTCTCTGTGTGTGTCTCTCTCTCTCCATTGGAGCACGAATTTCACCTTGCGTCCCCGACCGAACTCACTAAAGGGGGTCCTTGCTGTCCCCTGTTGATAAGCTAACCCTCCGTCAAATACAATTCTGGCAATCAACCTATTTATAAGAGTAAGACAAATTCACTCTAGTTTGGAAGTTGACTAGACAAATATGTTAAATAAAATTTCATTAGACGACAGCTTGCATTGTTAATAGGGCTCATCACTTCATCAATAGTCAGTCCTGTGCTTAAGGCCATAAACAATACATTGTGTCTCTATTGAGTAACCCCATAAAAAATTATGCATCCATGTTGGTTAGGAGGAGTTGAAGAAACGATCTCTTCAATGGAGAGTGTCCTCACTAAGCCTGACGTGAAGTGCTCCTTCCACTCGACACCCCACCGTCTACCTCTCTTTTCATCTCTCTACTTAGCTGAATCGCAGGCTTTTTCCATGAAAAAACCGTCTCTTATAGAAGGTCCTCTGACACCCTGTAAGCCACATAATTTTCTCCACGGTGGCATTCAAGCCTACGTGGCTAACGAGAATCCTCATCCAAAGACATGCATGGGTATCAGCCAATATCGATGGTATATCTGATACCATATTAGTATCAGCTGATAGAGATGGTCACCAGACTTAATACCGATTGGTATCAGCCGGTACCGATGGTGCACCAGACCTAGTACTAGATTGATGTCAATCATCTTATTAAGGAATGAGGCAATTCAGAATCTCGTACACCAAACGACCCCTACACAAGAAGAACACTCCACCGTGTTCTTTAGTCAATGTTTTCAACTTCACCTCACTCGTTTTCCACGCGCATGCTTTTTAAACTGCTAAAAATTATGTTTTTTAAAAAAAAGGATCTAAGGATAGTTGGTTTAAAAATTCAAATTAATCTATTTCTTAAAAAAAAACTAGTATTGCTAATGAGTCAAGCCGTTTTGCGTGCGCGAGGTGTCAGTTCCAGTTGCGAACGCAGCCTAAAAACCGTCCATTTTCCGTCCCTCTCATCAACGGTCCTGATCAAACATCAACGCTCGTCTCCCTCTATAAATCTTTCCGTTTCCCATCCAAACCCTAACCCCCTCCAAAACCCTACACCTCCCCCTCACCTGCGGCGGCGGCGCACCTCGACGACTCGACACCATGAGGCCACCGCGAGGTAAGCAAGCACCCAAAACCCTAGGATTCGCTCGTCGTGTGCTCGGTTTCAGCTTTTCACGATGCTGCTGTGCTTTCAGGTAGGGGATTCGGGAGGGGAGGGAGAGGCGATGGCGGCGGCCGCGGCCGCGGCGGTGGCGGTGGCAGGGGCTTCGGGAGGGGCGGAGACAGTGGCGGGAGAGGAGGCCGTGGTGGGAGGGGAGGCAGGACGCCAAGGGGTCGTGGTGGCGGGAGAGGTGGCATGAAGGGCGGGAGCAAGGTGGTCGTTGTGCCGCACAAGCACAACGGCGTGTTCATTGCCAAGGCCAAGGAGGACGCGCTCTGCACCAAGAACATGGTCCCCGGCGAGTCCGTCTACGGCGAGAAACGCATCTCCGTCCAGGTCCTTTGCTCTTACTCCCTCCCTTTTTTTTTGCGCTCTACTACTTATTTAGTTCATGCTAGAACTGTAAGATAGTTTAGTGCACTGTAGCAAGATGTAAGATGTTGCAATGTTGCTTCTTTGTAGTGTACACAGATTATGTTCAAATCATGCTAGAACTGTTAAGATAATTTAGTGCACTGTAGCAAGCTGTAAGATGTTGCAATATTGCTTCTTTGTAGTGTAACACAAAGATTGTGTACATGACTGTTGTTTCTGTTCATATTGATCTATTTTATTGTACATGACTGTTGTTTCTGCTTTTCTGCTATGTACAGAATGAGGATGGAACCAAGGTTGAATACAGGGTGTGGAATCCCTTCCGTTCAAAGTTGGCTGCTGCTGTGCTTGGTGGTGTTGACAACATCTGGATTGTAAGTTTCTTGGTTGAATCCCCGTGTGCTTTAGCTTATGCTTAAGTGGTATAAAATCACTGTGGTTTTTTAATGCTGTAGTGTAAAAAAATGCATCAAGTGTTAATCTTTGCATCTTAATGATTTTAGGCTCCCGGTACCCGTGTGCTGTATCTCGGTGCTGCCTCAGGAACAACCGTGTCTCATGTGTCTGATATTGTTGGACCGGTGAGATCTCATTTACTGTTCTCATTTCTTATCCAGTCACCTTGGTATGCAATTTTGCCATTCGCTAATCAAGTCACTCTGCAGACTGGTTTGGTCTATGCTGTTGAGTTCTCGCACAGGAGTGGTAGGGATCTTGTTAACATGGCCAAAAAGAGGACCAATGTAATTCCCATCATTGAAGATGCTAGGCACCCGGCAAGGTACCGGATGTTGGTTGGCATGGTTGATGTTATCTTCTCTGATGTTGCCCAGCCAGATCAGGTATGCCTTTCTCACACTATGATTTCACGACCTTGTAATCGACCTTAGATAATTTATTATATGGTTACTAGTTAGTATTCATTAAGTGTGTGCAATGGTTTTGGTGACATTCTTTGACTACTTGTGGGCTGCAAATGATGAGCTTACTCGGATTCCCCTTCAGGACATCAAATTGGATGATGCAGATTCGAGTTTCTGATGTGTTAAAGCCCATTACCTCCTGTTCTTTCTTTGCTGTTTTTGCCTGCTTCTTTAACTGTCTTTGTTGCCAGTTTTCTTATGTCTAGCTGTTTATATTCCAGTTTATGTTTAAGCAACCTCCAACCCAGAAATTCTATTCCTACATGCGGAGTAGTATTCTTGTATGCTTCTGAAGTACTTAAATTGTAACACGAAGCTGCATTCTTTCTTTTGAAACACTTCTGTTATATATTTTTTGAATCTATCCTTTTTGAAATTGGTTTTCAATTGTTATGAGTTAACCGTGGTTATGGATTTCTTTTGGAAGCGTTTGGTGGCCTCGATGTCTTTTCTAATTTATAGACTTGTATGTACAACACGAGTATACCTGCAGTTTTGCTTTGATCTGGCTGTGTTACGCATATGTAGACTTTGCATTTCAGTGCCAGCACTACTTACTATGTCCCTATATCCCTTATTATTTAATATTTGATTGGGCTTAGCATATGATGATCTTACTCGGATTCCCCTTCAGGACATCAAATTGGATGATGCAAATTCGAGTTTCCGATGCGTTGTGCCTCCATTATATCATTCCCTTTTCTTTGCATTTTATGAGTATTTTGTACATCATATTTGGATTGTGCTAGTCTATTTAACAGCAGTAATTTGCCTTATGCTTGGTTGTTTATACTCTCTTTAGTATGGTACAACCTTCAGCAATATGTGTGCTTTGTTGGTGGCTAATAGTCATGTTTTTGTCCATATTAATTTCCTTGATATTGTCTTGTTCTTTTTCTGTAATATGTCAGCTTTCCTGGTATAGCGTTCTCTCCTATTGTTATTTTGTTAGTCTAGTGCTAATTAGAACTATTTCAGTACTTGTCGTACTACATTTCCTAATTCTGTGGCAGTGTCCAGTGTTTTCGACATTGATATGTTTTTGCTTTGTAAGTAACATTGCTTACAATAGTTTATGTATGTTTGCTGCTAGAGTCTTGGATAAGTTGTCTGCATATAAAATTCCCTTTATGGAATCTTCTTCCATGGCTGTGCCCTTTGTTAAGATCTTGAAGATTCACTGATTTGAGTTTTGAAACCTTTCCTATGGAATCCTCTATCCCGCAGGCTAGGATCTTAGCCCTCAATGCATCCTACTTCCTCAAGAATGGTGGACATTTTGTCATTTCAATCAAGGTACTTTGTCTTTTCTCGCCCTTGAATCCTGAAGTTAATCGCCTTGATTGAGATTGGGGAGATATAAGATGTGGAACTAGTATTGTACTGACAATTTTTTTGAACAGGCGAATTGTATCGACTCCACCATGCCGGCTGAGGCTGTGTTTGCTAGTGAAGTTGAGAAGCTGAAGGCAGATCAGTTCAAGCCCTCCGAGCAGGTGACGCTGGAGCCCTTCGAGCGTGACCATGCCTGCGTTGTTGGTGGTTACAGGATGCCCAAGAAGCAAAAGGGTACATCTTAAGAAGAATAAAACTTAGTGTTGTGCGAGTGTGACTAGTGTGCTCAAATGTAGTGCTGCACAAAACTCTTGGTCTAATTGTTTTTCATTTGCACCCTGGTTTGTTAAGAGAGAAGTAATAGTCACTCAGGTTTTGCATTGCCTTTTACTGTAAGTTGCATCATTGTTGGTGCTACTAGGGGTGATACGCTAATCAGTAGGGATGAAATGGTCACCGAAATTCCTGACCGTTTCTGTTTCCGACCGTTAGACCGTTATCTTTTTTAGCCATATATACACAATTTTTAATTTTTTATGATGTGAACATTTAATATTTTAATTGAAATATGGTGACCGACCGAGTGTCTTTCGAAAAGATGGCTTCTCCTTTTCATTTCGTCAGAATTCGTTTCTACAGGACTTCAATGTAAGCTGATTAATCAACTAGTGCTAATATTCTTGCTCGCAAGTATTAATAATAGCATGCTTGTAATACAAAAGGCCGAACCGGGGGCTGAGAGTACAGATTCACGCATAATGCTAATATTATTGGTAACATGTCCATGCATTGAGAGTATACATCGATGCTAAAATTACCGGTAACATGTCCATGCATTGAGCATTGAGAGTATAGATCAACGCTAATATATCCGGTAACATGTCCGTGCATTGAAACGAGCCCTTTTGGTTGGGATGATTTGGGAGTATAAATCGAACCTAAAGCACAAGATTGAGAGTATATCTCGTGCTGTGCACATGCAATGTGGTGGGAGGAGGAAGCGGAAGGAGAATGACTTCACTTTTACGAAAAATATTCAACCAACCTTTCGAAAAAAATAAAAAAAATCAACTACTAAACTAGTTCAGTTAAGAGAAATATTTGCTCCAAAAAGGATACGGGATCCTGGGATTGCAGTATTGATATGTCGCTTTTTACATTAAGAAACTGCTCTGATCCCTGAAAAAAAAACTGCTCTGAACTAATACTTCCTTCATCTCCAAATGTATGAAGTTGTTAGTTCATTTTTAACTAACCAACGCTAAAACAAAGAAACACAGAGAGTATAATACATTACGAACTTCATAAAATATCTAGGCTGGGAGACTACGGGATCACAAAAAAACTGCTCAATTGCCAATACCGGTGCTGGTGATGATTATGTTTGGGCTATATACTCGATCAGTTTCCTATCCAATGTACAGCTAATGTACAGCAGAGTTCAGTGTTGTACAAATCAACATTCAAAGCAGGACACTGAGTTCTCAGCTTCAGATTAGCTGATACTAGCTAGGAAACTACATTTGATGCCCTACAGATGATTTGAATTTGATCTTCAAATAAATATCACAGGATGAAGTTGGCATGGAACTTTGTTACCTTGGTTCTTAACTTGTGATACTTCAAATTCGTTAAAAACTATAGAGAAAAAAAGAAGGATGCTTAGGAAGTTAAGATGGGAAAAAAAGAACTGTTGAAATTTCCATAATTGCAGCACTAGTGCAGTGAAGTGCAGCATGCAGACATACAATAGAGAAATTGATTGCCAATAGATGAAAGAAAAAAAAAGCAGGTTAATGAAATAATCAATTATTGTTCGATCATTAGCCACCAAAGTCAAGATATACAAGGACTCTAGGCATCTACAGTAGAATATTAAAAACTTCTAGTAGAACCACTGTAATCAGACACAAACAGAACATTTTCGGTATAGTTTCCACCGTCCAGATGACACACAATATTCAAGACACAACATTTTCATTGAGTTCCACTGACATGATTTCAGTAGCTACCACATGAAACATTACAGGAAGCAAAAATATACATATAGGAAATACAATACTGCTAATTGGTGCATGACAAAATAGAGTACTTAGTTATAGCCGAGTGTACCCTCGATATATTCAACGATTGTGGTCATATCTTTCATTTGAGTCAGTGTTCAATACACGTTATTGTTACGCCAATCCAAATGAAGTTGGCCCCAGAAAGTGAGGTAGCAGAATGCACTCAACCACCTACAACAATGCAGCACAACATCAGAAAGATCTACCAAGTCACTGCTGATCTTATCGACGTTTTAACTCCAATGTCATAATTAAGGTTAACAAAATGAGTGTTCCCCTGCGCAAGTACGACGATCAACGCCCATCTGCCAGCGATTCTGAGTACAAGGGAACATATGGAAGATATAACAGCCATTCGGAACTACCTCCAATCCCACATATAAATTGCACTTCCCTGCCATCCAATTCATAGGACATGAGTATTTTGCTATGCGGCAAAACCAAGAAAATGGTATCCCGTTCCGGATGAACTGAGACAACTTTGTAGTCCATTCCAAAAAGGAGTCTCTTGGTCCGAAATCGATGTAAATGGCTGACAGTGTGCTTCCAGATCCATTGTTCACTGTTGTAGTCCTCAAGAACCCATACTGATACTTTATATGGTTCATCGTGATCGGTGATAACAAAATACAGAGAACCCCGAGACAGGCCAATGAATCCCTCACCAATACCACTGAAAGGCTCAGCTAGACTTTGTGGCATAGGAATGGTCCTCCAAGTATTCCCCTCCACATCGATCGCTGCCACCACATACTCCAGAGTGATCAAATGCAGCACACCATCGAAAAACACGCTATTCGATTCACCGAGTATCCGAATTTCATCATAGTCCTAACCATTTTCCTTGTGACTCCATTCTCCAGTTATGGATGAGTAGATTTCCACCCCCTTTGACATGCCCATCATCATAGTCTTCATCATCGACATCTCCAGCCCCATCCTCCACGAACTCAAACACATGGAAGTGGAAGGAGGAGGCCGCTGGATCGAACCCCAAGCGAGCAGTCTGCATCTTGTCAGACCAGCCGGAATCAGGCAGGATGACCCATTGTTCAGTGGCAGGATTAACCACTAGGTAATCGTATCTCCGTGGATCCATGAGCCTCCAGCAGCGGCAGAGGAGGAGGCCATTGCAGCTATCGACGACGTTGAGATACTCACACTTGGGCAGGAATGGGAGCGAGGCGTCGACGAGAGGGCGGCCTTCCCCTGTGACGTTGGTGAAGGAGTCGAGGTGGAAGAAGCCGGCGATGGCGTTGCCGAGGTGATACCGCCGCAGGAGGCGGCGGTGGTCGGGGCGGGAGATGACGCGGCGCCACCGCCTGCAGATGCGCTTGAATCGGCAGAGCGACCTGTAGGGCACGCGCGAGAGGATCTCGACCAGGAGGTCGTCGGTGAGCTTCTCCGTCGCCGGTGGGATCCGCTCCCTGGAATCCCCCTCCGCCATGGCTGCGCAAGAGAGAGAGAGATCAGAGAAGGGTTTAGGAGCGTGTTTTCCTAATAAATCAAAACAAAAACCAAAATTTAAATTTTTCAATTTAATTTTGAAGTTAATTTTAAAATATTTTCAACAATTTTTTACATTAACTTTTAAATCGATATGAACACACACACATATATATATATAAAAATAAATTTTACATGTAAGTTAATTTTTATTTCTTATGGGCAACCAATGAGAACCGAAATGAAGGTGCAACCATGCGGTGCGGGGAATGAGATTTTGGGCCTGGGCCGGATTTGTTTTATGGGCCTAAGACGAAGCTGTCTCATGAAAAAAGTCCACCTAAGGTACCTCAAAACAGGGGACCTAAATTTTAATCACATCCCTCAACCATAAAACCAGATATTGAACACCCTCAGCTTTTAAAACCAGTATAAAATCGTCGGTTTTGCAAATTGAGTCCTTGCCTCTTTCCTACACGGCTCGCGTTCATGACACAATTCATTTGACTGATTATAACCGAAAGAAAGTCTAGTTCAGTTTGGTCAAGAATTGAGCTACTTCATCAATTCTCAACTCCATACAAGAATGTTAACTTTTCAGTAGTACAACATGATCTGTCAAATGCTGTTCAAGGAGGAAATGAATGTATTGTTGAATATTCTCAAGCAGCAATACCCGGTATTCAATCAGTTCCCTACTTGCGTCAAAAAAAAAATCAGTTCCCTATCTCCTGATGCTAGTTTCTCCACCTGAATGTGCATCTCATTGGTTTGGCATCACATTGTTCAAACAGAAGTAATCATGTATACCATTTACTGATTACTAGTATTGACAAAACTCAAAAATCAAAATACTCATAAAAAAAGTAGAAATACGACGAAGGGAGCAAGAATATAACACCAAGTGTGATTGACGGAATTTACAGCTACTAGAAATAAGCAAATAAAGCCATACTGGCATACAAATTGGATCGAGACATGCAGTCACTGAGCAGATGATATAATATAGCTAGCACCTTAAAGTCAGGTTACAGGAGTGAAATCAAGTACCGGCCAAAAGTAACAAGAAGCAAGAAGCATCTGCTCAAGTCAACATGCTCCAACTAAGAACATAATTACTAATTCATAAAGCATAAGAAATTTGCCCCAGAAACAAAGAAGAAAACCTATATGATGCTCTTGGTGGACTAAGAGATGTTGTGGCAGTCTAAGAAGAGTTAGAAAGTAAACTAAAATATGTGGCCAAGTGGTTCATCCTCCCATATCATCCAAAAAGATAACACAAGTAGAGCTGCATTTCAGTATGGTAGATTATTAGGGCCCATCTGCTAATGATTCCAAGAACAGGGGAAGATATGGAAGATGAGGTGGCTGGCAATCATACCCAAGACTCACTAGAAAACGTACTTCCCCACTATCCATTCCATATGACATGATCTTATGATCACGCTGATCAAGCTGATAAACAATGAAAAATATCTTGCGGTCTTGGATCGAGACAGCAGTATATTCATGTCCAAAATCAAGACTAGCTCTCCTCCCAAATAGACGCGCAGAGCTGACAGTGTGCTGCAAGGTCCATTGCTTGCTGTTGTAGTAATCAAGAACCCACATTGATATTTTGCTGGCATCATACTTGTCAGTGCTTACAAAGTGCAATAGGCCCTGGGAGTGATCGATGAATCCCTTCGTATCAAGCATAAGGAGGATGAGCACCATACAAAGGAGATCCTTCCTTGTGTGGCAGAGGGATGGTTCTCCAATTCTTCCCCTCCACATCCACCACCGCCACCACGGACTCCATGGTGACCAAATGCAGCATTCCATTGAAAAAACTCTCTCTGGACCATCCTAAATCTTGATATGGATGCCCCATCCACTATCTATCTCGTCGGTCCACATCCCGGTTTTCGACGAATAGACCTTAAGCCCGAGAACATGTCCGTTGCCATCGAAATCCAAATCAGTGTCATCCTCCTCCTCATAATCAACCAATTCCTTCACCAACTCGAACACATGGAAGTGAGATGAGACAGCCGGATCGAACCCCAAATACGGCCGTTTCGTCCTGGAACAGGTGGAGTCCGGCAGAGCAACACATTTCTTGGTGGCAGGATTGCACACCACGTAGTTGAATGTCTTGAATTTCTTGCGTTCGTTGAGCTTCCAGCAGCGCCAGAGGATGATGCCATTGCAGCTATCCAGGATGTAGAGGCTTTCGCACTTGGGCAAGAAGGGAAGGAAGGGACGATGAGAGGCTGGGGTTCCGGCGCCGGGACGGTCTTGAAACGGTGCGCCATTGACTGGTGGTCGTAGCTCTCGATGTGGTAGTTGGTGTAGAAGAATCCGGCGATCCCCTGGAGGTGATACCGCGGCAGCCGGCGGCGGTGGTCGGCGTGGGAGATGACGCGGCGCCACCGCCTTGAGGCGCACTTGAAGCGGACGAGCGACTTGTGGGGCACGCGCGAGAGGATCTCGACGAGGAGGTCGTCGTCGCCGATCTCCTCATCCTCCTCCTCCTCCTCCTCCTCCGTGTCATCCCCAAACGGCGCCGCGCGCCTCGCCCTCTTGTTGAACAACGTCGTCGTCCCCGCCATCGATCGATCACCCCGCACCCGCGCTGCGAATGGAGGAGGGAATTGGATCAAGTACCGGAGAAGGAAGGAAGCGCCGCCGCGTACCGGAGGTTTGAGACGGCGGCGCGGCCGGCGGCGAGGGTTTGTAGCGGCGGCGACCGGCGAGGGTTTGGGCGGCGTGGCGAGTGGATGGGAATTGGGAAGCAGTTAGGCGCGAATGGATGGTTTGGGCCTTTGGCTGTACAGTTTAGGCCCAAATGCAGTCGAACAAGAGGGAAGCCCGATAGGAATAAGTCTATTTTGCCGTCGGTTTTTTTGTTCTTGGTCGAATTGCATCTTGACCATAAAACCAGATATAATGTCTTTCTCAACTTCAAAAATCGACACAAATCGACTCCTTCGATGATTTGAAAAGAGGGTTTTACTGACTTGATGTTTACATGCCACGTTAAACTAGTCAACTTATGCCGAGTCAGACGGCTACGCTTAAGCTTATGTGGCCCAAATGAAGTCGCACAAGCGGGAAGTCGATATCTGTGGTTCAGAGCTTCCCGCTCAGAAATTATCAGAAATTGCCGTTCTCAATCGGGGAGCCTAAATAAACTCTGCTTTAAAATAACTAGCAGGGTGGTCGTGCAATTGCGTGGCTAGCACTGCAATAAAATTATATTATGATGTCAAATTATCTATATTTTTAACTTGAAATGTCTATAAAATTAGAGTAGTTGACTCGCTGATTATATCTGTCATCAACCATATCGTATTGTACATCAAAAGCTTAATTATCCACTGATATACTTGCTGTGAGAAATAATAAATAAAGTGACTATAACATTTTTCATGCTTCAACTTCAAAACAATCAAGCATCTCTATTTCTATAGGTTTTCGAAGTCCCGTTAGTCGTCACCATCCCTCTCCTTGTTTTCATCCCGTCTCTTCTCTTTATTTTCATTGCCGCCCCTTAGATCGCCCTCAAGTACCGGATGTCACGTCCCTACTTCTTTGTCACCCTTCCATTCGATTGTCTACCTCTACTCCTTTTCATTAGGCACATTACAAAAATCCAACCTTATCATCATTGGGGATATGTTTTATAGTTTTTAGAAACTGTCACTGCTAACTTACTTCTTTGTTGCCCCTTAGCTCACTCTCTTATGTTAAGTGACACATCCCTACTTCTTTGTGCCCCTCCGCTCGCCTACCCACCGCTACTCTTAGTCATTAGGCACCTTGCAAAAGCGCGTCAAGGTTTCATTTTTATAGTTTGTAGAAGTTGCCGCCACCATTTTATTCATTTGCCACCCTTCGGCTCGTTCTCCCATGGCAATTGCCGTCTCCTTACTCATTTGTCTCCCGTCCATTTGTATGCCTATCCCGCCATCTCTCATCTTTATTACCGTTGGCTCCTTATAAAATTGAATCTCATCATTGTTGGATTTCTTTTTTATTGTTTGTAGAAGTTGTTGCTGCCACTTTACTACTTTGTTGCCCCTCAATAGCTCTCCAATGGCAACCATTGTCTCTTCCTGCTCCTTCATCACTTATCCACTCGTCTTTCCGCACCGGATATCTTCTTCATTGTTGTCAGCACCTAACAAAACCAAAACATATATCATCGTAATGATTACGTTTAAAGTCCCACCTGTTGTTGCCACCACCACATCCTTGCCTTACTTGTTTTTTGCCTGTCGGGTCGCCCTCTCACAACTCCTACTATTCATCACTTGAATAGCTCGCCCTCCCGTGGCCTGAGTAATACTAATTTACAAAAACTTTTTCTAAAGCGTGGTGTGCTTTTTTAAATGTCAATTCTAGATTTTGTTGTTTTGGTAATTCGTATTTAAATCATATTTTGGATTTTATTTTATTTTTTATCTCGAATTCTAGTTATTCCTAAATTGCATTTCTACTTTACTCTGAATTTTCATGATTTTTTGAAGTTTATTTGGAATTAGTATTGAAAATCAATAATAGAATTTGTTTTATTTTTTATTTCAAATTATAATTGATCTCGGATTGCGTTTTACATGGACTTTTTTCAATATTCCTTATTTCTTATTCTGAATTTCTCTTATTTCTAAATTTTATTTCTACATTAAATCTTATTGTTTTTTTTCTTTGATTAATGTGAGAATTTCTAGTTTCTATTGTGAATGTGTGCCTTCTTTTGATCTTTGAATCCAATCAGCCTGAAAATATGGATCAACTCATGCAAGATAAGGTATTCAACGGATTATTTCTGTTCCTGGATGTTAACATTGTTTGCAGTATATCTTTTTTCTTGCTCCGACAAATAAAGTTTATTGGTGCTTTTTAAATGCCTACGACCTGGTCTATGGGTTGGCAGAACTGTCGTCAGCTCGTCACCATTGCCAAAAATTTCTGACCGGGTATTGACAGGCTGCCAAGTCTTGGATGGCTTTTTTTTGGTTCACCGATTTTTCATGGTTTGAATGCTTGACATCGAGCTTACTGTGTTTCAATTTTTGATTCATCATCAACTAATATTACATACAATATTTTCTATCCAAATTATACACTTATACATGTATGCTTACAGTTCAAATAGAGGACATGTCTTACTTTATATATGTGTAAGAATCCTATTCTTAATTTGTTAGGCGTTGTCCGATTAAGAGTCTGGGCACAGAGACCTATTCTAGTTTTGTTTCTTACTGCCCAATTATGTCAATTTGCCATATGTCAAACCCAATCTAACATTGCAATACTAACTTGTCTGTTTCTAATACTTTTATATTAATGCTCAATAAATCTTAATAGTTGAAATTCAGACTTTCCATGATCAGTCGTCAATCTGAATTCCAATTTATTTCTAAATTGAGTTGAACTCTCGTTTTTCTTTTTCTTTGATTAATATGATAATTTCTAGGCTAAACAGCGAACGTGATGTCTCCTTTCAAGATTGTCTTAATAATATAATAGATAGATAGATTGATAGATGTTCCCTCTTATTTATCTCAAAATAAGTTTATTTTTGAGCAATCGTTAGAGTATATGAAAGTAAGAAATAAATGTATTGAAAACTGATAAAGTGTGGACAATTCCATTGTGATTTCAAAAAGTGGAGAGTATCATATATTTCTTTTGTTTTTTATTTATATGTGTGGGATGGATGAAAAATAAACGGACATAGTATTATATATTATTATATGAAACAGAGGGAGTACAAAGAACTTGTACGAGAATACCCAGACAAGGGTGTTTTGTGAACTTATACTACTTAATCTGGTGTCGCTACTGTTGGATTTATTTACTTAGGATTTAATTGCTTAGCTTAATACATGATCACCAATTCTAACTAATGCCGAATTTGGTGAAAAACTGATCGATGAAATTGAAACCATTGGAGTCGTCTTACCTGAGTTTTTCTTGCTGTTCTTCCTTCTTTTCTTCCTCATCTTTCAGTTTTTGTTCTTCACGATCTGAGATTACAAAAGATAATTGTAGAAATTCCTCACGAACCCCTTTCAGCGTCAAAACGATCTTAGGTTTGGGGTTTTAGGTTAGAGAGAGCAAGCAGCAGCAGCCCCTCTGCTCTCTTCTTTCTTTTATAGGTGACTCTGGTGAGGCTCGGGGGTCTATCTCCAAATTAGAAAACAAATTCGTTTTTTTACTGATCACACAAAAACAAAATCTTATCTCTTATATTTTCAACCAACATTCTCCCTTTGATTTTGAGACTAACTGACGAGTCTACTAAGTAAAACTGTTCCCAAAACAATTTGTCACAGCAACATTAAACGTTTTGGTTGTTCTAATTCCACTAGCATTGAAGTCTGAAACTCTGACAGAGCGTAGCTTGGAAAGTGAAGTAGTAAGATATGAAGCAGGCTATAAAAATTGTCACATAAGTTTTGTGTTTAGGTGTGTAGAGAAAAATGAGTTCCAGATTCACGGACTCCAACAAACTACTATGTGATAAAGAAAAGTGGATCATGCATGAGTAGGGTAGTATATGTCTACAGGTAACTATTATATATGTGGGCTATTAGATTGATTGTAGATAACATATTATTTTTCATAGGTAACAGTTATTTATACTATTAATATTAACGTTGCTCTTCAGCTAAAATACAGAGCAGCCTTATATCGATATATGGTGATAGGGTGCAAAGTACCAACGGTAGTGACCCGAACTACCAGAATTATGGCTTTTTAGAAAAACTAGATAAAGGGGCGCACCTCCTGTATATTGTTTGTTTTATCATAGTTTGATTGATTGCTCATATCGGACAGTATTGGGGAGTATCGGTGATTATATAAGGAAACAAAGAATACATTTCAAGTACATTCATGATTGTACATTCAGGATCACACTGAGGTTTGAAAATTTAAATGTACATATACATGCAGAAGTTATATCCAATGCCTAGCTGGAGTACTTGTCGAGCCATCCTAAAATGCAAAATTAGAGCTCAAAACATGTCAAAAATATTCTCAAAGACGTATTCAAAGATCTTGGTCAGTCACCTCAATCAAACATACAAGCAGAAACTATGCCAACACTTACCACCATGGTCAAGATTGAGGTAAATAACAGAAAATCAAATTACTACAATATTCACACATAACTTTTTGGCAAAACCTAACCTTCCTGTAAAGACTCCAAAGCCTTAAGTGTTTTCTTTTGAATAGAGCTAGTAAAAGTCCCTCAAAACCATTAAGATATGCAATCTTCATTAGGTGCAAACAAGAACCCCCTGTCATGAATGACATTACTGCCCAAAGGTTTTGATTGACAACAAATGAGCGGTAAGCCTTGATAACATTAGAGTGCTCTATCAAGCTCATTTGAGCCTCCCATTGGATGTCACAAATGGTGCACCTATAAGAAATAGATTCATATATAACTTTTTTTATGAAAAGCTCATCTATAGATACATATTGAAGATACTGGCAATTGACACCAAACAGTGATGATAAATCCCATACCATTAACCCCAAGAAAGGTTTCACAACCTTTTGCAAAGTAAAGTAATAGCTAAATACATCCTAACAAATGGCCAACAAACTTGGTTGACCTGATACTTGAATTGTTTTATTAGTTTGGCTTTGGCAACATCAGTTATTTTACCGAGTTTGCCAACAACAGTTGCTTTACCAGTGCCATGATACATGTTGGTATACTGATGATACCAATAGAATGCAGATGCCCCCAAACCCTTAAGGATGACTACTGACAAGTGCCACATAAGGCAAAGCTCATCTTATGAATTTTCTAAGGTACATCTAGCACCAGGTGACGTCTTCTAGAATTCATGGTCCCCAGTCTCATAAGGCTACCATCCACATATGCACAACTACATAAACTAATATGTTTATGCAGATATACAAAAAAGTACCAACTCAACCTGCATTCCTATCCATGCAGACACACATTGACGCACGCTAAATCAACTCACCCAAATAAAATTCCCCCTAGGAAGTATTCCTAGGAAGGTTATTTTTTTCCCAGATAGAACATTATACAAACTAAAATTCCATCCCAATCTTGAAAGCTACCAAATCAGCAGGGGGATACTCCAAATCTCTTGATAGATCAAACAGCAAACAATACCTACAATCAAATCACCACCAAAACCCTATGAGAGTAAGGAAACACAAGAGGATGTAATAGATTCTAACCATGTTGTTGAGCTCATCGAGAATAACCAAACTTGTAGAATGAACAATCCAATGGCGCTTCTTGTGTATAAATGTTTTGTCAATAACAATGGTAGCATAATAGGAAGGAGGTATAGTTTCAAAAAAGCCCTAGGTCACCATATTCCATATCCCAGTAAAGCAAACAACATGAATTGTATTTCTAGAAATAATTAGAAAAATTACACTTATTGCGGTTAGCATTTTAATTAATTATCACCTTATTAGCAACTTATCAATTCAAATGGCAGAGTCCCTGCAAAAAGAAAAATTCAAATGGCACTATTGATTCCAAGCTGTGAATTTCACTTAAGGACAAAAAATGCTATAGATCATAAAGCCACTACAAATAAATATATCATCAATTGTCTATACTAAAATCGTAAGTCTAAACAGGCTTATTTTCTTACATAATCTTGAAGGCAACTGTAAAAAAAATGGTGCAGCCTCGAATAAAAAAATATAACCGGAAATACAATTGTTGAAAAGTACATATTTCATGACTCAATGTGCCCCTTTAACCAAAACTTGAACTTACGTATACCCAATTCAAAAAGAACAATTCCAAAATGTAAAAAAAAATAGCAGCAATTTCAGTATCATAGTAAACTAACAAACAACATGGTATCATGCAAAGAACCGATGCACTTGCAAAGGTAATGCACATACTAATAACCTGGTTAGAATTTCTCTAGGCCAGAGATTTTGTCTTTGGTCCCACATTTTGATTAGGATTTACATCTCAGTTAAATTTTTTTATAGTACCGGACCCATCAAGCCTCATTCTTATCAAACTACATCTGCAATTCAAAATTTTAGAGTGATTTTGTAGCATGTTACATGTATTTGCAGAAGCGTAATAAATTTGAATTAGCTCCCAGTTGTGCTACTATAGATGTACAACAAAATGACAAATATACATACTATAAAGCAGTGGTACCTCCACCATTCTAGCTTAATCTTTTCAAATTTAAGACTTATGCGAAAAGCAAGGGGAAACTATACAATATATTAATTGGTGAAAAGCAAGGAGAAATGCAATGCTGGAATACATGTGTTATGCTTTGCAGTAAGCTAATAATAATACATAGGTAATAAGTTCGTTACGAATCAACCAAGCTGTATGTAGTCCCACCACTCCATACTGTTAGAGTTGACTGACTTGTCAACACCAAACAAGGATTCGGAAGATGAATTGAGGAAGGAAATCAGTTCAAAAGATCGGAAGGATTTAACTATACCTGGTTGTGTACCACAAAACCGATGTGTTGGACATCTAGACCGATAAGCCAGGCTCCTAATGATACATCCTCATTAACGTATTTGTGTGGAACAAGACTGAAATGTCACCATCTGACGGAGTGTTAGCTCCTCAACAGGGGACAAAGAGGGCCCTCTTTAGTGAGTTTGGCCGGAGACACAGGGTGAAATTCTTTCTCCACTGATCGAGAGAGAGAGAGAGAGAGACGTTTATACAGGTTCGGGCCGCTTGGAAGCGTAACATCCTACTCCTGTGTGTGGTGGATATGTGACTGGAATATTAGGGAATACAAGTGCTTGTCCTCCCCTTCTCTCCTGTCTATCTCTTTTTTCGTCTCCCCCTCTCCTCAGGCCTGGGCCTCCTTTTATATCTCAAGAGGCTACCACATGGGCCAAAAGGCTACCTAAGAAAGAGGAAAAACATTCTTTTACATTTAATGGCTGTCTTGTTGCTTGACTTAGAAGCCACACGCATAGTCGCTACAGCATGGCCCTCGTCCGATCAGCTGGTTGACACGGGGACGCCCGCGTCAAACTCCATTAAATGGGCGAAGACTTCTGTGTTCCGTTCGCATCGGGAAACGGAAATCATCTGACCGGAGTTGGTATGGCTGAGGGACGAGAGGCAAAAAGTTCTCATCATTCTGATGGGACGAGGCAGGGCGTGCTGCGCGCCTTCTGACATGCGGATAGGGCGCAGGCACCCTACTGCCGTCTCACCCGTGAACTGACCGGTCGTGGACCTGGAGAAGCTCCCCGAGGAGATCGAGGAGACGGTGAAGTCCTCCTCGATGGACCTCGTGCGAGGAGCCGTGGAGCTCGTGCTGGCGAGCTACCAGGCCCGCGACCCCGACTTCTCGCTGTGGGTTGCGTTCGAGGAGTTCCCCCCCCCCCGAAAACGAGGCCAGCACACGCCCTCAAGTCCGGGAGGCCGCCGACAAGATCGTCCATAGCTTCGAGGGGATGGCCCCTCAGCTTGTCTTCCCGCTGGACTCCGATGACAAGGACGACGGTGACGACGGCGGCGGTGAGGCTAGCGGCCCGAGCACCTTGGGGTGAGCGGACGAGGCCGACCTCCAGGCTACCGCAAGCCTTTCCCTTCTCCTTTCTTGTCTTGAGGCCTCCAGGCCATGCTTGTATATATATATATATACTTTTGCTATCTTTATTTGCTTGCATCAGTTATCTGTGTATACCTGCAATGGACAAGTTTTTAATTCAATGTTAATTATGTCTTTGCTTGTGATGAGACTAGCCTGTCTTGTAATCCCGCCGAGTTTAGCTTGAGCGGGGGCTCGAGCCCGGGTTGCGGCCTCAAGCAACAAGGGTCAAGGCTAGTGCCTTGGGGAGTTCCGCGTGGCGAGGCTGGCCAGGCTAGGAGCACGGCGACTGGGGGATAGTGGGGACCCGATTGTGGGCCATTACCGATTCCCCCTGAAGTTTGCCGTGTCCCGGGGCACGGCTCGGTTCTGGGCCCCGTTGGCGTCTAGGCGACTCGGGCTGTTGAGGGCAAGAACGAGTACGAACAACCCAACTAAGCCAAAATACTCAAAAGGGAAGATACAACACAGGCACAGCCTTAGATAAATAACAGGAAAGCTTGCTATTTAAAATATGAAAGGAACATATATATATAGTGGGAGCCCCCGGCCAAGCCCGCATGCCCGAGGGGTCATGTGGGGTTGGCCTGAGCCCGAGATACGACTCTCGACTTCTTTATGGTTAGAAGCAGCGACGATGCTCGATGTTCCACGAGTTAGGCAGCTTTGTGCCGTCTTCCGTGGCCAGTCGAACCGAGCCCGGCCAGGGGACACCGATCACTCTGTATGGTCCCTCCCACATGGGTGAGAGCTTGCTCAATCCGGCACATGTCTGGACGCGGCGTAGGACGAGGTCGTTGACGCTAAGTGATCGAGCCCGAACGTGGCGCTGATGGTAGCGCCGCAGGCTTTGCTGGTAACGTGCGGCACGGAGAGCCGCGCACCGCCTTCGCTCTTCGAGGTAGTCGAGGTCGTCTCGGCGGAGCTGATCTTGGTCAGCTTCACTGTACATGGCGGCCCGAGGGGACCCCAGGGTAAGCTCGGATGGGAGGACCGCCTCCGCGCCATAGACTAGGAAGAAAGGCGTTTCTCCTGTCGCTCAGCTTGGGGTAGTCCGGTTTGCCCAGAGCACCGCTGGCAGCTCCTCAACCCATGAGTCCCCATGTTTCTTGAGAACATTGTACGTCTTGGTCTTAAAGCCCTGAGGATTTCCGCATTGGCGCGCTCCACTTGACCATTGCTTCTGGGGTGGACGGGTGAGGCGAAGCAGAGCTTGATGCCCATGTCATCGCAGTAGTCGCCGAACAGTTCACTGGTGAATTGGGTGCCGTTTTGCATAATGATATGGTTGGGCACACCGAACCGGGCAGTGATGCCCTTGATGAACCTGAGGGCCGAGTGCTTGTCGATCTTGACGACCGGGTAAGCCTCAGGCCACTTGCTGAACTTGTTGATGGCGACGTACAGGTACTCATACCCGCCTGGGGTCTTCCTGAAGGGACCCAGGATGTCCAGCCCCCAGACCGTGAACGGCCATGAAAGCGGGATGGTCTGCAGGGCCTGGGCCGGCTGATGCATCTGCTTAGCGTGGAACTGGCACGCCCTGCATTGCCGAACAAGGTCGGCTGCATCGTGCAGTGCCGTCGGCCAGTAGAAACCCTAGCGAAAAGCCTTGCCGACCAAGGTGTGCGAGGCGGAGTGAGCTCCACACTCACCTTCATGGACATCGACGAGAAGCTCGATGCCCTGCTCCCGAGGGATGCATTTCAGGAGGACTCCGTTGGTAGAGGGTCCCCTCTACCAACACGTACCGTTTGGAGACGCGAGCGACGCGCTCACTCCCTTCGCGATCCTCGGGTAGAGTCTCATCTTTGAGGAACGCCTGGATCTCAGTCATCCAAGTGATCTGTCTTGGGGGCTCGGGATCGACCCCCTTGGGCCTCGAGGCCTGGACTCCGTTGGGCCTCGAGGGTGGTGCGGCAGCGTCTGGCTCCCTCGGGGAATCGGGACGCGCCGACGGTTGGGCAAGCCTTTCTTCAAAGGCACCCGGTGGGGTCGGGGCTCGCGAGGAAGCGAGCCTTGAGAGCTCATTGGCAAACGCGTTGTCCCACCTAGGCACGTGCCGAAGCTCTAACTCGTTGAAATGGCGCTTCATACGCCGCACCTCGCGGACGTAGGCCTCCATTTGCGGGTCGGAGCACCGGTACTCCTTGGAGACCTGGTTCACGACTAGCTAAGAGTTGCCTAACACCAGGAGGCAGCGAATCCCCATTCCAGCCGCCGCCCTGAGTCCCACAAGGAGCCCCTCGTACTCCGCCATGTTGTTGGTCACCCGGAAATCTAGGTGAACCAGATATTTGAGGACGTCCCTGCTCGGCGAGGTCAAGGTGACCCCAGTGCCGGCGCCCTGGAGGGTGAGAGAGCCATCAAACTGCATCACCCAATGGGTGGCGTGAGGCTGTCGTGAGGGACCTACCTCGGCCTCGGGGGTGGAGGGCCCGAGGTCAGGTTCGGGAGTCGGGGTCCACTCAGCCACGAAGTGGGCAAAGGCCTGACTCTTGATCGCGTGGCATGGCCCAAAGTGTAGATCAAACTCAGAGAGTTCGATCGCCCACTTTACCACCCGCCCGGTGCCCTCTCGGTTGTGTAGGATTTGGCTGAGAGGGTAGGACGTGACCACGGTGACCCGATGCGCCTAGAAATAATGGCACAATTTCCTTGAAGCCACGAGAACTGTATAAAGCATTTTCTGGGCTTGAGGATATCGGGTCTTGGTGTCCCGCAGCGCCTCACTAATGCAGTAGACCGACCGCTACACCTTTCGACGAGGCCTAGCCTTTTCATTAGGGGCGCTGGGTTCGCGACACCCACTGCAGGAGGGGCCTTGTTGGGCCCGCTCGATACCTGTGCCAGTGACCTCGGGGTCGGAGGGCGTCGGACCGCTCCTTCCCCCAGTGGCCTCGGGGCCTTCCTGGGGGTCGGGGGTGCTCGACACCGCCTGATGAGCGAGCAAAGGGCCACATTCGGCCAGTGGGGGCCTCGGGCCGCCGCTTGACTCGGGGGCCTCTCCTCCCTTCTCTGGCCTGGGTCGGCCCGGCACAGGATGGGGGCGCGTGGGCCGAGGGTCCTCCTCGTCGCGCTCCACAACCAATGTTGTGCTAACTACCTGCGGGGTTGCCGCTAAGTAAAGCAGCAGCGGCTCCTCGGGCTCCATGGCCACCAGGACTGGGGGAGAGCTAAGGTAAGCCTTCAATTGGTTGAGGGCTTGTTCAGCCTCCTCCGTCTAGATGAATGGCCCAGAGCACTTGAGGAGCTTGAATAGGGGCAGCGCCCTCTCTCCCAGCCTCGATATGAATCGGCTTAGGGCGGTCATGCATCCTGTGATGCACTGCACATCCTTAAGCTTTCTGGGGGTCGCATCCGCTCTATTGCTCGTATCTTCTCGGGATTGGCTTCTATGCCTCGGGCCGAGACCAAGAACTCGAGGAGTTTGCCTGCCGGCACACCGAACACACACTTTTCGGGGTTCAGTTTCATGCGCGTGGAGCGGAGACTTTCGAAAGTCTCCGCTAAATCCGAGAGCAAGGTCTCTTGGTTGCGCGTTTTCACATCCAAGTCTTCGACATATGCCTCAACATTGCGCCCTATTTGACTACCCAATGAAATACGAGTAGTACGCTGAAAAGTAGGGCATGCATTCTTTAAACCAAAAGGCATGGTTGTATAACAATAAGTGCCTACAGGAGTAATGAATGCAGTTTTTTCCTCATCCTCCCTAGCCATGCGAATCTAATGATACCCTGAGTATGCATCTAGAAAACACAAAAAGTCGCACCCCGCAGTGGAGTCGACAATCTGATCTATGCGTGGCAGGGGATAAGGGTCCTTAGGACATGCCTTATTGAGGTCGGTGTAGTCGATGCACATCCGGAGCTTGCCGTTCGCCTTGGGGACGACGACCGGGTTCGCGAGCCACTCCGGATGGATGACCTCTCGGATAAATCCGGCCTCCAGGAGCCGCACCACTTCTTCACGGCTGAAGGCCTGTCGCTCCGGGGCCTGCCGCCGTACCTTCTGCCGGACGGGCCTTGCGTCCGGCCGAACGGCTAGACGGTGCTCGATCACCTCCCTGGGGACCCTGGGCATATCCGACGGCTTCCACGCGAAGACGTCGGCATTTGCCCACAGGAAGGAGACGAGCGCGTCTTCCTATTTGCCGCCCAGGTGGCCGCCAATCTTGACGGTCTTGGACGAGTCGTCGCCCAACGCGATCTCCTTCACGGGGACCTCGTCGCCTGAGGCCATCCGCTGCCTCGGGGCGTGTGAAGTGGAGACCTCGGGCCTCTCATCGCCGCCCGTGGGCTTTGAGACCGCGGCGAGGTTGTTCACACGCTGTTCCATGCAAGCCAACACGATCTTGAGGTCGCCGTGGACGGTGATGGGCCGCCGGTGCCCGGCATCTTCATCTGGAGGTAGGCGTAGTGGGTGGCCGCCATGAACTTCACCAATGCGGGCCTCTCCAGGACCGTGTTGTAGGGTAGCTCGGTGCGGAAGTTGGCGGGGCCACCAAAGGTGACCGGGAGGTCGATGTGACCCAAAGGCCACGTGTGCCCTGCGTCATGCCGATGATTGGCAGGGATGGCCAGAGCTTCATCCCCGGGGCCTTGATGATGTCGAAGGCCGTGGGGGACAGGATGTTGAGGGCAGCGCCACCGTCTATCAAGACGCGCCTCAACTTGACGTTGCAGATGGTGGGGGAGACCACCATTGCGAGCTGCCCTCCCCGGACAACGCATGGTGGGTGGTCGGTTTGGTCAAAGGTGAGCGTGACCTCCGACCACCGCGCCCGCCGCGTCACCTCGTGGGTAGGGACAGCGGCCAGAAGCTCTCGCTTCATGGTCTTGAAGCTGCGACGGGAGACGTGAGCGCATGCTCCCTCGTCAACGGTGGCGACGGTGGCCTCGGGCTCCTGGAAGCCCAGGTCCTCATAGTCAGCATCCTCGGCGGGGGCCTTTTGCTTGGCCTCACTTCGCCGGTTGTCGGCAAAGACCGCCGGGGCCTTGCCCTCACGGCGACCCTGCCCCTTCTCCTCCTCCCACTTCCTCACGCGCTCGGCCAAGTTATTGACCGTGAGGCAGTCAGCGAGGTCGTGGAAGGAGGTGTTGTGCACAGTGCACCATTTGCCTGTCGGGCGCTCTCCACTTGGAGCGCCGGCATCCTTCTTCCAGTCGCTCGTGGGCATCCCCTTGTGTTGGGCCCACGAAGCGCCCTCGGCAGCGAGGACGTGGCCCTCATCGTTGGAACGGGCCAACCTTTTCTTCTTCCTCCTTTCCCGCCGCCCGGAGCGGACAGCGGACTCGAGGGCATCCGCAACCGCCGCTCCAGAGCCGAAGGAGTTCCAGGTCCAGGCCTCCTCCTTACGGACCACACGGTCCGCGAGCTCAAAGACCTGCGCGGTGGTCTGGGGCTCCTTGGAGGCTATGTTTTCGAGCATGCGGTTGTGCCGCACGCCCTCCTGAATGTGTAAATGACCGCATGAGCAGGGATGCAAGAGATAGTGTTGCGGACTTGGCGAAACCGCTGGATGTACGATCGGAGGGACTCATCGTCCCTCCGCTGTACCGTGTGCAAGTCCGCTTCCTCTCCTGGGCGTGGATATGTGCCCTGAAAGTTCGTGGTGAACTGTTGGCACAGATCCTCCCAAGAGTGGACCGACGCGGGTGGCAGGTTCATCAGCCAACCCTGCGCTTGGCCTTTCAGGGCCATAGGAAAGAAATTCGCCATGACCTTGTCGTCACCCCCCGTGGCCTCTATCCCAATCGTATAGATCTAGAGGAACTCGGCAGGGTTGACGCTGCCGTCATATTTCTCGGTGATGCTGGCCTGAAACCTCGGGGGCCATTGAACATTCCGAAGACTCGCCACGAAGGCTCGGTAGCCAGCACCACCAACTGGGGACACGGGGGGCCTGCCCCCATGGCCGAAGTGGGGCGGTGCTCTAGAGGAGGAAGCGCCTTCCCCCGCATAGGCGGCATGACGCTCGTCGCGCCGGCGCTCGATATCGAGCCGGGCATCCGGCCCTCCATGCATGCTCTCGTGATGCCCGCGGCTGGCCGAGGGCGTCGACGAGGGGGTTGAGGACGAGCGGCGGGTGTTGGCCACCGCTCATCGAGCTCTTCGTCTTGACGACGAAGAGGCAGCAGTTGCAGCGCCAGACGTCCCAGCCATGGACGATTGCCCACCGGTGCCTAGCCGCTGCTGCGCCACCATGACCAAGTCGGCCACATCATCCAGCCAGCGCTGGACTGGAGTCTTCGGGTCGGGGACGACGGGCGGGTGGCGCCTCGAGTGTGCCCTGAGGCGTGCCGCCATCACCGTAGGTGAGGCAGCGATGTACTCCGTCACGGCATCCCTCCCCGCCGCCAGCCGGTGGCGAAGTCGCGGATCCCTCTGGCTCCTTAGGCGCCTTCCCCCGCCTAGGGCTTCGGCGGGCGGGAGGCAATGGAGCGCGCGCTTAGCGACGTGGATTCAGCTCCCCGTCGTCGTCACTGGCACTCGGAGTAGGGGTGTACACCATCGCCTCTTCAGCCATAGGGCTTACCTGGTGAAGCTTGGCGCACACGAAAGGGAGTGGAGTTAGAAAAACACACACGCGTCCCCTACCTGGCGCGCCAACTGACGGAGTGTTAGCTCCTCAACAGGGGACAGAGAGGGCCCCCTTTAGTGAGTTCGGCCGGGGACGCAGGGTGAGATTCTTTCTCCACTGATCGAGAGAGAGAGACAGAGAGAGAGACAGGTGTTTATACAGGTTCGGGCCGCTCGGAAGCGTAACACCCTACTCCTGTGTGTGGTGGATATATGACTGGAATATCAAGGAATACAAGTGCTTGTCCTTCCCTTCTCTCCCGTCTATCTCTTTTCTCGTCCCCCCCTCTCCTCAGGTCTGGGCCTCCTTTTATATCTCAAGGGGCTACCACATGGGCCAAAAGGCTACCTAAGAGAGAGGGAAAACATTCTTTTACATTTAATGGTTGTCTTGTTGCTTGACTTGGAAGCCACACACACAGTCGCTGCAGCATGGCCCTCGTCCAGTCAGCTGACTGACATGGGGGACGCCCGCGTCAAACTCCATTAAATGGGCGAAGACTTCTGTGTTCCGTTCGCATCGGGAAACGGAAATCATCTGACTGGAGTTGGCATACCAACTTCGGCTGAGGGACGAGAGGCAAAAAGCACTCATCATTCTGACGGGACGGGGCAGGGCATGCTGTGCGCCGCCTGACGTGCGGATAGGGTGCAGGCGCCCTGTTGCCGTCTCACCCGTGAACTGACCAGTCGTGGACCGGTCAGTCGCCGTGACTGGTCATAGACAGGTTACACACGCCACACGCCGCATTAAATGCGGCGTGGTGCGCTTGCCTGAGCCGCCATCAATGCGGTTAGGTGGGCGGTGGCGACGCTCACCTAACCCCACACACGCGGCGCAAGCGAAGAGGGGGTCGGGGCGACCCGACCCTCGGGGAGAGAGTCGGAGCGGCCCGACCCTCGGGGGGACTAGAGAGGGCAACCGCCGCCTTACCCTTAGGCCTGACCCCTCCTCAGGGGAGCGCCACGTGGGTACAGGGGGCCGCCCATACCTTTAGTCTTAATACCGCCGGGCCCGTATCACCGACACCATCTTTCATGGTTAATGATGGGCAAATGTTAGATAAAAACAAATTTATGGTGTAGATAAACAGACATTGTGTCTGAAGAAATTTCTTGCTGATTGATCGATACGTAAGAAGCCAAATCCTTAGAGATTGCATAGAATTGATTGATTGCATGATGTAAGTACTTTTTCCCCCATTCGCTGAATTTCCAATACTCAGCCTCAAGGTATCTTACATCCCTGAGAATGGAAAACAAGCTGACATTTGGTTAGCTGTTTAAAATATCAGAGAAGACATGACAACAACAGGGGAACTTACTTTTGAACCAGGACTGAACTAGCTTTCATGCAGCCAGTGTAAGCTCAAGGCTTCGACCGATGATTAGAATGTCTGCAGGAGTTGCTACAATATTTTTCAATCTGATTATTATAGTGTCGCTATAATTGAGATAGAAATTTAAATTGCAAGGATTTTTACTTTAGCTTTGAAAGCAACATTTGTAAAGATTATAGCATATTTGATTTATCAACTTCGAGTGTACAATTTGTATGTCAAATACTGAACAGAAATTTAACGCAAATAAAATGTCTGAATGGAACAAATTCTAAGAAGGGATATGGTGCTAGATTACTGAGTTCGCAGGTCTATATTTACATATGCATCGACATCCACTTTAATGTAGCACTTTGCACCCTAGTTGGACAAGGCTCTGTCATAAAAACTGATTTCGTCTTTGCAGTTGATTTCAAATATCCTTCAACAAGATCCTAAGTAATCAACAAATATTCGAAGATATTTCACTATTACACACAAATAAACAGACCACATTAATACTGTACTATGCTTGTTAAATAAAATTTCTTTTGGACTAAATCCTATGGTGAATACCAATCTCTTGAAGTAAACATGTTTCCTACCTTCTGAATCTATAGCTCCATCGAGTATCCCGCTAGATGTTGCACTGTCAAATAAGATAAAAAAATGAAAATTTCAGACTCAGTGATCTCAAGGTATTGTCATCAGATATTGCTAAATCATAATGGTAATTTGTTAACTCTTTAGTCTAGTAAAAGAAACTCTCCCTTCGGTACTATCCAAAACAGATTGCCCAAAGAAACTCTCCTTAAGGCGACAACGTAGACGAGATGGCCGAGCTACAACCGGGAAAGAATGAGGAAAAAAGGTTGCTTGCACGGCCCTCTTGCTCACCTGTGCACAAGAGCACAACAAAGAACAAAGAAGAAAAGAAAAAAAAAAGTGGTCGCCATCTTGCGGCTTGGATGGTATGGGGGAAGGTGGCCGTGGAGAAGCAGAAGACAATGGGTCCGCTCTTTGGTCGATGCTTGCGTTCGCAACCATCTGACAGGTAGGAGGATGACGAGGTTTGCCTTCTCCCCCACCTCCTTCGCCGTCTCCATAGGAGGCTCTTTGTGGCTTAACGCAGGACAGCAGCCATCAGCGGCTTGGGGACTAAGGCGGTGAAGAAAGAAGAGATGATAAGCGAAGAAAGAAGTGGGGATTGTGGTGTGCGGGGAAGACGAGAAGCCGGATAGTGGCGCAGGACTCTTCACTCAGGTTGTGTGCACTCTTGGTTGCTGTTTCCTTCTCCTATAAGACTGGAGTACTATATTGAACAGATACAACAAACTACAATGCATGTTGCTCTCTGGTGTGTGACCCTTTACCAGTAGGGTCCCAAACGTCAGTCCGAGATTCGCTAACCACCTGGTAAACAACTTGCTACTCCATATTCTGAAAAATACTGGTTGCATTGAAGGCTCAACAGATCAACTAATCGCTACCTATCTTAGCACAGTAAATTGTAAACAGTAAATCTGACGTGGATTAGCTGAGGAGCGTCCCAGGCTGAGAACCTTTATGATTTGGAATAGTACTAGATTTTGGTACGAAGAGAATAATTTGCTAACACATTCGTAGTTTCATACTTTTCGTCTCAAAATAAACTAACCCACATCTAAACTAACTCACGTCCTAATCTTAATCTTGACAGAAGGCTTGTCCTATTAAAACGCGACACATATTAGGCTATGTTCGGCAGCAGAAGTTCTCAGCGCGCACGGTACTTTTTTTCACGCGCACGGTTTTTAAACTACTAAACAGTGTATTTTTTTGCAAAAAGTTTCTATACAAAAGTTGCTTAAAAAAATCAAATTAATCCATTTTTCAAAAAAAATTAGCTAATACTTAATTAATCGCGCGCTAATGAACCGTTCTATTTTCCGTGCGTATTGTGCACGTTTCCAACTCAGGCTAACGAACGCACCCTTAGTAATACAAATATAAGCATATAACCTCTTAATCCTGACAAGAGGCTTGTCCGATTAGAATGCAACACATTTTAATAATATGAATCTGAACATAAGATCAATTTTGTTAGTTTATTTTAAGACTGCAACACATTCTTTCTAATAGTATGAATCTAAACATAAGAACAATTTTGTTAGTTTATTTTAAGACCGACGAAGTACCGATTACACTCTGAAACTCTGGTGGTGGTAAGCTCCAGAAACTGATGGTGCAAATGTCATGAACAAACAACTCAAGATGTATGTGTGTTGCCACTTGTCAAGTGAACAGCTGAAATACTGAGTTGCCTTACATCGATATATATGCTAAGAATATAATTAAAATGTTCACAGCAAAAGAATGTAATTAGAATATCTCCGTATAAATAACATCCCATAGTATGTGTAACAACGACCCCTCAAACAAATGACTAAAAACAACGGGTGTCACAAAAGAAGAAAAAAATTCACAATTTACGCTGCTGGGCTGGCCTCTTCGCAGGCAAAATAAGGCTTCACAGTTCCATCGTAACAGTAGCTAGCGCCAGCACTGAAGTAGCTAATAAACAGTGGCATAACTTAGATAAAATAGGTCTTCATCTACACAAAAAGAAGATCCCATTCTAGCCCCCCTCAGGTATTTACACAAGGGGGGGTAGACCTTGATTGATTGAAGTTCATCTTCGTAACGGTGCCAATCAGCAGTTCACACCGCATTGCCCCAAGGCGACGGCTTTCTGAGTAGGCGAAATGAAAGGATCGATCTTGACCCACAGAAGGGAGAAGATCGACGCGAGGAGGATGGACCAGACGATGACAATGGTCGGAGTGCGGTTCTGCCTGCCCATGAGACCCTTGAGGAAGGGGTAGAGATGGAGGATCACCCAGATGGAAAAGAAGAGCTTTCCGAAGAGAGGACCCCATGATTGGTAACCGCTGTTAATGGCGTATGATATACCCGCCACCATGCCCACCAGGTTGATGACAAGCACGGTGGTCGGGGGAATGAGGAGACTGGTCCACTTGAACACATATAGCTCAGCAAAGTCACCATCCTCGTCAGACGCCTTTGAGGTGACAGTGAAGTTGGTATCAATTCCTGCTAACACTTTCAGAAGACCCTGGAACACCGCGAAGAGATGGGCAGATGTGCCACCAATGACCCAGAACTGCTCATTTCTCCACCAGTCCTCGATACCAACACCACTCCATCGGAGCTCCAGTATACCAGTTGCGAAAATGGAAGCAAAAAGCAGAATAAAGAACATCCCAGCATAATTGCTAATCTGCATATCAGAAAAATAGAAATTTCAGAAGGGCAGAAACTTGACTAAAACAACAGAGCTCCCCTGAATTAGAAACTTACGATGATTAGAAAAGGCATTGTTGGCTTATGGTCATAAAAACAGAGTGCATAACGAAAAATAACAATCTGGTAATTTAAAAATCCTTGAATAACAGCATAAGAAAGTGAATGGATATCCTTTGACTAACCTCAGGAATGATAAATTTGTTGGTGAGGAGACAGATAGCGGGAAGCACACAATAGGCAATAAGTGGAATGGATGTAATTGGATAAACAATGGTGTTAATGTAAGCCAGCCTCTCCAGAAGTTTCAAACGCCCATTGTAACCATACCAGATAGGACAATGTCTGCTAAGCAGAATCTCAACAGAGCCGAGAGCCCAACGGAGCACTTGGTTAAGACGATCAGACAGATTGATTGGTGCAGAACCCTTGAAACATGGCCGTGGCGGCATGCAATAGATCGATATCCAACCTCTTGCGTGCATTTTAAATCCAGTCAGGATATCCTCAGTAACTGAACCATAGATCCAGCCAATCTGAAACCACGTTAAAGAACAAAAGGTTAACTTTGGCTTATGTTGCTATATAGAAAAAGGAGTTCACATCCATGACATGGCACAAAGTTATGAAAGCAAGAGAAAATTATGAGTTGCCCCACTAACCTCTTTTCCCCATTCAGTTTTGTCCTCATATCCACAACTGATAACATGGATAGCTTCCTTCAGTAGAGATGCTGGGTTTGTTGAGGGTGGTATGCCTCCTTGAGTCATGAAGGTGGACGCAATAAAAATTGGCGATTGACCAAAACGTTTCTCTAGTCTCTTCTGGGACATCAGCACTGACCTTTCATCTTCATAACCTAATGAAGTACAAAAGCAATATTAGAGGAAGGGAGCCAGCTTGAGTATCTCAAAAATCTGTGTCTAAACATAAGACTAGATAGAAGCATAATGTTGATAACATTAAGTGCAGTGGTTGTTCATAACATAAAAGGTAAAAGGTGAACAAAGACAAGCACACACCTTCAATGCCCTCTTCTATATCTTCCATGTTAAAGATAGGAGCTGAAGACTCTGTTCTCTTCATCATACGGTTTTTGCTGTCCATGTAGCTCTTGCTCTTTTTCTTTCTGCCACCACAGCAGCTCTTAACAACAATGTTAGGTTCCAAATCAGCCTCAGTTAGTACAGGATCATAACCATACAAGGCCTGCCTATTGAAGCAGCAACCTGTTCCCACATAAACTGGACCCTGAATGCCATCTAAACCTTTCATGTTAATCTGCAAAGCAGAAAACCATGTCAGACATGAAAATTTTGTTGTGATGACAAACAAAGGCACCACTGTACTCACATCGAAGAAGACTATGTTGCGATTAGCGTATCGATCGTGCAAGTCAATGCCATCAAATCTCTGTGGGAACTGAACATAACAAGTTTTCCTTCCTAGCGCGGGATCCATCATGAAGCACATTGCTTCTCTAAGAGCTTTGCTACTGTTGAAGTAGTGATCACAATCCACATTGAGAAGATAGGCACCATTTGTCAGCACAGCAGATACACGAATCTGCCCACCAGAAATAGGGGTGTAAGTATTGGGTTCATAAATTTCAGTGATAAATTCACAGAATTGAACACATACCAATGCATTCATTGCACCAGCCTTCTTGTGATGCTGGAATCCTGGCCTCTTTTCACGAGAGACATAGACAAGCCGTGGCAACTCGTTACCATCAGTGTCAAGCCCACCACTGTGCCCCAAGAACACCTGTAATCAACATAACAGGAGTTTAGTATACACGACCCTGATTAAATTACAATTTTAAATCACCCTCTCATTAGAAGTAAACGTCACCTGAATCATGCCAGGGTGATCCCTTGGGTTATTCCCAGGCCAAGCAGTGCCATCAGCCATGGTCCACCCCTCTTCAGGTACTTTCTGTGCCTTCGCAACAAGAGCATTGATTCGTATCTTGAATTCTTCATACTCTCTCTGAAACAGAGTATCCAAAGTTAAATACGCAAGCACAATGCGGATTAGCAGTAATCTAACCATGACAGCAGAAGCTTACCTTCATTGCCCGCCTTTCTTTAACAAAAGAAGGTTGGATTTTGTCCTTTAGGTAATCTATTTTTTGAGCAAAGTAAAACTCTGGAGCTCGTGGTTCAATATTGTGCTTCTTGCAAAACGGAACCCATTTCCTAGCAAATTCTGCAGTTTCTGACAGAGCCTCAAAAGTTAGCATAGCTGAACCATCATCAGAAACATAGCATGACACTTTGTCAACAGGGTAATCCACAGCCAGAATGGACAAAACAGTGTTTGCTGTGATCAGAGGAGGTTCCTTCAGTGGATCCACCGTACTGACAAAGACATCAATGGGAGCAAGCTGTGATGGCTCTCCCTCCCTATCATATCTGCAACATTATAGATTGGACGCCTCAGGACACAGAATGTCAATGTAAAGAGTGTTTCAGTGCCACGACCCTGAAAAAATGTACATCAAGTGTTTCAACTTACCTCAATGCAAGCCTGTCAAGGTATGTTTCACGGTTTATCGGGTACCACTTTGGGAATTGATCTAGAAGCCAGGATAAGGCAAACCAAATTTCACAGATAACAGAGACTAGCCACAATCCATAAGCATCCCGCACTGGATGAGTGACACGATATTGGAAGAAGAAGATCAGGATGATAAGACGGAGAATGATAACTATCCGGTAAAGGTTGAGCTGGTTTGAAGGGATAGGCACTATGCGGCTCAGAGGCAGACGTGCATCATCAACCCTGCCAAAGACAATTACAGATACCTCAATATACTTGAAGCAATATATACAATATACATCAAACTGCAGTATACCGGTAAAAAAGGGCATTCTAAGTGCTTGAGTGAGTTATCTTCAGTATATGCTGATATGATATACCTTCAGTCTGCGCATCATAAAGACCAGATTTTTGGGTGTCTGATGTGAATTTCTATCATGCAAAAATAACTATCTAAATCCACTACAAAGCAGCGCGTATAACATAAGGATAGGTTGTCCATACATTTGCATATCTTCACCATTTGAACCAGTCCCTTCCATGTCTCCTCTTGCCTCTGGATATTTATTAGCCACCTGCATCATATTTTTGTCCTGCTTATTCCTCCAGCTCGCAACTCTTTCTTGCCAGTCAACACTGTTAATCCCATAGGAATTCAAGTCCTTGGAGGGGTCCACAATCCTCACAGGAACTAAAATCATAATAGAGAAATTTTAGCACTTTGCAACCCAATGTTTTCCCAAAGGAGCAATTTATGATGAGTAAGAAAAGTACCTGGAACACTTGGATCAACATAGCTTGATGTTCCGCTGCGGATAGAATGGCGATCGGGAGAAGCATCAGGGATCTCTCCTGAGATCTGAATGAAAATATCAGTTTGTCAGTACCCAAGAGCACGTCATTCTTACAGAAACAAGTTCACTGATACAAGTGAGAACTTATATCATGTTAAACTGTACCTGTTGCCCACTTGTCAGACGGGGAATCCGATGCTGTTCGTGGCGAGAAGATGAAGACAGGTCAACATCTTCCCCCTGTCTCTGTATCTGCCACTCTGGACCTTTGCCATTGCCATGCTTATAATTGAATTCATTGTCCAGGTCATCAACATCTTCCTCCTCCTCATCGCCCTGAACTCTAGGGCTACCTGCATTTTGTCCAAGGCAAAACAATCAAAGTATACATCAATTATTTGTCTTTATGGAAAAAAAAATTAGTTGGTAGTCTAATTTTATATGTGGATACATAGATATAGAGTAAGCATCAAACATGAACTTAGTAATGATACATTATATAACATATAAATAACAAAACAGTTGTACAGAAACTAACCTTTGTGCCTCTTGTATCTAGTCTTGCACTGTGGGCAGCACTGATTCCCCTCCTTGCGCTCGTACTCATAGCAAGGGCGGCAGACTGGGAAGGCGCACTCATTGCAGGCAACAAAGACGTCGCCGGTGGCTGAAACGCCAACAGTGTCGCCACAAATCTGGCAGACCTGCCCATTCACACTCTTCCCTGGCTTAGCCTGCATCAGTAAGAAAGCGACAGTCAGTACCTGTCCAAATGGGACTACAGAACTAGTAATTAATCACTAACTAGAGAACCATCTGCTTGGCTTCACGTCGAAACCAAGGTCCTAAAGCTAGAAATGGAGAAGCTCTACAAAAGTTGGGCATGAATTCCATAATTTTAAGATTCAACCTCTGCATCATCAGTACTAACCAAGCTGAGATCTAACACATCAACGACACCTCAAATGAAACCGAAGTAGACCAGGGAATTCCGGGAGCTGCATTGCTCTAGCTAGATCCCCACAATTCCACAACCACCGGACATTTCCTCACATGAGGATTACTAACTTCCCCACTAACAATTCCACACAGGAGGACACTACAATCGCCTGCGCCAAATGCACCCATAGAAAACCGCGGGGAAATCCACGAACCCAGCGCAAAAACCAAACGCGATTTCGCGGGGGATTCGATTCGAGAGATGCACACCCAACACCACACTCCCCCCCAGATCCACCACCGACACGCTCTCACTCGCTCATCGCACGCACGTACCGGCGGTGGGGCGTCGCCATCGGGGCGGATCATGACGAACTCGTTCCGGTTGCGGGAGCCCGCCACCATCCCCGCGTTCGCCGCCATCCTCCTCCTCCTCCTCCTCCTCCTCCTCCTCCCTTCCACTCACCGCGAGAAACGGCTACGCAGCTCGCAGATCCACGCGCGCGCGCGGATGGGGCAAGTCTAGATCGCGGCGGCGGCCGGCGACACCACCATTCGCCGCTCCGCCTCCAGATCTGCAGCGCCGCCTCCGCCTCCACTCCCCTCTTCAGCTCGCGCTCCACTACTCCCCTCGCCTCGTCTTCTCTTCTTACATACGCACACGCTCGAGTTGGTTTCGCTTCAGTTGGTGGGAGTCGCCACCGGCTACCGCCGGTCACCCTGGCCGTCGGATGAGATGAGGGGAGATATCTCAGCCGTCGGATGAGGGATGTCCGCGTCGGGGTGGAGCTGGGCACAGGCTGTCACCCGCTGACGGGGTGGGCCCGGGTGACCGGCGGTAGCGGGTGGATCTGTCGGCGCCTCGCCGGTGGACGGGAATGCCCTCCTACCTGCCGCTACTTTTTTTGTTTTTTTTCTCGTTGTTTTTTTTGTTAGAGTAATATAGTTTTTTTTTTGGAGGTAGGAAAGGGGAAAGAAATGTGGCATGTGCAGCAAGCGTGTAACATGTGAGTTGGCATCAAATCGATGGTGAGGTGATTGGTGGATCGAAATGATATGGTGAGAATTATTTATTGCATTGCCAAGTATTTGTGAAATTTACAGGGAAGTTAGTTCAATTCTTGGTTACAAAAACATTGTGTTTTCTCAAATAGCATATGTAAATTGTGTACTGGTCTAGTTATTATCCGCTACAAGTTTTTTTTCTTCTTTTGTTGTCCTAAAATAAATTTAATTTTTGAGTAATTATTAATTGAAATTTGTGAAAGTAGTGAATAAATGTATTATGAATAGATAAAAAGAATAACAATTATTGGAAACTAAGAAAATGAGAATATTTTGATCTTTTTGGTTTTTAATTGGTATGTGTGAAACGAAAGAAAAATAAACTTATTTTGAGACAGAGAGTATATTGTTCATCCTAAACATAGTAGAGCATGATTTAATTTGCCATTGTATATAACACTTATTTTGCTGACATGAACAAGAGGAAAAAAGAGTTGTTTCTTCACGAAGAGAGAGAGCTCCAGCATAGGACAGGAGAATATGAGAAAAAGTAAAGAGGAGTAGCATTAAGGCTTTGTTCGTTTGGTGGCTTTGGAAAGATATTCTCTCCGCATAAAAAACGAAGCAACTTATTAGCACATAATTAATTAAGTATTTACTAATTTTTTAAAAAAATTTAGATTTTAATATGATTTTTTAAAACAACTTTCGTATAGAAACTTTTTATAAAAAACACACCGTTTAGCAGTTTGAAAAACGTGCGCGCGGAAAAAGAGAGATGTGAGTTGGGAATGTTGGGTGAAGAACTCACCCTTAAGTGCAACATTTTTTGTTATTTTGCACACCAGATTTTAAGTAGTTTCCTCTTATACCGTCACTAATATTAGAGGTTTGAACATGCCCAATGCTTTGGATTGTCATTCTTAACCAAGGTTGATTCTAACTTAAGCTTGTACATGATATATACTTGGTGCATTATTTGAAAATGGAAAGGACCTGGTTAGGGGCTCGAGGATTGAAAAAAAAACATGTGCATTATTCACATGATTAAAATTATTCTTCTGATTTAGCGGTCAGCAATATCTTATATTAATTTGTTTGCACTCCCTGAATCAGTTAATAAGGTTGTGTTCGTTTGTTAGGTTTGGAAAAATATTTCCTCCGCACGAAAAACGGAACGACTCATTAGCACATGATTAATTAAGTATTTACTATTATTTTTTTTTGAAAAATGGATTAATATGATTTTTTAAAACAACTTTCGTACAGAAACTTTTTACAAAAAACACCCCGTTTAGCAGTTTGAAAAACGTGCGCGTGAAAAAGGAAAGATGTGAGTTGGAAAAGTTGGGTAAAGAACTCACGGTAAATATGTTATAGAACCTGCTGTTCTTAGAGTACATAACACTCCTCCCAGGAAACTAATTTTCCTCTTGCCATTTCATCGACCGACAATTGCAACGTTTTGGCACATCATTACGGTTTTCCACCTTACCTTGGGATTTATAACAAAAAACAAGATTGTAGTTCTTTTTTTCTTATTTACACCATAAGCATATGGTACATGCTATGCAATTTTTATTTAAATCTACAGCAACTAATATATAAAATCACTAAAATAAAAGTCCCTGGATCTCTTGACTCCACATCTCATATAGATAGCTACTGAAACTGCCCTTTGTTTTCATCATTGCACCTCAAAGATTCACAAACTGAACATAATTAATTTGTGATTCCAGATGTAGATTAATTTGGACATAAAACTAAGCATGCATGAAGAGAGAAAAAAACCAGACCAGATTATAGGGAGCCTGTGCAAGCTGCCACTCCAAAGTTAACAAGAACAAATGAGATGTGCTGACTTGTGCTTTGCACTAAGCACACTGTCAGGTAAACCGTTCTTGTCCCAATAATGGCGGTTGGGCTGCCACTGTCCTGGCCGTCGGTGGCCTCTTTTCTTTATTGTTACTTGCAATAATCTCTAATATATTTTTCTTCTCTCTCTAATCTCTCCTGGTTTCTTTTTGTTCTAACCAAATTGGAATCTTCACATCGCATGCATGGAAAATGATTTGCCATCGGCTTGATGGTGCTGCTGTATTTCTGTTACACTGTTCGACACGAAAACTACAGTTTAGGCTCGGTTTGGCATTGTGGTGGTTCATCGTAAACCCTCACTTGTTTCATATAATAAGAGCTCACTCCCTCCAGTCAATACTACAGTTTTAGGACAATATTTAGTTAAACTTTTAAAATTCTAATAACCAATTCTATATAGTACGAGAAATTTATAAAACATAAGAAGTTTATGATATTATAATAATACTTTTGGAGATAAATCTATGCGTATCATTTGTTTTATTTTATTCTAAGCATTTGAGAAATTAGTGATGATCGAAATTTTAAAAGTCAGATCTTATCTCAGTATTTTTGACCGGAGTGAGTAGTAGAAAGTACTTATTTTCCTAGTTGCAAGCCCTGTAGCAGTACAGTAAAAGAAACCGACTAAACATGAAAAATAAGTTCTTAACTTGCTAAATTCTAGTACATGGTGATTTGTCAGGAACAAGCATAGAGGTTCAGGCTCTACTTAAATTGCCTCTTTTGCACTTGATTACAACAATGATACTACTATAGTGGCTAGGATTATGCTGAAAAAGATTAATTAAGCGAGGATTTGCTTGTCTAGCTACTTCCTCTATTTCGGAACAAGTTAATTTAGTATCATATTTTAGTTTTACTAATCTGAATAAAAATGTGTTTAAATTTATAATATTAGAATATATCATATTTAATATTAGATTAAGTTATTTTTGGGACGAAGGTAATACTTGCTTGTCCGGTGTAATTAACCAGTGGATTAGTAGGAGTAGTCCTCCTGTCGACTCTTAGCTGTCTTGAGGCCAGGGTAAGCACAACCACCGCTGTGACGCTAACGTGTCTCTGCACCGCTGGTCACATGCGAAGTTGCAAAAAAAAAAAAATCAAGGGGAGAAACGCAACGTGGGGGAATATTCAGAGCTCTTGTGAATCAGAGCTGTCTCCTGTAGGTACTCTACTCTAAAGAACAGAACGGGACAGTCTTCAGAACGGACAGTATCCAGATTACTGTTACTACTAGTCGCTGAGAGTGACAGAGCTGAAGAGGAATTTCTTTGAGTGTGTGTGTGTGTGCCCAGAGCTGAAGACGAAAGCAAAATAGATATGATCAAGCGCCGTGTCGGATGAAAACTAGTTCAACTTGCTAAGTTGATGTCATATAGGATAAAACTATCATCCGAATTAGTAAGAGACTTAATTTGTACTGACTTTGACTTTAATAGTTAAAGGACCTGAGACTCTGTAATCGGTTTTACGGTCATAGAACACGTATGAAACTCATCTCATAGCTGAGAGATCCAAAATATTTTTTTCCGATATCCTTAGATGATGGGCTGCGATTTCAGTTTAAAATAGCAACCTTAACAATCCCATCCCATCTTTGTTCAAAGGGCGGGCTTGCTTGATGGGTCTTAATCCACATGAAGGTAATCTTGACCAGAATAAATTTATTTTAGGTCTCTTAATTTGTTATTGAGTCTGAAATATGTTCTCAAACCGAAATAACAGAAATAACATGTCTCTCAATTTATAAAACCTGATCATCCAAAGTCATAGGTAGTATTATGCCTGATTTTAGTTGATGTGACAAACTGACTAAGTATGGGACCCCCGCAGATCCCACATGTCAGTAGCTAACACTTTCTTCATTCTCTCTCCTTCTCCCCTCTCTTCTCTCTCCTCTCTCTTCTCATTTTAGTAGCATTAGAGCATCAGGTTTATTTAAGTCATGGCACTCTCAGCCACACACTATTCGAGAAATGAACATAAACCTGCTTGCTACTTTTAAGGAAACGTATCTGTTGACGCCGAATCCGTACCGCCGATGAGGATCCGACATGCGGACACACGAAGGCCTGGGAGATCTGCTTAGCTCCAGTGCAGATCCTAAAATTAATGAAGCGCGGGCATGCCAATCAGTTTGATCCTGCCACTGATAAGATATACAAAATAACAGAACATATAGCGTATCGGCCTATCGGCCGATAACAAAAACAGCCTATCGCCGATGAGCCGATAGGGCAAAAACAGCCGATCGGCCGATGAGCTGATGCGCGGTTCTGTTAACGACGAAATTTGGTAAATCATGCAGAGTTAAAGCCGAAGCCGATTGGAGGAGAGAAGCGATTACAGAAACAGAGTACGAATCGGCTGCAAGCCAAATCGGCTACGGTGTGCATCGGCTGAAACAGAATCGGACAAGGATAGCCGATGTAGCCGATTCCGATGAGGAGATGGTAGGATCATTGTCGGGTTCGGTTGGTGTGCTTCATGAGGATTGCCACGTACGGATTGAGTCCGAAGAAGGCAATTGTATCTATTAATTAGGATATTTGTTAGTTTCCTTTTATCTTTAGGAAAGTTTCTTTCTTGTCCTACAAGGACTAGTATCTCCCCATGGGTATAAATATGTGCACCCGGGGTTATTGTAATCTATCAACTCTCGATCAATACAATTCGGCGCATCGCCACCTTTTACTCTGTTACGGTTTCTTTATCAACCGGCGGAATTTGGCACCTGACGCGGGGCTGCATCGGCTGTCGATCTCCGGCGAAGGGGTAAGTCCAATGTTCCGTCGGTTCAGGCAATTGTATCATCTACGCCGGCGTCGTTCAAGGCTGCATCAGTACATTCGACCTCTTGGATTGCTCTGGTTTGGATAATATATTTGCCTGGCTATTTATCATATGTCTTCTGTTAATCTAGTATTAGCATCTCGATTTAGCTTTATCGGCTGCTTCTCGTTTTAGGGTTTCTGCCGGTATCGACTAAATCATCTTGCTAGATTAGATTAGCTTAGGCATCTACCACCCTGAAAATCAGTCAAGGGCTTGATCATCTAGATACCGTGTTTCTTTACATACTTAGTGCTGCATCAGTTGAGTTTGACCTACTAAGTCGTGCTTAGAACCATGAATCTCTAGCCTGCTTTTTGATTGCTGATAAGGGTTTCATCGGGGTTTCAGCCGATGAGTTATCTGGACGTTGCATCGGCTTATAAGGATTGCATATAAGTTGAATTTAGCCGATGACAACAAAGGTTTCACTGTTTAATCTAATCTTGTGGATTTTATTGCATTGGATCTATGTTAGATTTACTTCATCGGCTATGCTATGAATATATATAATCTCTCTCTTGAGGTGTTTTTAGACATAAGTGATTTATACTGTCTCGGCGCCCTGTCCGATCTATCCCAATCGCTTGGTTTAAATATATTTTGAGATTTAGATTATGTATCATTGATATCTACAGCCGATCGAGTATGTCTAACTTTCGTTTCACTTTATCAAGTCATTGCCGATCTAATGCATATTATCATCAGCCGATTGTCTCTTTGTCAAGTGTCAGAATCTACATTGAACACATAGCCGATAGCTCAAAACCCTATCGCTATCGGCTGTTATCAGGATCGACTGGAATTACTACATCGGCTATATTGGCCGATCGGTTCTTTGATCTGTCGTTTGTATATCTTGTCAGTTGCAGGATCAAACTGACTGGCACGCCCGCATCTCACCAAGATTTGGACCTGCACTGGAGCTAAGCAGATCTCCCAGGCCAGTGTGTGATTTTTTCATCAACAGGTTCCAGCCGATGCCGATGCCAGCCGATGCAGTTAGGGTTTCGAACCATCGGCTGTGTACTGAGCAAACATCTATATAGAGGCGATCGGCTGATGATAATCCAAGGTGATATAACATAATCTAAATATATGATAAAATAAACATTGATCTAAATATTAAAGCATACATCGGCCAAAGGTCCGATGGCATAAACTTCCAAGAAGCAGATAAACAATAAATACTCTGTTGTCATCGGCCAGATCCAATCTATATGTAAAACTCTTGGGCCGATGCAACATCCAGATAACTCAACGGCTGAAACCCCGGTGAAACCCTTATTGACAATCGACAGGCAGGCTAGAGATTACGGTTCTAATCACGACTTAGCAGCACTAAGTATGAAAAGAAATGCAAGATCTAGACAATCAAGCCTTCGACTGATTTTCAGGGTGGTGGATACCTTAGCCAATCTAATCTAGCGAGGCAATTTAGTCGATACTGGCGTAAACCCTAAAACGAATCTCGGCCGATACGACTAAATCGAGACGTCAAACCAGATTGACTAAGATATATGATAGTAGGTGCTTACGTTGACAAGATCAGAACGTCGAAGCCCTAGCCCCGACAGCGCGGGCAGCCATAACGAGACTTATCCCTCGCGAGAAGGGCATGAACTCACCGAAGAAGACGAAAAGTAAAGGTTGGCGATGCACCGAAGTTGTATTGATCGTAAGATGATTTTACATGAACCTTGGGCTTACATATTTATACCCATAAACTAACAAAGATTCTCACAGAATACGACTCAAACTTTCCTAAAGATAAAAGGAAACAGATAAAGTCCTTATTGAACACTAAACACACTTTCCTAAAGATAAAAAGGAAACTAACAAATTCTTCCTAATTAATAGAAACAAGCCGTATCCTCCTCAAACTCGGTCTTCTCTGGATAAGATCTTTCCGAATCTAACAAGAATCCGATTGTTGTTGGTGGCTGGTTTTAAGAAAACCCCTATCGGCCGATATAAGACTCTAGGCCGATACCAACCTTGAGCCGATGAGGACTTCGGGGCTTACCAAATTCTGGTGTTAACAGTATCCTATGCATACAGACCTTCTCGTGTACACACCGTGCACACTAACTAACAAATTTTATCAAAAAATTATAAAAAAATTATACAAGTACTTCCAATTACACTTATGTGTAAAGTCTTAACCTTAAATTTATTATATGTTAGCCGTAACAAAAAAGATAAAAATTCTGACAATTTTAAGAGTATAAATATGTTAAAATTTTGTCTCTCTGTATATAATGAATTTCAAGATGAGACTTCACACATAAATGTAATACTATTAAAAGTATATGTATAATTTTTTTTGGATTTTTTGATAAAATTTACTAGTTGATGTGCACAGTGTATACACGAGAAGACCTGTGTACATAGGATATGTTCCCTACTTCCAATACCGATTTAAAAAGAGGTTAGTTGGATCCATGCCAAGCACCAGGCACTAATGTTGCAGAACGGAGCTAAATGTCATAACAATTAGGCAATTATGAAATCAATTTCAAGCATTCCAGGTACCACCAGGCATTAATATTGCAAAAACGAAGCTAAATGTCTTACTAACAAGTAAGCAATTATCCAATCAATTATCTGCGCTGAAGTTAAGATCAATGAAACCATCCACTGGGACACTGCTAACAAACGAGCTATTCGATTCTTTGATTGTTGGGTAACTAAACCACGGGTGATGTATTGCTTCTCACTGACGCAACCATATTTGATACAAATTCTTCACTACCTTAATGTGATTTGTTAGGTGTAGTGCATGGTCTTATATAATATACCATGGTTGAAAAGAATGAGTATCCAGTTTTTTTTTAACATTAGCTTCAAAGGGGAACAATTCTTCATATAATATGTACATATTTGCATACCCATTCTTTTGCGATTTTCCAAGCTTTCCTGCTTTCCATTTCAATGAAAACCTAGGCTTTTCACCTGAAGGGGACAACTTGAATAGTTGCTGCAACTCTGCAAGATGTTTAAGATCAAAAGATTTACTCATTGTATACTTAACTTTCCTTACATTTGCAGAAACTTTATCAATGCTAGATAAGGATGTGTCAAAAAAGAGATTGCTTATGTGAAGACATACAAAAGGAGCTTACTGCAGTACATATTCTTCGATTATGTAGTGACTATTAGTGAAAAGCTGTCTCTGCAAATGTTTCGTTCGTTCTTAGTTCTTCATGCAGTACTGGCATGGTAAACAAAAATAACAGCTTTTCACCTTTCCTTATATGTTTTAAAAGAAAATGCAATGATACTATTTTAAAAGAAAATGCAATGATATTTTTTTGTCAAATGTTTCTTTCGAATGCGCATTATCTACGCGTTAGTTAATTCTACGGATAACCAAGCTGCGGAACAGTTTTAATCGTTAGTCCTTCAAATATTTATTTGCAGTGCACAACCTGTGTTATTTAGTTGTACGTGTGCTATTTAAAGATGCAGCACTAGAGTAGTTTCAAAGAACAGAACAAGCTCAACAAATCTTTCTTCAGTCCGGCACGGCGTAGCGCGCTTCCCTTTCTAGTATTCCAGGTCCAGCATTTAAACAAATTTGTGCACTTCTCCCAAGTTCAACGTGTCAAAGACCTATATTCGGTGCATCCACCCGAGCGCATGCAAATCAGAATCTAGATTTACTACACAATTGAAGGACTATGAACTATCAATCTCCAGGATCCAAAATTTTCCTGTTTAATTCACATAATTCGCAAACCATAGATGAAATATCCAGAAGGGAACCACAATCCAATTTGATAAAGCCAAAAAGGAAAGGAGAGTGGGGAGAAGAGACGTTTCGCGTACCAGGAAGGAACCTACCGACGACGTCGACAATGCGCCTCCCGACCATGTTGGTGCCCTAGACGCGGACGCCTTGGAGCTCTTCCAGGTTGGAGAAGTCGTTGCTGTTGGTGGGAACAGAGGTCAGGGAGGCAAAGAGATGGGAACAGAGAGGTTAGCCGGGTTGAGGAGCGTGGCATCAGTGTCGACCGCGAAGTCGGAGCCCAGCACCACCACGGAGAAGTCGCTGGTGCCCTGCCGGAGTGCCATGGCCACCGCAGCCGCACCTCACGCCGTCAACCGGCCATAAATGAGAAGAGAGGGGAGAGGGGAGAGAGAAGAGAAAGAAAATGCTAGCCACTGACATGTGGGGTCCACGTGAGTCTCACAATGACTTAGCTTGTCACTTCAGCTAAAACGGGGATAATACTATCTAGGACCTCGGGTGATCCGGTTTTGTAAATTGAGAGATCCATTATATACTCCTTTCATTCTAGTTTGATCATCCCCTAAGCAAAAAAACCAAGACTAAGGACACCAAAATATTCATCATTCTCAAATTAATCCTCATCGATTAAGGTGCTCCATCACTTTGTGTTTCGTAAATTGCTCATGTTTAAAATATTGCATGGCATTGCATCAATAGAAATTAATCTTGGTTGGTTGTATGCAACATATTCAATAATGCACATTTACTCTTTGCACAAATAAACGAAGAAACACTTGTTAGATGATAATCATTTTGAGAAAACCTTAAAAATCTTATGGAATGATTAAAATGGGATGGAGGAAGTATGATATTTTGGTTTAAGGACTAAGTTTAGACTCGCTGACAATTTAACTTATTTCATCTTGACCCGACCACGTTGGTAACTTGGACGGGCCCAAGGCCGGCCTACAAATCCAAGATTGCCGGTTCCCCTACGAAGCAAATAGGACAACCAAGATTGTGCAGCTCAGACCACAGCTTTGCTATTTGAGCATAAGCATACAAAATCCTAAGGTATTTCACAAGTTCATGTGCCAAGAGGATCATACTTTTGCATAATAATCTTAAGAAAAAACAAGCAGAACTATGGAATATCTAGTTTTAATAAATCTTGGATCCAAAATTGTGCCAAACAGGACCTACAATCCCATTCCAGATCAAACAGCAGCAGTAGCCAGTAGGATAGTAGAAATGAAAAAGGCAAATGCATATATAGGCTAGGGAAATATCTAGTAAAAACTATCAAATAAGTAAAAACCTGTGAAAATCATATCTAAAAGTTTTGTAAATTCATGAAAAAAATAGTAGAGATAGGTGTAGACATAAAATAAATCCCATACCAAATCTTTAAGTCCAAACTCAATTTTATTAGGAAGAAAAAAATAAAGTTCAATTGAAAAGTGTTATTATTCACTATTCTCCCGAAATTTGTTAGTCTTCACCCAAAAAAGACAACTTCATGTCACTATTCACCCAAAATTTATCTTTTTTATTACTCCAAATAAAATTAAGTTTTAACTTGAGATTTGGTATAGTTGTATTGTACGTTTATCTCTAGTAATTTTTTCATAAATTTAAAAAACTTTTAGGTCCGGTTTTCATGGGTTTTTTTTACTTATTTAATAGTTTTCACTAGGCATGTCCCCATATAGGCTAAAAGGAACTCCCAACTCTGGCTACTTTGCTACTCCTTCAAGCAAAGCTGATCAGACAACAATCATAAATAAGAACCACCCTAAACTATTTACATAGCCACTCTCTAAATCACTTGTTAGCAACCTCTCTCTAGATTCTAGCCCTACCACAGTCCACAGGGCATTCCAACCCCAAAAGCATGCAATAAGTTATAACAAGAGAGAAAACTTAACAGATCAACTGAGCAGAAAACTTTGATGTTTTGAGCATAGATGAACCCAATGTTAGATATAGTTACCACTTACCAATAAAAAAACATCATGTTAAAAATCCCTGTTTACCAAATGTTCAGCATTTTGTGATTCTGGCTGCATACTATGCCTTCTCTTAGGTTTCACATTTGGCCAAAGCAACGTGGATGAGATTGATAATGCCCTAGCTCCTAGGTACTGCCAAATCATTTGAATGGTAGGCAGGGAAGACCAAAAAGGATATGCTTTTATGGACAAAGATGGTGGAAATGAAACTACCAGACACTTTATTTCTCAAATGACTATGCACATCAATTAAGAGGCTCATCATGCATTATTGTGATAAGTGGCTACATCAGTACATCACCAAATGTTTGAATCCTTATTGGGAGTAGGTTGCATAGTTGGAATTGTCTGTATCTAGGGATAGGTAGATAGCATGGTCAGTACCTTAGGTGGTGTTTGAATCTTCTGAAGATGAAGATAAAGATGAAGATAAAGCGTTTTACGTAAAACGAAATGATATTAACGTACGATTAATTAAGTTTTAATTATTACAAACTTGAAAAATAGATTTATCTGATATTTTAAAACTACTTTCATATAGAAAATTTGTGCACGAAATACACCATTTAGCAGTTTGAAAAACGTGTCACGATAATCTTTATCTTTATCCTGGAAGTTTAGAACTTCTGAACACCACCTAAGGCTCCTAATTCCTAACCACAACAGAAGGAGAACACATCCTCCCTCTCATTGACAATTGTTATTCATGCCCACACATCTTTTGACAAAACATGGTCTATACAACTGCCTTTTTTTGCCAAAATGATCTCTATTCATCCTAACGATTGGCCTCCTAGGTGTAAAGCAGATCAGATAAAAATGGATTACCACTCAAGTCATTTGCCGAGACCCTACCTAACTAATTCCACATTATACCCTGTAATCTGCACATGTACTCTTGTAGTAATCGACGCATAATCTAAGTCTGCATCTCACACATGTTGCAGATTTCTAAGTCAGAACTCAGAAATCCTCTGCCCATGCATTTTGTAGCAAGGTGGATGACCATGAACAACATTCAGACATACACTAGAGCATTTTCGGGTAAACAGCACAGCTTATGTCACTAGGAAAGTTTCCTGTGTGCATCACCTCACAAGGACACAATACAAATAACTCAAATAGCCAACTAGGCATAAAGGAACTAATAGAAGAACTAATGAATGACCCAGGAGTTCTATAGAGCCAATAGCTTACTATCAGATGACAGCAGTTTAGCTATTGTTGAATATCATGTAAGACAAACCGTCAGGAGTTGGTACTTCTAATTAGAAGCAATTGGGCATCATACACCAAAAAATTAACGAGAAAGAAATAATGTAATCCAAAAAGTTGACTTTGACTCATCATATACTTAGTCATCCATGCAATCACAATCATTTATATGATAATCCAAACATATCCAAAGTCATCCATGAAATCAAGGTCGCGGACATGGTAATGAAACATTCAAGCTTCCTAGCAGTAGTTAATCCAAGCTTAGAATGTTTCTACAGAGTGACTTTAATCTGCCCACCAGTTTTATTTGCCTGTTTACTTTAAAGAAAGCATTTTCCCAATCATGTAACCAGCATCAAATCACTTATAAGGCTAGAAACATATTACATAATCCACTGAGTAGTCTAATAAGTGATCTTGAATATAGGTAGCTGCTTAAAGGTTTGAAATTTTGAAGTACACAAGGGCATCAGGTGATTTCCATGCTGATCAACCGGTAAATCAAGGGTATGCTGTAGACCGCATTCAGTAAGAGTGTAGTAATAACCATGAAATGTAGTACACAAAATAGCGAAGAAAAGCATCACTTGCACATCATAATATCATGTTCCTGCGCATGGGCATACACATATACACTACTAGTCCATACTATAAGACTTAACACTTCAACAGGAAAGACAGCCATAAGCAGGTCCTGACTATGGATGCCAATATAAAACTGAAGAGAAAAAAAGAAAGCAAGAAAGAAACAAGCAAACAGCAAGCACTAACCCTTACAAGATATCCACTGATGAACTTTAGCCTCAGAAAGTTCTCTAAGCCAGTAGGCCTACCCGTTTGTTTGGAAAATATATAACACACTAGTACCTTCTGGGCTTGGGAGGTTGTGAGGGTTCTTCCTTGCTAAAGATGCCGCAGAACAAGCAGCGGGAGACTTTGGGTGAAGGTGGATCCATAGCAGGAGGAACATGTCGAGTTCGAAAGGCCTGGCTGCCAGACCTGCTGCGATCCACGCTATCGCTGCACCTTCGCTGCGCCTTTATACCGGATCCAACGCTACGGGAGTGCCTTAGCTCTTTGGATTCTAAGCTTCCAGCCTCTGCATCGCCAGTTGCCCTTTGATCACTCTGGTTCTGGTCTTCAGACATAAGCCTCCAATCCCAGACCAAACCTGATGAACCAGACCTCCTAAATGTTTGGGAAGATCTCTGGAGCCCTCCAATCTCCATCTACCCTTTCTATGGCTTCCTATCACTGTGTGTGTGTGTGTGGGTGTGGTGAGCACCTAGTAAGTCCTATGGTGCATAATACGGACTGCAGTGGGAGAGGGAATGGTGCATTCCTCAAACCTAAGAATATGCATGCATATAAAAGGAAGGGTAACCATAACAAATTTCAGGATGAGTCAGATGATGGTGACAAGGGGAGAGGCCTTGGGGTTAAGGAGATTGTAAGGTCTGTCTACATAATGCATTGACATGAATCCATGAATTAATAAAAATGGGTCCTTTGTTGCTCTGTTTGTTTACACAAGTGGTACTAGTTGAAACACCGCCTTTTTGGTTGTAACATATTTAAGGACTAAGGGGACATTAGCCAACAGTAAATATTAAATGCAGAAAAGCAACAGTGCAGCAAGTATCATGAGACACAATTTCCTTGTTTGTACGAAAAATCACAAGGCACAGTTTTGTTTTAAGTACCTATGGTCCCACCAAAGATGCCAAACTGTTGTCAGTGTGACCCTTCGTTAAAAATAGATAACAGAAAAATGTCACAAAAGTTTACCCTCCATAGTTCCCAGCATATAATTCAAAGCCGATTTTGAATTTTAAACATGACCATTACCCACTAAAATTCCCAGTGTACAAAATAATCCACTATATTGATCTTGGAAATCATGTTCTGTTTGAGAATGTCCCCACTCCACCAAATCGAAGCAAAGTATGCAAGCAAAAAAAGAAACATACTTGATCAAATAAAAACTCACAACAATTTTACAAAACTCAAAGGTAAAACTGTACATCTACAGAGTTTCAACATTAAAACAAAGAAAGGTTAACTTCGATATAGCATCAACTAGCTTTTGCTATGCTTTCTAGAAGATAATGGGGTATATTCTGTTATTCTATAATAACAGGCTTCTCCTGGTTATTGAAAAACATTACATTTGTATGACATCTAGATATTGCTTGAGATTCAATCATTTCTATTCACATGGCACAAACTGAACATGTACGGCACTAAGGCAGAATGAAGGTTAGATTAGGTAGAAGAAACTAGTAGATGATTCATAAACCCCTGCGCTACTGTCAGTCTGTCAGATGGCCAAGAAAGAAGTTACATTCTTACAGCAATGCTCCATTAATCCAAGATTTTTAAGTGATGCAAAACTGAACATATGATCAAGCTGCAACATATTCTGCTAACATTCTTCACAACATAATAGTTGTTCATCTAACAGGTTAAATACTAATACAATATAAGCCCCTTACTTTTGAACCAACACAGGAAGAACATTTGCTAAAAAATAATTATAAAACAGAAGGCATCAGTCTTGTCATTAGTCCAGTTGCAAAAATTTCAGCATAACTTGCAGTGAGGAGGTTACTATCTAGAATTAATTTTGATCGTCACAAAAAATATGAAATATGTGAATGTTTAAAATGCATGCAAAGCCAATGTAGCATCACCTTACTATTATAAAAAGTACAAGTTGAGCAAATTATCATAAATAATAGCAGAACTGCAGGAGGCACTTAGGCAGGCATTGTTAATCCTAGCTTTTAAAGCAGCAGAGGGCATAACCTAAGCAGCCCCATGCAAATAAGGCCGATGCTTGTTCCTAAAAGTTCATAGATAGTACTATCATTTTACCACTAAATTAAAGTCAAGATCTTAACAACATGAAGTAACTAGTGAATTAACATCATTTACCACTTACAAAGCAAAATTCCTTAATATGGACCCCTTCTTCATCTGCACATTCACTGACAGGTTAACTCATAAGAGTTTGTTCAAAGAAAGTTGTCACTAGACGTTCTGTGACCTTTTGACTTAATTGCTTTCAAGCAACTATCTACATCATCAAAAATAAAAAAACTGTTGACATCATCCTAAGCAGAAATCTCGCTGAGCTGCACTTTTACATAAACACTTGCTAGGATACGGTCACTTGCCAACAGAACTCCTACTCTTAGTCATGAGAAGCTCGGTTAGAGATTTGGGCCCCTCAAAATCATCTGAGAAGGATCTCACATTAGGCGGGCGAGCAGTGGAGTGGCTAAAACTTGAGTTGGATTTACATTTCTCTTCTTTTATCTGAGAAAGGGTCTTTGGCCCAGTAAAGTCTGCAGTAGGATGTTCAGAAGATTTAGCAGAAAGAACACGCCGTTGTTTTCCTCTATTTTTCTTCCTCCGTCCCCTGAAAGTAGCATGCTTAGCAGGCTGAGGACACTCTCCCATCAAATAATCTTTCCCTTGACGAGTTGACATTGATTCAATCTGCTGAGTACTATTCTTGGATTCAAGGCAACGGCTTCTCTTAATGCGATCCTTCTTTCCCTTTGCACCTTTTCTATTCTCAGGTCTTCTTTTTGAGATGTGTCGAATCTGGGTGTGCTGATGAACAAAGTCAGTATCTGCCACTGAGCTGGTGAAGTTGCTGGGATTGAAGAACCTTCTGTCATATTCATTAGAAGTGACCTCAATATTTTGTGGTAGTATAGGCCCCAAAGTGATCTCACTTTCATGCTCTTGAGCTCCATTAGGATGGCTAAGATAAAGGTAACCTTGCCGATCATCAAGGCCACAAAATTCTGGTTCATAGTTATAGTACTCTGGGTCATGGTAATACATATCATAAAGAACTGGATCACTAATACCATATTCTGCATGAAGCACCTTATTACCACTCTCTGCTGTCAGTTGATGTTCAAGATCACTCTTGTTAGAGAGGCAATCATCCACAAGCACATCAAATCCAGGAGAGGAATCGCGCTCATCTTGTTCTGTGTGGTCCATAGTTGAACCTCCTGAATTAAGATCTGAGACTGCGGAACATTTCATGTATTCATCTATATCAGTTGATGTCTCAAGTGCACCGGAAACAGCTTCAGCTTCACCAAATTCAGGATTGATTGACACAGGAACTTCTTTTATATGGCAAGAGGTATCTTGACAGGGATTTGTGATAGCGTCTTTCGATTCTTCAACCATCTCATCTCCAACATAACTTTTACTTACAGCAGGATTGGAAGTGGTAGCTTTACAAGAAATTCCCACAGCATCATTTGAAGTTAGAGGCTCATGGAGGTAGGGGCAATTGTCACCTTTTGAACAGTGCGAGTTATAGTAGAAATAACAAGGGTTAGCTGCCTTGACAGAAGTAGAACAACACAATGAGAGTGGGTCTGCTAAAGATTTGGTTTTGTTTAAGTTTTCCAGCGGCTGCACCGAAAGGAGCTAATCAGATAACACGCAGCAACAGATGAACAATGATAACAAAAATAGCAATGATGTCATTCAAAATCACATAGCTGGAAGATCTAATAAGAAGATAGGGTTCCAACAATCAGTCGAATCATTTCAATGCATAACATTGGAGCATAAAACTGTGGACAAGAAAATTCAATCAATACTTCTGAAATACCAAAACTTGATCTCCTATTTGTCCATTTGGCTCACTAACATAAACAGAGACCCCAAAAAAATGAAAGTTGGGTCAATCGGCCCTTTGTTCCTGAATTTTCCTCATCAGATGAGAGCAGTGGCCTCCAAACCATGGGGGGCACAACACAAAATAAAATTACACTATGGCACTGTTCGGTATCACTACTCATGTGAAACAAAAAATTTCATAAGATCATCGCTATGGCTAAACTGGCAGACAGGCCCTCATGCAAGATAGATTCAAAGGGATGGAGCTGTACATTGGGCTATCAGTAAATGTCCAATTGTTCACACGATCTTTCAAGCAATTGCACAGGCAGATATTATCCCAGAACACAGTCATCTTACATATTCCACAGGTTTCGTGGTGCCCCAGTCCAAGTTAACACAATACAAACATGACAATGGCATCCATCACCACTAACAAACTAGCAAAGCACTCGTCCTTGGCATCCAATACAGCAAGCACAGGACACGCATAGCGAAGATATCGAACCGAGTGACCGCGGATTACTCACTGGGTGGCGAAATGTGCAGCTTGGGTTGACGCAGTTGCCCCGGAACCAGTACCAGCAGTTCCGGCGGTTGAACCGGGCGCCATCGGCGTGGCGGTACTCGCACTTCGACCCCTGCAACACCACCAAACCCCCAAAAATCCACGCGCTCAAAAACGCACGCTCCGGCCGATCAATCAGCGGCGGCATCCACCGCCTCGCCGCGCGGGAAACGCGGAATCCGTGAAAAAAATGGTGCGGGGATTGAGCTAGGGTTTTGGCGCGGGTGGGGTACTACCTTGGTGCAGGTGAAGGGGGAGGCGAGGAAGTAGACGCAGTCAGTGTTGCACCTCCTCCAGCACGGGTCCTCCTCGCCCTCCGCCGCGGCCGCCATTGCTCCCCTTCCTCTCTCTCTCCTCTCCTCTCCGCGGGAAGAGGGATGAGGCGGCGGCGGCGGCGGCCGAAGAAAAGCGGAGCGCGACGGGGTTTTGAACTTCTCGATGCGTGGAGTTTCTCTCAATCTATGTCACTTTTTCAGATGTAATAATTAAAGATTTATCATTCATAATTTATAACATATGAATATAACATGTGAATTTAGTAAAAAAATTTTAATTATTACTTATAAAGTGATAAATATTTAAATATTTCTACGAATGCAGGTGGACCACTCTTTTTTCTGCTTTTGTTGGATTATCTGTTGTAGCCAAACTTATTTTTTATTTTTTTATTGTTAAAGTTGATTTTAAGTTTTTCTTATTATAGTTTATATTTTAGCATTAACTTCTAAATCACTAAAAATCACTAAAAGAACAAATATATATTTTTTACTTATAAATCATTTGAACTGATTTTTTTCACGGCTTATTAGTTGTGGACTACAAGAGACACAAACAATAATAAATGAAGCAAACAAAACTAATTATATTTTGAGAAATTGTAAAATTATTCTATGTCTTTAAAATATTTTTGTCAATTATTTTATGTCTTTGGAATATTCTAACATAACCTTATGGTAAAATATTCCAAAAATATTGAATAATTTTGGCATGACATAGAATAATTTAACAATTTCTCGAAGAGTCCAAAACTACCCCGCAGTGAATGATAAATCACTGGAAATTAAAATACTCAAGATAAGCCATGCTTTCAGGGCACTTATGCTTATGCTTAATAGAAGACGAACAACTCTCATGCAGGCCTATGATACTGTCTTATTGTAAAAACTAGTTAAACCCCCGCACTTTGCGGTGTAATATATAAATGATTTCATGCTATATATATTTTAGAAATAATAGATATGCATGTTGAAAACTTAAAATAATGTGAAGATGATGATTGACATGATTTAACATGTTTAGAGTAATAAATGATAGATGATATGTCATGGTTGTATGATCTTTAAGATAATCTATATAATAATTGAAGTAAATTTTAGCGAACCTCATGTTTTATGGTTAAAATTGCGTAAAACTCCAGGCATTATAACCAGTGACACATAACCCCAATAATTGCGGTTCTTAAGTTTCACAAAACACCACCCTTATACATATTTGGCAAATATTTACTTAAAATTTTAAAACATAGAATGTATATGAAACTTTTAGTTTGTTGATTTCTTAATTAAGGTTTTTAGTTTAACTTTTTGCTACTTTTAAAAATATTGTTTTAGATATGCTGAAATCATTGAAATTTGAATCAAGTTGGAGTCTTATGAAATATTTAGATCATAAAACTTGTGGTTACGTGTCACAAGTCATAATATGTGTGACTTTTTGCAATTTTGGCAACAAAACATGGGGATTTATGAAATTTACTCTAATAATTGCTAATGGTTGATTATGTGTTACATTTGCATGTCGAGTTTTAGAAGTAGTGAGCACCAACTATATAGAAGATTATATAGTTGGTTGGCAACTAAATTTATCACATCTAACCTTAGCCAAACCATAAATTTTTAGTAAACAGTGTTTAGTTCCTACCACAACTTTACTTTGCCTAACTTATAGTCACCTGGCCCACATGTCATATGCTCTATTTTTTTTTCAAACTTTGCCTAAGCTTAGTTTGTCATTTTGTTTGTCACAAAAATATGGTAAGACTAAGTTTCATTAATTTCTATAGTTGTCATTCGGTTTGTAGGAATGAACTAGAGGAAAACAAAACAATATTTTGCTTTCCTACAAGTTGGAGAGAGAAAACATAACAAAGTTTTACATCCACTCAAATCTCTTGAAAAAAATTATATGGGTTGATATCTGTATGTATTTTTAGTCCTTTACTTTTCTTATTTGAAATTCCTTTAAATTGAACAAGCCCTTAGTATTTTTTTAAAAAAAACACACATTCGATCACAATTTGAATTTTATTTTTTAATACGTAAAAGCACACCCGACTCAATACACCCCCATTGTATAGCACGTCACACATGCATTGTCAGATCATGCGAGCCGTAAATCCATGATCTCACTCAATAAACAAACTTTTATTATTGTACTTTGGGCCAATTTTGTTAACTAAGTTTTATTTAGGGTCATTCTCTATTCAATCTTTTCACTTTCACTTTAAACTAGTTATTTTTATTTCTTTTACAGTTTAGATCATTTTAACGTTTTTATCTCGTCACATCTAACATCTCCTCCAATAAAGATGTGCGCTACACATAAATAAAGAATATCGCCGGCATGAGGATGCTGATATGCTTCATGTTGTTGATATGCTTATGAAGAGAGTTTGGATGGTCTAAAATATGAAAATGAAAAAAAATCAGTCTAAAGTGAAAAGATTAGATAAAGGGTGGTCTAACGTGAAACCTAAGTAATAAAATGTGGCCTAAGATGCAATTCACTCAAACTTTTATTAGAATTGTACATTCATGTGTCAACTTTTATTAAACGTTATTGCATATCCATGTGTACTTTTATTAAACGTAATTGTGGGTATGGTACGTCGTTGCTCCCCCAAGTTATAGGATTTTTTTTTTAGTACTTGGCATAATGGTACAGCTTTTATTTGCAGTCGCCTTTTGCAGGCGCCTGTTTGTTTTTACATTTTCCATGTTTCACATCTATACATTGTACCATTTATTGATCTTATGGATGATGTGATATTGCGAAGTTATTCAGTTATGCAAGCTGGGATGACGCCTTACAGGGACCCCTTCATGGCTTCACTTGACCTGAGCCAAACTCTACGGCTGATCTGTCATGATCTGTCACCCAACCTAGCTTTGTCATTGAGGCCCAGCTGACCAGCAACACAATAATCTGGATTTGCTAAAAGCAATTCAAAGCAATAATCTGGATTTACTACATGGCTATTGGTGCCAGTGAATATAATAGTCGAAACAATAATATGAATTTGCTTAAAAGCAATTCAAAGCAAAAAGGGAGTAAAACATTAATATACTTTGTTATCCTCTTCAGCTATGCTCGTCGCAAGACTCGCGGTACAAAACAAGATCCAATCAAGTAACTGTGTCTTCCCTACCTGATGGCAGACGCTACGTCTTGAGTTTCCAGAATAACAATCCAATTCACGCTTATTAACCGCGAGGAAAAAAAAATACCTCAATATGCTGAAACGAGAGGTAATACAGCTATGGAATTGCAATGACAATTTCTCCAGCCCCAAATATTTCAGTAGCCATCTAATCTCATCTTCCATCTAACAAAATGGAGGCACATGCAGTTAGAGATGACAACTCTTCCTGCGTCGCAGATCCAAAACCTTGCCACCTCACTCTTCCGAGGCGATCAACCAGGTATATGTACCTGCAGTAGAAGAGTTTGAACGAAGGGAAATAACAAACCATGTGAACAAAGGGAAGGAGGAAACATTACCCAAGTATATGGAACCAGGACCTTTATATCTAGTTTGCCAAACGAAAAACGGGAATGAAGAAACATTACCCAGTAAGAAGGTTAAGGATATGAAGCTTCTTCCTGAAATAATAGTGGTCGCCAAAGGCATATACAGCATGTCTCTGTGGATTGTTGGATTTCGTCATCACCTTGAGGAATACTTGCCTCACAGGACTTGATGATAACAGCCATGAATCAATAAATGAGACCTGAACCATAGTTTTTTTTCCTTTCAGTTGCAGCCAAGTGTAATGTACATCAATTTCCTCAGCAATATCAAAAGTTCTAAATTTAAAATTGCCAAGTATTAGCCATGGTCCGCTTGTCGCGGTATTCAATCACAAGTTACATTATCATAGTATAGAGTTCTTTTTGTGTTAACAGTTAACATCAATTAAGTGCAAACATGGGCATAAGTTGAATATTTGAATTGCATTAAAAAAAAATGAACTCATAAGATTCCCTCCACCTCAAACTACTTGTCAGCTTTGTCCTAAGTAAAACATTTATATCTTTAACCATCAATTTCTAGAAGTTCATATAGTTTAACATATAGGATTTTTGTTTTTAGATTCACCATGAGAACTTTCATAATATATAATTCACATGTTAAGTTAAACTATACAAATTTCTAGAAATTGATGGTCAAAGATAGAAATGGTTGATTTAGGACAAAGCTAGAGACAAGTAATTTGAAACAGTGGGAGTAACAAAAATATGCATTACTGGCACTATAGTATATTTGCGAGCTGAGATTATCCAAGTGAAATGGAGAGAACTAAACATAGCAGCAGATACAATATTTTTTGTTTCTTTCTCTAATCTATAACTATCAGGTTTATCTACTTATGCAAGATTATAGGACATGTCAAACATCATTTCACTTATTATGTTCCTCCTTTCTCAGTGGTGATTTGCATGAACTTATGGCATAAGGCACTTCGCAACAGATAACCCAAAATATGTTCAAATACCTCATACACTTGAATATTCCCAGCAGAACTAAATGCATCAAGAAAAGGTAGGCTCCATGTTTCTGCCATTTTCTGTTGAACAAGAGGAATCTAGTTAGCCATTGAACAATTGTATGTATGTCCTTAAACACAAAGATCAACAAGAATAGAATTGTCATGTATAAAAATAGCATAAACCCAGTGATTGGTTGAACATGTGTGAGTTGTAGTTATCCATTGGAATGCTTGATGAATTTGTCTTTTTAGAACCAGATAGTAATAGAAAAGAAAAGGTCCACTTCAATTCCATAGGCTATGTCGCTGGAGTAAACAATCCACTTTGCTCATCGAGCTATACCGGGCCACTTCTTTGCTAACAAGTTTTGTCTTCTTTTCTCCTTATCAGGTTAAACACTTGAACTTCAATCAAAATTTTGTGGGATGATGGACGTCATCCCAGCATGTTACAAAAAAAAATCAGAATTTTTCATGTCTATTTTAGGGGAGTCATTTTTTTTGGGTTGATGAACCTTACACACAAGAGAAAAACAGAGCATAAACAACAAGAGAAACGGAACATTACAGCTTGATCTAGTTTGGCAATTTAAGAGGGTAAGACCAACCAGAAATGACTGCATTTTTTGTTATAGCAATATGGCTTAACTCAAGCTAGCTAAGCTATTGTGAACTATAGGTTGATCTTAAATTAGCCAAGAGAAAATATGCATTTAACATACCCAACCTAGTTTTGCTCTTTTCTTTTTAAAATCTAGAGGAGGCTCTAACAGCAACAGTGAAATATTCAAAATAATTTTTTTGATGTACACTAGTAAACTTAGGAAATGCAACCATCTAAACCAGGAGCTTTAAATTTCAGTATATTGGTAAAACATTCATGAGAAAGCAAAACAAGATTATTTCTGTACAAACCCATTAGTACACATTCAAGACAGATAGACACCAGTCCAAGTGCTTAAAAAAATGGAAGGACAATTGAACAAGCTATTCATTAACCCCTTGCTTTACTAAAGATACAAGTCCATCTCATAGAATCATAATGTGGGTATCTAGCAAGTACTGTATGGCTGAAAAGCACAAACTGGCATGCTTAGGCTTGAAGCATGTATCAAAATGTTTCTAAGCTTAGCTAACTTGAACCAAGCCATATGCGACAACAATGGGAAAAGATATATGATATACAGATAGGAAGTTCATAAATGACGATCTAATTCACCCTACCTGAGAGCTTGCGCGAAAGGAAAGGCACACCAATGAAGCATCAGGAACCACTATATCACCAGCCTTACTATCATCATTTTGCGTGTCCACTGTATTGCCAGTCTGGGGATCGTCGTTTCGCGGAGGCGCGACAAGCGGCAAATTCATTGTCCTGCCATCAGGGAACTTCACAGAAAGATCAGGGAACTTCACGGCTGCGATTTCTGGAATGATAATCTTATTCGCCATCGCAAGCTGCACAATCCGGACCACAATGAAGAGTTGATAAACTCCATCAGCAGCTAAAAATGACACGCATCTCTAACCAGCATGACAACATAACACAGTGAAACAGGACAATCTTTACGACAACATATGCACACCTTGCCAGCGTTCTTGCGTATCTCTGCGATGTCGGCGAAGTACCCCCTGCTCATTTCATCCAAACTGCACTAGAACAACAGTTAAGAGAGATCTTAAACATCACAATTCACACTTTGCTCCAAAATTCCATGCAGTACTAGCCCCAAATGCCAAAGATAGTGGAAGTAGCATTACAGCCTGGCCTTATCCTTCTCCTTCTTCTCGATGGCTTCCTTGCTCGCCTTCTACCCCCACCGAAAAGGGGGAAAAAAAACACAACCACCCCAACCCATTAGGCGCCGCTGCGGAGAGAAGCAAGTAGAGGTTGAGACCCCAGAGGCCATACTAACCTTGTTGAGGCCGAGGAAGCCGCGCGCGAACACGGCGCGCGCGGCGAGCGAAGCGTCGCCGGAGCTAGCGCTAGCGCCGGCGGCGCACCGCAGCATCCCCGCCGCCCACCGTGCCCTCATCATCGCCGCCGCCGCCGCCGATCTAACCGGTGAAGAGGAACTACGGAGTAGTAGTAATCTACGCACAAGTCTCTATATGGGCTTTCATTTACATGGGGTCATGGGCCGCCGGTTAATCTCGTCATGGGCCGAAAGATATCACCTTACGCTATCGTACTTCGAAAACGTAACATTGTTTTACGTAATCGCTTCTGCTTTTGTGCCCATCGTAGTAGAAACCGCGGATCCCGGATTCCAAAACCGGCGGCGCAAAACGCAGCGAAGCAAAACAAAACACGCCTTCGCCTTCGATTTGGTTCGATTCGATTCGATTCTTCTCCACTCCGGCCATGGCGTCCGCCGCCTCCTCCTCCTCCTCCTCCTCGTCGCAGTTCGAGTAAGCCCCCTCTCCAATCTCTCCATCGCTCTCATTCTGCTCAACGATCTCTCACATCTCACGTATCGAGGCAGTGATCCGGCGGCGAGGCGCCCGACGCCGCAGCAGCTGCAGCAGCAGCGGAAGCCGCCGTTGCTGATGCTGCTACCGCTCATCTACGCCCCGGTGCTACCCCTTAGTACGGAATCGCGAACCCCCTCCTCCTGTATCGTGAAATTCGTGGTTTGTTTGCTTGGATTCGTGTTGCTGATTTAGGGTTTGCGGGTTTTTTTTTTCGTCGTGAGCAGTCAGGATCGGACTGCGGCACAACCCGGTGTGGAGGGATCGCCTCTTCTACGGCGTCCTCGCCGGCGCATTCGCCCACGGCACCTACCTCATGTAAGTGTTTACATTGCGCACCGGAGCTCCTATATGCTATTTGCTTGTGACAGTTTATGTTTATGTATGATTCATGTGCATTGCCAGTTATTGTGACTGGTTTTATTAGCTGTCTGATATCCACGATGTAAAGCGATGTATTGTTGGTATCGGTGAGGCTTCTCAGAAAGAGTGTAATTCCGTTAGAGTATGGCAGCTGTTGGAGTGTTTCAGGCCTTCAGCATGTGTAATATGTATATATCGCCGATATATCTGCTTATTAGTGTATATGATAGCTATGCAATGAGCTGTTCTCTGTTTTCTCTAATACAAATGCTTCACGTGGATTGTTGTACCATAAATTATTTCATATTGTCTGCCGCTCGCCAAAAATCTGTACTTGTGATCACTGCAAAGGAACTATTTTTAGTTCTTCTACCATGCTCACAGAAAACCTTGGGGGAAGATTTTTGGTACTTGGGAGACAACAGAAATTTTATATTGCTTTGAGTATAACCAAAATTGATATGATTGGGTGACTTGGCGAGTCAGCCATTACTGATTAAGCACATGAAGCATGGATTCTTTGGTAGAATATAATCTCAGCAATCTTTTTTCTCAAAAACGCAAGAGAACTGTGTTTCATTTCATTAAGGGGAAGAAAACAAAGTGAAAAATTTTACAAAGTAGGAGAAACCAAAGCCCTCCCACCAAAACACACAGACACACACACGCTCACACAACCCAGCACACACCGGGGAGCGCTAGTTGCCTGGGTTTGCCGACCCACTAAGAAGCTTTTGGAGTGTAGATGCTCCTGCGAAACACCAAAGGCTACCCTCATTCTCTAATCTGAGCAATCTTGACAATCAAACTATGGTGGTATAATCTTCTTTACAGGTTTTTTTCCAGATTACTGCAAAGAGAAGACTTGATGTATTTGTGCCTACTGCCTAGTTTTTACTTAGCATGTTACTAGTAAGAGTTGTGATATTTTGGGAATGAATTGACATTTATCACAACAGTTGAGTGTTTGTACTTGTGTAATATGAGTCTGAGCATGAGGAAAGGTAGATGCATCCAATTGTAACAGTATTTTGCTTTCTGTTTCAACCGAGTTGCTGCACATGTATACCTGCATTTTATTTCTGCCATTATATAGTTCCAGACTTTTTGGAGCTCACTAATGCAAATACTGTTGTGGAAGTGTTGAGTTGAGGTAACTGCAGAGAAATTTTAGTCTAGTGTACATCCACTTTAGATATGAATTAGTAATTTAGTATTGACAGGTTTTATATAAAAAAGAAGGAAGTTTGGGCCTAAGAACTACACTCCCGTTATTAAATGCATGCCATTGTTGACTTTTGGATGTGATGTTCAACCGTTTGTCTTATTTAAAAAATTTAGTGCAAATATGCAAAAATATAACTCATGCTTAAAGTACTTTTAGTGATAAAACAAGTCACAACAAAATAAGTGGTACGTACATAGTTCTTTTTAGTAAGACAAATGGTCAAATGTCAGGTCCAAAGATCAATGTCGTCATACATTTAATAACGGAGGTAGTAGGTCATAATGTTGGGTATGTTACTGCTCGATTGTGGTGATAATTTGATTGCTGCACAAATCTATTCTTCATATCATGCTAGAGATTGGCCTATCGAATCCATAAATATTTAACAATATGTGGTTGTAGCTTTTGTTGTAGTAAAGGCCGGGTTTTATCTTATCTAAAAAAAATTCAACAATATGTCATTATGAATTTGAGGGCTACTTTTCGTGAACCTGCCACGCTTGATGGTGAGGCAAAGAATTTTGTTATTGACTTGTTTGATGCCCTTGCAATGTTTTCAAAACTTGTTCTGTCCCTACCATTGAAGTATGCACATATACCTTCTTCACAAGGATAAGCTTAGGTAGTAAGGTTACTCTAATGCCATAACAGAGGGATCTATTGGGATGTTAATTAACGTAATTCACAACAGATGTGCTTATCTTCTTATATTTGTTGTACTTTCAGATCGGAGCTATATGACGTAGAGAGCAAGTGAATCATATCTCTCCAAGGATCCAGTCAAGGGTATCCAATCAGCAGATTTTGACTTGATTGCAAGTCATCCACTGTTAATGAGAGCTGTCCGGTTTTTCAGGTTGATAAAATGGACCATGTATCTATCATTTTTGCTAATTCATTTAGGCTTTTATGGTTGCTGTAATGATAGAATATTTGAGCACACATAATAATTCTGACTCTGAAGTGACATGCCCGGCAATTTTTTCCAGTTTGCTACCTTTATGTTTTATCAACTATAGTTTGATCTTAAATTGATCTGTCATAGCCACCCTACTTCTATCCAACAAAAAGTAATTTTCTTTCCCCTGTTTTTTGTAGGCAAATCCCTGTTTATTTATCTGTAGCCATATTTCAAAGGAGAGCAGTTTTAACATGTACGAGTAATATGAGATCGCTCTCAACTCTCAAGTAATACATCCGCGGTCTGTCATACGTTTAGGTTTAAGTGAACTTTATTATCAATTCAACATTTGCCGAGGTTCTTCACTTCTTGTTGCTCGCTCTTCTAAGGAGACATGATACTGATCTTGTTATCAGTTATCACCATCACCCATCCAATCCATTCTAGTTGGCCTGTGTGATTTGTCATTTTGTCCAGCTGATCTCGTTGTGCTGGCAAAGGCGATCTTTTTGCTATTGACTCCTCGATCTTGGCGGTACCAAAAATTGATCCTAGATATAGATGATTGAATATCTGGTTATCCTGATGAGGAAATGCGAACTTTCTCTAGCACCAGTTATCCCTCGTGCAAAAGACAATATTTACACAACCTTTAAAAAATGAGAGAGAAAGAAGTGGATTGATGAAAAGTACATTAGGCAGGCAATCTCTACACAAACTTTTAAGAAATGAGGGAGAAAAAGAGAAGTGGATTGATGGAAAATGCATTGTGGCTAATGTATTAGAGGTAATGTATTGTATAGGTTAACTTTAAATTTATAGGTAGATGATGTAGATAAAATTATAGGCAATTTTTATACACGAGGGAGAAAAAGAGAAGTGGATGGGTGAAAAATGCATTGGGATTAATTTATTAGAGATAATGTATTGTATAGGTTAACTTTAAATTTGTAAGCAAATAATGTGGATAAAATTAGAGACGACCATCATCTCTACCATAAAACTTGCTCTAACATGCCGTGGAAAGTTCCAATAGGTCTTGCAAAAAGACAATGATTAAGAAGAAGGATTCCAATTTCCAATTTCCAAACCTACTCACTCCTGTCTGAAGCTTTTTGAGATGTTTGGCAAGAGAGAAAGAAACTCACGGATAAGCAATTCCATCATTTTTATCACCCTAAATTCATCCAAGTTAACAAGCATATCATCATGCTAAGCTCTTTGTCGTAGGCAATGAGCACAAGAATGATTCCATGTTGGCCATAGTTGAAGCATGATCACATTAGTTGAGGATGCGAATAAAACACACTTCGGCCAAAGCTAAACAAAGTTGCCACACGCGATGGCCGGCCGGCCACTTGCCAACCAGCTGAACATTTTTCATTATGCAAGTAGGATTATACTAGAACATGGAGTAGATTACTCACGGGCATCACTATAAACGAGCGATTAATTAATCAAGGCAAAGTACGGCGATGGCTATTATAAACAGAGGAGGTCAGATTTGATGCGATGCGATGCTTGTGTGTCTGCTTTTCGAGTAGATCTGACATCTTCGGTGTAGGATTGAGAGCAACGGGTTTTTGGAGGAATTCTGTAGAACTTAACTAAATTTATGTGAAACTTATGTAAATCTAAATGAACTTAACTAAATTTCTGTGAAGCTTATGTAAATCTAAATCTAATGTGTACGTTTTCAATCCTCGGTGTTAGGATTGAGAGTGACCAATTTTTGGAGGAATTATATAACTTTCAACCAAATTTATGTTAAAATTCTGTTAATCGAAGTCTAATGTGTAGTGAGGAGTGGTTTGGATTGCAGCTCTACGATGGGGACAATAAACAGATTTATATAATCAGTGTAGCACCTTTATTGTTCCGTTTGTTCGGGATTAGCTTGTATTATTGTTGCTGATGCCTGAAAGGGACATGTAATTGAAAAGCCTTATTATCAAAACCAAATAATAATCGAAATGAACCTAACAATACATCTCACCATGCATTTCGCGGCACAAGAACGGTAAGCTTCAAACCAGATCTATTCAAGATCATCATCAATAAGAGCACTTCATCCGTAATTAATCAAATCACACGGCTAAAACAGAGTGAAACTGTTCCGTAATTAATCAAATCACACTGCAAAAACAGAGTGAAACAGTGACTTTGTGACTTTGGAGAGCAGAGAGCCAGTGCGGCTCTTCTTTTTCAACAGATTCGATCCAATCGATTGGAAATGAGAAGCACAACAAACCTAATGGATCCGATGCATCATACTCCACCACAAGCGGGTAGATCTCGATCTCAGATCCAGATTACATTATGGAGAAAATCCAAAGAAAACGGAAAAGCAAAGCAGATCGGTGGAGATGGATGGAAGCAAAGGGATCAATTCTAAAAACCAGATCCCTTCTAAATTTCTCCGCAACAACAGCTACAGCAACGAGACGATATGTACACACCGCCGCGGCGATGCCATCGGCGGCGGCGGCGCGCCTAGGCGGAGCGGGCGAGGCGGGAGGCGATGGCGGAGTGGTACATGGCGTCGTGGAAGCTCTCCGTCTCCACCATCCTCGCACGCAGCTCCCGCGCCTTCTCCTCCGTCAGGCCGCCCACGAACGGCCGCCTCCGCGCCTCGCTCCCCACCCCCTCCACCGCCGCCGTCGCCGGCGCCGGGGCCTCGATGTAGTCGGCCTTCCCCGACCACCCCAGCAGCGGCGCCCACCACTTGCCGCTCTCCCCAGCCCCCGCCCGCGCCCTGCCCGCTGCGGCGCACGGCCGGACCGCGGACGGGCGGGCAGAGAAAGAAACGGTGGATGCGGAGGACGTCGCCATCGCCATCTCCAGATTGCTTCTCCGGTAAGCTTTCGATCGATTCGTTGGTGCGGAACGTTGAGAGATGAGACGAAATGAAATGGGAGACGATTTGTGGGGTGACCTAGGGTTTGGGGTGGTGGGGAATTTATAGCGGCTGGCGGAAGGGGAAGGGGAGTGGATAAGACCGCCGCGTGGACACGTGGCGGTCGGTGTGGGAGGAGCGGTTTGCCGTTGCGCGTGACGGTGAGCGGTGGAGTGGCGGTTGGGGTTGTTACTTCCGCGGTTTGCTATAATTGCTGCGCGTATACTACCTTGGGTTGGGTGTGGCGGTCGCGTTGTTTTTTTTTTGTTAGGGTTGTCTATGAATGGATGACAGGTGGGGTCCCGAATGTGTATAGGCAACTACTAGCCTCTGAATCATTTATAACTAATCTAATAGTTTATTCATACAATAATTATCTATAAATATATATTATATTATTAATATATGGTCTCACTTTTCATGCACATGCAGCGCTTTAGAGTCTGTGCTCAATTGGCTATAAATCTATATAGCCTGCTTTCTTTCTTTCTTATCTCTTATCTTCTTTATATATGTTTATAGTTGGTTTGTAGCATGCTATTGTACTTGCTCTATATTGGGATGGAGAGGGTAGAAAACATTTTTTTCAATTAAAATCACAGAGAAAAAAATGTTTTTTTAACATATGTTTATTGAGAAACATATTACAACGTAAGCGTCTGCCCAAATGAATGTCCACATGCACACCATATCCTAATGAGGGTTGTATCAAGTCCAACGGCATCCACAATGTGAAAATAGGAGAGGCATTATGCTCATAAGGTCTATTTACACATTGTAGAGGTGGTCTTTATAGCTATTCTTTACTTGAGCTACCATTGTGCATAAGGACCACCTATAAGGAATAAAAAAATCAATCTTCTCTGCTCCAACCCTATCTTTCTCCAAAACAGTTGGTTGTCGCTATGGGGGAGGAGAAGCAACAAGGAGCCTGTCGTGGGAGAAGGAAAGAGGACAGGGAGCACATGCATGGCCGTCGCCAGAGATCTGCCCACGACCGCCGACAACTCCGTTGGAGATCTGTCCTCGACCGTTGTCGATGCTACTGGATTCGGTAGCAACCGCCTTCGAATTCGTTCGTGCGTGCGGCCGCAACCATTGTCGCTGCTGCCGTCGCGGAAGCGGCTAGCGACCGCCGCTGGCGCCGTTGGATCTGGCCGCGCACGTCGTCGCAACCGTCGTCATCGGATCCACTTTCGCTCGTGAGCGTCGCCGCCTCTCGCAGTCTCTCTCCCGTTAAGTCGTGGTGGTGTGGGGATGAGGCAGAGGAAATTAGAGTAGTTGGGAACATTCATGGGGTCCATCTTAATGCCCAATTTTTCTATATACACTGTGAAGATATCCATATAGAATAATGAGACCCACTTGGACCCACCTTAATGTCTACTTTGGACTTATACATTGCTGGTGCCCTAAGACTTTAACTCGAATATGTAGGTTTTATAAAAAAAACCCTAACCAGTTGAGCTACGCTCACTTCAACGGTAATATATATTATGTTTACATCCTTAGGACTTCAGGAGAACGAAATCCTTTGTTATAAAAGTTTATTTTTTTAGAAATCTGTTGTAAAATATTAATACATGTCCCAAAAATGCTCTGTATGAGTGTTTATATTATTTTTTTTTGCACAATATGAATAATTTTTTCAGAGATGAGAAGATCTGTACTAGTGTATTTTTCTTTATGTAAACCACGAGTTCTCTATGATTTAAAATTTATAGTGCAATATGAATATTTTTTCTATTTTTTTTGTCAATTACAAGTTCACAACCATTTCTCATCTCAACTTTAATTTTTGCTAAAACTTCCAAAATGTTTATATTATAAAACGGAGCGAGTAATTTTGAAGACATTGCTTTCAATTTATAATCTTCTTTAAAAAAGTGAAAATGCATCTGCATCGTGTTAAAAATGCAAATAGTTTGCCTGAGTTCGCAAATTCAAATGCGACAGTTCAAAATGTTTTCACTTAATGAAATGGAGTCTTGAACTATGTGGGGATAGAAGTGAGTCCGTGTGAGATTTTTCTTGTAGTAAAAAGAAAGTTTAATTTTTCCTCTATATGAGTCGAAATGTCATATTAATATTTGTGGTACTAACACTAGAGAACTTCGTTCTCAGAAACGAGGACATAGTTGCAAAGCATAACACAACCTAATTGTATTTATGAAAAGAGAGAATATATTATATGTCACTGAGTTGTTATATGCTTACGCTTTATCATTGACTTTGTCACGTTTTATAATATACCATCAATTTTTGTTTAATTTCTACAATTTATCATTGCCGTCCGGTTAGCCTTCATTAGCGCTATACAATTTTGTCCAAATGACCAAAATACCAATGAGATAAAAATTTTCAAAATTTGAACAAAAATTCCGAAATATCATTTTATAAACATAAGATTGTAAACATCCAAAATTTGACAAAAAACTTAAAATCTGATATTTCAGAATTTTTTTGAAAGTTTTTGTTCTAGGGATATTTTGGTCATTTGAACAAAATTGTATAGTGCTAACGGAGGCTAACCGTATGACGATGGTAAATAGTAAAAGTTAAGCAAAAATCGATGATATATTGTAGAACATGTCAAAATCAATGATAAATCATAAACCTGCGACAAACTCAAATGACATATAATGAATTTTCTCTTGTGAAAAAGATCTTCGCTTATTTATAGTTCTATGATTAGGATTTTTATTGTATACATGAGTGGTAAGTCGGGGATTATGTTACCCACAACCTCCAGTTTCATTCCCCATCCTTTACAGACCTCAAGGGGCACAAAAGGGTTATCTTTTTTTTTAAGGACAAAAAGGACGTCTTGACTCGAGAGTAGAAAATACGAAGTCAAACTTAAAAAATAAAAGAATGAAAAGATAACAAAGTGTTGATAAACACAAATTATTGATATGTTTTATGCGTAATCAATCATTGTCACTTTGTAATGGATGACATGTATTTATCATAATTAGTAGTCACTTTCTATTAGAAGACCTGGCAAGGCAATTCAGATATCCAATCTTGGTTCCAACGTTTAGACATGGCGTATAGCAACCCTAAATTACCAAGATAAGGAGTCACCCAGCCTTCTAGATGGTAGAGGTTCTAGAAGCCCACTGATGTAAATCAGAATTTGGTTTGAGGATTAGTTAAGGAGTGGATGAACTTGAAGTTTATGCTAAAGAACACAACCGAGTAGCTCGGAGTAGTTCTAAAACCGACAGTACTCAGCGATTAGTTTTTTTTAAAAAAATTTCAGAAGGTTCCAAGCTTTGGAGTTGGTCCGCGCCTTCTGTTAAATCGTCTAAAAATGCTATTATTTTATTCTCTCTTTCATATAAGACTTTTTTTAATGTATTTTTTAATCAATATTTTTTAGGAATGTCTTAGGCTGTATTCTAACGTGCTAATGAAGGGAGCTACTTCCTTATTATGGTGAACACATTTCCTAAACTACTAAAACTACTAATATGTATTTTGTGAAACTTTCTATATCATATTTTTTTAAAAAAAATCAAATAAATTTATTTTTCAAATTTATAATAATCAATACTCACTTTGTTTTGCGCACGCTAAAAGCTCAAGCTAACTATTTTTTCAAACGCAGATTTCGTCAACATTAGTTGCATTACAAAGCTTTTCAGAAAAAAAAGTTTACAATATCAATATCAAGAAATAACCACATTCATTTGTTGGTTTTGCCCCTTTCGAAAATTAAGTCCCATTGTTGACGGAGCGGAAAACGGAGGGCTGTAACACCTGCGCTGCTACCCGTATGATTTGGTGTTTACGATATTCGTACGGCGAAACACTTCTGTGTTTATTAACGGTTCCAAGGCTACTGGTGTTGGTCCCATGCAGCCATCGATCCCGTGTCGTCTGCATCGTCCGCATTTGATCGTACTACGAGTGTAAGTTAAAATTATACGCACAACATTTTCCTGTAAGATGTGGTAAGAAAGAAAGATGGTGACGACTGTTTGGACTTTGGGTCATGTAGGGCTTGATGACATGGATAAGAAAAATGATTTAGGGATTAATTGCTACAGACTAGTGTGCTGCTTGGAAGCACGGCTGAGTTCTTTCCCTTCAAGTTAAAGATATGTTTTGAGTGCACGTAAAACTAAAAAGCTTATTAGCAAATAATTAATTAAGTATTAATAATTATAAACTTAAAAAATGATTTATTTGAATTTTTCAAACAACGGCTGTACAGAAATTTTTTTCAAAAACCACACCATTTAATAGTTTAAAAAACGCGTGCCAATAAAAAAGAGAAAGTTGAAATGTGAAGTCGAAGAAAAGAACTAGTCTTAATCCAACAATGCATCTAGTACTAATGCTCAGGATTCACAAAACTGAACAACTCACAAAAACCAGACCATGCAGTTTCTTCAGCTTTCACGAAAATTATTTGAAAACCCTTGACTACCGGTGAAATCCGACTAAATTTTGTCAAAAAACTAAAATTCACTTTTAATTTTTTAAAACCTGACTAGAAACCAAGTGTTATGTGTTTTCAAGCCAGCATGGGAGGTTTGGTTTTCATTGCTTTTGTAAAACCTAAACATGCAACTACATAAGATGTTGAAATGTTGCGGATAGCCATAGAGTCACAGAGATAATCCTAATGTCTCACTAACATTCTTCGGTTAGCTTTAACCCTGAAATACTCCCTTCGTTTTTTTAATATAGGACGCTATTAACCTTTAACTATTCGTCTTATTCAAAAATTTTATGCAAATCTTAAAAATATAAGTATTGCTTAAAATTCTTTTAATGATAAACCAAACCACGATAAAAAAATTTTACTTAAATTTTTTAAGAGAAATGTCAACGGCATCATATATTAAAAAAACGGAGATACTAGGATATAGAGCCGGTTTGACGGCTTAAAGTTTAGTGATGGAAACAACACAAACGAAATCCTTCAGTTAATATAAAATCAGGTTGTAAAATTCAAAACACCTAAGAAACAGTAATAAACATAGTTTGATTTTGTGGCTGTGCTTAGAGTATCTCCAACCGACTACCCAAATGAGGCTTTTCAAACACCTATATAGTCAACTATCTATCTGGTTTAGCAAGTCAAACTCGTTGCGTATTCCAACAACCTTTCTATCTACACTCTCCATTCTGAGTCTATGACAATAGGACCCATTTGTCAGCCTCTCTACCATCCTCCCAACACACTTTAATCCTCAATCCTCCAGCGTTCGTCAACAATAGCGATGAGAAGAGGGGAGAAGCCGATGGTGGTGGCAGGCGGCGAGAGGATGGACAGCCGGCGATGACGACGGGTGGCGAGAGGAGATGACGGTAGTGGCGGTAGCACCTGCTGCGACGGTGTGGGCTCGTGCCATAGGGGTCGGAGGTTCGCCCTTCTTCCCAGGCTTCAAAGCAGCGGAGGTGGGCACCGTCGAGCTACCCCGCCGATGACGCCCTCCCTCCCTTGTCATCGAGCCGTGTCGCCGCCATGCCGTCGAGTCGTCCCGTCGTCCTTGTTGTCAAGTCACGCCGATGCCGCCGACGGCCAGTGCCTAAGAAGGAAGGCGATGACGGCGAGGGGCTAGAGCTACCTCGGCTTGCGGTGGATGGAGGGAGGCAGCTGCGGCGGTGCCTGTGCTCCGACTCATCTCTGCTCTGTGCCATCGTTGTCGGCAGGGGCGGTGGCGATGTCCTGTTTCTAGGGAGGATGTGGATGAAGACGAGGGATATGCGGACAGAGGGAGGCAGCTCCGACACCTCTCTACTCTGTGTTGTCGTCGTCTACAGGGGCTGTGGCAGCGGTGGTGCGAGATTTGTGGCTCGTCGCGCTGGCAAGGGCAATAGCGGTGTCGGGCCGATGGACAACAGCGAGTGGCGGCGGCCGATGCGAGAGAGAAGAGCGGTGGTGGAGAAAAGTGTATAGCGAGCCATGGAGGAGGAGGAATGTGTGTGGGGCCCATCATTGGCCAGTGGAGGGCTAGTCGGATGGCTTGGAGAGGCTGTTGGAGGTCGTTTATTTGCTAAAATGGCTAAAATTTGGCTTAGAAAGTCACTTGAAGAGGTTGTTAGGCTGTATTCTTTCTTTTGGAGTGGTTAGGAACCCCTCCCTTTTGCACGTAAAATGAAATGATGGATTAACATATGATTAATTAAGTATTAGTTTAAAAAATTAAAAAATGGATTAATATGATTTTTTTACAGCAACTTTTGTATACAAAGTTTTTTAAAAAACACATCATTTAGCAGTTTGGGAAGCATGTGCACGAAAAATGAGGGAGGTGAAGTTGAGAACTTAGCCCTCTTTGAATCAAAGGATTTTATGTAGGAATTTCATAGGATTTAAATCCTATAGGAATTTTTTTCTATGTGGCCATTTGATTCAAAGGATTGAGACTTTTCAAATCCTATGAAATTTCTATGGAATGGCTCATTGTATATAGATTTTGGAAGAAACTTAGGTCGCAGGAATCAAAAAATGGAGGAATAGAAAAAAATACAAGATGCTGATAGGAATACAAGTGCAAAACAGAGGATTACAAAACACATGAATAACCGTTTGATTAGATCGTAGGAAAAAACACAGGAATCAGATGAGAGAGACAGACTCAAAGAAAATTTTTCAAGAGGTTAAAACTCTTGCTAAATTTCCTCCAAAATCTCTATAGGATTGTTTATTTTATAGGATTTTCAAAGGATGAAATAGAAGTCAATCCTTTGTTTCAAAGGCATTCATAGAAATTATTTCTATAAGATTAAAATCCTCCGAATCAAAGGGGCCTTAGCAAGAGCTTTAATCTTTTGAAAAATTTTCTTTGAGTCCATATCTCTCATTCGATTCCTCATCCGATGCCTACGTATTTCTTGTGATCCAATTAAATGGTCATTCCTGTGTTTTGTAATTCTCTGTTTTACACTTGTATTTCTATCATAATCCTGTGTTTTTTTTATTCTCGTGTGTTTTTCAATCATGTGATTCAAGGGCCCAAAGAACACTTGGAAAGCGCATGCATCCATGATCCATGGTACTCCTACCTGGCTACTTCACATACCGAGACTGGGAGTGGTGACTCGGACGTGACTCGAAAGTCTGAATCTGAACCGGAGGCCTCTGCTTACCAAGAATCTGCGGGTCGCGCGGGGACAAAACTGATGCGCAAGCGCAAGCGCACGCGGCACGTACGTACACGCAGCCAGGCCCCGGGGGCCGCCGTGTCGACTCGCCCGGCCCCGGCTGCAATGCCTCCACAGCCACACGCTGCACGGCTCGGCTCCGTACACGCATGCAGACGTGTGCTTTGCGTTGCGTGCACGGGGTGGTGACTCGGACGTGACTGGGAATTATTGTCGTACAGTAGATTGGACCAACTGACTGGGTAGCGCGTACGTGCGTCCTCCTCCATGTTCTCATTGTTTTATATTTGTATCACGTGTCTATTCATATGGTTTCTAACATTTCTGCTCCTTGCATTATTGCTGCCCCCTTTTCTCGTTGACTGTTCAAACCTTTCTTTTTTTAAAAAAAAAGAAAAATAATACAAACGCAAAACGTTTATATATATAAATGCACACACTTATATGAACGCACAGGCATACTTGCACACCCTGTGAGCACATCCTTTGAAACTTTGATCACTGAAAATTTTCTATGTTTAAGTGAACAATAAATAAAATATTAATGCTTTATATTTTTAAGGATACAATGCACTTTGATAATACAATGTTGTTTTAACTATTTACTATTTTTTTTGTAAAAATATCAAATTAAAATGTGAATGGTGCTAGTGACAAACGGAGTATTTAGAGGGAACAGAGCAAGAGGGGGGCCTAATGGCGGGTGGTCACCGTGCACAATTGGGCGCCCCTCCCCCTCCCACTACACAATAAATCTCAAACCATTTCAAAATTCAGGTTAGTAAATAAGTTAAAAGAAAATAGAAAAAATCTAATGCACTTTAAAAAAAATTGTGTGTATAGACTTTATACCAAAATTTTGATAAATTGATCCTTTAAGAAAACTTATTTTCAGATTGATCCGTGCCAAAAACTATTTACAAAAATGAACCGTCGGCTCAGCGCCATCGTGATTGGCGCTAAGGTACAACGTCTCAGCGCCCGTAACATTGGCGCTGAGATCCTAGCTGAGCTGACAGCGAATTTCACGTGGTAGGGGGTCTTTGGCGCTGACCCCATGTACTGGTTCAAAAAGGAAACAACAAATTGTAAGTACCTTTGCATGCAAGACTTAGGGATAGTATAGCCTAGTGGTGGGAGGTGAGCTTTGCATGCAAGACATCCTAGGTCCTTGCTATGCAATTTTTTTTTATTTTTACATGTCTATGTTATCTCTTTCTACTTGAATCTATTTTTACTTGTCTATGTTCTCTCTTTCTGCTTGAATCAGCGTCGCATTTATTTTTTTAAAAAGCAACAACTGAGAGAATGAAAAAGAAGAGAAAAAAATAATGAAAATGCCTTACCTGGTGATTTTAAAAAAGCAAACAAAAAAATTGAATCAACGTCGCATTCATTTTTTTAAAAAAAACAACTGAGAGAATAAAAAAGAAGAGAAAAAAATAATAAAAATGCCTTACCTGGTGATTAAAAAAAGCAAACAAAAAAACAAAGGACCCTGCATACACCAGGCAAGCTACCAAACCATTGTACCACAATCTCACTTCTAACTAAGCAACACAAGTCACTTGTTAATTGGTAGTACGTGGGGTCAGCGCCAAAGACTTTGGCGCTGTCCCCCAACCACGATGGAATTCACTGTCAGCTCAGTTAGGATCTCAGCGCCAACTTTACAGGCGCTAGGGCATTATACCTCAGCGCCAATAACGATGGCGCTAAGCCAATGGTTCATTTTTGTAAATAGTTTTTGGCATGGGTCAATCTGAAAATAAGTTTTCTTAAAAGATCAATTTGTCAAAATTTTGGGACTTTATAGGTAAAGAATATATATTATAAACTTTGTACATATAATCTATGTATAGAAACATCATGTATAAAAAAGATATTTGAATCCAAATTCAAATTTGAATAAACTATATCAACTTTCAACTTATAAACTTTGGATGTATAAACTTATTTAGGCATGTAAATTTTAAAGCATAAATTATAAATGTATAAACTTTAGGTATATAAACATATCCAGGAAAAGAAAACTATGTGGTGCCACAAAGGGTAAATGGTGAAAAAAGTAAAGGAAAAAGAAACAATTGTGTGGGGTGACCGACAACTCATTAACACTTTTCGGAAGTACGAGGTTTTTCATTTTGATGTCTAAATCAACATTATTTAATTTTGGTGGTGGCATTTTTTTCATTGCCAATATTGAGTAAGGTTAAGATGTGCAAGCTGTGTTTGGTTTGTCACTTTTGCCAGGTTTTTGTTAGAGTAAGATTCTAAAATTATCAAACTTGAGTAATAAAAGTAATTTTGGAATGTTTACATTATTACCTTCAGAATTTCATAGGATTAATTTTGCCAATAAAAGTGAACATCCCATACATAACAGAAAATCCATAAACCATGGAGACACATTGACATCATGTATGAATATCAATAAACCACGATGGTCCATCATACATGACCCACAAATTTTTTTTTTTGCTCTTCTTTATTTTACTAGTGAATAACTTAATATATACCTTTGCTCTTCGCTACAGGTTACATGCAGCACAGGCGCTCTGACATCACCAGGCTGTTTACTTTTAACATCTATCGTGTTGTAATCCATTGGTATCAATAACATTGCACATTACAAAACAAAAACACACCCTTAATCCTACCTTTTAATTGTATCCCCCCTCCCGTTCTGGTTACATATAATATATGTTCAATTTGCTTTTCGCAAGCAGCAATCGGAACTATTTTTAGATGTCCAAAACAGCCACAGTTCCTCCCTGTTTCGCCGTCTATTGGTACCAGTTTTTAGTACCTCGAATGCAATTACTCTCACTGTAATAAAAGAATGATGTAATGAGCCGTGAGATAGCAATACCTCTCACTTTGCACCGAAGCATCTTCTTCCTTTGGTGTTTGGTGTTAGAAAGAACGAAAGATCCTTGGCCATATCCTTCTGAAATTTAGGATCGTGGAGGAGTAAAAGTAGGAATCCGAGAAAGTTCTCTGGTCATCTTCACCGAATTAAGCTGTCAAAAAAAAATATTAGCTTCCAACTCGGGTTATAGTTGAACTTAGGATCAGTAGACGTTTGATTCTGTGATAAGCATATTTAGTTAGATACTACCTACATTCACAAATACAAGGAATTTACAAATACACGAGATTTTTGATTTAAAACTTGTTCATGAATATAAGAGATTTTGAAGTACTGCTTTTCCAATCTAGTATGTAACCACTGTATTTATTGCTCATTGATAGTTAGTCCTGCGCTATAGTCCTACCTATAACTTTTATACAAATTTACTCTCTATCAGTTTATTCTCCCAACTACGTCTATTTTGTATTGACTTGTTCTTATGTTACTTCCTTAACTTTTATTAAAAAAAATCATAATCTCTTGTATTACGGAATGGAGAGAGTACATTGCTAAACGTGATTTTTTCTAAGCAAGTAAACTCTTAGGGGTATCAAAGTAATTTTACCTTAATCTTAAAATTCTGCTAAACAATATCAGTCTACAATGCCTTATTTTTTTTGGACAGAGGAAATAACCCCATCGCTGGATATGAGTCGGTACCTGCATCAGCCTCTCGTTACGGAAACTCTTGGTCCTGCGCTTCAGTTCACCACGATTAGTCGTGAATTCGTCCAATATCTCAGAAGCATATTCAGGGCTGGCATCACTGCAACGTGAAACGGAACCATCTTCGTCCTGTGTAAAAGAGCCAAAGCCAGAAGATTCAGATCATCTTAGAAAGCAGTTAAGACTTTAAGAGTGATGGCTAAAGCCTAGTAGATGTAGGAAAATTGCCATACTACACATATGCATAAAGCTATACTGTTCGTCTATTCGAATAATTTAACATTTTGACTGCATTAAACTAAAATACTCAATACGGTCGAAAGAAAAAAAAAAGGGCTATGTATTAGAAAGACGTGCAAAGAACCTAGCAGACCAAAAGGCATTCTAAATTCAGTCAAAGAACTAGGAAAATTGCCAAACTACTTTTGATTGCATTAAACTATAATACTCGATTTGGTCCAAAGAAAAACAACGGTATGTATATGAAAGACGTGCAAAGAACCTAGCAGACCAAAAGGAATTTAAATTTCAGTCAAATATATGAGGTACTAGAGTTTAAGTGCCCCGCACTAAGTGTGCTCTGGGAAAAATAATGTGCAAAAGGAAAAAAAAGAAAGATGACAAAGAATTCATACCGTAGATGGATCATGCCGCACTCCCTCAAGTTCTTCGTACTCAGCTGCATCCAATTCCCACAGGTGGCGTGGATCGAAGAATTTCGGGAGGATATGCTGTCTAATGACAATGAGAAAGAAGAACAGTAATGGGAAGAGGATTCCAGCTACTGGTATCCATGTCATCCCCCAGACGATCAAGAGATAAACCAGCTGGAAAATAGTGAAGGCAGATATTTTCTTGATAGGTACTGACTCCATGAAGGATGCATGAGCGCCTTCCAGAAGCCTGTCCAATTTATCAAGAACAAATAATTACTGAAAATTATGTTCCTGCACTCAAAACTGGCTTAGCAAGAACTAAACATACATAGCATGCTGATAAGAAATGAATAGACAAGTTTTCCTACGATCCTTGGGAGGTTTTAGAGGCACTGTTAAATTATACATCTTGAGATACCAAATCTTTGAAAGTAGCAATATTTGGTATCTCCCAAGTTATAGTAATTCTACCCATCGTATTTTCAAGGTTTTTAAAAGGGCTCGTCTGAATAGATACAGAACGCAGCTAGAAGAGGGCTTACTTGTAGCGCCGTTGAGGTGAAATGAACAGAAGTTGTGTCCTCTCCCAGAACTGGTTTCCCGGAACGCTGTCAATGGACATATAAGCAAAGTAACCCCAAAGGACTGATGTTGGTATCTTCTGAATAATTGGCATGACTCCAACACAACCAGCGATTAACAGGGACTGCATCAGATTGCTCACTCTCTGCTCATTCACCCGGACAGGCAAGTAAGCTTCTAGATGCTTTTCAGGATCAAATACCTCAGACACCCTCCCTGCTCCATTTCCCTCTGGAATAACGGCATCCTTCAATTCCTTCAGCTCTTTGTGTACAGAATTGGCCTGCAGGGTATTAACAGAGATTTTTTTAGGAAAATATTAACAGAGATTTTTACTGCATGGGGCTTAGTGGTGCATTTATTTTATCTTGCAGACAGAACGGAATGAATGATTATATTGTTTCTTTGAATAACTTAATAAAATCTAACAGAGATACTATTTTGTTAGGACAATATTCTCACTGATGATGCTGGTAGTTACTAATTAAAAGGTCCTCTTTGAAAGAACAAAGCGGAAATGATTAATCAAGCAGTTGAAACAACAATATAATTAGTATCATACTGAGGAAAGAATATATTTTGGTGTATACTGTATACTCACACTGGTTTTATCATCCATTTTGATAAAAACTTCTTGCATCTTGCCATAAACTTCTAAACTGCTAGCATTGTTCATCATACCCTCCTTGGCAGTTCGGATCATCTTTTTGCGAAGTAACTAATTAAAAGAAAGAGAGATGGCACATGAGCAAAGGCATACTGAATAGCATAAACAGAAATACGTATGGAGTATAAACACATCAAAATCACTGACCTGCCCCTTGAGGACGGCAAGGCTTCTTGTGTGCATGGGGGACTGGGGAAGTACTCCATTAGATGGAGGGATGCCAAGAAGACCACAAATCAAGACCTGCATGGCATTTGTATCCTATTGAGGAAAGGACCATTTCTATAGCAAAGTTTGTAAGATCGTGTATACATGTCTCAACTTACACCTATCACCAATTATTTTATATTTTTGTAGTTCCCATAAGCAGTACGAATCAAAGGATTGCATCCTTACTGCGAAATAAGAAAATGTATGCTACAGAGGCAACAACAAATGGCAAATCATACCATAAAGCTGAGGATCAAAATGTCATAATGGTAAGCCGATGGGTTCTTCAAATTAAACTCCTTCTGCTGAGCCATTTGTGAAGCTACACTATGATCAAAGAAATAGAGCCCGGCAACCATTGCAGCAGGCACAATAGCCAAAAATATGTATGGTGGAGGGACAGAAAACAAATCCTGCAAAATCAATAGCGAAAAGCACATCAAAATTCCAACATCGTATATATCTACATTTTACATTAGATACTGGAATCAAAATAAACCCGCATCACAACCTTTGCTACTGTCCAATGCTGCAATGACTTTGGTTCCCAAGGAAGTGGGGTGAAGAGCCTCCTAGGAACCCCTGAAGGGATCTTGCTTGGCAATGAATACGACAATGCTGTCCAGACTACAACCATGAATGGAACGCCATAGTCAGCAATGAAGCTTCTTTGCCACCCTGCAGGTTATTAGCTGGCGCATGAGTAGTTGATATTTGGAGACTATGAGATAAAAAAAATATGAAGGTACTTATGACAAACCAGTGCCGTATAGCGATGACCTTGCACTCCTGCTACTTATTGCAGTGTATAGCAGGCCCATTGAAAAGATAATTCCAAGAAGACCATTAACATAAGCCCATTGGAATTGGTATATCGGTAGACTGTGGTCTTTACCCTCAGGCACACTGAATTCACTCAACATCCCCTGCATAACAAAGACCATGTAGTAACAATCAACTAAATTAGAGCACACTTTATATGTTACTAACGGTAAACTAGTCCTAGAAAACAAACGATGAATACCTTGATTGCTTCCTGCATGAACAGAATCGTAATCAACATTCCAAATAGTTCTCCAGCAAACCTTGTAAATCTGTTTATAACGACTGCAGCATTAAACATTGCCATGAGGAATAGCATGAAGGCAGTCCAGATGCAAATCCTATCAGTGGCCAAAGAAAAGTGAGAATGCAGATAACATTTAGTATAACCAAAAAGAGAACTGAAGGAAGGATTGTTCTATTTATCAGCCCTTACCATCCAGCCCATGGCAGAAATAGTCTTTCTCCGAGGCTTGGCTGATTTTTGGCGAAATTGTAGATATAAGTGTACATGATTATAGTTGGCTCCGCAACTCCTACAATCAACAGTGGTTGCCCGCCCAATATTGAATGTATGATGCCACATATAGCGGTTGATGCTAATGTCTCAACTGTGGTCAGTGTACCATCTGAACATGAACAATTCAGTTGTCAGAAACTGCGTGTAAACTCTGAAAGAGCCACAGTTATCCGTTTGGTTGTTCCTTGTCTCCGACCAATAGAGAAAGGAAAATGTTATTATTTTCTATTGTTCCCCCGTTTGAAAGAAGAGTTAATAACTTGTTTCCCTTTTTTCAACTCAAATATTACGGAGAGCTAAAGTAGTAGTACATCGTTTCAATAACTAGGAATGGCGAAGCTCATAGCTAATCCTGCAAGTACAAGGAAGACAATCCAACCTGTATCTTTACTCAATTGTTCCCCAAAGGCAACAACAGGTAGTGCAGATGCAAAGAAGATATACAATGTAGGTGCCAATATCCTGAAATAACATAATCAATACAACAGCCAGAATTAAGAACAGACATGCAAAAATTAACATTGGAAATGTTCGATTACACAAACCTGAATCCACTACGGAATCCATCTTTCCAGTCTTGTTTGTAGCAAGATAGTCTTCCTTTGAAATCATTAATCACTCCCTCAAATGGGGCTTTCGCAGGTCCCGTCATCTGAAAATTGAACTAATAAAAATAAATTTTGTGCTCACAAAGACATGCCCCATGCATGGGGCTTACAAATAAGTGCATGTACGATATCACAAGCAAACTGTGGGCTAAAAGAATGGATCAGGCAGGGGTACTACATAAATTTTAGTTTCACAACATCAGACTTGGTTTATGAAAGAATGAAACATAACTTTCACACTTGGGAAGGACGGTCCAGCTAGCTGTTTGGTGTTTGCCTATTTTCTTATTATGCTATAAGTAGCAAATTGGACATGCCAAATTTTGATTGTCCTCCCAACCATTGCATGCCATCATTTGGCTCTTTCATTTTCCCCTTCCTAACCGGAAGCTATTTTTAGCTTTACATTTCTATGCATAGTAGGAGCGTAGTTTTCATGAGTAAGTTGACAGCTGCAAATACTAAAAAAGAAGTCTTCAAGGAAACAAAATAGGGATCACCAGCAGTCTGGCTCAAACAGGCTGTCATGTTAAATTTGGCAAATAGGCAGTGTCTCATGAACTGATTGTTACTTGGAACCACCCAAGAACAGAGGTGCTTGAGGAAATAGGTACAGGAGGACCCCATTTGGAAAAAGATGATATATGATCTGGATGTGTTCTGCTTAAAGCAACAAATCAAACTTTCCTAATATCATCTGTATATGTTCTACGTGTGTTTCGAACATGACACAAATAAAGGACTGCCAACTGATTGGAACGCAGAAATTTCTATCAAGCATTTACATTCTTCGTACTATCTTTCTCCTTTATGAGTGAATAAAAACCACTAGTACGCTTTTGAACCAGTTATAAACTTATGAAATATGATGCAAAAAGGAGTAACAGACAAACAACGATCAAGCTTGCTTTCAAAAACAGTGATATAATATTGCAGGGGTTGCACATTTGCATGTATATCTGACAAAGATGTAAAGGGAGAAGCATGAACCACCCCACAAAGGCGAAAATGAGAAGAAAATATTTGTACTCCTAGTCTATTAGCGATCTCCTTGCTGCGTTGTAAATTTACGATTCGAGAAACAGCTGCACTGGATGCGTAAATGGCATAGTGGTAGACTAGTAGTACAAAATTTATGACGCTTTTGCCGATCTCTGAACATTTAGCAGCGCATGTGGAGAGGGGAAGAACGCAACTGCGCTCATCAGTGGATTAACACGTACCGATCCTACGGAACAATACAAACTGTAACCAATTAACTACTCCGTATCTGCAGTTCCTCGAACACACAACGAATCAGCTTAACGAAAAATCCTGCATCGACGATCAATCGATCAAATTGACAAGAGCAATCATGTAAAGGAAGACATAACACGCAAATCGCCGGATCTTCCCCAAACGCGTTCCCGCGCATCTAAGGGCTCCGAATTCCTGACGATCGAGAGACGTACGGATGGCCAGGATCAAGCAAAGCGGCGACGGACGCGCATGAACAAAATAACCAAAATGCAGCCGGAATCCTCCGATCGGAACGCGCGTACGTACCAGGAGCGGCGAGGAGGAGGAGGAGGAGGAAGAGGAGGGAGGCGCAATTAAGCGAAGCCCGCGGTCGTGCGGGCGGTGGATCGACGCGGCGACGGCGGGGGCGGCGGCGCGGCGCGCAACGGCAATACCCGCCTCCACCGCGAGCGACGCGCCGGCGGGCGGGGAACCCTAGGCCGTCGGCGGCCGGATGGGACGGCGGCGAGCGGGTCGTCGTGGCTCTCCTCTCTCTCTCTTCTCTCTCCTCTCCGCCGGTGACACCGGCATTTATAGGCGAGCAAATCGACGAGAGGGAGGCGAGCACAAGATGGTGCAGGAGGAGGAGGAGAAGGGAGTCGTGCCTCGTCCGCGTGTGACTGACATGCGGGCCCGGAGGAAGCGGAGGCTGAGCGTGGGGCCCACCTGGCAGACTCCATTGGGCCGGTATGGTGCGGACACGTGGCGGGGTGAGGGGGTGGCGCCCTCTGCCTCACGATCGCTTTCTCGGCCGATTCGAAAATTGAAATCGGGGAGAATCGCGTCCGTCTGTTTGATCGATCGGTCAGGATTTGCCCAGGCCCATGGGCTAGGGCAGCTTTCTCTCTGGGCCTCCTCCTTGGGAATAAGGGTCTGTTTGGTTGATGCCCTCAGCACTTTGCCTGAAAATTTTGTACGCCTAACAGGCATATGAAAAGTTCACATGTCTTACCTGGCCAGGCGGCCTGAGAACTTGCTTGTTTGGTTTGCCCTTGCTGCCTGAAAGGGAAAATGCAATTGGGCTTCAGTCTTCAGATGGTTATTGCTAAATCAAGTGTTAAATGGCAAGATTCATATCTAAGCTGGACCACATCGCTCATGGCTCCTCCAATCGAATCCATCTGTTGTCCATCTTTGAGCTCTTCAATAGACAAATCAATCGTATACTAGTAGACATAAAGAAGGAAAAACGAAAAGATAATGCAAAGAAAATGTTCCCAAATCCAAAGCGTCCAGAAGAGCACAAACAAATACTTCAAAAACCAAACACCCAGCGACCTAAATCTTCATTTAATCCGAGCACCCAGAAAAATATCTCCAATTACATACAAAACGCTTCAATCAATGAGGCCACTAGTACGCTACAACAAGAGGATCTGAAGAATCAGTAGCTTGGGCAGAAGCTTCACGTGATGGGGTCAGAGGCTTCGCTCGATGGCTCGTCGCGGCAAGGAAGCTGGAGCTTTGTTTTGCCGACGATGGAGGTGGGGTTTCCAACGCGGCGACGAAGGAAGGGTCTTTACGCGCCGGTGACGGAGAAGGGGTCCTCATGCGGCGGTAGCAATGGCAACTTCGCCCATTGGTGGTTTCGTGGAGCTAGCTTTCAAAGGGGATTATGACGGTGATGCTCAATGGTTGTCGCGCCTGGTGCTCAGACGATCGTTTTTGGTCGCCTAACTTAGGCTAATCGTGCCCAGCGGTTCATCAAGTCAGGCAGGAGAGGATGAGTCTCAGGGTGGCAACCAAACAGGGTATGGACTAGGTCAGGCTGGTCTCAGGTCAGGGAGATTTCTCTCAAGGTGGCAGCCAAACAAGCTCTAAGTCCACTTGACTCCCTTAACCAGTGACCGAATCTGATTCGTATCCTTGAATAGCAATACCGGATATCTCGACCCCCAACTATTAAAACTGTTGTAATTTGACTCTCTCGATGGTTTTGGAGGGCGGTTTTGCTGACATGGCGCCTACGTGACGGTGTTGACCTAGTCTTCTTCCAACATGGCGCTTATGTAGTATTAGAATTAAAAAAATATAGGACTCATTTATCATTCACACAGAAAATATTATGAGACCAACTGACATGTGGGGCCCACATAATCCTCTCCTTCCCATCTTCCTCTTCCCTCTCTCTCCCTTCTCTCTCTTTCTCTTTCTCTCCCTTCCACATACGACGGCGTTTGCACCGACTCGGCGCCGGCCACTGCCCTGGCCACCGCCAAGGACGGCATCACCGACGCCCCTCCCCGTGGTCATCACCGCTGCCGCGCCATTGTGCTCCGTGGCCGCTCCTCATCGCCGCACCGTTTGGAGAAGGAAGGAGAGGGAGAGAGAAGGGGTCGCTGCCACGGGAGCCAACGCGCCGCAGAGAGGGGCAGCTAGAGTGGCGGCGAGGAGCAAGGAGCGGCGTGGAGGGGCGGGGGAGGCCGATGATGACCCGCGGGGAGGGGCGTCGGTGATGCCGTCCTCGGCAGCGGCCAATGCGGTGGCCGGCGGCGAGTCGGTGTAGACACCGTCGTCCATGGAGGATTGGGGAAGCCGAATGGGAAAGAGGAAGGAGAGAGAAAGAGGAAGAATGAAAGTAATGAGAGACGGCGGCGGAACACGATGGCGCGGTGGTGGTGGTGGAGACGGCGATGGCATGGTGGAGATCGGTTCGCTGCTGCCCTATTGTCGCCTGCCCGCCACCGCCGCCAGTCTAGCTCCCGCCTCCTGCAGACCGACGAAGGGGAGAGAAAGACTGAAAGAGAAAGAGAGAGAAGGGAGAGAGGGGGAAGGAAGAAGGGAAGGAGAGAGGATGACATGTGGGCCCCACAATTTTTTTTTGTATAAATGACAGATGAGTCCCATATATATTTTTTAATTCTAATGTGACATAAGCGCCACATCAATGTTACATGGGACGAAGACCAGGTTAACACCACCATATAGGTGCCACGTTAGCTAAACCGTACTCTAAAACCACCAAGAAAGTCAAATTGCACTAGTTTTAATAGTTAGAGGTTGAGATATTCGGTATTACGGTTAAGGATACGAATCAGATTCGGTACTAGTTAAGGGAGTCAGAGTGGACTTAGTGCTCGACCTCAACTCGCTCTCCTCACTCCTCGAAGCCTTATCCTGCTTCGCTGCCTTCCTCATATTTTCCACCCCATAGTCTGAAACCGCTTCAGTTGCAGTTTGCTCTTGTTGGCGGCGACATGGCGAAGGAATCCAAGAAGGAGGGATCCGGTGGTAGGAGGAGGAATGTGGCGGTGGACCTCACCGATGAACTCATCATCGAGATCCTCTCCCGCCTCCTGGCCAAGTCGATATGTCGATGCAAGTGCATATCCAGGCGGTGGCGCGGCATCATCTCCGACCCCGACCACCGCAAGAAGCTCCCCCAAACCCTCGTCGGCTTCTTCTACCGCAGCGACAAGGAAGGGCGCTTCCCCAAGCAAGCGTGACATTTCGTCAATGCCACTGAGAGAGGCCGACCTCTCATCTGCCCGTCCTTCTCCTTCCTGCCTCGCTCCGAGAGCATCAGGATGGTGGACAGCTGCGGCGGCCTCCTCCTCTACCACTGCTTCATAAGCTCGGATGACTTCTGCTACGTCGTGTGCAATCCCTCTATCGAGGAATCGGTCGCCTTCCCAGATTCCAGCTACAACCCTGAGAGGGAGGTGTTCAATTTTTGCACCCATTTGGGGTTTGATCCTGCTGTCTCCTCACACTTCCATGTCTTTGAGTTTGTGATGGATGATTGTGGATTTGTGGATGGGGTGGAGATCTACTCTTCGGAAACCGGATTATGGAATTACATAGAAAGTGAATGGGCCCTGATACCACCATGTATGATCACACAAGGACCTTTAATTTTCAATGGTATATGCTGCATTTAGTTGAAGATGAGATTGCGATATTATCAGTAGATGAGGAAGGGGAGATATGGAGGAGCATGGACGTCCCGGAACTGTAAGAGGTGAAAGAACTGTGTGTTTGGATGGCTGGTTTCATCGCTCAGTCCCAAGGGAAATTGTGCTACCTCAGTGCATATGGCACTGTCCCTTCGAACCTTTCAATATGGGTTCTTGAGGACTATTCAAAGGATGAATAGACATTGAAGCATAATGTGACTACCGAACAACTATTTGAGAAGATAAACTGCAAGTGCAAACCGACTTCGACAAGGCATGGTACTACCATGTGGTCGCAGTTCACCCAGAGTGCAATTTGATTTACTATATTGCTGGCAGAGATACACTGATGTCATATGACATGGATCGTAAGGTCAATCTCAACCCAAACACTATGTAGTAGTTTTCATACTTGACATGTCATATAAACACTAGGTATAAAAACTATGTGTTTAATGGATAGTGTCTTCAAAATAAATTATTATCCAATCACCTCTCTTCTCTATCCTTTTATCCACCTATCCCTTTGTTTTCATTCTTGGTTCTTGTGTAGAGTTGATTTCCTGCATGAGAAATGGTTTCTTAATTTTTTTTCTCTCTCCTCATTAACTCTCTTGTCACCTCAACTTTTTGCTTATGTGACAGTATATTTAATGCTATGACCACTAGCTGAGGTGGAGGTTTGGGACTACCCTAAGGAATAGTGTGTTATTGAAAATCTTGGGTCGGGTTATAACAGTGGGTATCTTCCCTATGTTCCACTCTACTTGGAAATATTGTCACATGGCCGCTAAGTCTGCTTCCTTTGTACTAGTGTTGTGTAACACCCTAATTTTCGCCCGTCGAAAAATTTATTTTATTAAAAACCTATTTTCAAAAATTTGGTTCTTTAAGTGTACTTAGGATTATGTGCCAAAGATCTCGATTAAATCCATCCTTGAGAACCTAAATTCTTGCCATGCATTAAATTCCTTAGTGTTCGAATTTCGTAAATTGATTCTCTTCCTGAATTGAACACCTCTCGGGGTAATATCCCTCCTTTGTCTTCTCGACCATCCATCTATTCTGGTAATTGCAGTTCTCTAATCAAAGTCTCGAGAGCTATTGTCAATTATCGAAATGTCACGTCCCTCCTTGACATCCTCGACTACCACAATTGAATATTAAACCCAACTCTGTTTAATCGAAATTTTCTCTGTTCGGATCCTTTTTCCTCATAAATCATTTTATTCAAAATTCCCTGGTTTAGTCCTTTCCACGGAATCCTAGGACTACCGATGAATTCGTATATCGAACGTTGATTCGGTAACGCAGTCCATCCATCCGATTAAATTCGGAGAAATCTCTAAGTCTGATCCTTGCCCATCTAAATGCCAGATTAAATTCAAGAGCTCACTTAACAGTCCAATTGTAATTCAAACTCAAAATTAAATGTCCATTTATACAGTCCCTTTACAATTTTGGAATTTAATCTCATTCAAATTCCATAATCCAAATTCCTATAAAATTACAAAACATCCTATTCCTTTGGACTCTTTCCTGTTCGGCCCAACTCTTTTCTCCCTCCCTCTCCCTATTGGGCCAGCCCATCTTCCTCTAGGCCAGCCTAGTACTCTTCCCTTCCCCTGGCCCAAGGCCTGCCCAGCAAAACAAGTCTGTTTGTTGTCCCTCTTCCTCAGCCAGCTCGCACGCCAGGTGTTCGACGGAATGTCTGCAAGCACCGAGCCCCACGGCTCCCCCCCTGCACCGAGCTTCCAGTCCACCGAGGCTTTCCCCCAAAACACCGGCAACACAGTGAGCAAAGTCCACACCGAACGCGTACGCCGCGTCCACGCCGTCCTGCAGCAGTCCCATCCTCGCTCTGCGATAACTCCCTGTCGACGACGACCGCCCCACAGGACCGTCGGCCCCACTCGGCCGAGCAAGCTTGTCGCTGTCCGCCGGCTGCGACGGCTATAAAAACCGCCCTATTTCGCTCACTGTCGCCATCACACCGACGAACGCGAGTCGCCCCGGCCGGCACTACCCCGGCTGAGGTTGCCGCACCGCTGCACCAACTCGCGCCAAGCAGCGTGCCCGGCCAACGCCGCGCCAGCCGCACCCATCGTCCTCGCCGCGTCGCGCCGCAGCCGCGGCCGCTGCCCGAGCCGGAGCCAGCGCCCCGCTGCCCGGCCGCGCCACCGGCCTTCTCCAGCCCGGCCGCCGCCCCGGCCTCCCAGCCGCGCCCGCGCCGCGCGCTGCCGGCCTTGCCGTGCCGCGCGCCAAGCCGCTCCNAGGGAGTCATAGCAGAGCGAGGATGGGGCTGCTGCAGGACGGCGTGGACGCGGCGTACGCGTTCGGTGTGGACTTCGCTCACTGTGTTGCCGGTGTTTTGGGGGAAAACCTCGGTGGACTGGAAGCTTGGTGCAGGGGGGGAGCCGTGGGGCTCGATGCTTGCAGGCATTCCGTCGAACACCTGGCGTGCGAGCTGGCTGAGGAAGAGGGACAACAAACAGACTTGTTTTGCTGGGCAGGCCTTGGGCCAGGGGAAGGGAAGAGTACTAGGCTGGCCTAGAGGAAGATGGGCTGGCCCAATAGGGAGAGGGAGGGAGAAAAGAGTTGGGCCGAACAGGAAAGAGTCCAAAGGAATAGGATGTTTTGTAATTTTATAGGAATTTGGATTATGGAATTTGAATGAGATTAAATTCCAAAATTGTAAAGGGACTGTATAAATGGACATTTAATTTTGAGTTTGAATTACAATTGGACTGTTAAGTGAGCTCTTGAATTTAATCTGGCATTTAGATGGGCAAGGATCAGACTTCGAGATTTCCCCGAATTTAATCGGATGGATGGACCGCGTTACCGAATCAACGTTCGATATACGAATTCATCGGTAGTCCTAGGATTCCGAGGAAAGGACTAAATCAGGGAATTTTGAATAAAATGATTTATGAGGAAAAAGGATCCGAACAGAGAAAATTTCGATTAAACAGAGTTGGGTTTAATATTCAATTGTGGTAGTCGAGGATGTCAAGGAGGGACGTGACATTTCGATAATTGACAATAGCTCTCGAGACTTTGATTAGAGAACTGCAATTACCAGAATAGATGGATGGTCGAGAAGACAAAGGAGGGATATTACCCCGAGAGGTGTTCAGTCGCCGCGCGCCGCGCCGTCATCTGAACCCCGAGAACGACTAACTTATTGAACGGCTAACTTCTAACATCTAACATTCGACCCATTGACTCACTAACCCGCTGACACTCTAACTTACTAACTCACTGACCTCTAACTCGCTAACCCCTAACCCTAACCTGCACTAACCCGCTAACATTTATTCCTTAACGCTGTGTGTTCGTTTGTTATCACCGATCAAACACGTGGTGTGCGAGGACGATCCGCGGGCCGACCGTCCCCAGGCTGTTCATCGACGACCGTAGTTTCGTGTGAGGACCACCGCTCGGTGTGCGCTACCCGGCTGCCGCAAGGTGAGCTCCTCTCCTACTCTTTCTCTTGCTTTTGTTTCCTTACCGCCGTTGTTGCCGTGGCACGGTGACGTCGTGAGGCGCAACACCGTACCCGTTCCCTGCGCGGTTGCCCTCCGCAGCAATTGCTGCTGTGCCGCCGGCCATGCATGCACCATACAGCTAGCTTGCTGTACGTGTGCATGCATGCAAGCAGCTCACATGCATGCAGCTAGCTAGCCGTGTGTATGCATATGCATGCATGCTTGTAGCTCGCCCAAGCCATTCACCTCACCATGCACACACCCATTTAAAAACAAAACCTGTACGTGAGGAGCTAAGGGCGGTCCCACCCGTCAGACCTTTTTCCTTTTCTTTGTTTTAAAACTTTTCCAATCTTTCGAATTCCGTATCTCCCTCGTTTTAAGTCGGATTTGAACGAAACTTTCGTCAAAATCTTTCTAAAATCAAGATCTACGCAATGGCACTGGTTTGGTTATTTTTTGATTGTTCTGGAATTTTTGGCTCTTTTTGTGTTAGCGAGTAGTTTGTGACATTAGTATTCAACCGGACAGGGTACATCTGCGAGGAGAAAACTGAGCTAATCGAGAATGAACCCTCAATTGAGCAAGGCAAGTCATTACGCCCCCTTCCTCGAACATGTTGATCCTATTTTTATAAATGTGTTGATTACAAATAAAATTACATATTAATTATAAAATACGTACCTACATTTGCTTAAGACTTACCTTTGATATTGTTTATCCTTATGTATTTACACACCTTTGTTGCCTGAGTATATTACTTTACGCGTGATTAATTATTCACTGCTTAGCCCTGCTTACGTAGACGTTATACACTCCATATGTGTAATATGTGGATGTGGTTATACCGATCACTCGATGGGAGTGATTGATAGAAATCGGATGGAGACATAAGCGCCACCCACAGCATGAAAACCTTTGTAAAAACCCAAAAACTTAATTAAACAAAAGTGATTCCGACTGGGGCGGCACGGATAGAATATGGGTGGTTCTGGGAACGGTAAGCCGCCGACCCTGGTCAGTTAAGGACCGAGTCAAGAAGCTAAGCAGAAAACGAACCGAGTACGACCACACTTCTTGAGTGGGGTTAGACCCGGTGGACTAGGTTATTCTCATGGGGTGGCACCCCAGACATGGTAGGTTCTGGATATCGGTATGGAAATGTGGAAGTGTGTGGTTTAATGACGTCAAGCTTTATATATGTATAATGTAACCTTCAATCTCGGGAGCGCCAGGACTCCCCTCACAACTGGCTCGAGATAGGAATATGGCGCCGAGGGTGCAATGGAGATTCATAGTCCTTGGAGCGGGTGCCGCCATGCGAGGGTAACTAAAAAACTGGGCCGTGACAAGTCTCATGTGTTGGATGCGTCACGGAGTGTGGGATTAAAAGCGTGCATCCACTGCAGTGTGATTAAATTAAACTATTCGAATAGCCGTGCTCGCGGTTAATGAGCGCTGGGACTTGTATTACTCTTGACTAGTCTCGTCAATTTGTAATATTGCTTAAAATATGATGGGTATGGAAGGTGTGACCTTGCCTGATGTGCAAAAAGGTCGTAGTGGTTAAAACTGTGAAAATTGGATGCGAGGGTAAACCGGACCAAGCGAGGCTTGGGGAAGGTGGATGAACCCTCGCAGGTTAATGACAACTTCAACTTAACGTGGTTTTCAGTAAAAACTGTTATGACATAGGTTTGTGAAATAATTTGTGAAAACTAGCTTTATGCAAATAAACCAAGCCATCCTTAAACCTCTATGAACATTATATGCATTCTGTAGTGGTGTTTTGTTGAGTACGGTTGGTACTCACCCTTACTTATTTAAATTTTTTTAGAAAAAGGTGTTGGTGTCGATCTGTGCATGTGCTATGCTCGCAAGGAGTTACCAAGGACGGCAGAATAGGGACCTAGGTTCACCAGTCGATGCGTATGGGATAAAATGGACCGCCGCTGCTTCGCTTCCGCTACCTCATTTATTTGTGTTGGTATTTTGTGCTGTTGTTGACCATGCTTGGTCTATTCGGATCTCATTTGGGCTATCCTTGTATTATTAATGGATTGTAAGACCTGTATGACGATGTCAGCTTGTGATATACAACTGTGCCATGTGTGTACCATCTACTGATTCAGGAAATGGTATTGTAATACACATGGGGTTTCCGGTATACAAAACTGGGGGCTTGGATGTTGCTTGGCATTTGTTGCCATGAAATGATGTTTAGACCATTTTCAGTATCTATGTACCTGGATCAGCATGAATGTTTTTCCAATTGTCATTCGTGAAATGTTGGTTTGCTACTTATTCTAACGAATGAAACAGTGTTGATGTTTATTAGCTTTCACTGTAGGCATGTTAAAATTCAGGATGTAAAATGGTCCTGTTTCTTAGAATTTGACTTGTATCGGTTCTGACAACATTACTGCTTGTGCTGTCGTGCAGTATCAGGTTTGATGCTTGCCAATATCATGAGAAAATCTGAAGAAAACACGTGAGTTTTCATATCAAAGCATTCAGAGGTGGCAATGTGCTTATTATGTGATTTTCTGGTGAGATGCGTGGGTTCTTAGAAGAAATATGACAAAATTTTATGGGAATACCTTAGAAGCTATGATGCATATTCACTGAATATGACACTGTCCCTTTAGAAACTGCGATGCATATTCACTGAGGTTTCAAATATGCTCAAGCTTTTTTAATTAAATGAAGTGTTTTTCAGCGAACTCTATCACTAACAAAGAAATTGTATCACGCCCGTATTCGTGATTGTTAGCAAATTGTGGAGCTCAGTTTGGGTAGCATTAAATTCAGAATTGCTGCTGCTGCTGCGCCACTCGCTGATTGGGGACAAACGTTTCAGATGGACACGATCACAGATCACAGAGTGACCGGTCGCTGGTTTGCTTAATGCAGCGACCACTTTATTAAATCCTCTTTTAGTAAAAAAAATATAATGGTGTATGTTTTTTTTAACCTTTTTAATAACTTATATCTTTTAAATCACATATTATTTTTAAGATCTATTTGCATCATTGTACTCTCCTCAAAATATGTAACAAAACAAAATCCATGTTGAATATATTCAAACATTTTATTAATTTAAAAGTAATTTGTTTAAATTATAGAAGTAACTTTCTATAGCATTAGAAGTAATTACATTACGATTGAGTTGAAATAAAAAATTATGTGGAGTAAATTCACAAACAAAGTGTGAAGAAGATTTTTAAGTAAATACATTTATGAAAGTAAATTCAATAAATCTAGAAGTAATTTATATAAATTATAAAAGTAACTTAGCACAAAATGAAAGTAAATTGTTACGACATTAGAAGTAAATCCGTTGTAGGGATAAAAACATGGGTCTATCTAGTAATTAAATTTAATCAGCACAAATTATAAAATTGACTAAAAACAATAATAAAAGTAATCAACTCATAGCATTATGAATGTATAAGAAGTAATTTAATCAATTCTAAAAGTAATTTATATATATATATGATAAAAATAACTTACATATATAATAATTTACAAACATAAATATTTTTTTATCATAATATAATCATGTAAGATTTTGTTATAAAGATGTAATTGCAACGAGTAAAATGGTGTAATCGGATTGTAGATCGGATAAATAATTTAAGAAAAAAAATTTATAAAAAGAAAAAAAAAGACATGCATGACATAATAGAAAAAAAAGACATGCATGTCTACATGTCTATAGATGTGTAGTAGTACTTCTCTTATGTATAGCTAGTGTCGCTTGTTAAATCTAAATCGAGAGATCTCGAAGTAAATTTTGCGGTTTCAGATACTGAAGATCTAAAAGATGACAGACGAACTGAAGCTCCACCCACAATTAGTTAATTTTACTCTGGTGAGATAAATACATGTAGACCTGAGTAAAGATCCAGCTTATGTGAAGTTCAAGACCAACTGATGTGTTACCTACTGAGATTTAGTGGTGCTGGCGAGACCTTTTCTTGCGTGAAGTTCGTTGCTGGAAAGGATTGTGTTTCTTCTCAGCGTGTTGATGTTTTTTAAGTAGTAGTTTCGGTATGAAAAACAGCTCTTTATTTCCTGCATTTACTTTCTGTAAGAACACTGTGCTTCCCTTTTTTTTACTACCTCCCCCATAAAAATTAAATTTTTACCTTTGAAACTTTGTCACATATAAATTGTATTTCTATTAATATGGGACCTAGCAAATTGATTACATCAAAATATTTCGTTGTAATCTTCCTTTCTTTTATCCTGTCTCTAACCCGTTGTCTCAACTTTTCTTTTAATCAATTATATATATAAAATATGTGCATATACCGTGTTTATTAAATTAGGTTATTACAGTCATTTGTTTATCATTCTAAGCTGTCCTTGATTCTATAGAAATTTAATTTTTAGAGGACGAAGGTAACACTAATAGTTAAATTGATCAATATATGTTTTACGATTAAAAGATACGACCTGCATTGAGGAAGTCAAAGTGGACTGTTTTTATTTGAGATATCAACTGTAGAATTTTTTTTGTTTTTAGATTTTTTTTTTAATATTTACAGAAATATTATAGCGCCGAAAAAATTTGCAAAACTAGACCCTGCCGCCCTTTCAAAGGGCGGCAAGCCGACGTGGCACACGGCGCCGTGTGCGTCTTGACGGCGCGCACGGGCCGCGGTGTGCTGAGGGCTTGCCGCCCTCTGCAAGGGCGGCAACATCCTGCCAGCTCCAGGGTTTCAATTACCGCGGTAAACCGCGCGGTTACCGCGGTTACCGCGCTTACCGCGGGGGTACGGTAAGGGGTAAACCGCGGTAACCGCGTCAAATTCAAATAAATTTGAAAAATAATTTGAATTTTTGATAAATTTTGTACGGTTTGTCGCGGTTTGTCACGGTTACCGCGGTTACCGTGCGGTAACCGTGCTTACCGCCGGGGCGCGGTAACCGCGGCCCCGGCGGTAATTGAAACCCTGGTTAGCTCATGTGGCAACAGACTGTGCATCATCAGTACGGTATGTGTGTGTACGTGTACGTGCATATCTTCTAGATGGATCAACGTTGAGTTCGAAAGAAAGAAAGAAGAAACTTCCTGAAAAAATACGTGTCCCATGACCAAACCAAAGCTAGCTAGAAGCAACTGATCATCGAGCAAGATCAGATTAAGATGAGAAGTAAATAAGGACATGTAAAAAAATATTAGTATATGATAATTAGGTTTTATTTATTTTAAATTTGCACTGCAACTTCCCGAGTTTACACGCGTTTTTCAAAAATTCCAAAAGAGAACTACTCCGAAAAATTTCATAAACTTAATGACTACACTATCATTTTCGAAAGTTTCGAAAAATATTTTCGGACAACTCCAAAAATATACAGAATCTTATTTTGCTTCCCGAATTCCGAAAATCTTTCGGATAGCTCCGAAAATTTGCAGAAACCTAAATTTGTAGTGTATCTATACCATATTAAAAAGAAAGGAACCGTGGTGTCCGTTCTCACTAAAGCCGCTCCAAATAAAAACGCCTCCCTCTCTCTCGCTCTCTCTTATCTTCTCTCGCCTCAGCGCCTCACCGAAGCCGCCCGCGCCAGCCTCAGCGCCACATTTGGATTCTTCCAATGTGGCAACATGGATCGGGTATGACTTATGTGCTCCAATTTCTAGTACCAATTCTGAATACGCAGAACGCTAACTTGATCGTACATAATGATAACATGTTACATAGGCATATCGTTGGGTGTGCAAATTCGTTGAGTGGATAGATATGGAGATCCCACGAACCGATGGAACACGTTCCTACCCACTTAGCGAAACAAGGTCGGCCTAAACCCTAACACCATACAACTACCAACTCGTGCATACTACTGAGTGCAACGAGGCCACTTTCCCTTCCTCTGTGCATCGGGGTTCTCCTCCATTGCTGCCTTCGCTCGCCGCGCACGCTCAAGCTTCCGCTCCCGCTCCTCCCTGTACGCAGCAACACGCCTCCTTTCCGCCTCAGCCTTGTGCTCTTTTTCTGCGGCCTCCTCCTTGCGTCTCTGCTCTATCTTCTCCTTGCGCTCTGCATCCCATTGCCGCATGTACTCCAAACGCTCCTTGTTTTGCGGCTTGATCTCGGTGTCGATCCACTGCTCAAAATCACATAGCGGTGGAGGGGTCTACAACAAATGCAATGTTTACTAACCAAATAAGTTGTTGAAGACTACTTCATACACCAAATAATCATTACAAAACATCAGTTCCTCACCATTAAGTTAATGCGGCGTATCTCAGGTGTTGGCTCAAACTCAAAATTGGCACACATCCAGTATCTCTGCATGTACGTCTCCTCTTCATCGGACTTGGCTACCTTGCAAGGATCACCGCACCAGCACATGGGCACTGGAACACCGCTAGGCAAAGGCAATGGGTTGAAGGCATTTCCAGTCTTCGGGCGACTACAAGTGAACAATAAATGAAACACCCTAACCCGTTAATCTAGGATTCCTCATTTCATGCACAACGAATAACACATAATATCACAAAAACGATTTATGTTACCTTGAGTTGGTAGCTTTTCCACGCCTTGGCATCCTACAGTTTAAAAATACAACTATAAAATATTGTAAACACCCTTAACACTTCTCATTGTACGGTCAAATATAGTACTACTACAAACCAAACGTGTGCACAACAAATCTAGTCTAAAATTATTCACACTTCTAAGTGCTACAGATCTACTCACAAATTTCAACATAACTACTAACAGTGCTACAGATCTACTCGCAAATAAACTAGGGTCCGTATCTAAGTGCTACAAATCTACTCACAAATTTCAAATACATGGTAATTACACTAGTATGCGACACAAAATATAACCATACGTCGGAATATTGTACTAACCTGCGCTCGAATAAGCACAGCAACAATGCTTCGCAGCTCTTCTCCTTCTTAGTCACCTCTCTTTTTTTTCCTTCGGTTGGACCGGTTGAAATGAGCACCCTGCCACTCTATATATGGGCGGAGTAAGGCCTTCCGCCCTTATAGAGGGCGGAATTCTCGCCGAAAGTAAGATTGGACATATGCTGATGTGACATGTAAGGGCATGAGAAGCCATTCCGCAGTCGTATCGCACGCGAATAAAGAAAGCTGCATCGGCTCGACCGAAAGTACTCGTCCATGTGGCGAAAGGGACTCCTGTTTTTGGAAAACGTAACAGCGAAGTGTAGGAATGCGAGTCCCGAATATAAACAACAACATATTCAGTCTACAACCATATAGTACAAGAATGTAAAGAAAAATAAAGAGATGTCTGCTCTACTGGCCCTGACTCGCGCCGCGACCCCGCTTGGTCCTCCGGGCCTGTGCTCGCACGTGGTCCTGGGAGTACGTGAAGCGATCCGGTGGGACAGCACGGGTAGCGCGAGGGTCTGGGAGTGGGGTGGAGGGCGACTGCTCCTGCGTGTGCACCGGCGGTGCGCCTCCAAGCTGTGAGGGACCGATAATGTCCGGGAAGTCGAAGTCACTAAGGTCGAAGTGCGTGGCGGAAGCCCACCCGTGCTCGGACGAAGTCCCGGTAGGACCCTGCCAAGACGTGCCGGGCGGCTGAGACGAAGTCCCGGCGTCCTGCCAGAACTGCGCAGACAGCGAGGCCGACGCAACAGACGTGCCGCCCGGCTGTGACGAAGTCCCGGCGTCCTGCCAAAACTGTGTAGACAGCGAGGCCGACGCACCTGCCTGTGACGATGACCCCGCAGCCTGCCAGGAGTGGGCGCCCGGCGTCGTCCCAGGCTGAGCGAAGCCTACACATCGACGACGCGACACTTGTAAGCTTACACATAAATTGAGTATCAATTGATTGATGATGTACAAATAGACCTTGAATATACGTACCTCCGAAGGGAGGGGGTGTCGGCCTAGGAACGTGCGCAGCTGGACGAGGAGCAGTCGGTCGGGGACGCACCTGTGGTGCTGCGTCTGCCTGAGCAACGTCGGCAGCACGACAGGTCAGCGCACGGAGAACCGAGCGCATCGAGTCCCGTATCCGCGTGTACGTCGACAGGTGCTCGTCTGCCCCCACCTCAATCCCCGCGCCTAACCGTTGGATCGCCGTTGTAGCATCAACGACGACCCTGTTGCACTCAACGGCCTGCACGGTTAATTACAACGTAAATATTCGTAGCCTTTGTCCAACAGAAAGGATGATGAGACGATGGTGCGATGCAAGGTACTCACCGCACGAGCGAAGTCCTGGTCGCGGTGCCTGGCGTAGAGGTCTCTGGCGCTCGCGGCGTGGGCCTGTTGCTCCGTCGGAGCGTAGGTGACTCTAGTACGGGTGCGTGGCTGGTACCAACGTAGGTACGCCTCATACCCCTCCTCCGTGTGTGGCTCTCCCGCGTGGTCCACGACCTCCTCGGTAGCAAGCAACCAGTCGTCGAGAAAAGGCCCCAACTTGGCAGGCCAGTGACCAGCTGAGTGCTGACCCTTGCGCGAGTACCTGCAAATTAATGTATTGTATTAGGGCGAACGACAAACAAAGCAAATTATTATGGACAGCCCGATGTTAATGCAACATATTAAATCGTAGTAAAACGGCTTACCGGTGAACGGCAGCCGTGACGCCCGCCGGAAACGGGACTGGAAAGGACTGACGGAAGCCGAACTGCCGCATCACGCGGTAAGGTGCGTGCGGCTCGACACAGATGTCGAACACCATCGGAACCGTAGTCATCCAGTACGCCTGGTCCCTCGTGCAGAGTGTGGACAGGCCTAGCGGCGCCCGACTGTGGGTAAGCAAGGCACTGTAGGGCTCCCACACTACGTCCGTCGGCAGAAGGCGGTCGAACTCCATCACAAACTCCGCGTACGACCGCCTAACCTGCACGTGAGCCCATCGGCGCTGCAATACAATAAGGTCAGTGTGACGTAGGATGAAGTTAACAATAGTAGGACAACATTACCAAATACTAGCGACGTACCTGACGCCGGCACCACAGAGTACCCATCGTTGGGTAGTCGACCGCCGGTCTGTTCTCGTACAGCGACGCGTCGTAAGGGTGGTGCTCCACAAGGGGGCGGCCGATCGCAAACCTCTCAGCCGCCCAAAGAGAAATGAAGAGAGGGCACCCACCGAAGATCGCGCCAGGGTCCGTCCTGGTACAAGCCTCGCAGAGGCCACGGTACTGAGCCGCCAGCAACGCGGAGCCCCAACTCCACTGAGGCACCTCACCGACCGCGGCGTCGGCGATGCTCCTGGCGTAGTGCACGAGACCCCGGTCGACCGAGTGTCCGTGACTACCACAGAACATCACCCACCCAAAAAGCCACAACAAGTACGCCTCCAAACAACGGCTGAAGGAGTACTCGTCGGCCTCCTCCGGTAGCTGGTCAACCTGCAAGCGTTGGATGAAATGTTAGGCACTTTACAAGTTACGTACATAATACACGTCAGTTTAGGTAGAAAGAACTTACAGTGAACTGAAGCAGCCACCTCTTCGTAGGCCCGGTGTTGCGGTGCTGCTGCAACGGCTCGAGCGGTAGACCTGGTAGGCGCTGCACGGGTGCGAAACGTGCCGTCAGCTCGTCCTTCCAGTCCACACCCATGTCAACTGGCCCGACAGCGTCTCCCGCGAGCGGTAGCCCCAACAAGTACGAGACATCCTGCAGGGTAGGGGCTACCTCACCGCACGGCAGGTGAAAAGTGTGCGTCTCCGGCCTCCACCGGTCGACCAACGCTGCTAGGAGGGACCTGTCCGGGTCCCAACGTCTCGTCACGTCAGCGTCGCCGGTGGCGGCCTCAACTAGCCGAGCCAACGGTAAGAGACCGGCCTCACGCAACCTGCGAAAGCGAAATAATACCAGACGTTAAAATGAACACATTGCTAAGCCCCCTCCACCGTAGTAAGGTAAGCCCGGTGTCGTGAACACAGTAAAACCATACCTCTCGACGAAGGAGTCGTGAACCAAAAGTCGCTCGCGTGACGACCGTGGACGGAACGTCCCAAGCTGAGCCCCCTCCACCGCAGTAAGGTACGACCGGTGGCGCTGATCTATCGCCGGATCCAACAACTCAGGATGTGCCATCTCTGCAAATAACGTGTTACATGTTAGGGTAAATAAGAAGGTAATAATATAATTGTAAAAACAAGTTATCTGAAACGGAAGAATACTTATAGAGACATGCAAGAGTGCAGATTATTGAGAACATAACTTTCGTTACACAAAGGCACGTAACGAGAATGAAATAACATAAAACAAAATTACAAGCCGTAAAACATAAAGACATTACATGCGGAAGTCTAACAAGTGGTTCGCAACACAACACAATGCGAACATATCGATAAGTTCGAACGAAATTACAAGCAAAGCCTTTTGCCAACATACAACACACGAACTACACCACGTAACCGGACGTTCCACGAGAACGTCTAGGACGGGGTCGCCTTGAAGTAGTGCCTTCACCCGTAGGGCGAGCTCCATCTGCTGCTGATCCTGATAGACCTGCCTCTGCCGCACTTGGTTTTTCCTTGTCTTCAGGACAATACTTGTAGGTGTGGCCACGTTCATCGCATTTGCTGCACCGCTTCACCCTGCCTGCCTCCGACTCGTCCATATCGTTGCGGATGCGCCGAGTCTTCCTCCGTCCCGCCTTGTCTCGGAGTTTCGTTGGGTCAGGAATATAGATTATCGGATCGTTAATCTTTGTGAACTCCCCAGCTACACCGAAGCCAAAAATCTCGCCACTCCATGTGTGATATATTGCTTGCTTGGAGAAGTATTGTGACACATATACTGCATCTTGGATGCCACACTCAGATGCCGCGGAAATGACATGGGTGCATGGCCTGTGGAGCAGCGTCGGCTTTCTACAGGAGCAATGACATGTGCCGTCGTCTTTGAGAACGCACTCCTGCTTTACTCTCTTGCGGTAGATACCCCTGCCTGCCTTGTCTTGGCAGAGTACCTCAAACCTGTGTTGTTGGGTACCTTGCACTAGAGCTCGATGTTTCATGGCCTTTGCACGCCACTCCGCTAGTTTTTTCTCCATGAAAGTTCCAAATAAAATGTTGTTGTTCGGCATAGAGGGAAAAACTGCTTGGAACCGCTCCCTGAAATACTTGCATGTCCCATGTAAAATGAACTCCACTATACCAACTAGTGGGAGTCCACGGACACCGCGCATCACCCAGTTGTAAACTTCCGCCAAATTTGTTGTCATTATACCATATCTAGCACCACCTGTGTCATAAGTCTTAGCCCATTTCTCTTTTGGCTCATTCTCAATCCACTGAGAAAATTTTCGAATTTGCTCCCCAGTTCTTCTAACCAATGTTACACTGTCTGTTGGGAGAGCTCCGAGTGCTTGAGGAGGGTCAGGTACAGCGGCCGCTGGTCTTGTTGCACGCTGGTCACTACATTTGCCTGTCAACTCATCTAATCTCTTCCAAAGCTCATTGAATTTTTTCTCCTGGTTCTGATTGCATAGCCTCTTGAACATGTTCATCAACTCCTTGTTCTTAAATTGCTTGAAGAAATTAGCTCCCATATGACGCATGCACCACCTGCTTTGTACATCTTCCCACTGGCCAGGGTATCCTCTTTCCATACTCCCAAACTTTAACTCTTCTATCGCTCGAAGCATACCGGCGTGCCTGTCATGTATTAGACACACATTGGGCCTCATACCAACAACTTCTGTCTTAACCAGATGGAGGAACCAGTACCAGCTGTCGGTGTTCTCGCTCTCGACAAAAGCAAATGCCAACGGTAATACCTGATTGTTCCCATCTACCCCAATTGCTGTTAGTATCTGGCCCCGATACTTCCCGGTCAAAAATGTGCCATCAATACAAAGAACTGGACGACAGTGCACGAATGCCATCTTGCATGCATGTAGAGCTAAGAACGCTCTTTGCAGCACAGTCTTGCCAGGATGTTCAATTGAGGGGAATGTCTTGAGTGCACAAGAGGTCCCAGGGTTTCTTTGTTGGATAACAGATAGCAGACGTGGCAAATTGTCATATGAGGCTTCATAAGTTCCAAATCTCATCTCTATTATTTTCTGTTTGGCCCTCCACGCCTTGGCATAGCTAATTGTATACTTGAATGTCTGTTCGATATGTCGGATTATTGACTTCGGTTCATATGCCAGATTGTCCACGACATGCGCATACATCTCAGATGCAACAAATGCACATGTAATGTTCCTGTGGTATTTCTGAACACCAGGTAGATAACAAGTATGTTTCGTAACGACCGACGCTGTCCAGTAGTCCTTCCATTTCCCCTTATAGGCGTGCACTCTCCACGGACACCCATCTTTTTCATTAACACACCTAACTTCATATTGTGTCCGGTTAGACTTGGCAACCCAAAACTCCCTATGAAGTGACACTGCATAATGCTTCACCGCCTCCTTCATGTCTTCTCCATTACCATACCTCGCTCCCTCGATAATCTCGTTTTCCTTGTACTCCCATCTCACATTTTCCCCTTCAGAGATGACCAAACCAGAAAAATCATCACTAGCCCATTCAGCTGGATTAATATTGTTCTCGTCATCATCTGACGAATCATCTTCCTCCACACGCTCGTTGTCACGATCCTCTTTTTCCATTTCGTCCACAATGGCACCCACAGTCTCCCCCTCGTCAGCCACTCCACCAGGTTGCATGCCTACTGGAGCTACTACTGGAGCTACTCCATCTTCCTCTGGTGCATTGACCTGATCCACTTCAATCTCATTCACTTCTGCACTTGGCCCCTCGCCATCATCCATGTTCATCTGTACACTTGGATCCTTCGGATGAACATACGGAACCATAGCTAGAGGCCACCCACGTTGCAATGCATTCTCCACATACCATCTCCACATCCCAGAGTTTTGAACCGGCATTAGTTCCCAATAAAAACCCTCTGTTGCCCGACTTACTACAACATAGATTGTAATGTCACTAGTCTGTGGATCAACTCCCAAGCCCCGCATCAACCATTTTTTTATAGAAGGTACACTCCTCTCGGCTGGCCTATCAATTCCCCTTGCTGTTACAATAAATTCTGACAGATCTACCCCAGTTGGCCCATAACGGACGTTTCCTTGACCATGGTATAGTTGAAATATAAGTTTACTGGACATATCTGTAAAGTTAATTACTAGGCCGTTATTTTACATAATAAACGACTACAGTGTAATATCTTCTTTGCAACGTACCTAAATTTTTATATATTCTATTGCAATGTTACTCAACAACATTTAAAACTACAAACCTAATAACTACAAATACTACAGATCTACTAAGTTACCTACATCTAACAATATATATTTATATAGTACCACAGGTAAAACCCTATTTCATACAATGCATTTATCCAACCAAAGTTCTACAAAAATACAAGTGATATCCTAGTTAACATCATATATTTAGTCACGTATATAATCTACGAATATTACCTGAAATCGAAGTTTGAAACCGGCAGGGCTTCGCCTCTTCTTTTCTTCTCCTCCCCTTCTCCTTTTTTTTTTATGTGGAGAGGTTAGGAGGGAATGGGCTCCTCAAAGGAGCCGGCTAGGCTTTATAGGCGGCCAGGCCTGCCGCCCTCTGTAAGGGCGGCAAGGGGGTCCTGCCGCCCTTTGCCAGGGCGGCAAGAGGGCAGGAGGGCGGCAAGAGGGCAGGAGGACGGCCGTCCCGCGCCGTCCAGCGCGGCGTGTGCCACGTCGGCTTGCCGCCCTTGCGAAGGGCGGCAGGGTCTAGTTTTGCAAATTTTTTCGGCGCTATAATATTTCTGTAAATATTAAAAAAAAAATCTAAAAATACAAAAAACTCATCAACTGTATACACGAGCATTTGCATTTGGATTTTGGGGCCAGACGGCCCAACACACATTCTCTCTCGCGTTGCGACTCTTCCCTTCCGTCCATTCCCCATGCCAACTTCGCCGTCTCTGCGAACGCCACCGCCACCGCCGTCGCCCAAACCCCCAAACCCTCGCCGCCGCCGCCGCCGCCGTCTCCAACGGGAGCACCTCCGGTACGCGCATTTCTAAGCCCTCCTTCAAGACGGCGGCCGCATTTTGGTTTGGGTTCACCTCACTTTCCTAATCCCCTTTGCTTCTCTATGTCTCTCTCTCTCTGTCTGTGCGCAGCCATGGAGGAGGAGGAGTGGATCCCGCCGGCGGCGGAGAAGCTAACCGATGACCTCCTAGTCGAGATCCTCTCGCGCGTGCCGTACAAGTCGCTCGTCCTCTCCAAGTGCGTCTCCATGCGCTGGCGCCGCGTCATCTCCCACCCCGACCACCGCCGCCGGCTGCCGCGGTATCACCTCGAGCCGCTCGCCGGCTTCCTCTACGCCGACTGCTTTGTACGGAACCATTTCCGAATCGTCCCGGCGCTGGATCCCCCTCCTCTCATCGACCCCTCGTTTTCCTTCCTGCCCAAGTGTGATGATCTCCAGCTCGTGGACAGCTGCAATGGCCTCCTCCTCTGCCGCTGCTGGAATCAGCTCAACGAACACAGGACATTCAACTACGTGGTGTGCAGTCCTACCACGAAGAAATTTGTTGTCTTGCCGGACTCCACATGCTCCAAGAAGATTCGGCCGTTTTTGGGGTTTGATCCAGCTGTCTCATCTCACTTCCATGTGTTCGAGTTGGTAGAGGATTGGGATGATTATGATTATGATGACGATGTTTTGTATGATGATGTCATTGAAGATGTTGTCGGATTGAGGATCTACTCGTCCAAAACTGGAGTGTGGAGTAATGAGATGGATAATGGATGGAGCATCAGAATCAGGATTCGGCGTGATCAGAAGGGTGGTCCAAAGAATGTTTTCTTCAATGGTATGCTGCATTTGGTCGCCATACAGCCTGTGGTGGCTCTGGTGGATGTGGAGGGGAATAATTGGAGAACCATCCCCACTGGCACACAAGGAAGGCTCTCCTTTGTATGGTGCTCATCCTCCTTATGCTTCTGGTACAGAGGGATTCATTGCTCTGTCCCATGGCCTGCTGCACTTTGCAAGTACTGACGAGTATGGTGCCAGGAAAATATCAGTGTGGGTTCTTGATGACTACAACAGCGGACAATGGACCTTGCAACACACAGTCAGCACTATGTGTCCATTTGAGAGGACGATGAGTCCTGATGACTGCACTCTTGTCTCGATCGAAGAACGCAAGATATTTTTCATGTTTTATGACTATGTTCATTGTATACTCGTGTCATATGAAATGGACAGCGGGAAAGTACGTTGTCTAAGTAGTCCTCGGAGTTTTTGCCAGCCACCATATCTTCCATATCTTCCTTTGTTCTTGGAATCATTAGCAGATGGGCCCTAATAATCTACCATACTGGAGTGTCTGCTCTACCTGTGTCAGTCTTTTCCGATGATATGGGAACTAGATCACCAATTGCTACGAGGATGAGCCACTTGGACTGCCACAGCATTGTTCTATCCACCAAGAGCATGATATATATGATTTTCTTTGTTTCTGGGATTGACAGATTTCTAATGCTCTGTGAAACAGTACTATGTTCTTAAGTTGGATGGAGTATCAAAATCAGGGTTCGGCGTGGTCGAAAGGGTTCTTGCTTCATGTTACTTTTGGTTGTGCTTGATTTCACTCCTATAACCTGACTTTACGGTGCTAGTTATATGTGTGTACTCAGTGACTGCCATTTTCGGTCTAATTCTAATTGTATGCCAGTATGGCTGAATGTGTTTATTGCTAGTCACTGTAAGTTTGGTCGTCAGACATGATACCTGTTTGCACATCACAATGGATGTCTATATTGTTGCTTCCCTTATCTTATTTCTCGTTTTTGCAAGTTATTCGAATTTTGACAATGCTAGAAATCTGATAACTTCTGTTTGAATTTTATGACATGGGAGTTTATGCATCTTTTATTGGTACTGTCAACGTGGAAATGATCTGTTGTAGTGAAGGAAATGCTACATTTTATTTTTGTTGGCAGTTTATGCATCCAATCCGAAGGCACTCGGTCAGCATTTTCAGAATCGAGAGAAGTCGTCAGCAAACTTCGAAGTGGAGGTTGGGTGGCATCAAATTCAGAATTGCTGCTTCTGCGCCACTCGCGCTGATTTGGGACAGCAGTTTCAGGCACTGAAAGATCTGAATGACTGAACTAAACTCCACCCACCATTATTAGTCATTCATTTGGGTCAATTCAGTAAAAAGAATAAGTCAAAATCCCCGATTCAATTCAATTCCTACTCCCATCCCCTTCCTCTGCTTTCTCAGGCTCATGGCGGAATTCAGCGAGCGGAGAACGTGTTGGTTCTGTCGCTGGAGAACCGCTCCTTTGACCACACGCTCGGCTATCCGTCACCTTCTCAGTGCCCGTTTATTCGTTGAAAAAATATAGAAATTTTGTAGGATTTTAATTCTATAAAAAAATTTTCCTATAAAGACCTTTGAAACAAAGATTGAATGCTATCCTATCATTTGAAATTACTATAAAATGAACAATTCTATAAAGATTTTGGAGAAAAATAGTAAGAGCTTTAATCTCTTGGAAAATTTTCTTTTGAGTCTATCTTTTTCATCCGATTCCTGCATTTTTTCTCCGGTCGAATCAAACCATCGTTCTTGTGTTTTGTAATTTTTTGTTTTGCATTTGCATTCCTATCAAAAAAAAATTTATTTGACTGGAATGCAAATAACTACTGAACAGATATACTAAACTATTGATTCTATTTGTGTGAATTGTATGATTGTATGGATATTTTTATGATATATCTGATACTTTAAGACTCTGAGGCAATTTGGAGTACTCTGAGGCAATTTGGAGTGCTGAATATAGTAACAACTTTTGTTTGCATGTTTTCAAATAGTTTATTTGAACAACTACTGCGACAGTGTCATTCGTGAATAATTACGCCAAAAATAATTTACGGACATGCGAGTAGCAGTAACTAGTCCCTTGTGGCCTTATCGAGCCAGAAATCCAAAAAAAAATGAGTTAATAGATAGATAGATATGCAAGCCATGCGGCATTGCGGAGGTTAGAGCAGTAGTGATGGTGGAAATTTAAAGCGATCCTTTGGAATCTTGATTACATCATGCCAATCAAGTACGAACATGGAATAAATTTGCAATCCTACCCTCGAGACCGCTGTGTTTTTTCTATTTTTTTATTTTTACATTCATACGATTCAAATAGACCTCAGCCTTTAAGGATGAGTTCTTTACCTAACTTTTCCAACTCACATCTTTCTTTTTCCGCACGTATGTTTTTCAAACTGTTAAACGGTGTGTTTTTTGCAAAAAGTTTTTATACGAAAGTTGTTTTAAAAAATCATATTAATCTATTTTTCAAAAAAAAATAGTAAATACTTAATTAATTATGTGCTAATGAGTCACTTCGTTTTTCGTGCGGAGAAAATATTTTCCCAAACCTAACAAATGAACATAGCCTAAGTCCACAGTTGAGGGAGTCCTTGATGCCCAGGCGGAGGTACTTCTTCCAGTGCTTTAAACTGATAAAAACAGATACTAGACTAGATCAAACATATATTTGATTGGTCTTAAAAAAACTTCTTCAAGGCGCTTAAACAACTGATAAGAACAGATACTACACTTGATCAAACATATATTTGATTGGTCTAAAAAAACTTTTTCTAGGAAGGGCTTAGTGTCGCGGGCGAGGCTTGAGGCCCGAGCAAATCGGGTTTGCCACCGCCACCCAGCTCCTCCGCGGTTGTCACCCTATTGCCGCGCGCTGCCACCCTCTCCTCAATCTCCTGCAGCCCTGCTGCCGTTGAGAAAACATATATAGGGGAGAGAGAGTTGGGACAATGAAGGAAGGAGAGAGGAAGAAGGGATGACATGTGCGTCCTACGTTTATTTTTAAATTTAATTTGGATGAATAGGCTGTCACGTGGATGTTACGTCAACGAAAACAGTCTTAAAATAGTCGAGAGTGTCATTTTGCACGGTTTTTATAGTTTGAGAGTTGATATATTCGGTTTTACGGTTTTTGATATAAATAGGGATATGGCTAGATAGCGCGTGGTAGCGTAATAGGGCTAACCAGCTACTCATTTCTTTCCAAAAAAAAGGAGGTGCGCTCTGTCCTACATGAGTGTGTCTTGTAAAAAGTAATCGGTGATTACACAGTGTTCACATGCACTCATTATTACAAAAAATAGTACCGTATTTTTTCTCCCCATGCACATCCTTCCAAAGAAAAAGACATATAGAGACTAGTAACAGTGCACTAGTATATTATTATATAGAACCACTTATATCTTCTAAACCATATTTATTTTTATGATCCGTTTGAACTATTGAACTTCACTGCAAATATGTGACAAAACGAGTATAATATTGAATGTATTTAAATTATTTTAATTTTTATTCCTACTCTTATCTCCTGTAGTAGCGTAGTTACTACTTTTATATAGAAATACAATTACTTCTGGTACCGTGAAGAGTTACTTCCTTCTATTAATGCTTCTATTTAATACATTTATTTCTAATATTATGAAAAGTTATTACTTTTTTCTAGCAATGTACTTCTATTTCTCTAGTTACTCCTTTTTCTAGCAGTGTACTTACTTCTAATTAATAGTTACCTGGATTTCTTCACAGTATTTTCTAATCCCGTGAAAAAACTACTTCTATTTTTTTAGAATTACTTTCATTTAGCAGTGCATTTAGTTCTAATGCCATAAAGAATTACTTCTACTTTCTAAAAAAGTTACATTCCTCTAACTTGTAATTACTTTTAATACCATGAAGATTTATTTTCTATATACACTAAATTACTCTTTGGAAGAAAGTTATAGTGATTACTTCCAAACAAAAGAAAATAATTGTATTTAGTCATGAATCTTCTCCACATTTTACAGTTTCTTACTTCAATATCGTCCAATATGTTTACTTTCAATGCTACATAAATTACTTCTATTATAAACTGAGTTACTTCTACAGTTTGAGTAAATTATTTTCAAAATATTTGAATATACTCAATATTGGACTCATTTTATTATATATATTGAGTGGAGCATGATGATTCAAACGGATCTAAAAAATAATAGAATATAAATCGTCAAAGTTTCAAAAAAAAGAGATTAGTGTAAAGAAAGAACTAGTGTACTGATGGTTGACTGGTTGATGTTGTGCTGCGCACATGAATAGGCATCTCTTTTCACGCTAAAGATTCTCCGCATATTCGATCAGACGGCTCGCACATCCGTCACACGATAGGGCAAAACAGAGAGCGCACGCGAATTAGATTTTTTTGCCATAAATTAGATCTAACATATATTTGAGGGAGTTAAATTGAACTTTTTCCTACATAGAAACGAGTCAACTTCGTCCAGGCCCATAAAACAAAACCGGCCCAAGGCTCAAATTCTACCGCATCGTGGCCCTCTTCGTCTCTCGTCTGAGCAGCTCGTTGCTCCTTCTTCCTTCCCCGGACCTCGCATGGTCGCAGCGCACGGCGCGCCGCCGCAACCAGAAACCCTATCCTCGCCGCCGTCTTCTCGACTCGAACCGGAGCGCCGGATCCAGCCCGCCACCGTCCCTAGCTCCGCCGCCTCCTCCTCCTCCTCCGGTACGCGCATTTCTAAAGCGGAACACCCCCTCCTGCATGCCGCCGCCGCTGCACCGTGGATTGGTTTCACCTCCATTTCCTAATCCCTTTGCTTCCCTGATCTCTCTCTCTCTCGCGCGCGCGCGCAGCTATGGCGAAGGGGGCTTCCAAGGAGGGGCGTAGGGAGCGGATCCCACCGGCGACGGAGAAGCTCACCGACGACCTCCTCGTCGAGATCCTCTCGCGCGTGCCCTACAGGTCGCTCTGCCAATCCAAGTGCGTCTGCAGGCGGTGGCGCCGCGTCATCTCCCGCCCCGACCACCGCCGCCTCCTGCCGCGGTATCACCTCGGCAACGCCATCGCCGGCTTCTTCTACTCCAACACCTTCACCACGTCACAGGGGAAGGCCGCCCTTTTGTTGACCCCTCGCTCCCCTTCCTGCCCAAGTGCGAGTATCTCAACGTCGTTGACAGCTGCAATGGACTCCTCCTCTGCCGCTGCTGGAGGCTCACAGATCGGCGGAGATTTGATTACCTAGTGGTTAATCCTGCCACTGAACATTGGGTCGTCCTGCCCGACTCCGGCTGGTCTGACAAGATGCAGACCGCTCGCTTGGGGTTTGATCCAGCGGTCTCATCCTCTCACTTCCATGTGTTTGAGTTCGTGGAGGACGGGGCTGCGGATGTCGATGGGAATGTCGATCATGACAACTATGATGGGCATGTCAAAGGGGTGGAAATCTACTCATCGATAACTGGAGAATGGAGTCACAAGGACAATGGTTGGGACTATGATGAAATTAGGATACTCGGTGAATCGAATAGCGTGTTTTTTGATGGCGTGCTGCATTTGATCACTCTGGAGGATGTGGTGGCAGCGGTCGACGTGGAGGGGAATACTTGGAGGACCATTCCTATGCCACAAAGTCTAGCTGAGCCTTTCGATGGTATTGGTGAGGGATTCATTGGCCTGTCTCGGGGTTCTCTGTATTTTGTAAACACCGATCACGATGAACCATATAAAGTATCAGTATGGGTTCTTGAGGACTACAGCAGTGAACACTGGATCTGGAAGCACACTGTCAGCCATTTACATCTATTTCGAACCAAGAGACTCCTTTTTGGACTTGACTACAAAGTTGTCTCAATTCATCCGGAACGGAGTATCATTTTCTTGGTTTTTGCCGCATAGCAAAATGCTCATATCCTATGAATTGGATAGCAGGGAAGTGCATCTTGTATGTGGCATTGGAAGTAGTTCCGAGTGGCTGCTGTATCTTCCATATGTTCCCTTGTACTCAGAATCACTGGCAGATGGGCATTGATCATCGTACTTGCATAGGCGAACGCTCGGTTTGATAACCTTAATTATGACATTGGAATTAGGACGTCGATAAGATCAGCAGCGACTTGGTAGATCTTTCTGATGTGCTACATTGTTGTAGGTGGTTGAGTGCATTCTGCAACCTCACTTTCTGGGGCTGACTTTTCAGTAACTTAGAACTTTATTCAGATTTTGTAATAGTAATGTGTATTTGATTGTTTGCGGTGTCGAAAACCCTCTAGCACTTAAAATTTAACAATGGATGCTTTAGCCTCTGAACATATATTCTGGTGAGTTATGCATGACTAATGTCTAAAATTTATGCTATTGCTTATTTCCTCATCAGGAAACGCTTATTTATGTCAATATTTTTTCCCATTGGATCCCCCCCCCCCCCCTGGGTTATGCATAGTACAGCTACTTTGTTCTGCTTTGCATGGGAGTTTATATTAGTTCTGTCAGTGCTGAAATGATATGTACTAGTTGAGGAAGGGTACTCTTTTTATTAGATTGTGTAGAATCTGTAGTATGAAAAGTTTGAAAAACTATATTAATTCCAATATTTGATGTATTGAATACTGACTCAGATGAAAGATATTACCACAATCGTAGAATATGCTGAGAGCATACTCGGCTATAACTAATTATTCTTCTTCGTCACTCACAAATTGGCACTACTGTGATGGTGTTTGAATCTCCTGAAGATAAAGATAAAGATGAAGGTTAGGTGTTTCATGTAAAACAAGATGATCTTAACATGTGATTAATTAAGTTTTAATTATTACAAACTTGAAAAATGGATTTATCTGATATTTTAGAACAACTTTCATATAGAAAATTTTCACACGAAACACACCGTTTAGCAGTTTGAAAAACGTGTCACGAATATCTTTATTTTTTATCCGTGATTGTAGTAGGTTCGGAGCCTGTATTTCCTATATGCATATTTTAGCTTCGATGTAATGTTTCATGTGGTAGCTACTGAAATCATGTCAGTGGAACTCAATGGCTATGACTAACTTTTGTCTCCTGGGTGTGTTGAACAATGTGTCATCTGGACAGTGGAAACTACTGAAATTGTTTTGTTTGTGTTTGATTATAGTGGTTTTACTGGAAGTTTTTAATATTTTATATGCCTAGAGTTTCTGTATATCTTGATTTTGGTGGTTAATGATGGAACAAATATTGATTGATTTTTCATCAGCATACTTCTTTTATTGTTTGATCTCTTGCCAATTTATTTTTCTCTACTGTTGATCATAAATGTCTGCATGCTTCACTGCACTGCACAGCTATGCACTAGTGCTGCAATTATGGAAATTGCGATGGTAGTTTTTTCCCCTCTTAACTTCTGAAGCACCATTCTTTTCTTTTTCTAGTTTTTTTTGGGTCAAGAATTTGTAGTACTATAACAAGTTAAGAACCAAAAGTTCCATGCCAACTTCAGCCTGTGGTACACCCTGTAATTTTATTTGAAGATCAAATCTTCTATATGGCATCAAAACGTGGTTCCTAGCTATTATCTGATCTGTCTAATCTGACGCTGAGAACTCAGAAGGAACCGAAGAACACTTGGCTTCAATACTGCATCTTCTCGGGTATGCAGCTGCGACTCTGAACTATGGGTGAAGTTACAAGGTGCATGAAGCCGCAGATTTTGGTTTTACTGATATCCATAGTTCATCTAATTTTTTTACAATTTGTAGCCTTAGCCATAGTAATATCCATGCAGTATATATGAGCCTTTTGGTTAGTGCTAACGAAGATCTTATATGCAAAGGTAAATTACACTAGGAAAAATAAAAAGATAAGAAGGCGCCCACTGGGCCAGACGGCCAGGCCCGAAACACTAGCCGTCTTGTTCATCCGTTACATCCCCCCCCCTCCCCCCACACTAACATGGTCGCTGCGCCACCGCGTCCAAAACTAGGGATGTTCGACTCACGAACGAATCTGTTTATAGGTCAAATAAATAATAACCCATGGATCGATTCATTTGCATTAGAGATACAAACGGACCGACCCGTCAACCCATTTATAGATTAAGTGGTGCCGTATCTAGGGATGCAAGTGAATTGATCCATAAACTCATTTATAGGTTAAATTAGTAGGTAACCCATGAGTCAATTCACAGATTACTCACTAATTATGTTTATAAGCGGGTTCGTGGGTCGGCATGCTTGCATCCCTATCCAAAACCCTAGTCGCCGTCTCCTCCGTTACGCGCATCTATAGATGGCCAAATGGGCCGGGCCAAAACGGGCGGCCCGAGCACGGCGAGACCTGTAGCAGGCACGGCCCAGCATGACCGCTACAGTAACGGGCCGTGCCGTGCTTGGGCCGGCACGGCATGGCACGGCTACTGTAGCAGCACGGCACGGCCCGCGGCGCCGGCGGTCCAACGGGCGACTGGGCTCGGACGCGTGGAGGGCACTGTGCCGGCGGTCGAATGGGAAGGCGCCACGTGGCACTAACGGCTATTTGACCGTTCAAATTTGAAAATAACCGTTGGGGGGCTAAAAAATTCATAAAAATTTCGAAAAAATTCCAAAAAATCTCAAATTTTGCCCTATAAATAGGGCATGAACCCCAGCCATTTCTCCTCATCCCACACTTCTCATCTTGTGCTCTCAAGTGCTCTAAAGTGCTCTCTTTGTTCTCAAGTGTGCATTTTTTTGATTTTGACAAAATTTGCTCAAATTTTGTCAAAAATCAAAATTAGTTTCGTAGTTCAACAGTTTGATCGCAGAGGTTTGAAGAGCTCGCGGTTGGAAAGATGTAAGTAATATTCAAATTTGTGTATTATTTGTATTGTGTTTGTGAATTCAATAAATATTCCAAAATTTGTTTATGTCGGTTTAAATTTTCAGAATGGATCCGAACTATCCATACCAGTCGCCGTCGTTCACCTTGGGTGATTTCGACCCCAACTACATGTCGGGGTTTGACGATGCCTCCGGATCGGCTCCAACTCCACCATCTGTGGAGGAGGTACCGGTTCATGCGACTGTCGTGGAGGAGGTACCGGTTCAGGCGGTGACAGCTTCGGAAGGATTTTTCGGAACCGCGAGCGGAAGTGTTTCGACACACACCGGCTCGAAGAGATCGAGAACCTCCAGTGTCTGGCAACACTTCGACGAGATAAAGGAAACATGCCCCGACGAAAGGGAGGTATCGAAAGCTCGTTGTAGAATATGTAGGCAAATTTTATCTGCTCGTTCTTCTGCTGGTACAGGTCACCTCAAGCGCCATGCGGAGTCGTGTGCCAAGAAGCAAGGAATACAACTCCGGCAGCAGCAACTTATGCTAAACCCAGACGGTACGGTACGCAGTTGGGAGTACGATCCCATGGTTGCTCGGGAATCTCTTGTCTGGTTAATCGCCAGGCAAGATTTACCCTTGAACTTTGGGGAGTCCCCTGCTTTTGAACAATACATTCAGCAATCTCATAACCCTAGGTTTAAAGCTGTGAGTAGGCAAACATCAACTAGAGATTTAGAGAATGTTTATCACAAGGAAGCAACTGCACTTAAGGAACTGTTTAGTACATGTACTTTCTCTGTTAGTGTTACTTTAGATATATGGAGTAGTAGAGCTAGGGAGGATTATCTTAGCGTAGTTGTTCATTTTGTTGATGATGATTGGCAATTACAAAAGAGAGTTTTAGGGCTTAGGTTAATAGATGTCTCACATACAGGAGAAAACATAGCTAAAAGAATTAGGGAAGTCATTAATGAATTTAATCTTGCTGATAAAATATTTGCTGTCACCCTAGATAATGCATCTGCTAATTCTAGAGCTATGGAAATATTGCAACCTTTATTTTGTGTTTATGCTCAGTCTTTTCTACTCCATCAGCGTTGTGCATGTCATATAATTAATTTGATTGTTAAGACTGGCATGAAGAGGGTAGGTGACCACATCGATGCTGTTCGTCAAGCAATCGCGTGGTTAACTGCTTCTAACCCGAGGATTGCTACATGGAAGAGGTTTTGCAATGCGGCCGGTGTGAGAGCTCGTAAGTTTGCCACCGATGCAGAGCATCGGTGGAATGCAACGTATTTAATGTTAAAAGTTGTTTTACCTTATAGTAATTTACTCTCTGATTTTGTTCAGTCACATGGTGGCCCAAGAAACAGTGACGGGTCGTCAGTACTGAACGAGCATGTTTGGGCAATTGTCCAAAAATTTCACCAATTTCTAGAAACTTTTTATGATTGTACTCTAACTTTGTCACAAGTTTATTATCCAACTGCTAATATAATTTTGCACAACCTTCTTGAAATTGCTACTTTATTTAAAGAATACGAAAATGATGACGTTCTAACTGAACCTGTCTTTCACATGAAACAAAAATATTTGAAATATTGGAAAAATATACCTATGTTGTATGCTTTTGCTTTTGTTTTAGATCCTAGGTGTAAATTATGGGGATTGTCTGCTATTTTATCACTTGTTGGAGATACTATAGGTGTAGATTATAGTTCTTTTTATACTGAGGTTAGAGGTAAATTATATGAGGTTTTTGGAAGATATGAACTAAAGTTTCAGGAAGTTCGCCAGCAGAGACCCCCTCCTATCCCCACTACAGGTAAGAAGAAGATACAGTGGGGTAGGATTTGGGGTGGATCGTCTTCAAGCCAAGGTGGTGGTAGTTCGTTGGCTACAAGTGGAGACGCCTCTTCGCATGTTGTGGCCGAAGAGTTGTCCGGTTATTTGGACAGCGATGCCATCCACCACGAAGCACAAGACTTCAACGTCCTCGGGTGGTGGAATGACCACAAGATAGCATATCCCGTGCTTTCAAAACTAGCACGGGATGTGTTGACGGTGCCCGTGTCGACGGTGTCCTCCGAATTGGCCTTCAGTCTATGCGGCCGAATCATTGAAGACCGGAGGACGAATCTGAGCAGCGACCACGTCGAAATGCTACTTGGCCCTGTTCTTTTCTTCTAAAACAGTGCGGATAAAAGATAAAGTTTCATGGCACGCTTTTCAATCTCTCAAACGGTACGTTTCGTGCAAAAATTTTTAATATGAAAGTTGCTCTAAAATATCAGATTAATCCATTTTTTAAGTTTGTAATAATTAAAACTTAATTAATCGCACGTTATTGTCACCTCGTTTTGCGTGAAACACTTTATCTTCATCTTCATCTTTATTTTTAGGACTTTCAAACACCAACCACCTAAGCGTTAAAGACTGGGAGCTTGCTCGACAACATGCCCAATACACTGGGACAACCAAGAATTGGCCACCCAGTTCGAGCAACTCTACCTGGATTCAGACCAACCCCAATAGAATTTTGTTAGAAGTAGTTCTGACCTTTGAGCTGTACTCTTTTCTTTGTCATGGTTTTCTCAGTTTCCCCTATGAGTTTTTACATGACAAAGTTTTTAACGAGGTAGCATGTATCATTGTATCCTGTAATGATATAAACATCAATAAAAGTCATTACTATTTTTAACAAATTCTTTTGCAATATTTTCGCAAGTGTGGATTTATCTTTAAATTATTTCAAAATAATGAATCACAATCTATATTTTTAAATTTTTCAAGACAACAAAAAAAAACCATTTTTTCATTTTTTTTAACATTAGTAAACCATTACTTTTTTTAAAACTTTTATTTCTATTTTTTATTTTTTTTTCTAATACATGTTGTCTGCTTTTTTTTTAAAAAAAAATGCACCGTGCATTTCACGGGCCGGCGTGCCCCCGAACGACCCGTGGGCCACACGCGTGCCGTGCCGACATGGGCACGGCCTGGCCATCCACGGGCCGTGCTTGGGCCGACGGCTCGGCACGTGGGCCGGCACGGCACGGCCCGTTTCATGAGCCATGTCTAACGGGTCGTGCCGAAACGGGCCGTGCCGGACCCGTGCCCGTGCCGCGCCGGACCGGGCCGCCCGTTTGGCCATCACTACGCGCATCTCAAAGGCGGAGCACGCCCTCCTCCATTCCTTAATCCCTTTACTTCTCTGATCTCTCTCTCTTGCGCAGCCATGGCGGAGGGGGATTCCAGGGAGTGGATCCCGCCGGCGGAGAAGCTCACCGACGACCTCCTCGTCGAGATCCTCTCGCGCGTGCCCTACAAGTCGCTCTCCGATTCAAGCGCGTCTGCAGGCGGTGTCGCCGCGTCATCTCCCACCCCGACCACCGCCACCTGCTGCCGCGGTATCACCTCGTCACCACCCTCGCCGGCTTCTTCCACGCAAACTCCTTCACCAACGTCACGGGGGAAGGCCTCCCTCTCGTCGACGCCTCGCTCCCCTTCCTGCCCAGGCGTGACATCCTCGACTTCGTGGATAGCTGCAATGGCCTCCTCCTCTGCCGCTGCTGGAGGCTTACCGATCGGCGGGGATTCGATTACCTAGTGGTTAATCCTGCCACTGAACATTGGGTCGCCCTGCCCGACTCCGGCTGGTCCGACAAGATACAGACCGCTCGCTTGGGGTTCGATCCGGCGGTGTCCTCCCAATTCCATTTGTTAGAATTCGTCGAAGATGGTGCTTCTGATGTGGATGGGAATCGGGACAGTCATGCTTATGATGCACATGTCAAAGGGGTTGGAATTTACTCATCGGAAACTGGAGTGTGGAGTCACAAGAACAATGGTTGGGGCTCCATAATTAGGGTACTTAATACGGCTAGCGTATTTTTTAACAATTCGCTGCATTTGGCCGCTAATTTGGAGCGTGTGGTGGCAGCTGTGGATGTGGAGGGGAATACTTGGAGGACCATTCCAATGCCACAAAATGTTGTTGGAGGATTCATTGATCTGCACCGGGGGTGCCTGTGTTTTGTAAACAATACTCGAGATGATCCATATATAGTATCAGTATGGGTTCTTGAGGACTACAGCAGTGAGCAGTGGACCCTGAAGCACACTGTCAGCCATTTACATCTATTTGCATATGAGCAGACCATTTTCGGAATGGACTACAAAGTTATCTCGATCTGCCCAGAAGGGAATATCATTTTCTTGGTTTTACCGCGTCACAAAATACTCATGTCCTATGAAATGGATAGTGGCGAAGTGCGTTTGATATGTAACCTTGAATGTAAATACAGGTTACCTTATCTTCCCTATGTTCCCATGTACTCAGAGTCCCTGGCAGATGGGCATTGACGATGGAGTTAGGTCGTCGAAAGGAGCAGTACCGACGTGGTAGATCTTTCTGATGTCTGTGCTGCTTTGTTTTTGGTGGAGTGCACTTTGTAGTTTGTAACCTCACTTTATGGGGCCGTCGTTTCAGTTAGAAACTCTGTTCGGATTTACATCATGATGTGTGTATGATTGTTTGCAGTGTCTAAACCCTCTAGTACTTAACTAAGGATGCATCCTATAATCATATCTTCTGTTAAGTCGTGATTAATGTCTATGATATCCATATTCCTGCCATAGCTTGTTTAATTACAACATTTATCTTTTCGTTCATTTTTCTCACTGTATATTTTCCCCCCTTAGTCATGCCACTGTACTTTGTTCTGCTCATCATGAGAGTTTATGTTGTCAGGACATGTACCAGATATATACTTTTTGCTTGTACCATCAGGCTGCATTTGAACCTCAAGTAGAGCAACAGCATTCAGAAGGAACCGAAGAACACTTGGCTTAAGTCGTGCATCTTCTCAGGTACGTGGCTGGGACTCTGAGCTATGTAATGGTGAAGCTACAAGTTGCATGAAGTCCTCGGCTTGTCGGCTACAGTGTTACGACATGGCTGGGCCTGGGGATGTTGATGATCGGAAAAGCACCGCCGGTGGCCGGGTGTTTTGTTCTTCTTTGTATGGAATCCCATCTGCTGGTTGTCCAGGAAGCAGAAAGCGGTGGCTATATCATCTTTTCTGAGAACGGCTGCAGTTTGTGACGTCTTCTTGCTGATCTGAAGAATGCGGTGGCAGGGAGTGCATCTCGTGTTGTTGATGGCAGGTGCTCAACCAACATTCGACTCAATTTGAATCGATCTTTTTGGCTTAAAGTTTGTGTTTAGGTCTGAATTTTTTGATACACAACATGCAGGGCCGTTTCTGATATATTGGGGCCTAGGGCGACCAAAAAATTAGGGCCTTTTTTTAATAAATCTTTTATTGAATTACATCTATTATTGTATTTGTAAAATGCATTGTGCCAATAATTTTCATATGATGGAATTTACAATAGATTATAAATTAATCATATGCAAGTTAGTAGAAAGCTAAAAATTAATTGGATCTACTCTATTAATGGGCATTACCTAGCATATAGAAAAGACTAAGAGAGGAGTATTATTTGTTTTAGAGAAACACATATTTAGCTCTAAGTAGACAAAGTTGATATAATATATGATAGATGGATAATTGCTCCACATTTCCTGTTAATATTATTAATCATAGTTAACTTCATCTTACTACTAATTGATTTAATTGATTAATCTAAGTTAATTAGACATGATATGATACTTATGCTTAGGGTCATATCAACCGAATGAAGCTCCTAAATACGCTGGGCCCCTTAGGCGATCGCCCTTTTCGCTATGCCTCAGGAACAGCCCTGACAACATGCTTGGGGATTTCGATTTTACTGATATCCTTTGTCTTGATCACCAATGGAGATTCAGAGTTGCACACCAGCCCATTTACGCTAATACAACCTGTATGCAAGTCCAGCAGTTTGGATTTATTTTCTTTTTCTCCCTGTACCAGATAAGTTCTGAACAACGCTCAGTACTTCAGTGGCAGACTAGCATTGGCACTACAATATGCATGAGACATAAGACTGCTACCACATACTATGCATACAGCCGAGAGACTCAGCTTCCAATCCAAGAGCTGGTTAAGTACGTGCGGTAGATGCACCGTTCGCTGTTTATTAGGTAGTACTAAGCATCTGAATCATGAACTAGGCATAATTCAGCCTTTCGTTCAGGTGCAACTATAGCTAGAGTAGCTCTTCAATTCGTAAATCAGAGCACATATCTAAGCAGCGTACTTGCGGATTTTTTCAGAAATAATACTTTTTAATAGATAATTGTAAAAATAGAGATTGATTGACTAAAATTACAAGTGTAACATCTCATCGATCAACCAAAGTTCGACGAGGGTACATATCGACAAGATATAAAAAATTTGAAAAAAAGAGAACAATCACTGTACGAGACTGTTTGGCACTGTTTATACGAGACATATCGAACACCATCAGTTCGATAGGCCTCTATCATGACACTGTTCATGTACTCTTATTTTTTTTAGTGAACCAACAGCCCTGTCGAACAACCATAGTTCGACAGGGGTTCCTGTTGAACTACGGTTGTTCGATAGAGTATTAAACTTACGATTTTAGCTGATCAACTTTTTTTTTATAATTTTTCATTAAAATAATATTATTTCTAAAATAATTCACGTACTTGCAGGTGCTTTTTACTCCGTACCTTATAAGTCAGCAAAAACTTTTAAAACTTAAACTTACGATTTTAGCTGATCAACTTTTTTTTGTAATTTTTCATTAAAATAATATTATTTCTAAAAAAATTCACGTACTTGCAGGTACCTTTTACTCCGTACCTTATAAGTCAGAAAAAACTTTTAAAATTTAATTTTGAAGTTAATTTTATAATCTTATCATCATTTTTTTAGTATTATTGTTTTTTAAACCGCTAGCAACACATATATAATTACCTATAAGTATTTTTTTCCAATGTTCATTTATTTGTTCCACGTCTTATCGGCGGCCATAGCTCCAACCACCTGAATACAGCCAAATTAATGAAAGAAACGATGCTAGTTTGTGACGCAATCGATCGAATCCGTTTGGACACAAACTTGCCGGCTTTGTATGGCACGTGGTACATACACGTCGGCATCTTGAAAATGCATGCATCCTAGCTGGCTGGAGCCACATCCATCATCTATGGCCACGTCATCTAAGTTAATTTCCAGCATTGGCATAGCTACACTGCTGCATATTGTAGCCACTGTTTAACAGGATTTGCGTAGAATTTGTCCCGAATTTTCCATCTGCAGAAAAACAATTAAAAACTATAATAAAGATCGATTAAATTTTGGAGAGATTTAGTGCAACATTATTATTCCCTCTGTCTTAAATTATAAGGCATATATTTCTTTTACATGGTTTTTGTCAGTGTCAAGGATAAGACATATCTCCTATACATGGGTTAATGTAATACGACAATACCATATACCCGATAGTATATGAGAAGGTATCCTCTAGTTAAAAAAAATACGACTGATAAAGAAAAAAATTATCTTTCTGTAATAGAAGTTGTCAGAGTTCTAGTCGGGGAAAATAAGCTTTCCTTAGGTCCATATCTTGTTCTATCTCTTCGAGTTCTATTTGGAGAAAAAGATGATCTATGCTATATATACAAGGCTCCCACGTTCAGGGAGGGGCATCGAGTTATAAATCATAGCCAAAGCCATGCTCAGAAGCAATCCGGAGGAAGCCAACGTCATATTTGCTGAATAAATCTTTTCAGGCTGTTTTTAACAGCTTCTAGTCGACGAATTGATCTAATTGTTCTATTCCCCATTGTATTGAGTAATATTCCCATCCATAATACATATAAACTGAAGTAGGGTTGTTACTCATCTTGAGGCTCCAAACCATAGGGTTGTTACTCATCTTAATCCCTTGTCTGTTTGATCTACTCTCACGTATACCCTAATTCCAACGATCCTCATACTCTATAAATACTGTCTGCGGATATAGCCCGTCGACAGTCTTCAATGACATATTTTGACCGTTAATTTATATTATATTATATCATCAACAACTATAAAACTAGTGTCACATGAAAGTATTTTAAAATACGAATATAATTATTAACATATATAACACTTGACGTAGATATTGTTAATATAATTATTAGTTAAAAGCTACCTAATTTATTTTTTTAAAAAATAAAAAGACCCTATAATTTAGGGGACAGAGAGAGTAGTAAATACTGTAGTAAATACTGTCATTGTCGTCTACTACTATTCTAGACAAGCTAACACTCGCGTGCAACTAAAATTCAAGCAACTTTTGATGCCACCGACGGCGACGCCATCTTGCCATGGCCGCTGGCGATGCCCTCCGGCGGCGGCGCCGGATCAACCGCAACCATGTCCCTCCTCCGAACGACGTGCCGGACCATGTCGGCGAGGTCCCGCGCCGACGACCCGCCCTCCGCCATCGCTGCCCTCGCCTCCGCCGCGAGCTCCCTCGCCCTCGCCCGCCTCGCCGACGCCGTCGCCCCGTCGCCCATCAGCTCCGCCACCGAGCTCGCCACCTCGCCGCTCCGAACCTGCACCGGGGAGTTCACGACGTCGACGTGCGTGGCGGGCACCTTCACGCCGGCGCGGACGCCGGCGCCGAGCACGTCGACGACGAGGCACTCGTTGAGGAACTGGTCGGCGAAGTGCGGCCATGTCAGGAGCGGCACGCCATGGGAGAGCGATTCCAGCGTCGAGTTCCAGCCGCAGTGGGTGAGGAAGCCGCCCACAGCCGGGTGGGACAGGATGGTCACCTGCGGCGCCCACCCGCGGATGACAAGGCCACGGTCCGCCACCCGCGCGTCGAACCCGGCGTCGAGGCCAACGGCGGCGGCGGCGGCGTCGTCGGCGTCCTTGGTCACCCAGATGAACGGCCTGTGCGACGCCTCCAGCCCGGCGGCGAGCTCGGCGGCTTGTGGTGGATGCAGGCGGGCGATGCTGCCGAAGCTGACGTAGAGCACGGACGCCGCCGTCCTCGCGTCGAGCCACGAGACGACGCGTCGTGCGTCGACGGCGGCGCGGTTGCCACGCGCCGCCGTCGCCTCGGCGTCGGAGTCGAGCAGGCAGAGCGGCCCGACCGCCCACACCTTCCGGCTACCGAGCGCCTCCGCATAGCGCCGGACGAACGCGCCCTCGAGAGCGGCGCAGGTGTTGAACACCAGCCCGTCGGCGGTGGCCTCGGCGTCGAGCGTGTCTTGCCGGTGGCTCTCCATCCCGGGCCAATGGAAGAGTCCCAGCGACGACGCCCTGTTCGTCGTCACGGCGCGCGGCGCCGGCAAGTCCGGCACCTCGAACGGCTCCAGGTCGCCGGCGACGCGGTCGTAGACGCCGTGCCTGGTCAGGCTATGCACCGCGAGGATGTAGGTCGCCGACGGGCCGTGGAACACGAGCCGTGGCACGCCGAGCCGCCGCGCGACGCCGGCCGTCCACGGGTTGCACGAGTCGGCGACGAGGCAGTCCGGCCGCCGCGGCAACCCCCGGACGAACACCTCGAGCGGGGCGGCGAGCATCCACACGGCGTCGGTGAACGGCTTGAACAGGTTCATGTCCCTCACCATGTCGTAGCTCTCGCACCCGACGGGAAGCCCCAGCGCCGGCCCGGGGAACTCCAGCTCGGCGACGTCGACGGCGAGCCCGGAACGCGCGGCGTGCTCGACGGCGGCCCTGTGGCGCGCGGCCATGACGGGTGTCAGCACGACGGTGACTCTCGCGCCGCCGCCGTGGCCGGCGATGAGGCGCGCCATGTCCATCATCGGGATGACGTGTCCCTGCGCCGGGAGCGGCACGAGCACGAAGTGGAGGAGCGCCGCCGCCATTGCCGCGCCGTCCTCAGAGCTTAGCTCCAAGAAGGAGGAATGGTTGCTGGCTTCCGCGATTATATGGGTGGAGAAGACGGGGATGAGTTGGCCATGAATCGCAAGAGGACAGACGGTGAGATAGGGGATGATCTCACGGCGACGGCGACGGCGACGTGGCTTCGCCGGCGGAGGCGCGGCCACGGGTGCAAGTGCAATGCAAGGTTTGCCACGGCTTCCATGGACGCCACAAAAGTACGTAGGTTGGTTTCTTATAAAAGAAATGGAAAAAAAAGCATACGCCCTCCATTCCTTTATAGATGACACCGGACACTATTCATATTTAAATTTTAACCGCTCGTTGTTTTCGAAAAAAAATATAAAGACTTGAAATGATAATGATGTTATACTATTAAAGTGTGTCATACATCCTAAATATAAAAACCAATTTTTATTTATCATAGGCTAACCATTTCAAAATTATTAGTTTATGAGTAAATTTCATAAATCCCTAAATTTTATGATCAAAGTTACATAAAACCACACATATTATGACTTGTGGCATATAACCACATGTTTTATGGTCTAAATGTTTCTTAAAACCTCATCTTTATTTAAATTTCAATTGATTTCAGTATATCTAAAACAATATTTTTCAAAGTGATGAAGAGTTAAAATGACAAACTTAATCAAGAAATCAACAACTAAAAATTTCATATACATTTTACGTTTTAAAATTTTAAGTAAATATTTACCAAATATGTATAATGGTGGGGTTTTGTGAAACTTTGGAACCATAATAGTTGGGGTTATGTGTCATCGGTCATGATAGGTTTTATGCAACTTTGATCATAAAAAGTGAGGTTTATTGAAATTTGCTCTTAGTTTAAATAGTAACGGTCAATATTTTTCTCAAAGAATTAGGTGTCATTTTTTTAAACATTAAGAAGAGAAAGAAAGTTACAAAGAAGAAAAACCTCTCTGCAAGAGCCAATTATAAACACACAACGCTAAGAAACTGAAAAACGACGACGATCAACACCAACTCTATGAAGATAGACTATGTGCAACAAGGACGCTAAAAAATGCATATTATTGTCCTTTCCAGAACGATGAAAACCCAGTTCCACCCATTCATATACAAGTTGATTTTTATTTTATTTTTGATAGTTCTTCTCGCAGATGTACGCTACATGGAAGACATTTTTACAGCGACGCCTTTTGACGAAGACACCCACCGAAGAAATACAAAATTATCTTAGCGAGGACTCTTACATTTTTACTTACAGTGGTAAAAAAAACTAGGGCTAAAAAAACAGAATGCCATGGAACAATAAAACCCCAAAGGCAATTCTAAAATTAAGTTCTAAATTTGGTGGTTCCCACGTGTTACGGTGGATAACAAATAAATATAATACTCATGACCATGTGAGATCAATTAGCCATCTAGATATGAGCATGTGTAAGTGTAAAGAAGGGTCATAAATAAATTTTTTAAAAAATATCTTCAATTCTGGAAATTATATCCATGATCAAATGGAGCCAATTAGCCCTATGTAGACATGTGGAAGAAAATTCTTAGAAAAGTATTTTTGCAGATAGCACATAATATACATCCTCTACGGCACACCATTAAAATATTCTTACTCTGATAAAAGGATTATTTTAGAGTGAGATGAGTGCAGAACACACCACTACGGCACTACGCATAATAATCCTTTTATCTGAGTAAAAATTGGTCAGTGTATGAAAAAAGAGATGGTAAAGGTAAATTCGGAGGGCAGCTCATGATAGATTTTTGGTGACACATAAACGAGACAGCGATTAACAAATAATTAATTGAGTATTAATTATTATAATTTTTGAAAAATAAATTTATTTGCTTTTTTAAAAAAGAAACTTTTATATAAAACATTTTTTTTACAAAACGTATCGTTTAACAGTTCGAAAAACATGTTCAAGATAAACTAGAGAGTTTTTTCGAGACGAAACTTACTCTAAGAACTAAGCAAAAGAAACTCAAGTCATATGTGGTGTGATTTTAAAACTAGAATCTCATTCACATCATCTCCAAAACTAAGACCCAGGAAACCTAGGCATAACATGGAGACATGGAGTACTACACCCAACGGAAGTTTTTCTGTAGCTCTCAGAAGTCGAAGAAGCTTCGTTGTTTCCTCCTCCAGTTTCTAGCGAGCGACAAGCTGACCATGAATTCCATCTCCTGATCTGCTTGCTGTTCATCATCCATTCGCCCATAGACCATAGTACGATGCATCCAAGATATGATAATTTGGCTTGGAAAATAGGACTTTGTACCTGTAAAGATTGTAGATCATCTGTTCTGTTCTGGAGTTGCTGACAGTTTCTTGGTTTTGGTTGGTACCAAATTTCACACCCAAGCTGGAGGAGCAGAGAAGCCTACCAATTACTACAAGACAATCTCTTTTCTACTACCTTCCACTATATCATTTTCACTGAATTTGATATATGTGTTCGATCACTAATTGATCTCTTTCTGTACAGATTGGTTCCCTACAAGACTAGAAATCCTGTGGGCAACAATGAAAAGGACAACCATGTTCTCAAAGTTTCATCAGCTTTCTCTATTTGATTGGCATACTCTAGCACAACTCTTCATGAATGTCCAGCTAGAAAGAATGGGAGTTGATTTGCGCAAAATAACGTGTGCATGTGTAACACACAAATCATTTACTGATTGAGAACCATTTCTGTAGTTGAATTGTTCACTGCTTCAACCTGAGCTGTTTGTCTGGATCCTACATGTGTTCAGCAAAGTTGTGTTCTTGAGAGTGAGTTTCCAACTCATCTCCCTCGTTTTTCAAACTGCTAAACGATGTGTTTTTTTTAAAAAAATTTATACGAAAGTTGCTTTAAAAAATCATATTAATTCATTTTTCAAAAAAATTTTAACAAATACTTAATTAATCATAAAAAAATACGTCGCTCCGTTTTACGTGCGCAAGAGGTGAGTTCCCAACCTCACCTCCGAAACACAGCCTTATGGTACAACAGAGGAATAAAATGGATACATTTAAAGGAAAAACTTAGCATACTTTTGAAAGAAAAAAAATCATGTAGCTACACAAAGAAACATCTAGAATTAGAATCTTAAGTCCAAGCATCTATTCCCTACCTCAAAGACATCCAAAGATTACCATGCTATTTTCAATTAAAAAAAAGGGAGCAGCAGCTGGAGCATGCATCAAACTCAGCAAAGTATAACCCTCAAAGAAGAAAAAAAACAAATTCTTTTTTTTTCGCGAACGCGCAAAAGGATTGCACGTCAATATATTAGAACAAAGACATAGTTTTGGTTACACAACGCAATGGCCAGAAAAACCATTGCTGAGGGAAAAAGAAAAGCTCTACAGAAAAGAAGAAAGCTGAAGATGACTCCTAAACAGAGGGAGGGGAACCCTACTATGCTCCCAATAGACCCCCAAACGAAGCGGCACTAGCTGATGACCAGAGTCGGTCTTCTTGTAAGATGGACTCCAGAACTACCGAAACTGATGAGAGAGAGGAATCGAAAACCCTGGAGTTCCGCTCCTTCCACAGCTACCAAGATACCAGGAGGACTAGAGAGTCGAAACCCTTGCGAAGATGCTTTGGCAGGCAGGCCCTAGAAGACGGCTAACAAACCTGCAGAGAGCAACCACGGGAAGGAGCGAGGCCAGGCCAACCAAGGGGAGACAGGAGACGGTGCCAGATCTGACGTGCGAACACATAGTCGAGGAGGATGTGGTTCGCCGTTTCAAGTTCTTGGGTGCAAAAAGGATAGGCCGAGTGGCTGTTGATGTCGTGCTTCTGTAGAAGATCGACCGTCTAGTAGCGCTACAGGAATGCAAGCCAGAGGAAAAGCTTGCACTTGGCAGCACCTTTAGCCTGCCAGAGCAGATCGGCGCAAGCAAAGGAGTGCTGGCCTAGGAAGAAAACCTGATAGGCCAAGCGAGCCCAGTAACGCTAGTCACTTGTCCAACGCTAGACAAGACGGTCCTCTATGCCCGAAGAGAGCTGGACAGGACGCACCGCATCCCAGACCCTCAGGAATTGGGAGATGACAGGGACTGTGAGAGCGCCACAGATGTCCCTCACCCAAGAGTTGTCAACGAGGGCAGAGGCGATCGTGCGCGTTGCCCGGAGACGTGGGAGCCCCACAAGGAGGAGGTCTGGAGCCAAGGAGGCCACCGAACGACCCTCAATCCATTGGTCTAACAAGAACAGAGTCGACACGTCGTCACATTGCACTAGGAAGGTGGATGCCATAAACATATCGGAGATGCTACGCTCGAGGGGGGCCTTGAGGTTAGCGTAGTAGCGGTGGCCTGAGCGCTGAAGCAGAGATAGTGCAGGCATAGAGCGAACCCCATCATCCTCAAATCCACAATACCCAGGCCTCCGACGGCTTTTGGACGACACACTTTCTTCCAAGAAACAGGGCACTGTCCTCCCTGAACCGAGTTCTTGCCCGTCCACAAGAAGGCGTGACGTTTCTTATTGATGGCCTTACAACCCAGCCCGATAGACCGATCGCCAAGAACACATGGAACAGAATGAAAGAGAGCACGGACTGGACCAGCACAGAGCGACCGACCAACGTGATGAGCCGACGGTGGGAGACCTTGTCCACCAGAGGTTGCAAAGCCGCTTTTGGTAGCCTGCGGACCGACAACGGTGAAAGGATCTTGATGTCACCTAGAGGGGGGGTGAATAGGCAATTTGAAAAGAAATGCGAAAGCTAAAACAAAACAGGGTCGGATTGTCCGATATTGGGTTGGATAGTCCTATGTAGATCGGATTGTCTGAACTGAGATCGGACTATCTGACCTGCACAGCAACAATACAAACAAGCAACAACCTAAAAGCTCTAGATCCAATCCACAAACAAGGAGGTGAGCTCAAACAACAACTAGATTAGCACAACACAAAGCAATGCAACAATAAGGTAAAGAGAGGGAGGATATCACTGAGGTTTACGCGACGATATATTTTCTGGAGTTCAAATCCTTGAGGGGACTCTAGTCTTCGTTGAGGAGCTCAAAAAGAGTCAGGTCTTTTTCAACCCTATCCTCGTGAGGTTGCACAAATACACTCTTCCTTCCACTAAGGGTATCTCTTTCTTTGCGGAGGCGAGATCCGGCCTTCACAAACTTCCCTTAGCTCACCACAAGTAGATCGGTGACTCAAAAGCGACACCTAGCCATCTAGGAGTCCTCAACCTCTAGGAGTAACAAACACCACATAACCCTTGGACAAATCCTAGTGCTCAAGATTGAGAGAAACACACACTAAGCTCCCAAACTCCAAATCCACACTTAGAAAGATCCAAGTCACAAAGAACAAAGGGGATTTGAGATAGAGAGGTAGAGAACTCAAAGATCTAAAGCACTTAGCACAAAGCTCAAAGCCACAAAGATTGGAATGAAAGGGCTAACCCTAGAAAAGGGTTGGTTGCAGGTTTATATAGATCTCCCAAAAATATGACCGTTGGAGGAGAATCTTTTAGCCCATGTTGGACGATCCGACACAATATCGGATAGTCCGATATTTTAAACCTCCAAGGTAATGAGAGACAGAGAACAAAGTTCCATGAAATTTAAAATTTTCTGAGACATCGGACTATCTGATGTTGAATCAAATAGTCCGATATTTTAGCAGCAAAAATTTCATACTCAAACAGAGAATCAAGTTCCTTAAAATTTTAGAGTCTCTCTGTCATTGGACTATCTGACCCATAATCGGATACTCCGATTTACACTTAGAAAAACTCACTCGAGAAGATTTTTCAAATCAGGAAAGAGAGTGATGTTTTGTGAAAAATCGAATAGTCTAATGTTGCTCAAGTAAAAAGGCAATAACTTTTTATTTCAGAGTCCGATTTCCATGATCTTGGACTCTATCGAAAGCTTTTTTCATGGGCTATCAAACCCATCATAAATCATGAGCCAAAACCTTCAAGATATATTGAAAAATTGCAAAGAAACCCGGTATAAGTGTTGTGACATGTGAAACAAACCGGAGTTGGAGTGTTAGCTTAGGTTTTTCAACTCACACAAAGATGAAGCATTTGAGCACTAGTATTTAACCAATTATATGTATGTGGTATCTCTCTTAATAGTACGACATCCTAAACTCAAATGTAAAGAGGAAAGCTATACTAATAGAAATACCTTCACACCATTTTCTTTCTTTACTTGGAGAGTTACCAACGTCAAAGTCATTTCATCATCGGGACTATCCTCAAATCACATCTTCTTAATCTTTGACATTTCATCTTTCATTTTTCAAATGATTGGTACGAATAATCCATAGTTTCAAATGGCCTCGCACTGTCCATCATGACAAAGTCTACACTCGTCCTTCACCACCGGTTTCGGTTCGTTGGCGCTAAGCCCCTTGCTTGCCCTTCACCACCACATGGTCCATCATAGTCGAGCGTCGCTTGTGCTTCACCGTCTTGACATAGGTAGCCACTTCATACCCCGCATCTTCAATCTATTCTCTTTTATTCTCATACATCGATAAAGTCCATCTTCTAGCTTCTTACACCATCTTCATTTCTATCAATCTTCAATCATGGTGTATATCCTTCGACAAGTCCATCAACTCATGATGTAATCTCATCAAGCATCTCGTTGATTCATAATATGTGAGGCACATCTCTATATGTTACACCATAATCTCATCATTGATCCTCAACAAGTAAGTCATCAACCTTCTTGCTTGATGCCGGAACATAACCTATTACTCAAACTCATAGCAATGGTTAGTTCCAAAATATGTTGTCATTAATCACCAAAACATCCCATAACGCAAGGTTAGCGGACTAGATCTTTCAAACGGGATGCCGAGGTAGGTGCAAGGGAACTCAGAGATAGAGCAGGGGAAGGAAGTCTGAACCACCTCCAGGTCCTCGGCTGAACAACGGATCGAAGTAATCGAGCATTTGGCAAAATTGGTGCGAAGCTCGGAGGCCAAACCAAAGACAAAGAGGATGCCTTGGATGAACTCCATATCCTGTTAGACAGGAGAGAGAAAGAGGACCAGATCGTCGGCGTAGAAGGAAGCACGATGCCACAAGGAGCGATTGTTGAGGGGGAGAAAACCGCCCGAGTTGAAGGCCTTGCAGATCATTGCATTGAGCACATCCATGACAAGAAGAAAGAGCATGTGGATAGGGAATCACCTTGTCGGAGCCCCCTCCGGTGAAGGAAACGGGGATCGGGCACCCCGTTGACCAGCACCATGGAGGAGGAGCAACTGAGAATCAGCAAGATCCAATCACATCAGCGACAGCTGAACCCAAGGTGGCCAAGTACTTCTAGCAGGAATGACCAACTAACCGTATCAAAGGCCTTTGCAATGTCCACTTCGAGGAGCAGTCGAGGTGTGCGCCTGGCATGGAGTGCCTTAGCCGCAATCTGAACATAGCAAAAGTTGTCATGAAGAGAGCGGCCTTTGACAAAAGCATTTTGGTTGACCGCCACCAGCTCATCAAGAAGAGGGGAGAGGCGGGACGCCAGGATCTTAAAGAACAGCTTGCCAAAACTATGGATGAGGCTTATCAGGCAGAAATCCTTGATCTCCACGGCCTCATCCTTCTGCCGAATTCGTACCGTCGATGAGGATCCGGCGTGCGGACACACGAAGGCCTGGGAGATCTGCTTAACTCCAGTGCAGGTCCTAAAATTGATGAAGCGCGGGCGTGCCAGTCAGTTTGATCCTGCCACTGACAAGATATGCAAAATAACAGAACAGAAGGTCTATCCGCCGATAGGCCGATAGGGCAAAAACGTATCGGCCAATAGGCCGATAGCCAAAACAACCGATCGGTCGGTAGGCCGATGGTACAGTCCCTAGCCGATGCCAATGCCAGCCAATGTAGTTGAGGTTTTAATCCATCGGCTATGTACTGAGCAAACATCTATATAGAAATGATCGGCCGACGATAACATGATAATATAGCAATATAGCACAAACCAATCATACGATAAAATAAATATTGATCTGAAGATTGAAGCACACATCGGCCAGAGGTCCGATGGCATAAACTCTCAATAGGCAGATAAACAATAAATACTCTGTCGCCATCGGCCAGATCCAATCTATCTGTAAAACTCTTGGGCCGATGCAACGTCCAGATAACTCACCGGCTAAAACCCCGATGAAACCCTTATTGGCAGTCAACAAGCAGGCTAGAGATTACGGTTCTAATCACGACTTAGTAGGTCAAACCGAACTGATGCAACACCAAGTATGAAAAGAAACGCAAGACCTAGACAATCAAGCCCTTGACTGATTTTCAGAGTGGTGGATACCTTAACCAATCTAATCTAGCAAGGCAATTTAGTCGATACCGGCATAAATCCTAAAACGAATCTCAGCCGATAAGATAAAATCGAGAAGCCGAACTAGATTGACTAAGATATATGATAGTAGGCACTTACGTTGACGAGATCAGAACGTCGAAGCCCTAGCCCCGACAGCGCAGGCAGCCATAACGAGACTTACCCCTCGCGGGAAGGGCATGAACTCGCCGGAGAAGACGAAAAGTAAAAGTTGGCGATGCGCCGAAGTTATATTGATCGTAAGATGATTTACATGAACCTTGGGCTTACATATTTATACCCATAGACTAACAAAAATCCTAACAGATTACAATTCAAACTTTCCTTAAGATAAAACGGAAAGCTAACAAACTCTTCCTAATTAATAGATACAAGCCGCATCCTCCTCAAACTCGGTCTTCTCTGGATAAGATCTTCCCGAATCTAACAAGAATCCAACTGCTGTTGGTGATTGATTTAAGATAACCCCCATCGGCCGATGTAGAACTCTAGGCCGATACTAACTTCGAGCCGATATGGATCCTGGGCCGATGGGGTCTTCGGGGCTTACCAAATTCTGGTGTTAACACATGCCCCCCAGTTTTGGAGTATGAGAAGTCATGCTTCAAAATTATCCTTGCCTTGATCGCCCCAAAATTGATTCTTCTCTTCTTCTTGACATCGGCTCTCATAAGCCGATACCGTCTGCACCAGATGAGCTAGGCTGTCAAACTCATAGAAGAAAAATCTGCCTTTGATAGTTTCTGACAACCCCTGGAATGCAAGTCCTGCTAACTGCTCATCATTTAAATTCAAACCATAACATCGGCCACGGACATTACGAAACCTTTGAATATATTCCTTAGCCGATTCTCCTTCTTGCTATTTAACTAAAATCAAGTCTAAAAGCTTCAACTCATCAATTCCAGCAAAAAAGTACTGATGAAATTGCTTCTCAAGATCGGCCCAACCTCTGATCGAGTTTGGTGGCAATGTCGAAAACCATGTGAAAGCCGGTCCAGTCAAAGACAATGGAAACAATCTAACTTTCAGAGCTTCTTCAGCCGATGCCTCCCCACATTGAGCTAAAAATCGGCTGATATGTTCCCTCGTAGATATATCACCTTGCCCTGAAAATTGGAAAAAGTCTGAAATCTTGTATCGGCCTGGAAGTGGAACTCTATCAAACCATTCAGGATATGGCAGCCGATACACAGAAATATGTCTCTTAGGTCTAATTCCAAACTGTTCCTCTATTACCTTTGCAATCATATCGGCCCAATCTTCTTTAGAATGATATCTTTGAATTTCTTCTAGCCGATATTGTTGATGTGGCTCTTCAGGCTGATGCTGATCTATTTGCCCCCCAAGCCAATGTCGTTGTTGCCGATGCTGAAATTATTCGTCGATTTGTCCCCCAGTCTGATTTCTTAATGCAATCACTCTCGGAACTATCTTCTTGATCAAACCATGTAATGTACTCACCAAAACTCCAGATCGATCAAACGCAGCGTGACGAACGATTTCATCAACTGTCTTTTGAAGCGTCTCATCGTCTATCGGCTCTTCTTCTTCTTCTACTGGCTTGAGAGATTGCTCTTCTTTGGCCTTGACTTCTTTCTCAGACATCTTGTTGGAATTGTGGGTTCCACGAGCCGTGTAAAAATCTATTGTCAAAAACACGGTCCCACTGGGCGTGCCAAAAATGTGTTGACGCCGAATTCGTACCGTCGATGAGGATCCGGCGTGCGGACACACGAAGGCCTAGGAGATCTGCTTAACTCCAGTGCAGGTCCTAAAATTGATGAAGCGCGGGCGTGCCAGTCAGTTTGATCCTGCCACTGACAAGATATGCAGAATAGCAGAACAGAAGGTCTATCGGCCGATAGGCCGATAGGGCAAAAACGTATCGGCCGATAGGCCGATAGCCAAGACAATCGATCGGCCGATGATAACATGATGATATAGCAATGTGATATAGCATAATCCAAATATAAAATAATATTGATCTGAAGATTAATGCATACATCGGCCAGAGGTCCGATGGCATAAATTCTCAATAAGCAGATAAACGATAAATACTCTGTTGTCATCGGCCAGATCCAATCTATATATAAAACTCTTGGGCCGATGCAACATCCAGATAACTCACCGGCTGAAACCCCGATGAAACCCTTATTGGCAGCCAACAAGCAGGCTAGAGATTACGGTTCTAATCACGACTTAGTAGGTCAAACCGAACTGATGTAGCACTAAGTATGAAAAGAAACGCAAGAACGAATCTCAGCTGATAAGACTAAATCGAGAAGCCGAACCAGATTGACTAAGATATATGATAGTAGGTACTTACGTTGACGAGATCAGAACGTCGAAGCCCTAGCCCCGACAGCGCAGGCAGCCATAACGAGACTTACCCCTCGCGGGAAGGGCATGAACTCGCCGGAGAAGACGAAAAGTAAAAGTTGGCGATGCACCGAAGTTATATTGATCGTAAGATGATTTACATGAACCTTGGGCTTACATATTTATACCCATAGACTAACAAAGATCCTAACAGATTACAATTCAAACTTTCCTAAAGATAAAACGTAAAGCTAACAAACTCTTCCTAATTAATAGATACAAGCTGCATCCTCCTCAAACTCAGTCTTCTCTGGATAAGATCTTCCCGAATCTAACAAGAATCCAACTGCTGTTGGTGATTGATTTAAGATAACCCCCATCGGCCGATGTAGAACTCTAGGCCGATACTAGCTTCGAGCCGATATGGATCCTAGGCTGATGGGGTCTTCGGGGCTTACCAAATTCTGGTGTTAACAGGGAGATGAGGGCATCGTTGAGGAAGGCGAAACCTTGGTCGTTTGCCAGAAAGAGGCCGTTGAGGGAAGCCAAGATTTTTGACTTGATCATCGGCAAGCAAGATTTGTAGAAATGGCCTGTGAAGCCATCAAGGCCAGGCGCCTTATCTGATGGCATCTGCTTGATCACTGCCCAAACCTTGTCCTCCAAGAAGGTGCTGTCTAGGCCAACCAGATCTGCCCGACGAAGACCAAGAGAGTGGAAGTCAAGGCAGAGATCTCGCTGGACACTCGTCCCCATGATGTCACTAAAGTGAGTAGAGGCAAGCTCCTGCAGCTCATCATACACGACGGCCAGCCAGTCGCCATCACAAAGACGTGTGATGTTGTTCTTTCGCCGTCGGGCCCTAGCGTGCAGATGAAAGAACTTGGTATTGGTGTCCCCCTCTTTAAGCCAAACGAGGCGCGAATGCTGGCGTGCAATGGTACGCCCAAGAGAAGCTAGCCCGAGGCACTTCAGGTTAAGGTCTCGCCGCAGGCACGACTCCAAGGGAGAGAGGGAGCAGGATTCTTGCGCGACCTCGAGTCGGAAGATGAGCTCCTTCGCCATCAGTAACTGAAGGCGGCCACTGCCCACATGTAACACCCTGAAAATTTCGAATTTAATTTTTGAAAACAAAATTTGGATTGATCAAAAATCTTTTTCAAATTTTTCTCATGCTGGATTCTATTGGATCTTATTTTCCTTTTCCGGTTGTGCTTGGGCTAAAATGATGAAAGTTTGAGAATATAATTCTATTGTGATTTCAAAATATTATTTGTTGAAAGAACCATGATTATGAAATATGTTAATTACGAAAATATTTGCAAATACCAAACATCTTTCTAAAAACATTTCGATGAATTAAAACATCTTTAATGTGTTTATTTTATAAATGAAATGAAATATTACATATTTGGAGAAAACCCTCTTAAGGGTTAATTCCCTAAGAGGCTATTTTACAAATAAAATCCAACATCAATTATTTTCTGAAAATCCATTTTAAGGGTTTAGTCCCTTCCAAATTATCTTGCAAATGACAACTATTAATAAAGTATTTATCAGAAATCCTATTTGTGAAATAAATCCCTAAGTGGTTATTTTAAAAAGGCTTTCTCAGGCAAAGTCTAGTTTTCGTCTTTGAAGGGCCTAGCCCGGTCCGCCTAATAAAACTTGTTGTTCTTAAAGTGTATTTAGTTTTGTGCCAAAGATCTCGCTTGAATCAATCCCAGTGAACTCTAAAGGATGTCCTCCGTTCGATGTCCTTTCTTTGTCCTTTCCGTTCCCCGTCTATCCCATTAATTGTGCCTTGTTTAAGTTAATCAGGTACCAAAACTCATTCCAATTATTGTAATATCGTGTCCTTCTCTAGGACCCTCTTAAATGTCAAAATTGGGGACAAAACCCCAATTTCGTGTATTCGAGTTCCATCCATAGGTCCTTCTCTCCTATTCCAACTACTACTCAAAATTTCATGATTTAGGCATTTCCCTCAAAAGTCCTAAGTATTCCGACAAGTTCTCATTTATACATCAGACGCCATTTCTAAATCCCTATTCAATGATACTATCTGTCCATTCAAACACTTCTTGCGAATGCCACCATAACTTTTGTCTATCCAAATATCGAGCTGAATTCAAAAGTCCAACTGCACAATCCAGCTACAAATTCAAACAAATGTCCATTTATACAAAAATATCAAGGTTTCCCGACATGAGTTCTCCTTTGAAGTTCTAAATTTCCATTAAATTCAAATATCAATTCAAAGCTTCACAATGTCCATTCAATTAATTCCCTAAAAAAAATATCAAGAGATACAATTCTTTTGGGCGACCCTTTTCTTTTCTCTCCAGAAGGCCAAACTCTCAATCTCCCTTTAGCCCATCTCACCAAAGTTTGTTTTGCCTCCCTTCGTCCTCACCAGACCAGCCACACGCGCACCCCACGTGCTCGACGAAATGTCAAGCCAGCGCAGCGACCATCGGACCGAAGGGCGTGCCGGTCCGAGCGTCGGTTCGTCCTTGCCATCCTCACCATGCTGCCCCAAAAGTCCACCCCACGACGACACCGTCCAACCACTCCTCTCGCGCCATCCGTCGCCCAACAAAGCGTGGCGTTCACCCCAAGCCACCGACGTTGCCTGCTGCGCTCGGTCCACTGAGCCATCACAACGCGCCACGTGAGCTCGTGTCTGTCGTCCACACCGAAAAGCAACACCGCATCCATCCGCTCCTTGCCACTCCCGTCCTCGCCTCCCTGTTCATCCACCATGCCGTGACGCCATCGCCGTCCTCTCCTCTCCTTCCTTCTTTCATGCATGCATCCACCGACGACTGCCGTCCATCCCGTCGTCATCACCACCACAACCGAGCCAAGCTCGAGCTCGTCGCCGGACTGCATCCGCCTCCTGGCCTCCCTCTTCACACTGCTACGCCCGTCGTCCCTCCTTGTGCCACACCACTACCCCGCCTAACCGCCGTCGTGCGCCACCACCCACCGCCGGGAGACCTCGAAAATGGGTTCCCCATGGCGAGGCGATGGTCCCTGTACCCTCTCATTCCCCGAACACCCACCGAAACGCCGATCCTCTCCTTCCACCTCAAGCTAGAGCCGTCGAATGCCAGGGCCGACTCCGTCGTCCGCGCTCGTCGGCATGGGCATCGCCGCCCGGTGCTCACCGTGCCGACGCCGGCGCGTCGGCCCGCACTTGGTCGTCGTCCTGCGCCGGTGCCGCGTCATCTTCCCGTGGCCGCCTACCGCCGTCCCAGGCCGAGTCGTGCGCGCGCCGCCCCCAGCCGAGACGCCGCGCCACCACCCCACGCGCCGTCCCGCGCCGCCGCACCCGACCGCCGCTTCGGAGATTCTTCGGACGCGGATTTATCAAGGATATAAGAATCTCAAGCAAAGCAAATCACTACGCTTCCCTCCTTGACCATGTTAATCCTACTTTTATAAATGGGTTGATTGCAAATAAAATTGCATGCTAATTATAAAATGCGTACCTAAACTTGATCGTCAGCCACCCTTGAATCTGTTATCCATATTCCTTGCATGAGTCTATTATTTACGCATGGACAATTATTGACACTGCTTAGCATTGCTGGTATAGACAAATCTACACTCCATGCTTATTATATGGATGTGAATGTGGTGATCACTCAGTGTGAGTGATTGTCAAAAAACGGGTGGAGACATGAGCGCCACCCGCAACTCAAAAACCTTTGCAAAAACCAAAAACTAAATAAAACAAAATAATTTTGACAGGGACGGCACAGATAGAATATGGGTGGTTCTATGAAACAGCAAGCCACCGACCCTGGTCAATTAAGGATTAAGTCAAGAAGCTATGCAGGAACCAAACCGAGTACGACCACATTTCTCGAATGGGTATAGACCCGGTGGACTAAGAAACCCGAGTGAGGCGGCACCCTAGTCATGGCAATTCTGCAGTTGTTACGATTGTGATGGAAGATGTGATGGATCGATTGGATTGATCGTTTGAACGTCGCGGCAAAAACCTAAAATGCACCTAAGTATATTAATATATGTTGTATAACCCCCTAGTACCTTGGGAGCGCCAGGACTCCTCTCACCACCAACTCGAGGTAGGATTGGGCATCGGGGTGTAATGGGGATCCATAGTCCTTGGAGCGGGTGCCGCAATGCGAGGGTGACTAAAAAACCGAGCCGTGACAAGTCTCATGTGTTGGAACTAGGCTCATATGTTGGATACATCACGGAGTGTGGGATTAAAAGCGTACATCCACTGCAGTGTGAGTAAAACAAATCTATTCGAATAGCCGTGCTCATGGTTAATTGAGCGTCGGAACTTGTACTACTCTTGACTAGCCTCATAAGTTTTAATTTTGCTTAGAATAGGATTGGTAGGGAGAGCGTGATCTTGCCCGATGTGCGGGAAGGTTGGATTGGTGAAAGATGTGGAAAACTGGATGCGAGGGTAAACCGGACCAAGCGAGGCTTGGGGAAGGTGAATGAACCCTCGTTGATTAACAACAACTTCAACTTAACGATGTTTTCAGTTAAAATTGCTAAGTCATAGATTTGTGAAATGATTTGTGAAATCTAGTTTTATGCAAATAAACCAAGCCATCCTTGAATCCCCTATGTGCACTAAATGCATTATGTAGTAGTGGCTTGCTGAGCACGGTTGGTACTCACCCTTGCTTAATTAAATCTTTTAGAGGAAGGTGTTGGAGTCAACCCGTACGTGTACTATGCTGATGAGGAGATGCCGAAGACGGTGGAGTAGGGACCTAAGTTCACCAATCGCTGCCTGTGGAATAAGATGGATCGTCGCTGCTTTGCTTTCACTACCTCATCTATTTCTTTTGGCGTTTTGTGATGTCATTGACCATGCTTGGTCTATTTGGGTCTCACTTGGGCAACCTGTGTATTATTAATGTATTGTAAGGCATGTTTAATGATGTCAGCTTTGTGATATACAACTTTGCCATGTGTGTACCATCTACTGATTTAGAAAATGGTATTGTAAACACATGAGGTTTGTATCAGAGCTAGACGACTGCAGGACCTAAGGACCCTTGCGCCCACCCCTGAAACTTAGGCTTTGCTAAATTTTGGCCCAATATCATTAAGCCATATATTTGCAAAAGCTATTTTGACAAAACCCTAGTCTCTTACATCTCTCCTTTCTCAAGGGTTATTGAAAAGTTCTTTTGACAAATCTCGATCCCTCTCAGAATTTCAAATACCCTTATACAGACTATAAGGATTTAGGTTGAAGAGATAGATGGTATAATAGGACCACCTGAACCCCTAACTAATCTAACTAATGACCCATAGATGCGTGTCTTAGACGATGAATTGTGCATAAGCCGCCCATTATTGCGAGTTTCGCAATAAGGGTAGCAACCCATCGTTTGTGTATTGCTTTCCTTGCTATGTAGTAGCTCGCTTTTGGACAGTAGTTGTGTGCTAGTTACTTATCTCCCGTGTGTTAAATAAAGTGCATGCTACACATCACCTGAACAATTACACTTCCTAATGTGTAGCCTACCCTCCTAAGCTCAAACTCTTATCTTTCCCTTCTGGAGGGTGAACCTTCAATCTTTTGAATCTAGTGTTGTTCAAGACGGAGAACCAAAAACATCCCCTACACCCCTTTGTTCGTCGTTCGATAATAGCCGACATAGTGGCTACCCAGGACCGGCTGCTGCAGACCATGGTCCAGATGATGGTTGCAATCGCTCAAGGTGAGCCAGCCGTTTAGGTTGGTGCAGCTGTCGCTGGTGCCCAGGCAGCCCAAGCCAACCACGGCTAGCCCCAATAATGGAAAGTTCATGAGGATCCAGCCATCGGTAATCTCGGAAGCTAGAGGACTACTTGAAGCTAAAGACTTACTACGAAAGATTGAGAGGAACAGGGAGCTCATTTGTGCCAGGGATAAAGACAAGGACAAGCTTGCTACCAGTCAACTAGGTAGTCCAGCTAGTGACTAGTAGCAAACCTGTCAGGCATCCTCACGAACCAGGAGGTGGCAACTTCCAAGAGTAACTCCTCCAAGCTGTTTAGGAGGTGGCAACTTCCAAGAGTAACAAGTCTAAGATGCTTGCCGAGGATGATCAAGTGCCATACTAGCTCTAACAATGAAGCAATGCACTTGGATTGGCTTAACTCACTCTCCAACACCTCACTAGATAAACTAAATGCACAAGGGTGTGAGAGCTCTTGCAAGGGTTCAAGATAGTGCAATGGAGTGCCAAAACCTTACCCTTGCTATTGGGGAGTGGGTATATATACCCCCAACCACCAAAACTAGCCGTTGGGGGGTGAAATCCCAACTCATAGGTGTCAATCAGTCAGACTGCCATGAGGTGGCTGGTTAGACTGCCTTCCAATGCAACGACTAGAAAACTAGCCGTTACAGTGCATTTAATGCACTCGCGGTCTAACCGCCATAATCCGGCTGGTTAGACCATGATCGGCTCCAGTCAGACCGAGCTGCCTCCGGTCAGACCGAGCGGCCACCCTGGTCAGACCGACTTTGGCTCTGGCGGCTTTGTATCACCAAGGCGAGACCTCTCTTCAATTTCAGGTCAGCGGTCAGACCGCCATGAGAGCTGCGGTCAGACCGGAGAGTACACTGCGGTCAGACCACCATAAGAGCTGCGGTTAGACCGCATGTCACTTTTCAACACAACCGACTGTTAGTAAAACGGTGATTTCTCTTGACTCGGATGTCGAAAATTGATGTTCTTGGACTCTATGGAAATTTTATTCAAAGGGCTATCCAACGCATGTACAATCCATCCAAGAAACACAACTTTTCATAGGGAGAAAGGGCTCACACTCCAAAGGATACTCCACTGGACAAAACCACAAGAGGCTACCCATTCCTATAGAACGTGCCCACTTCTCTCTTTGTTTGTGACTTGAGAAAACTCACCATACTTGGTTAGACAAGCCCACCAAATATACCCACATGCATATGAACTAATATGGCACAAGATAATCCATATGCTTACTTCATAGACCCTTCTTGATAGTACGACGCCTATCTAGCAAATCCGGTCTACACCAAATACCAAGACCGGGAAAAGACTAAGAAAACATTTTTAGCTCTATTATACCTTTGCCTTGCGCCATCCAACTTGAGGCCATTGCTTGAGCCAAGATCAACACTTGTGACCATCCGGTTGAACCATGTTTATGCCGAGGTCTTAACCACCCTTTGTTAAGACTTTCTTCTCACCACAAGCTTGACTTTATTCTTGTCAATATAACGATGTCCTTGGCTTGGTGACCATCAACCCATGGTGTCATTCATTCGCCTCATCACGGTGGGACCTATCCCTTTGCACAGCTCAAAGGAAAACATTAGTCCTAATAAATTAGTTGTCATCCTCCACTTGATGACCAACCGGTTACATATGAAAGGTATGGATATGTTTGTTTAGTATTCATTAACGCCACAAGTGTCATATACTCGCATGCAAGGTCAAGTGCAAAGATCCAATATAAATAATTGGTGAATAATATGGATCTAGAACATGCATAACAAATGTATATAATTTGCTCCCCATAAATATATGCATACAAAGTAATATCCATGAAAGGCAAGTGTATGAATAAATAGAGAAGAACCAATGGGGTTTATTATATACATATAGAGAAGGCATGTAGCAATGATAAATACAAACATAAACACATATCTTCATGATCTCTGTGTTCTCAATGTAAAGGAGACTCTCAAAAGTAGGAGATAAGAAGTGATACATATCACTTGATCTTCATGAATTTCATCCTTGTCATGAATAAGGTCCATCACCAAAGAATGTACATTTTTCACATCTCATTATTGGGAAATAACCTAGTTGACAACTTATGTAAAAGAGAGATTAATCCCATAAACATCGGTTTATCATCTATCACCAAAACAACAATTACACAACTTGTTTAATCCAAGATCTTTCAATATTTTCTCTCTTTGGTGATGGATAATTACCTGATATAAACAATATAGAGAGATGAGATGAAAGATGATTTCAAATCAAGGTAAAGAACTTATAAAAAACAAAATATAGAATAAGCTCCCCCTCAAGATGTGCATATATATGAATATGAAGGAACACATATGCACATAATCAATTAAGATCAATGAGGGAGCTCACACTATATTTTGGATCCACAAGAGAGACCAAGTTAGAATATGTGAAGTCTAATACATACCTCTCATCATTTTTATTTCCACATCCAAGTGAGACTAGTCAAAGAAAAGCTCGTAAAAACTTTAGTCTCATATAATTAGATTTATCATTAATCACCAAAACCAAATTAAGACACTTGAACTTACAATTGCAAGAGGAGGGACTTCCTCGGCTCGTCGCGAGACATGTCGAGCCGGAAGCCCAGGCGGCGGGGTGGATGGGGGCTGACGAGGATGGAGCTACAGTGGCGGGGGTGATGGTGGAGGTGCGGATGGGTGTACGTTGGCACGACGTTGGCGGTCCAGCGGTAGGCATACATGACGAAGTTATGGAGCCCAAGTCCATTTGCCAGGACGTGGCTGCCCTAACGTTGGGGCTTGGCGAAGTGGGGTCGTCAAGCGGCCTAGCAATTGACAATCGAGGTGTAGGAGGAGGGATCTGGTTCTCGCCGTAGCTGCGACCGATGGAATGACTGGTGAGCGGGCCACCGCCGATAGATTTGGTCATAGGAGATCTCAGGACAAGTCTAGAGGCAGATGCGCCGTCGGCTTCGTAGTCCAGCCAACGCTTGGTGGACTACCCATGGTGCATGCCGGACGCAGCTGATTCAAGGTCAAGTCTAACAAAGCTCTCCGAGGAAGAGCACGAGAGGGAGAGAGGAGGCGCCCTCATGGTGCATGCAGTTCCAGTTACGATAATGGTCGTGGTTTACCATAGTTCCTCAACGGTGGTGGCTTGCGACGCTGTCGCGAGGGGAGGGGGGGAACTCCTCCACGATGTGGCGGACGGGGGGCTGACAGAACAGGGCCCACTCGCCAATCCAATGGACGAGGTCCACGGTGCGTCTAGCGAGGCGCCTGCCATGCGCTGCCTCGGCGCCAACTTCATTAAGGCTGCAGTGGCCTGCGCTCGGCGTGGTAGCCAAGATACTACAATTGGAAGATCCCGTCCAAGATACGGCAGACTAGGAGGCTGCATTGATGGCGGTCACAAGGGAGAAGGAGCATGGGGAACCGGGGTGCGCAGGCGGGAAAACTGGGCGGGTGCTGCCGCTCGCATGTGACCAAGCAGGCGGGGCAGATTCACCACAAGACACGCAGGCCGTCATCAAAATAGGCCCGGTTGAGCCAGCGTCTGATCTGCACTTCGATGGGCTGGGGTCTGGCTCAAGCTGATCTCGTGAACCTGGACGCGTCGCGGAGGCCCACGCAGCTGGTCGAAGGGCTGCCGCCGTTGTACGGGAGACGCCAAGATGGGCCTCCACTTAACAGCCCAGCAGACGTCCCTACGAATCAGGCTGACAAGATGGGCCCAAAGGCTGGCGCCGAGGGTGGGCGAGCTCATCCCGTTCTCACAGACAGGTTTTATCAAGGGGCGTAGCATCCATGAAAACTTTGTTTTCGTCAAGGGGTTGGTACAACAGTTCCACAGTCAGAAAAAGGAAATGATACTGCTGAAGCTGGATATCTCCAAGGCTTTTGATGCCGTCTCATGGGGTTTCCTGCTGGCATTGTTGGAGTTCAGGGGGTTCGGTCCAAACTGGAGGAGATGGCTCTCGGCAATCTTTCTCACGGAAGAAACGAGCATACTAATCAATGGTGTGTTATCCAACCCAATCAAGCCGGCTAGAGGATTGAGACAAGGGGATCCCTTGTCGTTGCTACTCTTTGTCTTAGTGATGGATGCGCTGCAAGCAATGGTGGCCCAGGCTAGGACAGCACGTCTGCTTTCACCTCTGAACGTAAGAAGAAACCTGCCCTCAATTTCTGTCTATGCTGACGATGTTGTGCTATTCTTCAGACCAGCTGCTCGTGAGGCACAAGTAATCAAGGCAATCCTAGGTCTGTTTGAGGAAGCTACTGTCCTTAAAACCAACTTCGCTAAAAGTGCAATCATGCCGATTCAATGCGGTGTGCAACGACTGGAGTTGGTCGAGTCGATCCTCTCGTGCCGGGTGGAGAACTTCCCAATCACCTACCTAGGCCTTTTGCTTGCAACAAGGAAACCAACAAAGGCAGAGATCCAACCGATCCTGGATAGATTAACCCAGAAAGTGGCCGGCTGGAAACCTAAGATGTTGTCCATTGATGGGAAGTTATGTTTGATCAAATCGGTGCTTATGGCCCTACCGGTTCACTATATGTCAGTTCTGAAGTTGCCAAGATGGGCAATCAAGGACATTGAACGCAAATGCTGTGGTTTTCTTTGGAATGGGCAGGAAGAAGTGAGCGAAGGGCACTACCTGGTCTCATGACGGAAAGCCTGCATGCCTGTGGAGAAAGGGGGCCTAGGAGTGAAAAACCTGGTCCTCTTTGACCAAGCATTGAGGTTACAGTGGCACGCAAAGTTGCTGGATCAGAAGGAGAGACCTTGGACCATGGCGGCGTTTCGACCCAAGAATGATGTTGGATGCCATTTTCGGATCAGTGGCCGAATACATCATTGGCAATGGTGCTGACAGAGTTCTGGACGACGAACTAGAACGGGAAGGGATGCTTCGCTTGGAGATGGCCCATCCTGTACTCATACATGGGACGTTCCAGGCTGTCGGTCGCCAAAGCCATGGTTAACAACAGATGGGTGCGTGGTTTGCAAGGAGCCTTGTCCAACGAAGCCTTGGGCAAGTTCTTTCAGCTTTGGGACGAGGTCCGTGATGTGACTCTTCATCCTTCAGCCGATGTAATTAGATGGAAACTGACTAGGGATGGGCAATTCTAGACAGCCTCGGCCTATGATCTATTCTTCATGGCGACGGAGACTGTCCCTACGGCGAGCTGCTGTGGCACTCCAGAGCCCCTTCACGAGTTCATTTCTTCATGTGGGTGGCACTGAAGGGAAGATGCCTCACTGCTGATAACCTGGCAAAGAGGAATTGGCCGCACGATGATCTCTGTCCTCTGTGCCAGCGGGAGAACGAGGACTGTCATCACTTGTTCGTGGCATGTGATTTCGCGGTTGCAGCTTGGCGAAAGATGAGGAGATGGTGGAACGCAGACTTCGCGATCCCTGCGGACGAAGGCAAACCGCTCTCAGATTGGTGGGTCGTGGCCAGACGACGTTTTCGGACGGGCTACAGGATGGATTTCGATAGCGCTTTCATGTTAGTATGTTGGTTGATTTGGAAAGAACGTAATGCTAGAGTTTTTCAGCATGTCTCCAAAAAACTGGAGCTGCTAGCGGATGACATCAAGAAAGAAATCACAGTTTGGAAGGTAGCTGGGATCTTCTCCCAGATTAGCGAGTAATCCCTTTCTGAAGGCGCTGTTGTTTTTCTTTTTCTTCAGCCGGTCTGGGGCTTGAGCTCAAGACTAGCACGGCATCCTCATGTCGTTGTAACTAAAACGTTTGTTTCTTTTCTCCCAATCTTAATGAAATTGGTCGGCCAACCTTTAGCCAACCTGGCAAAAAGAAAGTGTCAGTGTAAAACTGTGGATAGCTTTTTCCCTGATATAATTTTTTATCAATCTTGCCCTGATACCTCACATTATGATGAATTGGTCAATTGATACATTGATTTTGTTGGTGGATGGACTGACAATGACACACACTAGTCTTCATAAGTCAGCATTTCCATGTCCTTTGTATTGACTGTTCAGTCAACATGTCAACGTTTTTCTAAGATAACTTGGTAGAGAAGGTTGCCCACCTGTCGCTATTACTCTTCTTTTCCAGACCTTCTAATTTTCAAACAAGAGGTACTGTGCTGTTTCAAAAATTGTGAGCTTGCACAGTTGCATGTGATCGAATATGCTAATTAATAACATTGTCATATGTGCGGGAATATTTTTACTACACTAATAGCAGGAGAATATTATATTAGCAATGATCCATAGATGAATATGTCATCAGCACTCTGCATTAGTCAAGGGGTCAATGTGTTTTAAGTAAATTGATCAAGCAAGTTGCATACGGCATACCTGTCAAGGACGAACAACAGTAATAATAAATCATAACTTTTTTGAGCAAGTTGCAGCATACCTATGGGAGCAGAATCCATATGCCCATATAGATTATCCAGACACCAATCTCTTCTCCCTCTCTGCATTTGGGTAAAGCTTTAGATAGGTAGCCATGAACAGCTTAGATGATGCTCCAAAGCCACACTTTGTATTGATACCATTCATGGCCCAAGGCCACACCATCCCCATGATTGACATGGCACATCTCCTAGCCAAGCACGGCGCCATGGTCAGCTTCATCACCACCCCGGTCAACGCGGCACGGATCCAGTCCAGCATTGATAGGGCAAGAGAGCTCAACACCGCAATCCGGTTCGTGCCTCTCCGGCTCCCCTGTGCCGAGGTAGGATTGCCCGATGGCTGCGAGAACGTCGACGAGGTCTTAGAGAAGGACCAGGTGAAGAAGATGACAGACGCCTATGGCATGCTACACGAGCCTCTGGTGCTGTATCTCCGAGAGCAGAGCGTCCCTCCTTCCTGCATAGTTTCAGACCTGTGTCAGCCATGGACAGGAGATGTTGCAAGAGAGCTTGGCATCCCCAGGTTGATGTTCAATGGCTTCTGCGCCTTCGCCTCGTTCTGCAGGTAAAATCAGTGCCCTCTCATCAACATCAGCTCCTTTCATCTCAGGCTTAGTGATCAAGCCTGTGCAAATGTTCTAGGTATCTCATTCATCAAGATAAGGTATTTGAGAATGTGGCTGATGGAGATGAACTCGTTATCCTCCCTGGATTCCCTCATCATCTTCAGGTTTCAAAGGCAAGGTCACCAGGGAACTTCAACTCACCAGGGTTTGAGAAATTCAGCGCAAAGATCCTGGACGAGGAACGGAGAGCTGACGGTGTTGTTACCAACACCTTCTATGAACTAGAGCCATTGTATGTGGATGCATATGAGCAGAGGATAGGCAAGAGAGTCTGGACCATTGGACCAATGTTCCTTTTCAATAGTGACACAAGCACAATAGCAGACAGGGGCGCTAAGGCATCAGTTAATCAAAAGAATTGTATGGAATGGCTCGATGCGATGAAGCGTAGCTCGGTTCTCTACGTTAGTTTTGGAAGCATGGCACGCACTGTAGCTTCTCAGCTTGAGGAGATTGCACTGGGTTTGGAGGCTTCAAAGAGGCCATTTCTTTGGGTGATAAAATCTGACAATAAGCCTTCTGAGTCAGATAAACTGTTTCTGCCTGAAGGGTTTGAGGAGAGAACAAGTGGCAGAGGTCTGATAATACAAGGTTGGGCATCACAGGCTTTGATCCTCTCCCATCCATCTGTCGGGGGTTTCGTGACGCACTGTGGGTGGAACTCGACGATAGAAGGGATATCAGCCGGGTTGCCGATGATCACATGGCCACATTGTGCAGAGCAATTCTTGAACGAGGAGCTGATAGTGAATGTACTGAAAGTAGGGCTGGCTGTGGGTGTGCAGAACATAACAAACAGGACAATGAAGGCTCATGAGATTTCTGTAGTGAACAGGGATCAGGTAGAGAGAGCTGTGGTAGAGCTAATGGGCGAAGAGACAGGTGCAGAGGAGAGAAGAACAAGAGCTAAGGAAGTGAAGGAGAAGGCTAGAAAGGCTATAGATGAAGGATCATCTTACAGCAATGTAAGGCAGCTGATTGAATACATCTCGAGCAGGGGAACAAGAACAGATGTTCAGTGATGTATTCTCCTATATCACCTTTTCTTATGGGTAGTAGTATTTTGGCAAGAATAAATTATTCACATCCAAATCAGTTGCTTTCTTGAATGATTGACATGTTGTGTATTCAGAAAGTTCAACATACTAACCTTACGATTGAATATTACCGTCCTTCCTCTATTATGCTCCGATTTGCATTGAGGTGGATTGTGATACTCATTCAGTGCAGCTGGCCAACTGCTTGATAAATTTTTTAAAAAATATATAGTTGGGTGCAAACAGAGTTATTGTTATTGCATGAAAAAAGGATTAGTTATGAGAGAAACAGCAATAGGATAACAGATGTTGCCTCACCTTAATTTGATTTGTAACTAAATAGTTCCGCAGAAGCTTAAATAAAGGCACAATGTAGCACATTAACCATAAACTGACCCTTATTCTCTTCTTCTTATTTCTAATGCCCACATACTGTAAGCACTTACAATGTTCACCAGAAGTGATTTGAAAAATCTATCTGCATTATCCAGCGATTTTGCATTCTACTTCCCTAATAAGTACTTGAATGATAAATTGTAATCAGTTGCAACATATTTATTCACTATCTGTAAAAATGAAGGAATTTAGACAAATTTCTAGTGAAGCAAACAAGTACTAATCTAGGAGTAGATATGAAACAATTCAGATAAATTCTAGCAACACACACAAAGCCACAATATTTTAGAATCTGACAACAAAAATGGACTGCTTCATGATTGTTCTCAAGAACTTCAGGAGATGCCATTCTAAGACCATTATCAAAAGGAAACATATTACTTAGGGAAAAATATTAGGAAAGGAACCTGAAAAGGTAACCAAGGCTGAGGATCAAATAGATTAAAACTAAAATCTGTCAAAGTAATTTACCTGGTTTATCTAAGCAGCAGATCACACAATTGTTAACAGCTTTTGCATATCCTTGAGAACACAACATTCCGAGCACTTGGCACCATTTTACTAGATAAGGCATATTGACTGCTAAAAAGCTCATTCATAGCAAACTGGAGCACATTAGATTATCAGATAGCCATGGGTTTTTCATTATGTTCCAGCATCAATCCTGCACAGCGTAGTCAAAATAATAGTACTACCTTATTAGCCATTTAGTAATACAAATTATTGAACGAACAAAATATCCAGAAATTAGCTTGTGCATGTACAACTCTAACCTATTGGAGAAAGAATAAGAGTGAAATTTAGATCTAGGAGGTCTAGATGGCACACCATTGAAGCAGGAGACGCGACCTTATACTTAATAGAAAAGTTATTACAAGCTCCATATACTAGAAAAAGTAAATCTTGCACTTTTTTTCAACTGACAAAAAAGTATTATCAGTTTTAAAGTTCAAACATTGTTGGTTTTACCACTGATAATTGGTCATCGATTACCCGAGCAATCTTTATAGACTCACAACAAACGAATATATTCCATTATCTAAAAAAACAGCAAACAAATATATTCTTTACGCTAACCTGATAACAATATATTGCCTCTCTTTCCGTACTGATGAATACAGAGGTTAGCAAGTTTTCCACTTTATTTAAGAAACAGCATTTCTTCATCCTTCTCCATGATCTTGAGAAATTGTATTTGTACACATGAGGTATATAAATTGCAGACTGTAGTTGAAATGCAGTTATCTTCCAGACTTTTACAGGTCCCAATCGCACACTACGCTTCATTGGACTAAGAAAGAGATCTATACCTAGCTACAAGTCCAAGAATATAAAACCATCGTGCAAAATGGATCTTTCTTTGGGCTTTGCTCATGCATGGCTGTACCCATTATTGCTTGTCTAAGCAGCAGAGACAAGCATGTACAACCTTTGCACCCACACTACTGGTCAAAACTGATGCACCCCATCTTATCCTCACAATCCAATTCAAGAAGTCAGTCACCCTTCACAATTCACTTATCTCTGTACTATGACGAACAAATCGAACTCCCAGCCAGCACATGCCCAGCCCAGGCCAGATTAGCCATACATCCCTGAAGCTAATGCAGTCTTCAACAGATCACAGTCAGTCTCCTGTTATCAACCAGACCACAGACATAAAGCCATGAGAACACCGACCGAATTTCTCGCACAACCTGCAATCCGTGAATCCTAGATCACCACCTTATGTAACATCCCACGCATCACCTGGCATTTAGTCAAATCAAAATCAATGGATTAACTCAGGAACCAGAGAGAGATTATCCATGCCATCCCATAGACAACCTTCCTGCCGATGTAATCAGGTTGCACATGCCCCTCTGTTAAGGATGCTGGATTTGCGATCGGCCTATGTGTGTCCACCACGGTGAGGTTGTCTGCCTGACCCACCACCCACGTTGAACCAGCCTGCTGCCTGCCTGAATCTGAATGTGGTGTAAACTTTCAATCATCCAAATCCACGGATTAATCCGCTAATGCCGCCAGTGTCTGTCTCTCATATTTGCAGGGATGCAGTCAGTGTACCGAACTACCAATCAGCTCAGCACGACGGCCATGTCTTTGCATCCAGGACAGCGTGGTCAGTACTGTGCAAGAACGAAAACAGTGATCCGATCCCCAAAAAGCCACCAGCTTACCCAGACTCCGGCAATGGCATCGTCGCCGAACGACGACGGCGGCAGGGGAGATCTCAGGCTCTCAGCAAAGGACGACGCGGAAGCACGGCGCTAGCTCGCGTGCCGCATCCAGGCACCCCCCTACCGCACGGTAAAGGGCTCCGGCGCGGTGGACCCCCGGTTGGGGAATTCCGTCGAACATGTCTCGGGCACACGCACGGCGACCGCACCGCGGCAGCCATCCACCACCGCCGTTGTGATCCAAGAAAGAAAGACAATGATTGAGCGTCAGCTCCGGATCGATCTCGGCGATCCCTGGAGGCGCCAACAGCAGCTGCAGCTCCAGCAGCAGCAATGGTGTTGGTGCAGGTGCAGCCCTGAGAGTGAAGCAAGCAATCACAAGACAACAACAGCAACTCAGCAAGGGGAAAAAGGACCACCATTGTAGCTACAGGGGGATGCTGGCTGCAGCCTTTTGAGCTAGCATGCAGGGGACCTTACCTTACCTGCTTTTGGTCATGGTGGTCAGTTGTAGGCTTGTAGCTAGGCCTAGGCTAGGCCAAACTGCTGCTGGCTGCTGCTGCTAGGTGCCGACCTCTGCAAGCCATGGCCATGGACATGAACAACAGGGTTAACAGTCTTATTACCACAGAGTGGCAGCATGCAGCAAAGGTCAAGGTGACCAAGATATCAGATCTCGCATGGATTGATTTTCATGCTTGAGCTCATATATACATGCACACTTCATCAAATGGACTGACATGTAGGTCAGGATTGACAATACGTCGGCTACCGCAGTAATCGGGCTTTTTACCGTTGGGTGTAAAAATGGTAACCGTATGATAACCCTATCAAATTCAAACAAAATTTTAAAAATATCCTGAATTTTGATGGGTTTTATCTGGTTTTCATGGTTTGTCGTGGTAACCACGTTTATCGCTATTGTGCGGTAACCTAGCCCACGATGGTACGATAAATCCTTATGTGTGTCGGTGTCAAGGAATTTTAGAGGTGCTTCTAGAAGGGAAAATTATGCTTTTGCTACGAGGTTGGATGACATGGATAAAATACTTCAGCTTCCATGGAAGTTGAGAAAACAATCCAAGTAATTTACATGAAGTTAAATATATATGCTAGGATAATAATTATTGTGAGACTACCACGAGACAAACAAACATGTATCCGATTAGGCCATCTCGGTGAGGTGGCTTGATGAGTATCAAACCTATTTTAGACTCAATCCTCAAATTTTCTAAGCTAAAAAGTTGGGCACTTTACCACCCCTACTTACAGTGACTGGGTTGTAGTTATATACATCTGATGTAGGATATGAATTGTACTTTTAGTGCTAAAAATAATATTGGTGCTACTTCTACAATAGGGTTTCATATAAATTAGGTATAGTGAATGTGGACCATGGGGGAAAGAGATTCGCTACTATTTGGGCGTACCTCACCAAGAGGACGGCAAACAGCACAACCATATGCAATCATGCAACATGGAGTACTCTCTAAGTCTTCGGTACTCCCTAAGGCTGTGATCAATAGTAGGTGTCACTAATACCGCCGACATATAAAACGAAACGACTTATTAACACATGATTAATTAAGTATTAATGGATTAATATGATTTTTTAAAAACAATTTTTGTATAAAATTTTTTTAAAAAAGCACATCATTTAGCAGTTTGAAAAGCGTACACGTGAAAAACGAAAAAGATAGTTGGGAAAGACGAGGGAAGAACACAGAGCCTCCGACACACACTAGTGCACAGCGAGAAAGCCAAAATAATGCATCTTTGTTCCGGTGAAACCACTAGTTACGTACATAACCAAGCACCACATTATTTCGTACATCAAACTATTGGATATACCAGTCGTTAGTCGAGAGCTGGGTAAAACCAATGGATAATTTAACCAAGCACCACTTTGTTTCGTATATCAAAATATTAGATGGATCCAGGAACGGACTGTAAATATTTGTCTCGAACCGTAGTCCACTATAAAATATAAATTTTCACCATGTAAATTATAGCTTGATCCAAAATGTAATGGGTTGATTGGGGCCTTAAGCCAAGGCTGGCTGGTCCGCTGCTGAATAGACCAGTCGTCAGTTGAGACCAGGGTAGGCAGGAGGCTAAAAAATAATTTATTTTGAAATAAAGTTTGAACACTAAAAATCAATTTATTTTAAAATGAAGAAAGTATTCATAATTGTTATGGGGTTTATTTGAAACTCGAGAATTTAACGAAAAAATATATATATACCAAGGGGTTGCAGCTCATGATGAGGTGTACACATATGAGCAAAACTGCAGCCAGCATATGCCGTAAAAAGTAGGAAGCAGAGGGGAGCCAAGAAGAGCCAAATGTTGGCTGGGATTGGCGACCAGATTTACCGAAAAGGTGTGCTCCACTTTTCGGTCCCTCTCTTCACCGTGTCTGTCACAATCTTTTTGGCAACGCACACAGGAACAAACTGGCCCAGCTAGAGGCAGCACATCTACCTGCCATACGGGCCCACACATACGTATCCATTGTACTGCTACATGATATACATTTATGTACAACATTATGAAATAAAATACGATTATTTCTTATTTGTCTACTATTTCAAATTCACGAGATCCTTGTATGTCCATGATAATTCCTGGATGTCGACATGTCGTTAAGAGAATGGAAAATGGAGGACAAATAAGAGAAATCATCAACTTTGGAAAAAGTCCGATTACCCCCTAAACTATTGGATGAGTACGAATTATCCCTCTAAACCCGAAAACCAGATATCTTTCATACTCGATTATTAATACTGGATAAAGAACCTTCCCTAATTTTCGGAGTTGTTTTGATCCTACATGACAGTCCAGTCAGTATTTTTATATAAAAAAATGATTGGACCCACCTGTCAGATTCTCTACCCCTCTTTGTCTCCTCCTTCCCGAATCGGTGGCGGGTGGCAAGCGGCGAAGTCGGACCTCCCATGCAAGTAGAGGCGCTGATGCACAACGACGGGGTGGCAGAGCTTGAGCGGCGGGGCGGAGGAGCTTGACGGCGGAGGTGCCGATGCACAATGACGAGGTGATGGAGCTTGAGTTGCAGAGGTGAAGGAGTTTAATAGCGGAGGTGCCGCTGCACCACGATGGCGACGGTGGTTGGCGGAGAGCGCTGTGGTGGCGACGGAGGGCGGCTATGCGCCGACGGAGGCCGAGGAGGAGCCGCTTGCCGTCCCTAGCCACCTCCGTCGCTAGAGCTCCTCCGCCCCGCCGCTGTGCAGTGGTGCCTCTAGCCCCCTCTATGTCTGAGCTCCTGGATCCACCTTGCCGCTCAAGCTCCTTTCTCTCGGTTCGACTCCGTCGCGGCTACCACCACTAATTCAGCACAGTAAGGGATGGAGGAGAGGGAGAGAATCTAACAGGTGAGTCCTACCATTTTTTTAGAAAACTACTGACTCGATTGTCATGTATGACCAAAATCACTTCGGATTAAGTTAGTAAGGGTTCTTCATCTGGTATTAATAGTTAAGGATGAAAGATGTCTGATTTTCGGGTTTAGAAGGGTAATTCGTACTCACCCAATAATCCTTGAATTGAAACATCAGAATCTAAACTGTAATAGTTTTGGTCTAAGTTGTGCTCAAGTGACAGTCCCAGTCGAGAAAAAAACCTAAGAAAAATAGTGACCCCAAATGGAATTGAAGTACTCCTCGATCTCTTCTCATTCTCGCTATTCTTTCTTCTTTTTCTTATCTCTCTCAAGTTCGAAACCAATTAATCCTAGTTGATACCTCTCTCGTGACTTATCACATGTTCTTTGTGGGCCCCTTTGATTTCGAGGAGAAATTTCAATCTTATAGAAAAATTTTCTATGAAGTCCTTTGATACAAAGGATTGAATTCTAACCTATCATTTGAATTTTCTATGAAATCAATAGAGATTTTGAAAAAAATTTAGTAAGAGCTCCAACCTCCTGAAAATTTTTCTTTGAGTTTATCTCTCTTATTCAATTTATGTGTTTTTTCTGTGGTTCAATTAAATAATTATTCATGTGTTTTTTTGTATTTTGTAATCCTCTGTTTTGCACATGTATTTTTATCAAAATTCTATATTTTTTATTTTTTATTTTCTATTCCTACTATTTAAAGTACGCTAAAATTGCCGCCCTCTTTTTGAGCATGCCCGTCATCTCCTCACGCTCAAACCACTGACAAGACCACTCGCTTATCGCAGAGAGGCAGTAATTAGGCGGAAGAAGCGAGAGGAGGCAGCACTGTGCAGCGAGACATGAGAAAAAAGTGAACCTCAAAACCGGCTTAGGCTGCGTTAGTTCTCTCCTTTTCAGAATATTTAGTGCGCGCAAAACAAAATTTTTTTTAACATATAATTAATTAAATATTAATTATTATAAACGTGAAAAATAAATTTATTTATTTTTTTAAACTACTTCTATATAAAAAATCTTTGAAAAAACGTATTACTTAACAGTTTAAAAAAAGTGCTATCAAAAAATGAGAAAGTTGAAGTTTAACCGTTTGAAAAAAATGCTAACGAAAAATAAGAAAGTTGAAATTTTGAGTTGAAGAAAGAGGAGGGTCATTTTTTTTTTCCCTTTTGACAAACAAGATACTTATAAAATGGTAATGTAAATAGACTTATCCCATCATTAATAAAACGTCACATATTTCATGACTAAACCGTATAGTAATAGAGTAACCGATATTAACACCAAAGAGGCGAGGCGGCGGCAAAGCTAGAGGACAAGTTGCACCTTTAACCGCCGTAACAAAGGGTCAAGGTGTACATGCATATCATGTACCGCAACACGGCAACACGGCCAGCAACGACTTTTGTGCGAGTGTTTGTGGTGACCACATGCAGTGACGGAGGTAGAAATTTTTTTAGTCCGAACAAACTTTAATATAATTAGGATTTACTATAAAAATTTTATCATCAATTTACTCATTAATATTAAAATTTAATAGAGTTTTCGTCGGCCAGCTAAAAGGCTGCCCGGTTTAGCTGGGCGGTGGCTCCGCCATTGACCATATGCATGCATGATCAGTGCATCCCCTGCTGTTTACACCGTACATTGTTTCTGAGTTTAGCTATCCCTCAATGAAAACGGTGGTCAAAATTCCCGAGCGACTAATTATCATTTATGTAAAAATAAAATGTATTGTTTTTCGATATATGATTTTTTTTATAATTTTTATCAATGTCATAGTGATGTCACCATTTAAAAGTTATATAACAAATATGTGAAAAATTCTCAGACCGATCAAGAAACGTTTACGTAATCATGATATCATTTCCAACCGTTTTCATCTCAGAAACGTTTACGTAATCATGATATCATTTCCAACCGTTTTCATCTCGTAACGTTATGCTTGCTTGATTGATCTTCGAACTTTTAAACATATTCTCACGGCGTAGTTAATTATATACAATGCTACCTCTGTTCTCAAATATTGCATAGGTCCCGTTAGTTTCTCCAACAAGTTGGATGAAAATTTGGATACTCGTGACACGTTTTTCAAACTGCTAAATGGTACGTTTCGTGCGAAAACTTTTTAATAAAAGTTTCTCTAAAATATCAGATTTCTATTTTTCAAGTTTGTAATAATTAAAACTCAATTAATCATACGTTAATACTATCTTATTTTACGTAAAATACTTAATCTTTATATTCATCTTTTTTATAAGTTAGAGAACCACCGTAATATTACATAGGCAGAATCTCTTGTATTTTAATGATAGAGGCAGTAGAATTTTAACCCTACTGATCACACCAGAGTTCTTTTCTAGTTTTCTCTAACATGTATCTATGCATTACTTAAAAAACATATATTTCTATTACCTGAACTTTATTCTAAAACAAAGAATATAACCTTTTTTTGGTGATTGTGTTAGTCAAATGCTCAACTTTTTTGCTCCCAAAAAAGAAAAACTCAATCCTGCCACGCCCCTGTCTCTGCGAGACTGGTGACACTGTCCACTCTGTTGCCTACCGTTGCTCCACACGCCCACCCCTACAAGAAGCTTTATGACCACCTCAAAACACAAAGCTCACCTCACTCTCACTCTCACTCGCTTCGCCGCCACGGCGCCACCCATGAAGCCGCCGTCGCCGTCGCCGCCGCACGGCACCGCCGCCGTGAAGCAGCCGGCCTCCTCGCCGGACGCGCGGCTGACGCATTCCTCGGTTGTCGCTGCTGCTAGCCTCGTAAGTGTAACGCCCCCGCGGCGTAGCTGCGACGACGCGGCGGCGTGCGTCGTGAACGACGTCGACGCATTCGCGCGCACCATCGCCAGCATCAGGTCGAAGCCGGCGGCGGCCTCGTCTTCGTCGGATGGAGGAGGCGACCACCTCGCCACCGTGCTGGCGCACTACGCGGCCAGGTGGCTCCCGGACGTCGCGTCGTCCCCGTCGGGGAGGTTCCTGCTGCCGCCGCAGAGCCCCACGGCGACGTGGATCAGGAAGCGGCTCCTGCTCGAGTCCCTTGTCGCCGCGCTCCCGCCCGACGGCGGCGATGGGGACGACGACGGCGGCGTCACGTGCGACTTCCTGCTCCGGCTTCTCCGCGCCGGGAGCATGGCGGGGGCCGACCCGGCGCTCCTCGCCGACCTCGAGGCGCGCGCGGCGCGACGGCTGGACCAGGCGTCGCTCGGCGCCGTCATGATCCCGGCCTTCCGCGTCGCCGGGGACACGCCCGGCGCGAGCGCGACGCTGCTGGATGTGCCGCTCGTGCTCCGCCTCGTGCGCGGCTTCCTCCGAGAGGGCGGCAAGGCAGGCGGTGGCGCGGCGGCCGCCTGCAGGGTGGCGAGGCTGGTGGACGCGTACCTCGCCGAGGCGGCGCTGGAGGCCGGGCTGCGGCCCGCGGAGTTCGAGGAGCTCGCGCGCGCCGTGCCGGCGCACGCCCGTGCCGCCGACGACGGGCTGTACCGCGCCGTCGACACCTACCTCAAGGTGAGTGCATCGCCATGGACACAATCATTTACAATTATGTCACAATCTCAGTTTGGCTGGTGATGATTATGTTTTCATGATTTGATTAGCTGAAATACTTAAAAATAATAATATTCTTTACATCGTGGCAGTATGTTTTGTCTGCCATGGTAGGAAGAGAAAGGGTCTCTGGCCGTTAAAAATCGGTTAATAATGCATCGATGGCTTTAATTATCTTGGAACATGATGTCATGATGCATCCATTTTTTCTTCCAGTACAAGAACATGATGCGTTCATTTAATTAATATGTGGAGTAGTATATAATTAGGGTGTTATCCTAGCATGTTGGTTTCTTAAAAAAATGGAACACAAATCACTATGCTACATTTTGTAGGAAAAGCTAGCAAAATTTGTCATCACAAATAATATTCTGACGCTAAATATTTCAGAAAAAAACTACACAATAATATAGGAGCAATGTTGAGTGTTTGAGCTATGACTGATAAGATGTAGAAAAATAAACAAAACAACCCAAACAAATTATTAGGTAATTTTTCTTATATATGTGCTAGTACTGGTTTAAAAGTCAATAATGAAAAATAGATTATGATGAAAAATTGAGAAAATAACTCCAAAATTATTTTTAAAATCTAAATTTTAGTTGTTGTTGATAAGTTATTATAATTATTTCCCGTCCCAAAATATAACATCTTCTAAAGTTTAAAAATTATCCAAACAACAACATGATACTCATCAAAGATGATTTTTACTATTACTAAACAACCCATACTAATTTATTACTTTTATTATAGTCCAGACCAACACCTAAGAAGACAAAACTTTTTACACCTCTCCTTAATACTCATGTCCAGTCCAGATACATAGTCAGAGTTTGTCTTTTTAAAACGAAGAGAGTAAGCTTTTAAAAAATTAAAACTTGATATACGAGGAAGTAGACGATAAGAAAAGCAAATGAATATAAAAAGAACAAATGTGGAAAATAAATGGGACTGTATCTCCAAGATTCCCCATTTGCAACAAACCATAGTGAGCATGTCAACTTAGATATGACACGTTGCAAGTTTGTGATTAACCCTTTTCACCTTGGCATCGGCTGTCCATGATGAGTGAGAGAGGCCAAAATGATTTTACTCTAACTCTACTCCATGCACGTACTTCCATGCATGCGATGTGACTGTGTTGGAAGCATGCGATGCTCGAGGTAAAAAAAAAAAACATGGAAGTAAGAGAGGGCCAGTTTCAGGTTCGGTACGGCGGTGTAGTAATAAGCATATGTGTTTCTGCGTGTTTGACCGCACGGTAGTTCATGTTGGACCATCACTCATATGGCCCTAATCGCTCAGGAGTCAGGAATGTGTTTTTGGTTTTTGTGATTAAGCTCAATTGCTCATTACGTTGACATGACGATTATTGTTTAAGCCAGTTTTTAAATTTTGAAATTAAATTAGGCGTTTCTTTTTCCTTTTTATTACTCGAATTTGACTAAGGACAGTTAAGAATAGAAGTATAATTGTCTCCGTTCGATTCAGCTACGTATAGTTGTTTTTGGCTTTCATCGTTTGTTTGTTAGCTTATTCATCGTAACCAAAATTTGGAATTGTGAAACTTAATTGTAGAGTTGTTTTTGGGTTTCTTTATCGTAGTATATGTTTCAACTTTGTATTTTAATCCGCTACAAACATAAATATGAAAAAATTTTACTCATAAATTATTTTATTTGTTTGGTGCATTTTTTAGGGCTTATCAGCCTTAGCTCAACCGATCAGCGCCTGCTAGTGCTTCTTTTGAAAATATAGAGAGGAAAAATCGTTCCTGTTGGAACAAAAATCTCTTCACTTTCCCTTTATTTTCTCCCCCTATGCATGGATCCTTCTCTGCTAGTGCTCTTTTGTCATTGCTTGAAGATATTAGAGACCAATGAGAGAGTTGTTCAGCATCCCAACTTCTACACCAACCCATTTGTATTGATTACCGGCGACACACAGTCCAGTCACATCGGAGGGCAAAAGTCACTTTGTTTTTGTCCTTGCAATTGCCATGTTTTGGCACACTCTCACCAGCTAAATCACACATGCAGTGCAGTGCAATGCAGTGTGATACTCTTCTGAAGAAAACAGCAGAAACAGATGTGCTCATGTGAGCTATACCTAGCATCGCTGCTTCAGCTCGATCAATCCAATCCAACCGCTGCAAGCGCTATGCAACAAGAGACTTGTTACCTGTCCATGCGCATGGACATCTTGCTTGTCTCGTTCTTGCGGTCTAGTAGGAGTATGCCTTAAAAGATCAATCGACTTGGAAGTACTCACACCGTTTGTAGACAAAGTTTTTTTTAAGGGTTAATCAAGTTTATAAAAAAATAGCAACATCCACAACATCAAACTAGTTTCATTAATTTTAACATTGAATATATTTTGATACAATTTTTGCTTTGTATTAAAAATGTTACTATATTTTGCTATAAATTCGATCAAACTTAAAAAAATTTGATTAAAAAAATCAAACGACTTATAATATGAAACGGAGGGAGTAGTTTGATACGGTTTGTTGAGGCTCTTTTTATTTTCATATTATTTATCGGATTGTTGAAACGGATTATTTGCTTCATGCTTTGAAAAATATATTTAAATCTAGATTACTTGTTCTAAGTTTATTTATTAAAATATTTAACTTATTATAATAAATGGATAATCCATATCAATAATTCGCTTGGTAATCTGTTTCAAACTGAACGATAGTAGGGGTATGTTTTAAATTGAGAGTTAGTTTTTTCTAAAAAAAATAGACATCTCGTTTCATTGATAAAGAAGATATACACATAGACAAAAAAAAGATTAATATCAAAACATAGGAAATCTATCAGTTGTTTGTGTGAAATTTATTGTATGAAATTACGCTGAGATTTAACTGGAGGGTAAGCACTAATTTATAAGCGGTCTGATGAAAATGTGGGAAATCTAAGGCTATGTTCTTCTTAGTGAGTTCCAACTCACCTTCTTCGTTTTTCGTACACATGTTTTTCAGACTGCTAAATGATACGTTTTTTACAAAAAAAAATTTATATACAAAAGTTGCTTTAAAAAATCATATTAATCCATTTTTCAAAAAAACAAATATTTAATTAATCATAAAAAATACATCGCTCCGTTTTACGTGTGCGGGCAACTCACCTCCCAAACACAGCCTGGGTGTTTGGTTGTTAGACACATTTTATCACAGTTTGCTACGTCTAAGGTTAGATAAGTTCGACCAATTTAATAATTTTTTTGGTTGTAGCCATAGTTGTGACATATTCTTTTTCAATAAACTGGTTTCACGTATCATTGATTTCAAAAAATATGAGAAAATTTTATTAGGTTTACTAAGATGCGATTAACGATTTGATCGACTCAACTTAAATAAATACGATAATATTTGTTGGTATACGACGATAAAAGTATGGCGGACCAAACACACCCTAATGTTGGTGTATGTGTGCAGGCGCACCCGCACGCTGGGAAGGAGGAGAGGCGGTCGCTGTGCCGGCTGATCGATGCGCGCAAGCTGACGGCGGAGGCGGCGGCACACGCCGTCCAGAACGAGCGCCTCCCCGTGCGCTGCGTCGTCCAGGTCCTCTTCTCCGAGCACGGCAGCAAGCTCACCCGCCTCGCCGAGTGGACCACCGGCTCCTTCCGCTCCCTCCAGTCCCGTAGCCCCGCCGACCTCATCACCACCGCCGCCAACACCGGCGGCGCGCGGTGCCCGTCCAAGCGCGAGGTCGCCGCGCAGCACCACGAGCTCCGCCGCCTCCGCGAGGACGTGTCCCGCCTCCAGGTGCAGTGCCACGCGCTGCAGGCGCAGGTGGACAGGCTCAGCTCGGAGCGGCGGCGGCGGCCGGGCCTGTTCAAGTGGGGCGCGTTGCTGTTCGGCGGCGGCGGCCGTGGCGCCACGGGGGCGGGGGGCGTCATCGTCGACGACTCCGACAGCGGCTTGGACAGGACGCCGTTGAGCGGGAAGAAGGGCGTCGTCCGCGCGACCACCGCGGCGGCGGCGGCGGCTGCGACGCCGGCGTCGGGCACGCCGGCCGTGGCGAGGTGGCGCAGGTCGCACTCGTGAGAGTTGTAAGCAAGATCATCCAAGACAAGCGTGGCTTCTCTGTGTTCGTGTTCTTACATCTTCGTTTCATGTGCCTGTGATTGTGATCGATTCGCTGCTTCTTGGCGCTTGAGGTGAACTTGACGTGTACTTGGTTTTTTGCTTGGGGCGTTTGATGTATATCCAACGAGTAGGGAGGCTTCAGCGACTGATGGGAATGGATTCTAATCCATCTATGGAATGTCCATCGTGTATCTTTTTCTTCTAAATTTAATACAAATAATTATAATTTTTTAAAAAAATGACAATATACTTCATTTGTCCCAAAAAAAACTCATTTCTAGGTCTATGTCCACATTCATACTCAGATACTCAGAAGTAGGTTTTTGAACGAAGGGAATAGAGTATAATAACATCTAGCACCTCAACAAAAATCAAAAATCAAGGTTAAATTAGACCTTCATATTAAGAAAAAAACAAAAATAAATTCTGATATAAATAATACCACTACTGTTAATTCCGATCAAAAAGAGTTTCCCAGTTTGCCTTGGGACTTCTGCTAGCGCCTCCGTCGGGGATAAAGTCAGTCTACAACTGAGCAGGGTTCAGACCGCAAAGACCCCATACAAAATTATTTCGTTCGATTTTCTTTTTTTGGATTTTTTTCCTTTTTTTGATTTTACCAAAAGTATTCAAATTTGATCAATTTTGTTCAAAAAATCAAATTATTTTGAGCCAAGATTTCTGCAATTTCCAGAATTTCGGTCCTATCGGTGCCTCTCCATAGGAATAGCCAAATGGATATATATATATATATATATAGACACACACATAATAATTAATAGCATAGAGCATAGATTATAATGTTGCATATATTTTTAGGTTACTATATTAGAAAACGGAATGGGGACTTAGAAGGAGAGTAGGAGGGCATGGTGAGGGGAAACTCAACCTTAGGCCAGGGGGAGGGCTTATGAGTTACCACTAGGAAGAGTAGAAGGGAGTGTCAACCAGAGTTTTCCTTATCGCCGGTAACCGTGCTTACTGTAGGGGTAGGATAATGATTACCGACGATAGAGTTTGGTGAATTTTAGTCAATTTCAAATTTTCAAAAAAAATTTAAAAAATTATGGATGTAGTTCTTGATTTGTAGTAGCGGATGGTAAAGAAATTTGTCGAAAAAGAGTAACATAAAATCACCGAAAGTGCTTTAGAAAATAAAAAAAAATGTACTGTGCCTTGATTTTCACTGTTTATCCGGCCCGTGGGTGCTAATGGATTGGATTTAAATGGGTCAAATGGATTGGATTTAAGAGTGGATTTGCTTTGGGTGGGTCTGAATGGGTTGATTTCAGAAAGGAATAAGTTCACCGGAGGTCCCTCAAATTGACACCGAGATTTTTTAAGGTCCCTAAACTAGAATACCAGAAATGTTTACCCCTAAAATTACTAAATCCGTCCGACGAAGGTCCCTCGGCAGTATTGACTCAGTTTTTGCCCGGTTGTGCTGACGTGTCGCGTTGTGGGACCCACTGGTCAGTCCGCCGTTGGGGAGTTAATAGACGGGGTTAACGCTCTGTCCTCGCCGTTTCCAGGCGTTGGCGCGACATTCTCTCTCCCTTGCTCGAACCCTAGCTGAGCGGCGACCAGGAGGCGACTTGAAGGCGACTGCGGGATTGTCGGCGGCGGCGAGCTGGCCGTGGCGCCGGCGACGGGCATCGTGTTCGTCGAAACGCGCGGCGGATTCCACCCCGGTTAGTACCTTTTTGGCTCGACATTGCGTGCTATTGTAGCTGGTACTGTGTTGATTTTCGGGGAAGATTTTAAAATGTGGTAGATTCGTTTTTTGTCTGGGATTCGGTGTAGAGGTGAAGTAGTATATTATCCCTCATGCACTAGGTGTAGTAATGCTTTTGTATGCCCATGTGAATCTGTGTGGGTTAGTGTTGGGGTGGTCCTTTTTTAATCGGTGTTAGGTGTTAACTAGGTATTAGGGATCTGGATGTAGTGTAGTTGTAATAGTACAGTAGTAAAGTGCTTATTTTTTTATTTTTTCAGAGCTGGCAGCATGGATCCCTTGGGCACTCTAGTAGTTAGGTTCCATTTCAATGGGGAATTTGTCAATAAAGGGAGACAGAAGTTGTATTGTGAGGGGAGAGAAGCAATGTCATACATAGACAGGGATAAAGTGTCATTACCTGAACTTTTTGGACACCTAAAAGATCACCACAAATTTGTAGATGGGACATTACTGCATTGGTTATTTCCTGGGGAAGAATTAGGGACAGGAATGCGGTTGTTGATGGATGATAAGGTGTGTGGGTTCATGTCTGACTGTATAAGTGAGGGTGGTGTGGCTGAGGTGTATGTTGAGGAGCCCGTTGTAATTGATGTTGATGAAGATGAAGACAGTGATTATGAGGCTGAAATGGAGCTGGATTTGGATGAAGAATCAGAGGAAGAGGGAGATGAGGACAAGGATGGGGACAGAAAGGTGAAAGTCAAAGATAAGGGCAAAGCTGTTGTGGGTGCTGGTGAAGTTAAAGCAATGGAAGTGGACGACAGGAGGATTGTCATTTATAGGGAAAGGTCACCCATAAACACTGTCCTGCCTTCTGACAGTGGGGATGATAGTGATTATGTAGGAGGAGATGATTGCCCTTCTGAGGATGATGAAGAGGCTGGGGAGATAGAAAGACACTACAAAGAGTTAAAGAGGAAGATGAGAGCTGGAAAGGTTCATGAGCTGGACGAGGTTGTGTTTGAGGGGTTTAAAAGTCAGTCAGCTAGAACTGCTGGAGGTCCAGAAGATGGCAACGACACCCCATATGCAGATAGTGATGATGAAGACTCATATGATGAGGTTGGCAGTGATGGTGAGCTTGTCAGAAGGAAGGGCAAGTTCCCAAAGTTTAAGAAGCAGCCAGGGGTTCCTGTTTTTGAGCTAGGAATGAAGTTCAGCTCCAAGCATCAGTTCAAGATGGCCATTATAAAATATGCCCTGGCTGAAAAGAAAGTGATTAATTTTATTAAAGATGATCACAAGAGGATGAGGGCAAAGTGTGATTGGGCTAGCTGTCCTTGGGTGTGTTTGCTGTCCAAGACTACAAGAAGTGATAGTTGGCAGATTGCCACTTATGACAGTATGCATGCATGCCCACCAAGGAGGGATAGTAGACATGTTTCATCAGTTAGGATAGCAGAAAAATATGACAAGTTCATAGTTGCTAACCCTGGTTGGCCACTATCCCATATGAAAGCAATAGTTCAAGAAGAGATGTTTGCTGATGCATCAATTTCCAAGCTTAAGAGGGCCAAAAGACTTGTGATGCAGAAGGCATTTGATGTGACCAAGGGCCAGTACCAGAAACTTTACAATTATCAGGAAGAACTGCTTAGGACCAACCCTGGTAGCACTGTGGTCATCAACAGAGTGATAGGTATTGAACCACCTGTGTTCAAAAGAATTTATATTTGCCTTGATGGATGCAAGAAAGGGTTTATGGCTGGTTGCAGGAAGGTAATAGGGCTTGATGGTTGCTTTTTCAAGGGATCTACAAATGGAGAGCTATTGTGTGCTATAGGGAGGGATGCCAATAATCAGATGTACCCAATAGCTTGGGCTGTGGTATATAAAGAGAACAATGAAGAATGGGATTGGTTTTGTGACTTGCTGTGCAGTGATCTCAAGGTTGGTGATGGAAGTGGATGGGTCTTCATCTCTGACCAGCAAAAGGTAATGCTCCTAAACCTCTGTTTGCTATTCTTTTCTAGTAATTCTGTCATTAAACAATGCATGTTACTGTCAAATGCAGGGAATAATTAATGCTGTCTCTAAGTGGGCTCCTGAAGCTGAGCACAGGAACTGTGCCAGGCATATCTATGCCAATTGGAAGAGGCACTTCAATGACAAAGAGTTTCAAAAAAAATTCTGGAAGTGTGCCAAAGCATCATGCAAAATGCTTTTCAATTTGGCTAGAGCAAAGCTGGCCCAACTGACCCCTGCTGGAGCTCAAGCAATACTGAACACACACCCAGAACATTGGAGTAGGGCTTGGTTCAGGTTAGGATCTAATTGTGACTCTGTTGATAACAACATTTGTGAATCTTTCAACAGATGGATTCTTGAGGCTAGATTCTTTCCTATCATAACAATGCTTGAAACCATTAGAAGGAAACTAATGGTTAGGATCCATGATCAAAGAAAATGTTCTGATAGATGGAGTACTGTCATTTGCCCTGGTATACTTAAAAAACTTAATGTATACATTGCTGAGTCTGCATTCTGCCATGCTATATGCAATGGGGCTGACAGTTTTGAAGTCAAGCATAATGAGCATAGGTTCATAGTTAACCTAGATATGAAGGAGTGCTCATGTAGATATTGGCAATTGTCAGGTTTGCCATGTCCTCATGCAATTGCCTGCATCTACTATAGGACCAACACACTAGATGGGTGGGTTGCTCCATGCTACTCAGTGGCATCTTTCAAAAAAATCTATGCCCATTGCCTGCAGCCAGTACAGGGCATGACTAGTTGGCCAGATGATCCTAGAGAGCCTCTAAATGCCCCAGGATACATAAAGATGCCAGGAAGGCCAAAGACTGAAAGGAGAAGGGAGCCTAATGAGCCAGCTAAACCTACCAAAGCTTCCAAATTTGGCACAATTATCATGTGCAGATCATGCAAGCAACCTGGTCACAACAGCAGGGGCTGTCACAAGCACAGTGGGGCAGGTGTTAGCACACCTGGAGCTGCAACATCGGCTCCAGGAAATACAGTCACTGCAAATAACAACTTAGGGTTGTCAAGCACTTCTGGGAGCAACACACAAAGCAGGAAAAGAAAGGCAGCTGAGCTCAGCACTAGCACATCTGCTTGTCACACTAGGAAGAGAACATCTCCTACAAAAAAGGTATGTCAGGCAGTCCTCATTCAATTAAACTTTTGAAAGTAACATTCATTTGCCAACAACACTTGTTTCTTTTCCTTCCAGTCACCACACAAAAACAGTTCAGTTGTGAAGGTTGCAGCCAGTGCTAGGGTGGCAACTGAAAGTGGTGGTTCAGCCAGTGTGAACCTTCAGGCCATAGTGCCACACTCTCAATGTTCTTCTTCTGCTTCAGTGAGGATCACTTCTGGGAAAGCAAGTGCTCATGTGCAAGCTCAAGAACCATCCAGTACCAAGCCCAAGAAAACAGATGCAGGTCCACTGATGCTGATTCCCCCATGGGAAACTGACAAGCTGTGATGCCATATGAAGCTAACTATGCAATGTTCTGTGCCTTTTGTGTAATTTGGTAGACTCTTAGCCAACTTTACCTATCTGTTTAGTTTCTGTAATTTGGCAGACTACTTGCCAACTATGTTGTGATGTGTGCTTGTTCTGGCAAACATAAGCCAGCTAAGCTATGTGGATTGTTATCATCTAAATTGAGTGACTTTGCTCAAATTATCTTTCAACAAATGAACTGACTCTTATCAATTTGTTATGCTGTAATTTATGTGCAAAGTTACCAATACTCTGTCACTGCAATAGTTGATATTCAGTCAAATATATGCAATATCAGTGTCATTACTGAATAGCAATCACAATTCATCCAACCACATTGCTTAAATTCACTTAAATTCTTAGCAAAATACAGCAAAATGCTTTCAGCTACCAGCATTTTGGCACATAGATTTACACATTGCACCTCATATCTGAACTAAAAACACAGCAAACAACACAAACATGCATCCCAACAACATCAGTACAAGCCAAACTCTATATTTCTCTAGCCTACTGTTACTTGCCCTCATAGCCGCCATGTTAGCTTCATTATCAGCTGCCACAAGCCTCAATTGTGCCACTTCATTCATTGCTACACCTAATTCTAGGCACTGCTCTTCTACCTTCAGCCTCAGTTCTTCAACACAACGTTGCAACTCATTCTTCTCCCTCCTTAGCGATAGCACGGCTTCACGAAGGTCATTCAACAACTCCCTCGAAAAACTGCTTGTTGCGGGCTCATACCAGTCAAAAAAATCACAGCCGGCGACCTGAAAACTTTACATCCCAAATCACCCAACCATACTGCCAGCTCAAACAAAAAACAAGCAAGCAAAAGAAATCTACATCACTCACCCGATTGCGGCATCGGTAGTACCGTCGACCTGGGTTGTCCACGCTCCAGGAAATCCACAGCGCCGCCTTCGCACCACACCAGCACATCACCGCCGGCTGATAATCATAGGGCCCAACTCGCGCCGGGATGGGAGCACGACTGCTGGGATGCGACGACCCCGACGACCGGTCACTGCAATTACTCGCCATCGCCTAGCCTCACCTCTCCTGTTGCCCCCGCCGCCGCCGCCGCTTACGCCGCCGCCGCCGCCCTAAGCTAGGGTTTCAGCTCGAGAAGAGAAAAATGTCGCGCCAACGCCTGGAAACGGCGAGGACAGAGCGTTAACCCCGTCTATTAACTCCCCAACGGCGGACTGACCAGTGGGTCCCACAACGCGACACGTCAGCACAACCGGGCAAAAACTGAGTCAATACTGCCGAGGGACCTTCGTCGGATGGATTTAGTAATTTTAGGGGTAAACATTTCTGGTATTCTAGTTTAGGGACCTTAAAAAATCTCGGTGTCAATTTGAGGGACCTCCGGTGAACTTATTCCTTTCAGAAATGGATCGGTATGTTTGCGCGTCAAGTGTAGTGGGTTGGATTGGAATATTGGTTTTGGGTGGAGTTCTTTTGGTTTTAAATGGACTGAACCCATGGATCCAACCCATTCCTCGACCGTGGTTCCTCCTCCGACATGGCTTCACAGCTCACGCTTGTCGTCGTCGCAGTCCTCGTGCTCGTTGCCGGCGGCTCGCTCGGCTTCGAGTTCCAGGAGGCCACCGTCGACAGCATCCAGCTCGGCTTAGAAAGGCAGCCTTACCTCCAAGCATCTCGTGCGTCGACAGACCGCCATCGAGGTCAACCCCGACGTGCTCGCGCAGGCGGCGCGCGCCGACGCCGAGCGAGGCTCTGGCCACCGCCAAGCCGGCCGCGTCCTCCACGGCGTGCACGTCCTGCTCAATGACATCAATCGCGATCGGCTCAAAACGATGGACCGGTCGCTGTCGCTGTCGCTGCTTGACGCGGTGGCCAGGCGCGACGCCGGCGTGGTGGACCGGCTGCGACGCACCGGCTTCGTCGTGCTCAGCAAGGACAACCTCCCCGAGTGGGCCAACTTCCGCAGTTCGCCGGACTTCGCGGTGCCGATGGCCAGCACGACGGCGACGTGCTGCCGCGCGCTCACCACGGCGTCGACCGCTATGAGGTCCGGCGAAGTGCTCACCATGGCAGCACCGGAGAGCAAAGGAAAACGGCAGCACAGCCTACCTGCAGTACAGAAGCGCGGAGGGAGATGGTTGATGGAGCAGTTGTTTTGGATTCGTTTGGGTTTGGGAGAGGGTTGAGAATGGGTTGAACCCATTTTTCTGCTTTTGGTTTGGATTAGTTTGGATTAGTTGTACAGTTGGATTGGATTGGTTCGGGTTTCATCGCTGATTAATTGTTTTGGACTGGTCTGATCTGAGAAGCACACTGTGTGACGAAATGCAGCGGGGCGGGTTCGGCCTGGATTCCAATGCATTGGCGCCCATTAAGGCCCAACAGTGAAGAAAATATCTTTTGGGTGGCTAGGGCTGCTCCTCATGCTTTCTCTCTCTCGACACGGGGTGAAAGGGTGGCGAGGGAGACAGAGGCACCCGTGGGTGGTGGCGGCGGCATCAGATCCATCGCATACGCGCAACGAGCAAAAACCGCACGGTTGGCGGCGGTAATCGTGGCTAGGGAGGCGGTTATCGCCTAGGAGAGGTATGCCGAGCTAACCCTCTTCCTCCTCGCGGTAATCGCACGGTATTCAGCGATAACCGCATGGCTTGTTGCGATTACTGTCGGCTACTATTTTCTTTTTGTGGCCTTTAATTAAGCGATCACCGCCATTACCGCGCGGTAACCGTGCCTCTTATCGTGATTATTGTGAAGAAACCGTGGTTCATCCAAATGGGGTTTAGTTGAATGTTGTGCCCTTTAGTTGAATGTTGTGAAAGTTTTAGTTTGCTAAGTTGTAGAGTAATTCTCTTTGGAAAGATTGTTGTTTGTTGACATAGGAACTATGGTGAAATAGATCGAATAGGGAATGGTAGTGACGTGAAAAATGATAGACTTGATATGTTATTTGTTGGGTTAGTCGATTTGTTCATGAGTAGTGATGTACATTTAGTGTAATGATAATGAGCTAGACTAATTTGTTATTATATTATATAAGGTTAGTTATGTCACTTTGGTATTTTAATTCACAATGTCATATTTTTTTGATATGATTCAAGGTGGAGATGACAGATAGTAGGGACCCTGTGTGGGAGCACGGGAAGAACATACCACCTGGATTTCGTTGTAAGTATTGTCATCAGCCGATTAGTTTTTATTGGATTATATTATTGTTTTATTGCATTATCATCAGCTGATTGTCTTTATATCATTATTTACATCAAGTGTCAGAATTTACATTGGATATATAGCCGATTGTTCAAAACCCTATTGACATCGACTAGTATTGGCATCGGCTGAAATTACTCCATCGGCTTGTCAGCCGATCGGCTCTTTGATCTGTTGTTTATATATCTTGTCAGTTGCAAGATCAAACTGATTGACACGCCTGCATCTCATCAATTTTAGGACCTGTACTGGAGTTAAGTAGATCTCCCAGGCCTTCGTGTGTTCGTCGACTTGGTTCGTGCCAACACAGATTTGGCACCATTGGCCGAGCACGAATTTTTTAGCCCTCTTTAGATAGCATGAACCTATCGGCTTAACAAGACTTAGATTATTAACAACAATCTACTAGGTCGAACCTAATCGATGCAACACGAGATTGTATATAATAATCTAATACTCAATGAGCCAATAAATCTGTCTAATGTGATGGATATAACAAATCTATCTAAAGCATCATTGTGATTGTAGAGAAATATCGGCTAAGACAGAAGATCAGACCTAACCGAGACAGTCCCAGCTAAACTGATGTGTCTCTAAACACAATGCTATTAAAGAGAGAATCAAAATATCAAGTAGGCAAATATATCAACCGAACCAGAGCAATCCAAGAGTCCGATGATAGTAGCTCAAGAACTGATACAGATAACAGAGACGACGGTGGTCAAGGAGGCCAAGGGGCCACTGAAGTGCCTTCTAGGGGTTACACAACATAGTCAGATCACCACAGCCTGATTCAATTCACTGGTACGATGTAGTTTACTTAGTATTTCAACCTTCACCATGAAATTCACGATTGATTAATTTTTCTTCCTTCAATTTGATTTGCAGGTGAGGCTGACTTCACTCACGCTACTCAGGACCAAGATCATGGTGCTCCAAGCTCTCAATGAACTATCGTTGCTTCAAGAGACTGTCAACAACAACAACAGTTTGACACACCACAGGATAGCTACAGCTCATTCAGTGCCTCTAGCATTGAAAGTGGATATCCAACGTATGTGTACAACTGTCCCCAAGATTTCTGATTATCCTCCTCCTACATGGGTGTATGAGTGGCAAGAGCCCTAGTGATATGCTCGTATGCTCAGTGGCCATCAACAGTATCATGGACATGTCAAAGTTGGTAGGAATACAAAGCGGGGTTGCTACACTCACATGGCTTGATGATCATGTCCATAGAGGAGTACAACATGGACATCTAGCTATACTTTATGTCAATATGTCCTTGCGTATATCATGCGTTTCAAACTAGAACTTCTATATTCGTGTTGCTTGTTATATGAACTATCATATTTGTACTCGTGGACATTATATTATGGACTCTATTATTTCAGCTACATAGGGACATCATAATACAAGCAAATGCGAGGTTGTTGAATTGTTGTTGTTGAAATATTATGTTATGAATTGTTGAATTGCTTCGAAGTCCATAATATAGAAGAGGTCATGCCCGAATTTTTGTATTTTACATCCAAAAGTTAGGTTTGCAAGTATCCTATATATCCGTCTAATTATTCTCAATTTCTACACACATTTAAGTGTTTTTTAAATTTTTTTAAGTGTTGTTCTGTTCAGTTCTATATACATCACGGTTATCGCTCCACTTAACGCGGTTACCGCATCAAACCGTACGGTAACCGCGAGCAAACCACGAAATCGTCAATTTTGAATTTAAATATTTTGCGGCAAAATTCATGTGGTTTTCGGCAGTTACCGCGGTAACCGCCTTATTGTGGGGTGCAATAGCCCCCTTCAAATGGTAAGATATACCCTGGTGTCGACAAGTTGTGCATGAGTTGCTTAAATCTTACAGCAATCTAAATTAGCCATCCAAAACTGCCCAAATCATAGGAGAAAAAAATATGCAGCGATAAATAGAAAACTTTTTTTTAATCATTCCTCGTCCTCGTTCTACAGTGAAACCTCTCATCAGGTCAGTATTCTCCTTTCCAATTTAAGTTGTTAAGAAAAAAAAGGTTTATTCAAGGGAGCTACCTATACTTGCTTATAATTAAAATTTGCCTTCCTTATTTTAGCACAACTAATCATCCCCATCCCCTTCTAATATTTATTTTTTGTAGCATGGATAATTGCAATCATAGTTCTAACTCTCCTCATCCTCTTCCTTCGCTACCCGAATCATGCTCAACGCCGATATATTTGTCCCGAACAACTTGTCCCGAATAGCCATGTACTCCGGCCATGTCACGGCCTGATACACGGCCTTGCTCTCCGGCGATCCCGCCGCCACGAGAGGCGTCACCTTCATGTCGGCCGGCGGACCGAGGAAGTAGGGCATGGAGATCCGGTCGCTCTCTCGGTTCACGACGGCACGGTGGAACACGCTGTGGAAGCGGCCGTTGGTGAGCACATGGAAGAGATCGCCGACGACGACGATGAGCGCCCCCGGCGTTCCCGGCACTGTCACCCACCGGTCCGGCCGGCGGCGGAGCAGCTGCAGCCCAGGCACGGGGCTCTGCAGGATGAAGGTGAAGAAGCCCGAGTCCGTGTGCGCTGCCAGCCCGACCACCCGATCTGGATCCGGACACCTGGGGAACCTGCTCGTCAGAGTGACACGTGTCAGCTCTAGATTATTACGTGTCTGCTCGTCAGATAATGAGTTACGACATTATTACATGTTCAGGTGAATCGTCGACGTCAACGTGTCGCGGATCCTTCGCTCGGTCTCGCCGCCGGCGGCATCGTCGCCGGCGAGCCCGAGCGCCTTGAAGAACATGGCGAGCAGCCTCTCGCCTAGAGCCCTCATCGCCGCGTCGTACTCCTCCATGGCGGAGCTGGCCGGACGAACACGCGCGAAGGTTAGTCGTTGCATGCATGGCGGATCGGTGGTGCGTGCGTGCGTACCAGAAGCGGTGGTAGTCGTCCCCGGCGTCGGGCCAGACGCGGCGGAACTCGTCGCGGATGGCGGGGGGAGGGAAGGTGTAGCCCTCGGCCCACATGCGCTTCGGGTAGCGGAGGAGGTACGGCGGGACGCCGTAGCCGGTGGAGCCGCCGCCGGGGCGCCGCGCCGCGCGCGCCTTGTCGGGCGCCGGGAGCGCGAACAGCCGCGCCGCCTGCTCCTCGGCGCGCGCCAGGGACTCGACGGGCACGCCGTGGCCGACGAGCAGGAACCCGCCCCACTCCTCCGCGGCGCGCGCCGCCGCGGCCACCGCGTCGCCGTCGCGCATGTCCACCACCGGCACGGCGTCGTCGTCGTCGTCGTGCTCGCCCCCCGCCGCCGCCGCTACCACCGGTGCGGTGTCCTTCTCGTGCATCCCCGCCCATACGTGAGACTCCGGCACGCGCTCCGCCGCGCGGAAGTCGAAGTAGGCGGCGTCGGCGCCATTGTTCTCGGCCGGCGGCGAGGTCGGCATGGTCGACGATGTCTTGATCTGCATGAACAAGCTGTGCCTAGTGATGTACTATACATTTGTTGGCATGAGCATTTCTTTCGCGTGATTAATAACTAGCAAGCATGGCTAATTTTGGGCTTAGATTATCTACAAAAACTAACTTCTTTTTAATCTTTTTTTTATCTCTCCGAGTCGTTCGGCAGAAAATCAGAAATGGATAGGAATTGTTAATAACTAGCAAGCATGGCTAAGGTTTTTTTGCGATTTTAATTCATAGTCAAAACTTAAGGGAATTGTTACACATCATTCATGTAAATATTTTCTGGGTTTCAATTTTTTTTTTTGCATTAGTAGTTTCCTCCCTTAAATTTGCTTGTCTCCTCCCATTTAGATAACCGTCCTGGAATGCACGCTTTATTGCTTTCTGTTCATTTATCCTTCTCGGATGAAGATGGATGAAAGCTAATGGACGATAGATTATTATACGGATGAATTAAATATTATATGTTGTTTACAATAAGTAGTCTAAGCAATGCTAATGTAAAAATTTTATTGGAGAAATTGGGTTTCCTTCTGGAAGCATGGCATAAATAATTCACGACCAATAATCCGAAAAGAACAGACTGGTCTGTTCTTTTCTTCAACTGCTGCTGTTGGATGAAGTTTCAAATTTTCGTAGTACGCTTTTCAAACTGCTAAACGATGTGTTTCGTTCGAAAATTTTATATATGAAAGTTGTTCTAGAATATCTAATAAATTCATTTTTCAAGTTTGTAATAATTAAAACTCAATTAATCACACGTTAATATCACCTCGTTTTACATGAAACACTTAATCTTCATCTTAAGGAGATTCAAACAACACCTTGCTGTGCATGATTAGCCCATGCAGCTTTAGTTAGATGCAAAATTAGCTTGTGAGATCTGAAATACTATAAACTAAATAACAAATTAATTAAGATGCAAGGATTGAATATGTGATTGTTGATGTACCAAAATTCAAAATTGGGCAAGAATTCGTTATGGGACAACTTAAAGATGTAATTATACATAGGCCCAAGTTAAGAGTGGTCAGTGGGATATACATTTCACTTTAGATTGAGTTTAATGTCATGACCGATGACACTTATTTTACTTATCTGTATTTTCCTTAGGATATCCAAGATTGCATGAGCATGTGAACTAAGAAAATGTGTTATTTGGTTAGTCCAAGGTGACAATTATGGATATATATAATGGTGAAAGATGACTTATGGGATATAGAATAGCTCACACAAAATACAATAGGGAAATAAAACCTACTTTAATTTCTATCAATTAGAATAGGCAAAATTTGCTATTTGGCATGAGCATTTCTTTCGCGTGATTAATAACTAGCATGGCTAATTTTGGGCTTGCATTATCTACAAAACAAACTTCTTTTTAATCTTTTTTTTATCTCTCCGCGTAGTTCGGCTGAAAATCAGAAATGGATAGGATCAAGTTTTGTTCAAATTTAATTCATAATCAAAACTAAACATTTGTCATAGCTTTGTGCATCCCTCAATTTTTGTTTCTATCTCCTTCAGTTTATGCTTTAATTATATACAAAATTAGCTTATGGCATGTGAAATACTACCAATTAAATAGAAAATTAATTAAACTGCAAGCATTGAATGTTGAATTGTTGATGTATCAAAATTCAAAATTGTGAAAAAAAACTAGTTATGGGCCAACTTAAAAATGTAATTATACATGGGCCCAAGTTAATAGTGGTTAGTGGGCCTTTTTCATATGGGCCATTTTACTTGGGTTGAGTTTCAACTTTCAAGGCATTATTGAACTTCAGTGATCTTATGTTTAGGTCATGCGAGCTAAGGTGTTATTTGGTGTCTCCAATGTGACAATCATGGACATAAAGTAACTCACAGAGAATATTTAAGGAAAATAAAATTCTATTTTAATTTCTATCAATAAGAATAGGAACTGCATGGAGCTAATATTGGGTGAGGTATTATCCTAGAATCCGGATCATGTTTTTTTTTCAAATCAACCCAAATACGAAACAAAATTTGTTTCAAATACCAAACAAAGTAGCTCACTATCTTGAGCTTTTCTTTCGGCCCTAGTTACGTGTTCTAATTTTATGACACTAGCTGGATGCCCGTATTTTGCTATGGATAAAACAAAATTTAATATAGTAGTGTAGAGTTATACATATTTTTTTCTATTCACTTTAATTCGATTTTAAATGTGGCTATCCATTTAGATTTGATTGATTTTTAATTTTAATAGAATTTTAATAAGTTTAAGGGATAATTTACAATTTTGCAATAGAAGTATGTGGCGTGGCGTATTCACTCTCACCACCACTATATTAAATATATGAGTATAGGTACAAGCCCTACAAACTTATGGTGGTGTCCAATATATACATGTATAGTTATACACATGCGTATGCGTATATCACGTCAGGTTAGTTTTTTTTACCAAGGACTAAAAAATCCCCAAATTTTACACCAAAATCCTGCCGAAGTTGCCAAACCTCAACGACCATTTTTTTCAAGCCAAAACATTGCCTAAAAACCATCCCAGTTTTTCTCAAACGAGCTACAGCCAATTATTACATCAAATCACTCAAAATGAAAGAAAACTTATAAAAAAAAACTCTTTCAAACATGAAGCAAACACAAACTCATAAATGCCAACATAAGATAAAGAGTACACAATTATTAAATTTTATTTATGAATCTCCATCCGAAGTTGACAAAAAAAACTGCATAATTGTCGTCTTAAGATTACGACATGCAGACTTCAAAAGCTTGCAGTCTTCATCACACTTTTGTAATTGTGCCTAGAACCGGAGCCAATATGTTGCCCTGAAAAGAACCTGCATATAGGACATAGATGGTGATTTGTCAAAAACAATATCATTCCTGTTCAACCATAGAGACCAACATATAGCAAATGTTCCTATAAAAATAAGTTTACTAGTTTTTTTTTATCAAACCCCACAAGCCAATTTTTAAATATATGAGATATACTGTGTGGAAGGTATAAACTAGAGAAGAACTAAACAGCTCTCTAAATCAATTTTGCAAAGTGACACTCCATAAAAAGATGTTGAATAATCTCATTTTTCATATAGAAACAACATCTCAAACTATCATTTCAATTTCTTCTAGCTAAGTTGTCCTTTGTCAACAGGTAACTTATAAAAATCTTGATGAACATACATATACACCAGGTTTCCATTCATTGCTGAGAAAAGAAAAGGTAACTAAACACATCAACACAAGCATTTTACAGATTTACAGCACGCGCATAATTAATTACATAACCCTTCATAAGTACAGTTTTTATTCAGACAAGATGGACAACGATGAGTGTCCCAATTGGCAGCCACAGTCTGCATCACTTCATCATGACGAATTGACGACGTCAGCAGCAGCAGCAGAGTGTTTCGAGGCAGCACTCGCAGGTCTCATAGCAGCAGAAGCAGCAGCACAGTGTAAACAGGCTGCAAAGAGGCAAAGCATTTGTGAAACTGACAAAAAGAAAATTAACTGAAATAGATGAAATATTAAGTGCTCGCAGAAACACTTCAGCTTGTAAGCCACAACCAAAATTTGAGTTTTAAATTAATTTTAGAGTTAATTTTGGGTTTCTTTATCGTAGTTTTTTTAAGTATTTATTTTTAAATTGCTAAGAATATATGTATAAGTTTTATTCATAAATTATTTTTTCAGATAAGCCGTTGCGGCTTATGATCAGTATAGGCGAAACGATGACCATGTCACTGGCTCACAAATTTGAAGAGTATTTGAAATGAAATGGATTTATTGAAAAAAATAAAATCATATAGTACAAATTGATATATAGCTAGCTACTTCCATTGTGGAGTGGCAGCTCAGGTTACTGTTCTTCGTACTGGAGTTTGAAAGACAATCCTAACTGCATGCATTAGATCTAGAGAAAAAAAAGGGCATGAAAATGACTGGCAACTACCATACTGTTCATCAGATGGTGTATTCCATTTTATCAGACAAGACAAAGCTAGCATGGTAGAAGCACTGTTTTGAGTGTTGGTGATGATTTGTGAGTTGGATATCTCTGTCAGGAGAGTAGGCACCATGTCGCTCTCTGCATATTTGGATGTTAATCTCTTGAGTTTATCACACTATGAGCCATGATAATGATGTATGTTTCAGACTTTGGATGTTCTGTATATCTTGATAGACTAGAGGCAGTAGATCCAATGCTCACAAAATGGTGAAATCAGTAAGAGAGAATTTAGGCCAATTCAAAAAAGGCAGATTTTTTTTAGGATGGTTTGTTCAGAAACAAAGACCGCGGATAGCGCAGATGGCAGAGAGCAGCTGGCGTGCTGCTTGCGCCCGCGTTCAACTCTTCATAACGCGCTCACCCTCAATAAAATTGACATTGGGTTCCTCCCTATTGTCTTTTCTTTTGGGATTTCATAAACTAATTACATCCCAAACAAGTGAAATTTTTTTCAAATAGTGCAGCTGGTTAAGTAACCGAGAGTTCACAGTGATTTGAAAGTCCACAGTAAGCAGTACGCAACTTCTAAAGGAACCATTCCATATTACTAATTTGCTCTGAAAAATTGAAGGAACTTTTCTTTGAAAATTAACAAGCTTTTGTAAGTAGCATATTGCTCATAGGATTTGTGTGGTTGGGTATCTCTATCATATTCATGAAATTTGACACCATATCGCTTGTTCAACCCATGCAGAGACCAAGAGTGTTCTCAGTGAAGTTGTATCATCTTGATGTAATTGGTTGAGTTCTATAAAAACTTCCAGTATATAAAAATACCACTTGTCCAGCCTCTAGAGATCAGTGTCTAACCTTGGGGCCTTGGCAGTTGATAATGATAGATCCTGGAGCCTTTTTAAGTTCTGAATCTTGATAGCCTAGCCTAAATGCTCATAGAAATATCCAAGGATATACAACCACTTAACTAATTGCATATGTCAGTATGATATGATCTTTGTATTGTTCGGGAGCATGATCTTGTGAGTCGTAACACAGAAATCTTCCCTATGTTTCTTAAAACAAATTAGCGACAAAAGTGGTTACATCCATACGAATTCTTTTAAAAGAAACTTTGAATGCTCATATCACAATTCATCCAACAAATTAGGCAAAAAAGCATGGCTATGAATGTGTTCACTTTAGAGTCCACTGGAAATCCATTAAGAATATCATTATCATTTATAACTCCAGTAGAGAACATATTCAAGAGGCTTAGAGTAACCGAAAAAACTTCTCTCTTCTTAATAAAATGAAATGCAGCTCTCCTGCGTTTTCGAGAAGAAAAAAAAAGAGAACGTGACAAGAAGTTTTACCATGCATATAAGCAGCCTTTCTCCTCATGGCGCCTCTGAACATGATCTCTGTATGTCATCTCCTGGGCACTTGGAGGGTTATACATCTTGTTTTTTCTGCTCACTGATTCAAGTATTCCAGACCCTGAATTGTACCAAAAGAGAAGAAAAAAGGCTATGACAAAAGCTGGAAGATATGCAGTGGCTATCTTTGTGGATGTGAAGCCTTTCTTGGCTTCTTTTATAGAGAGCAGCTCAGCTCAGCTCAGCTCAAGCTTCCAATGTGCCAGTTCCAAGCACACAAACCAGTAATAAGGACTTGACAATTGGAACAATAATTGTGGCAATTGGTGTGCTGTTTGTTGGAGTAGCTATCTATATAGTAGGACAGTTATGTTCATTAAAAATTAAATTATCGAAATTTACTTGTAAAGAGAATATCTTAAGCGCGTAGAATAGCAAATTTATCCAACTTTTTATTCAGTATATGTACTATTTCAGACCCTTCAAAAATCAGTTCCCAAGTCAATTTAACTTTGTCGGAGGAACAAGGACGGGTTCCCCGGCCTTTCAGGGTCTTTGGGGCAACTGAGGTGTTCTACATCTTCAAGAGACGTACATGATCTATATCTTCAAGAGACATACAGGATCTACACCTTTAAATATCAATAAGAGAATCAAGACCTACAAGATATATATCTTTAAGGTGTTGAAGAGTTGGCTGGCCAAATTGGTGCATTCCCCATGGGCAGTGTACACCGAGAGCTTGTTCATCAGCGACATCTTCGAGAAGTTCATCCAAAGAAACAAGAAAATCTATAAATTGGCAAGGGGAGCGGTCTCCGTTGCCCCAGGCCAACTCAGTGACTCGGACGCACATCATGCCCCGGGTGCACGGCCGCCCGGAGTGTGGAGGCTGCCCCCAAAGTATGGCATAGGGGTCTCAAGGCCCCCGAGAGGGGGCTCGAGCACACCCCTGCCCCGGTATTGCCTTGCGTTCCTTCGCCTGTCTAGGTGAGCCCAAAGTTTTGGATCCAACCAACATCATGATTTCTGTTACGGGATAGGATAAAACGGGTTGGAGTACAGCTCATCCACATTTACCTCAAGGACGTGGCATCGCATGCAGCCACCTACGCACCCACGTCAACCAAAGGAATAGGAAGGGTGCGACGTGCCGCGCCCGCATCAACTCCTGCACAGTTCATCTTGCCATCTTGCAAGGACTGACTGGTGGGCCCCACAGTGACCGGGCGGAGACTTCCTCGCCCCCAACGCCACTTGTCAGCTGGTAGGGGAAACTGTCACATCCGACCAAATTGTTGTGAGGAGACTTCAACAAGACTAGACATAGTAAACACATTGGAGCGGGTCTTGCTTCTGCATGCATGTATTGGTACCGTGGACTCCTCTCCATTTATAAAAGGAGGATCTAGGCCAACGGATAGAGGATTGGATTTCTTAGCAATTAGAGCTCACACAGATCCATATCTCAGTGTAATACTTGTTTCTCATCCATAGTCCACATACATAGGAGTAGAGCGTTACGTATCCGTGCAGCCCGAACCTGTATAATTTCTTGTGTTCATTTGTTCCTGAGGGTGACCTAGACTCTACTCGTCCCCTGACCGAATCTTCAAAGGGGGAGTGACCCAGACTCAACTCGTCCCTTGGCCGAATCTTCAAAGGGGGAAGTACTCGCTTCTTCGTTGGAGTTCTATATTTCGACAAACTTCTAGGTCTAGTTTCCAACTATCAACCCTACTATAACATGTAGCCTTTTTTTAAAAAAAAATATCTTTGGAAAACTGGACAGATCACATCAGAATTGGATCAGACCAAATCCATAATGATTCTATGGCCGGATATATTTCTTACGAGTATGATATACCATACATATTTAGCATTCTAAATGAAAAAGAGAGCTGGGCTCATAGCTGGATGAAAATGACTAGCATTGAATATATTTAGGTGAAATGAGGTCCCACTAGCATTCATCGACAGATGGTTACACCATCAATCCATCATGATGTACCAGACTTTATTTTCTGAAACTATATATTCCATCTGTCATTATTCAGGAATAGCGACATCCATGTGTCTGTTCATCATTACAAACTAAGCATGTAAAACATGCTGACAAGGAGGGAAGAAAGGTATATATAAGAAAGTTCTTGTCATATATTATTCCAGAATTAACCAAGACTTGCGTATAATCGCAGAACTTTTCTAGAGAACTTTTACAGATAGAATTCATAATATCAACCCCAAAGGTTGAAGTATAAGAAATAAATCCATAATATCAACCCTTATACCACAAACATCCAGCCATACTTTTTAGTGTGAAGTCCAAATTTCCCATGCCTTTCAGATTTTTAAGCAGACAAAAGGAGAACAAATGCGGCTGAGTTATCAATTCATAAAAAGCATTGGGGACTTACCTCACTTTGTTCATACATCAAGTCAGGTGATATTGAACATATCCATCAGAATCCGCGAAATGAAGAAAGGAACATTGGCATTCACATAAAAAACAGGTACACTTGGAAATTTTCCAAGAAAATCAATCTCAGTTTCCTCAGTTGTTCATAGACCAGTCGGGTTTAATTGGACATTATCTTCTCAAACAGAGAAATGTCCATCACTAGAGAGTACACCATTAAAGAATCATAAGTTCATCCTCAAACCAATAACTATTAATTACAGACTTAAGCACAAGGGGCTTACAAAGATAACAAAATGCCCTGCACATAACCCATACAAGCTAACAATGGAGTGAACCAAAGTACATTCGAAATTCCGAACGCATGTCATATTATGTCATGGTGGGCGCTACCAAAGGAGCAGATGCAGGAAGAACAGAGAAACCAATGTCTCCGGTTACTGGACGGAATGACGCATTTCTCTCTAGGTTCTCCCATATAAGCTTTCTCCGCTCCTCAGACGCAGCTCGCTTTTCTTCCTCCTCTTGGAAATTCCTCTGACAAGTTAACAGCAGTCCCTCATCCATTTCAAGGAACATTTTCCGGACGTTCATTGTTACATTTAGAACTGATTGGTTCCAGTGCCAACGAGTGTTCCTTTCCAGTGCTGGATATATGATTGGCATAATAGTTTGGCGATTTTGGGAGATCAAATCAAACAAGTGCTCATTGTTCCACAGGAATAGTGCCCTCTCAGCAACCTGTTAACAAGGATGAAGAAATGTTCTTGAGTTTCTATGCTACTCAACACCGTGCAAATTATAAAAAAATGCATATGACAAACAACTATTAAGATTTTCCATTCATCTTTTGCCATGTCGTTGGATGGCACATACAAGTACTAGGTTGATCTAAGGCCTTGTATAGCCATAAGAACTCGCACCAGTGTTACCTGGCATGAATATGAACAGGGTTACAGTTATCTCTACTTCTCAAGCCTTGTATAGTCCAACAACAAACTTCTCCAATGAACAGAAAAAGGAGATAAGTATTGTATCCATTAAGCTTTCTACAATATTCTGCTGTTATATCCATCATGTGTTGTTTGTGAACTACACGGCAAAATTTTCATTACAGAAAATGAGATAGAATAATTTCAAAACCTGGGATTAAACAATATTATATGAAATGCTCAGCTGACAAGTTCAATCATCTATGCCCTCCATTTCAGTTTTCTTGTTTCTTCCCTCTAGCTAGCAACCGTGACCAAAAACAGAAAACATTTATATTGTTGATTAATTGATTCATATTATAGAGTTCATTGTCAGCTCTGTAGTTTGGATGTTCCAACTCATGTACTCTACACTATGCTATGTCTTCCTTACAAACCAGTCACTAGTGTTTGTTTTACACCATATTACCCTGTGCTACCAGAGAGAAAAAATGGAGCCAGCTTGCAAGTTCCACAGATGCAAAGGGCAGGATGTTTAAGGTGATGTATTAATTTTGATAAGCTTCTAATTATTCAAATAAAACATGGAGTGTTTGCTGCTTATTACCAAGATAACATGAAACTCCCACCTCCACAAGTCATGCAAAGAGGTGGTGGAAAACTAAGCAAAAATAATACTTACAACATGTTAGGATCAAGAAGTAGGTTGTTTCTAATCTTGCATTCAAGAAACATATGGCCATGTGAAGGGTTCTAAAGGGAACACTTTGTGCATACCACATCAACTGTGAAAATAATTGACATAACATGCAATGCTTGTTTAGAAATACCAATGCCACAGGGAAAAAAATCCTGAATCTAAAATGAAATAACTCCCTGAATTATATATAAAACATGTGCATTGACGACTTCTCAGCTTTTTTATCACCTAGGCTAGATAGTTGTTGCAGTGACGTGTCAGAACAATATCGAGTAAGCTTTAAAACAACGAGCATTGTTTGACTAATGGATGGATATTTCAAACTGAAAATCCAGGAACATATTTTACCTGAAAGTGTGAGCTATTTAGACAGTGTGCAATCCTTCGGAACAGCGGAACCATGCACTTCTGGAACTCAGGCATTTCCGTCAACTCCAGCACCTCCTCCAACTCCCCCAAGAACATCATCTCCTTCTGACTGTTCGTCACTGGCCAGTACTTCAGTAGGCCTCTGATTACAGTCCCCGCGAGCTTTGGTTCCTTCTCAATGAATTGTATAATGCAATATGTCAATTGCGGGAGATAAACACCCACCGTCTTCGGTTTGTGAAGAGGAACTAATGCCTTCCACAGGAACAACTTATGTTCCTCCTTCAATGGCTTCGCGAACCCACTAATCACACTCCCGAACACCTCCAATAGCTCAGCAATCCCATTGTGGCGATCGGTCTCGAACACAAACCTATAGAAGATGTTGCTCACCGCCTTGCGGATGAAAGGCCGGTTGCCCATGAATTTGCCGTATATCCTATGCAAGACTGTCTTCAAGCAGTCCCTCTCTCTCGGATCATCGGAATCGAACAAGTCGAGCAGCCTCGAGACGAAAGAATTGTCCATGTACTTGCGAGCAATCTTGACGTCGACGACCGGAGACATGACAAACCGGAGGAGCAGCTCATACACGACCTGCAGGTGGTACCATGAGGGGTCAAAGAACGGCTCGTCTTCGTCGGCCTCCGTCGCTCCAGCGGCGCCGGACCGGACCTTGGGCGGGAACACCCTGAAGATGTTGATGGCGAACATGCGGACGCAGCCGGAGATCATCGCCTCGGTGAGGGGCTCCTCGGCGGCGCCGACGCACTCGACGAGGGACATGAGCACGTGCCGCTTCCTCTCCCTCTCCGGCGAGTCCCTCCCGCGCTCGGCGGCTGCGGCGGCGGAGGAGAAGTCGAACACCACGCAGCAGACGTTCAGCTTCCGGAGGAACACGTCCTCCCTGGTCTCCCCCTCCGCTCCTCCGGCGGCGGCAGCGGGCGGCGTCGGAGGCTCCGCCTCCCGCCCATTCCCGGCGCCCTTCGACGGCGGCGACTTGGCCGTCGGCGAGCCGCCCCCGGATTTCGGCGCCTTCCACGAGATCTTGCCGAGAAACTGCTTCCACATGGCGCCCAACCACTCGAATCAAACACCCATCCCTCTCAAGAATCCATCCACAACCTCCAACCCAGCACCACCCACCCACCACCACCCAAGAAACCAAAGCCCAAATCTTGCAACGCAAAGAACCCGTCTTGCCAGCCACGCACGCGCTGTGTCGTGCTCGCCGCAGCGGCAGCGGCGGCGGCGGCGGCGGCTCAGATCCGGGGGCGGGGCGGCGACGAGGGCGAGGGCGCCATGGATGGGATCTAGAGGTGGGGAGGAGGAGGAGGGGGGCAAAAAGCTGAGAGCTTTTGGCGTTTTGGGCGGATTTGGAGTGGGAGGGGAGGGGAGGGGAGTCCGAGTTTACAGCTGTTTTTGCTTGGCCAACCTGAGGAAGAGGATGAAGTGGGGGTGGCTCGGATCATCTGGGCCGTCCGTTTTGGCGGAGGATGATGCATCGGCCGTTGATGCGATTTTGGGAAGGTTTTATGTATTTGTGGATGGGTTGTGGAAATGGGTTATCTTCAGTTGGAAAATGCATTGCTTGCTACATTCTGTAAAGAATTGTAAACGAAAGTTCGTTGGTACCAGCTTGCTTGTGAGGAAAAAAAATCGATGCTAATTGCTACTCTTTCCGTTCCAGAATATAGCAATGTAGAATTAGATGAAATGTAGCTATCCAGATTCATATTAATATGCTATATCCTATCCGGTCCTAAGTTGTTATATTTTAGGATGAAGGAAGTAGTAAAATGCTTTAGTTGATAATTGATCAGGGTTCCAAAAACCGTTGGGGGCCCGGTTACCGCCACCCGGCGGTACGGCGATTACCGGCGGTAACCGCGGTAACCGCGCAAAACCGCGACAAATTTACAAATCGAAATTTGAATTCAAAAATTCGGGCAAACCGCGCGGTTACCGCGCGATGTGTGACAGGTCGCACAGTAACGGGCCGGCCCATTTTTTTTCTTTTTCCAATTTTCAAATTTATTCTCCGTTTTGCTCTCAAATTTGAATAAATATTACTCTTTTTTGAGAAATTTCTTCACCATAAAACACTACAAATCAAGCACTACCTTCACCATTTTTTTTGATTTTTTTCTTTTTTAAAAATTTTTTTGAATTTGGACGAATTTCATTAAACCGTACCGCGCGGTACGGGTAACCGTACCCCCACGGTACGAGCGGTAACCGCGGTAATATTGCAAGTGTAATTACAAATGTCAAGCAACACATTCCGAAGAAAATTGTTTCATTTAAAAAAAAAGGGGGAGAAAGTCATGAATAGGTAGATAGCATGCTATGATTATAGCAATAATATTGTTTCTTAATGAAATACTCATTGTTAAAAAAAACAATAATATTGCTTTATGTACCTTTGCTACCACAAAGGTGGAGTCATCCTCCTCCTCAACTATTGATTTTTCCCACATAAAACCATCCTACCAAAAAAACCATCTCGCCTAAAAAAATTAATCTTCTCACGCGAAATTGACGTATCCGAAAAACTAGATAAAAAAAATCAAATCCTGTAAAATCATTAATCTACATTCCTTTTAATCCTATAAGTGCAGTTGTGCGATAGAAGAGAAAAGATAATTCAAGACAACATAAGTCCTTTTTTTTCTCATTAAGATTAAGATTTTACCTGGTTTCCGTTAGCACGTTTTTTAAACTACTAAACGACATGTTTTGTGCGAAAACTTTCTATATGAAAGTTACTTTAAAATATCAAATATATTAATTTCAAGTTTATAATAATTAAAACTTAACTAATAATGAGCTGATAATTTCTTGTTTTGTGTGTTCGCATTTAATATGAATCTTCAGCATTCGAACGCAGCCATAGGCGGGAAACTTGGTGGTTTCAAGTCCTTTTTGTTTTAGAATTTATTTGTGTTGTGTAAGTTGTGTGCTTTTTAATTTGAAAAGAAAAAACTTTGCGACCAAAGTGGCAATGCCAACTTTTTTTTCCTCAGGTCTCTATATGATTGCCAAATTTAGAGACAACGGCTTGTGGGTGATAAGTGCGTGTGATCTTTTTTTCAAAGAAAAGTAATCTCACATGATTAATTCATTTGTGATAAATTAATTAGCATGGTACGAAAAGCACATCTAGAGTGGGATGCATTTATGGGTGGATGTCCGTAATTTCTTGTTGATGTGGTTTATCAAAGAATGTGTTAGGTAAATGAAAGAAGAATGTTGTGTTACGCACATCATTGCAGTGTTTTCTTTGTCTGATGCACCTGTGGGACAAAAGAAGTCCATTATAACGCATCTTTTTAATTAGCTTTGTACTAATGTTTAGTCATCAAAATATATTTCCTATATTACATATTCTCATTGTTTAGAGAAAGTGCTGGACTTTTATAAACATAACCTCTTTTTCCCTTCTTTTTCTTTTTTGAAAGGGAAAACATGTTGTGATAAACACCACAGGTGCGTGATATAATACAGATGTCATTGCTGATTTTGCTGAAAATGTCTGACTTTTTTATTTTGTCTAATACTTCCTTCGTTTCACATTATAAGTCGTTTTGGCCTTTCATTTTCATCTTTTGTCTAGATTCACTAATATACATGTGAATTTGGACACACATATATATAAAGCAAATACATGCATCTATGGATAAATCTATTCAAAATCCAAAACGTTTTATAATATGAAACAAATGTAGTAATAAGTTACTGAAAATATCAATGTCATTTGTATTATATCGCACCTGTCCATCAATTTTAGAACTTCAGTAGTAGTATTAAAGTGAAAGTTATTTTGTAAATCCTAGTAATAAATGTATATATGCTTCTGTTTATGTTCTCCGTTGTTGCTTAATCGACACATGTTTGGATGCAGCAATTCTTTTAACAATTTTTTTTTGGAATTGGTAAAATTTTTAGACCTACTGCCAGAAAACAATCCAAAGGATCTCCATGGTGTCAGCTTATAACAAAAGTGTTTTATATTGTTTGACAAAAAAATTCTTAGGCCCTTAGCTAATTTCGAAAATCCAATGATTATATCAGTCTTTCCTAAACGACAAGTCATCATGGAAAAGGGCAGAAATAGGTACATCATGGAGCAAGAAATAGGAAACCCCATTTAATTGAATTGTGGTTGATCCATCGTTGCCACCCTCCATGACGGACCACGTGTAGTGTAGTAGTGGGTAAGGTGTTTGCCTGAAAATTCAGTCTCAATTCGTTCAAAAAAAATTCAGTCTCAAGAATGCCAATAGGCCTCGTCTAAATATACTACATGCATGTGTATATTCAGTTGGAAAACATGTAGTAATACCATAATCACCTTTCGAATGGTGTTGAAATCATATAGCACAACAAATATACTTACACATGCATGTGCGCCTCTTAGCCAGTCCCTTTAACCTAACGGGTGATGGATTAATTATCACGTGCATATTTTCCAAGCTCATTACAATTTTTTTAAAAGAACAGTTTCATCAGTGTTACCTAGGAAACTTTTTAAAATCAAGTTTTCAACTATTAATGTTTAATATATTCGTTTGTGCCCGTGAATGATTGTCATAAGCTTAGTTTCATTCATAATCGATTGGCACTTTAGAACTTTGGATAAATATATGGTAGAAACCCTAATTTACAAGAAAACTCATATAAACTCTGACAAAAAAGTTGCTTGAGTTTGAAAAAAAAATATGTAGATAAGATGAAGTTACATTGCCATGTGAAGCATCTTGTCTAAACTCGAATTCTTCTTTCGTGAGATATAAAAAACAATAAATTCTGAACAAATTGTGAGGGCATTATTTTGTTTTGAAATTTATTACTTTTATATATCACAAATGAAGTCACGTTTGGACTTTCACATATTTGTGTAACATCATTCATCTACATGTGAAGTTTTGTACTGAATTTAGACTACTTTTTGGTTATGGTTTACATGAGTTTTTATCTAGGGCCTCATTGATTGTCCACATTCCCTATAAGTCAAAACGGCTTATTAGAGGATAAAAATTAATTTATAGGTAAAACTTGTGTATATGTGTGCTTAACGACTTAAAAGTCAATAAAAAAAACTATGTTGAAAATATCTTAAAATTAACTTTAAAATTAGCTTAAAAATTTAAATTTTAGCTTTTGCTTTGGCTTATTAGGTCAACCAATGAAGCCCTAAGTTAGAATTTTCACCGTATATTTTTCCTTTGGAGTCTAATATGTGTACGATGGCGTGTGCGTATATGCGTCTCCAATATAATTGGTAAGAGAGAAAGCATTTACTAATTTACATCTGTGTGATTGCTGCGTTGGCTTGTGATATCTCTGTTTTCTTAAGAAAAAGAAAGAAATAGATCGAACACATCAATAAAACAGGTGGATGTATTGGTCCAATCATCATTCTTGTCCCGTGCGTCAGAAGCCAATAAATAATATCGTACCAATTCTACCAACTAGGCAGGATATTTTTCTTATCTTAAAGACATAATTAGTAGGCCTATAACCTTATTCAAGATGTGTTAAAGGTAGAAGTTGTTAGTCTGACATTCTCTCTTGTGCCTTTTGGCACTACAAATACAATGCTTATGTCCCTGTCCATCAATGCACTAGCAAAGGGGTTAGGTAAAAATACCAGCTTAATTTAAAGCCATTGATAATTCACAATAGGAATTCAAAAGCATGGAATCACTAGGAGGCTACCAAAATGTTGTCACGATTTGCCAACGAGATTATTCATGAATGACAGGCATATGAGAGAACAGAGAATCGATGCAACCAAATTGCCAACAAGCACACACCAAGAAAGAAAATAATTAGCCTGCCTTGGCGCTTACTGCAAACATCTTCCACGCAAAGGCAAATCACAAGGATACAAAGGCACTCACTGCACTGGCATAATTCAATGATATATAATTAGCAGTTTAACAACTGCACTCGTCTAAGCAACATATTTCAAGGTAGTACTACAATTTTCTGTTGCTTTGTTTTTTTACTCATATACTAGATGGAAAGATTTGATTTCATTACCAAGTCATGTTAAGAAATAATGCTTTTGAATTCCTCTTATAATACTCCTACCTATCCAAATAGGTTTATTTTTCATCTATCCCACACATACCAATAGAAAAAAAAAACAATAATATCTCTATTTTATTAAATCCCAATACAATTATCCTCACTTTATCTATTCCAAATGCATTTATCCCCTACTTTCACAAACTCCAATGTAATAATTCTTCAAAAATAAATTTATTTTGAGATAAATGAAAGGAGTCAAAAATGAACTTATTCTGACGGGTGAGTATAATACACGCAGTATGAAGATCAGAGAAGTGCAGCACATATTGCACGCAGTATGCAAACCCTACATAGATGAACTCTGGCAGTGAACATGAACACTTAACAGAATCCACCAATAACTGAAAAAGGCTGCACACAGCAGCAGGAGCAAGAAGAGTAAACTTAATGGCTTATAACACCATGCAGTAAACATAATCTTACAACAAAATAGTTATTAACATGACAAGTTATACGATTCTTGCACTATCACAGGCCTCACATGCACATGACATTATCGAACAAACTAATAGTAAGCATATCGAAGAACAGGGGCTCAGTGAGTGAGACCAATTTTATTTATCAAGAAAACAATCTATGGGTGTATTTTAAAGCATCACCGCTTCGCTCATTTATATCGAGAGACTACTGACTGGTAACAAAGCTACAAGCTAAAAACTTCTCTTTTTTTTCTGAAACTCAATAGCACGATGGAACCAAAAGTCGAAGTCGATGACTGTACACATTTCTCTCACAGACATGGAAAAACCTCAGCAAGCAAAGATGACTTCCTCCCATGCTTCTCAGACAGGAGCAGGGATTTGTGACTCATCGAGCAGATCTTGGTGCTGCATGTGAGAAGAGGGGGGAAATTAGATTTTTGCCCGAAAATACATTGTCGAACCATAAGAAACAGCACATAAGACCAAGAGGAATCTGTACCTAAGTTGACTGCTTCAGAGCTTTTCATGAGACGAAGACGTTGGCAGGTCTCCACAAACATTCTGCAGGCAAAGTTAGCACATCAGAACTTTCATAGACTACACCTTTTGGAGAAAATATCATCCCTCTAAACTATTTCAGTTTTCATGTAAAGCTTACTAGCTCAGTTGGCTTGACAAATAAAAGAAAAAGGAAAAGTAACATCTCATCATGGCTAAGGGCATCCCCAATAAAAGCCACAAGCAGTAGTGGTCTCACGTGGGCCATATGGGTTGAGACCACTCATAAGACACCCATCTCCCAATAGAGAATACTCTAGAATGGACCCTACAAAATCCGAGGAACTGTTTGAAGCTACTTCAGCCCATAATGCGGCTCCTCATCCCATGAAGCCACTGGTGCATTTTTCCTTTCCTACCCCTTTCTCATTTTCTCCTCATACAATGTTTATGGCCACAGCCACTGGATCAACTGATATAGTTCTCTATAACACATCAAACATCAACCGATTTGTTACATTAATTACAAACAAATGATCACAAACGCACAGTAAAAGGCAAAACAAATCATCACAGCCACACACCACACAGTAAAAAAGCAGGCATTTGATGGCTATGGAGCGAGAGACAGCGACCAAAAAAGAAAAAAAATAAACGACAGAAGCATGAGTAGCTGCTCTGCCGTAACCACACTTGCTGCTCCAGTCCTTGCCCAGGTCGCCGGTTGCTGCTCTCCTCGCTCAGCTCGCCTCTCGCAACCCACGCTTGCCTCCGCTCGCATCCAGGGCGGCACTCGTGTTGGAGGATGGCGGATGGAGAGAAAGAAGAGGAAGGATGGAGAGGAAGATTGAGCTTGTCACCACGCCACCATGGAGGTCAGCCACTTGCCCCCTTCCTCGAGCATCTAGATCCATCCGAGCATGAGCATGTGGTGGCCGGATTCAATGGTATCCGTCGTTGCTTGTCCTTCTTTCTTCTTCCTCCTCGATCTGGATTTGGCCGAATTCTTGGGGAAGAAAGAGAGGGGGATAGAAGAAGTCATCGCGCGGAGGAGCCTCGGTGGTGGCAGCGGTGGCTCGGGCGAAGAGGCGGCGCTTATTGTCCATCCAAAAGGCGAGATCGGGGATGGGCAAGCGAGCGGCTGAGGCGAGAGAGGGGCAAGAAGGGAAAATATGAGGAGGGGGAACGGGACCACAACGCCGGGACGGGACACGGGGTCGCCCAACGCGGAGCCACGAGTCGTGGCTCGGTGAAAAGGAGCCAAGGAACGCAGAGACGCGCGTACCCCTGCTGAGAATCGCGCCGGACGTGACTCCGGCTTGAAAAGGGACACGAGCTCGACGGCGTGAGTAGGGGCACGAGCCAGAGATACGCGCTGGGGATGGCCTAAGAGTTCAGATGTGTCCCTAGATAGGAATCAGATCTCCTATAGGTCTATGTAAATAATAGTGTGACAGGAATTTAACTTTAGTGAAAAGATGCTATGCAAAGCAAAAGGAGAAATATAAAAATAAAATGACACAGTTGACCACAAGGAAAAAGAAATGTTTGTTACAGATCAGCGTTAACCAAAAGGTTGAGACAAGAACAAGCAAGCTGGAAATACAACCTTATCAAAAGCATGCTATCATAACCAAATCAATTCTTTAATGTTCAGGCCCATATTTATCTATGTGGAGAAACAAATACATCAAAGTTCTTTAGCTTGTTCTCGCAAAAAAAGGGTTGTTTACCTTGTCAGTTCTCAAGAAAAGAAAAGGTTTGTTCAACCTACTAATGATTAATGCGAAGATACTGCAAAATGAACCAAAGTGACAACTCCTAGGGATACTATTGATTTCCAAAAACTTAGAATATCTGGATGGAATGAGATAAGACAAAACTTTGAGGTCAGTATAATTCCACATTTCAATTCAATATTTCCACCCTTCAGAGTTGTTCAGTTTCACATGAAAGGAGGGTAAGTAGTTCCATTTTCACAATCACACCGTTGCTTGTACATTTGGTGGATTTATAAGTTATATAACACAAGGAAAGCAGGTTATTGTCAGAAAAAAAAAAGAAACTAGTATATGTATGAGTTACATTTCCTAAAAATGCCTTGAATGGTTTTTTTTAGCGAAAACGGCAGGAGCTTTGCCTAATGCATCATAGGAGTAAAAAGGGGGAAATGCCTTCGAGCATTTCGTTCCAGTTGTTCTATATGGATCCTAGGTTCATGGATGGAACCGCTGCATATGTTCCCTGTCTCCCATCAAATGGAATATCTCATCACCATTTGCAGCAAATAATTTCTTAGCTAAATTTATTAGGTTAGCTTGCTGCTAAACTCCTACTTAAAGAGCCTAACATGATCCACAACCCATAAGTAAAGGGCCATTCGCGCAATATCCCACAAATAACAAATGATACCAACCAGAAAACCAATTTTTTTATGTCAGAATTGAAAAAAAACAAAATCCTACCCCCATGACTCTCATGTTCCATATAGGAAAACTTTAGCCTTGAATCATAACACACTAACACAGTAACCATGAAAATCCCAATTTCCTATGTTGCTGGTACCAGATCCATCATGAGTTGTACTGGAACTGAAATTAACTAATTCTCAAGCAAAAGAAAACTGAAACTGACATGCTACTGCACCCAATCGAAACAGATAACTGATCCATCGACCTAGTTGAACCACTTTCTAGTTGAACATAAACATCATACGCTAGCTTCTGCCTCTGCAGATTCAATTTAACCCAATTCCAACCATAACAGAGAAGCTAGTAGGGAATCAAATCAAAATCAACTCACTTCCAGGGGACGTCTCCGACGAGCATCCAGTCGCCGTCCTTGTCCTCGTACGTCGGCACGTACTCGTTGCCGCTCACCGCGTCGACGAGCTTCATCTCCTCGTTCCCGAGCTTGCCTGCGGCCATGAACGCATCCAGCTCTCTCAACAACGGCATCAGTAGCACAGAGAGGAAGGCGGGTGGCGAGATGTGCTCACGGATGGTGAAGTGGGAGAAGAACTTGTCCTGGAGGGCGGCGAGGAGCTGGTCGTAGCCCCGGTACGCCTCGAGGTCCACCTTGCGCAGGTACGGCGCGCCGTCGACGGCTACCTTCACGAACTTGGACTTGCTGGACGACGCCGCCACCGCCGCTGACGCCGACGCCGCGAGCGCGTTCTTCCGGAAAGCACGCACCGGCGGCCACCCCACCACCCGCGCCCTGCGCCGCCGCAACACACCATGTCAGCTCGTCATCTCTCCGCTGTAATCTCAAATCGGCCAAAATCCGGGAGCAGAGAGGCAGAGAAGAGCACGTACTTGGGGGAAGGGGGAGACTCGGTGGCAGTGGAGCCGCGGCGGTCGGGGTCGTCGTCGGAGGTGGAGGCGCGCTTGCGGTCGGGCTCCGACGAGGAGGAGGATGACGACGACGACGACGACCCCGGGAGGCGGAGGGTGAGGGCGGTGTCCTCGAAGTCGAGCCCGGACGCCGCCGACGACTCCGTTGAGCTCCGCTCCGTCTCCACCGACATGGCCGGCGGCGGCGGCGGCGGCGAAGCCGTGGACGCTACTCTGCTCTCTCTCTCCGGTCGCCGGCGGCGGCGACGGCGGCGTCTCTCTCTGCGAGGTGGGGCGGCGGCGGAGGACATTATAGTAGGCGGTCTACCGGTCGCCGGGGTTTAATCCCCCGGTGCTGACCAATGATATGCCGACACGTGTTGCCGCTTTCTCGAAACAGATCTCTGTGGCAAGTTTCATATAGGACCAAATAGTTCTGTAATTTTGGAAAAAGCCCAATATGTTTGGAAATACTATCACCCATCCAAACTCTTTTATATTTTGAAACGAATGAAATTGGTTATTTAGCAAAACTTAAGGTTTTAAAAAATTACTATTCGATGTATGGTTAATAGTTAGAGGTAGAATAAAAAAATTTAAATTAAAAATGATTGATGTGATAAAATATACTTTAAAAGTGATAAGCTTTTTTTTGCAGAGTAGTAACGGGTGGCGATATCTATTAGTAATTTCTGTGAAAGGGAAGGGCCAATTGAGAAAAGTGTCAGGGGTGGTGCAGCATTAGCGCGGGTGCCGGTACTATGAATGGCGTGGGCCCAGGCTGCCGGCTGGCGAGCCCATCCGCGCCGCTCGCTTGCAGGATCCGACGGCGGGGAGAGCTGGCGATAAAGGCCTAAACGGGAGAGGAAAGCGTAGTTGGCAGGAGGAGGAGGAGGAGGGGACAGGCGGGAAAGGAAAGCGGGTGGCACGTGGGCGTGTCGGGTTGTCGGCTACGTGTCGGGGATCCGACCCGTGTACCTAACTCGCTGGGGGGCAAGGCAGGGCAGGATCGAATCGCTTTCCGCTCCCGCACGCTTTGCACGAGAGCGACGCACCGCCGTGCCGGTCTACTCGCGGCTCGTGTCTGTGTTTTTTTCTGGAAAAATTAATCTGGTTTGTTTGGTTTAGAGCTTAATATTAATAGTATAGTCAAGTGTTATCTTTAAAAAATTTACATATTATCTATCTTCACTTTAAAACCTTATTCATATAATAGCTTTTAATAACCTAATCATATAATAGTTTTATATAGATATATATTATGACGTTAATATTTGGCTCATCTCTCATATACATATACCTCCTTCGTCCTAATATAAGTTCACAAAAAATATGATGTGACATATACTAGGACTACGAATCTAAACATAATCCTAGATATACTTATATTGGAATGAAATAATATCTTAGAGCCGTGTTACATGGCTACAAATCTATAGCACGTGTTTCTTCTCTTCTTCATATGTGTTTATAGCTAACTTATAGTTTGTTATTATACTTGCTCCTAAAATCATGCAATTTGTCTCAAATTCTCAACTAAACTACTACACCTTGTGTGCTGGAAACTTTATTGGACGAAAATGCGTGCACTTATGTTCACTTGCTGTTTAGACTATCTTAAAAATGGTTGATGGGATCAAAATCTTACAGACTTTTTATCTTGGGATTTGCTTCGTGATTCATGCTCCGATGATCTCAGTTCTTCTCTCATGCAGTTTCGGTGACATCTTCTTCTCCAGCTTCTTCATCTTCATTAACCCCGATGAAGATAGTGGAGTTAAGGTTTAAGATCCTGACTTGGTAGGGATGGGAGGGGTAGGGGAAGAGGGGGGATTGTGAGGCTTAGAGGGATGATCATGGGAGGCGATGATGTCCCTGCAGTCATGATGGGCACTATAATTACACTATAATTATACTATAATTACATTTAAAAGTTTTTTTATTAAAAAACTTGCGACGGTTTTTTAAGCAAGTATCCCTTCTCCTTTTTTTGAACACAAGAAACTCTCTCCGTTTTAAATTACTTTTTGTTCTAGCAAATCTCAGACAAACCAAAAAATGTTAAGATTACATGGATAACCTCATTATATACATCCCAATTATTTTTACAAAGCATATGACCTAATGCGAATTATGACTACATTAGTGAATGGTAAAGAGAGAAGATCGCCTCTAAAAGCGATTTAAAATGTGACAACGATAAGTATTTTGACACAAAATTTGAATACTAGAACAACAAATAATCACTAGTACAGAGAGCCTTATAGGTGTCGGTTGGGAACCGGCAATAGGTGTCGGTTTCCTAGCCGGCACCAATTTGAAACGGCACCTATAGAAATTATAGGTGTTGGTTCTTACACCACAACCGACACCTATAGTATTCAACGAAATAAGAAAAAAGCCCGATAAAGCCAACATCACCTAATCCGCCACCCCGCCGCCCGCCACCTCGCCCTTCGTGCCGGCCTTCTCCACCACCACCACCGGATCTGGAGGAGAAGGGGAGGAGAAGAGGGCTGCCGCCACCGCCCTTGGCCACCGTTGTGGCCATCGTCGCCCTTGGCAACCGTCGTGGCCGCCGCCGTCCTTGGGCATCGACGTTGGAAGGGTAAAGGGAGAAGGGAAGGGCGGGAGAGGGGAGGCAGCAAGGGAGTGGGAGGGAGAGGGGAGGTGGCGGATAGAGAGGGAAGGGGAGGAGGCACGGCGAGGGAGAGGAGTCGAGTGGAGATTGCGAGACAAGGGGGAGAGAAGAAAGAGATAAGGACACAGAGAAGGAGATCAACAAGAGAAGAGGGAGCGGGCCGGGTGATCGAGTGGGCGGACTGGGTGGTGGAGATGTGGATAAGGATAAGCTCTAGCTCCCACTCCCGCTCTGGTTAGGCTACGATTTTATGGGTATCGGTTTTTTAAAAGAACTAAGACCTATAATATATTATAGGTGTCAGTTTTAATTTAACCAACACCTACAATATATTGTATATATCGGTTCTTTTAAAAGACTGGCACATATAGTATTGATGTTGGTTTTTACGTTAGAATCGGCATCTATAGTTGTCCAAAGATACCGGTTCTATATTTTTTAATCCTGTGGAGATGCGAAACGGTGTATAGGTATCAGTTTTAAATTAATTGGTACCTATGAGCCGATACTTATAAGGAGGTTTGTAGTAGTGAATATAAAATGGTATTACATTCTCCTTAATTTCCATTTTAGTCATAAGGGGGTAATTTCTGTTGTGTTACGCACATTGTTTTCTATATATATAAAGATGTGACGGAGAGGGGAATTCTGTTGCACAAGATGGTCATGAACACGGTAGGATTCTGTTGCACAAGATCTTCTGGATATCACGTGATTCGGCCCCAACTTTTGGTGTACGTAGAAAGTCTCGGTGCAGAATCTTTGTACGAATGAAATTTCAAACAAATTCAAAACTCAAAAGTTTCTATTGAAAATAATGAAATCTTACTCAAAATCAGAATCTTTTCAACCGAATCCTCGGATGTTCCGCTCCAAAACCACAGCGAGAAGTGCAAGGCGGCATGATCGAGGAATCGATTTGGCCGTAGAAGGGACAAGCAAGCAAGCAGCCCGCTAGACCACACGCTAGTTCATTTTTTACCCACAAATATAGAAATTAAATGAAAAATATAACTATAATTGTTAATATTGGACCTCAAAACCCGCAAGCCCGTCCCCGCTTGCATCCCTGGATGCGAACGTTCACGAAACAACAGATGTCTTTTTAAACATTCCTACTTTTTAACTATATCAAGATTTGATTAATTAGAATGGAAGGCAAAAACTGAAATGTCTAACTAAACTGTAAACACAACTACCCAAGAGTACTTTGGAAATTGGAACGGAGGGAGTAGGAGGAGGATTCCAATCCAGTTCATTTGAGGCGCCGTCACAAAGGTAAATGCATCTTCATCTACTGAGATGTGCACGTCAGCACGTACGTACTGCGTGGAGTATGAATGGGTGCATACATCTCACGCTGTCTGGTTCAACGGCGACATACAAAAAAGGAGTAGGATCAAAGTAAATGCCTCTTGTAATACTACTCCCAAGTCCCAACACATGCATGCATGCATATGCTTGCAATGCAGGCAGGTATATTTATGAAAAAAATAATCCACGATAATAATACTCTTTTTTCTATATTGATCATCATATAACCGAAAATCAAAAATTTTAAATTGATTATCATATAACCCTAACTCCTTTGTTTGACGTGCGGTATTATTACATCTATACATGCAAATTGAGTATGCATACATGTATGTAGGCATTTAAGGATATTTAAGCGATCATTTCTTATACATGTGAAGAGTTAAAGTATGCATGTTTCTTGATTTTTCGTATCACATACTTACATTAAATAAAATACATGGTAGTTAAGTTTTTCTTGCTTGTGATGATAAAACTTATATGATGATCAATTTGAAATGAAGAAAGTATGATGAATTAGTTAAGAGCAAGTTTAAGCTAGCTATTGGCTACTAGTCTAGATTAGAGCCAACGTGTATAATATTGGTTATTTTTCCTCTCCTCTTTCTTTCTTTCACTATAAATTTAATGTAAATATCTTGAAGTCAACGCTGTTTATTTTTTTTATCTCTCTCATATAAGTTTATAGTTGACTTATAACCCATTATTATCTTTGCTCTAAAAAAATAGATCTTAGGGCTATACACAGATTCTTGTTTTCTTGTGCTGGTTATACACACTCTCTAAAATGTTATTATTAGGTCAGTACTTTTCTTCAACTCTAAACTTTAACTTTCTTATTTTTCATTAACACGTTTTTCAAATTGTTAAACAGTACATATTTTATTTTATATATATAAGTTGTTTAAATAAATAAATAAATTTATTTTTTAAGTTTATATTAGTGAATACTTAATTATTTACGTGTTAATGAGCTTTCTCGTTTCACGTGCGCTGCAAATCTCCCTCCAAAGTCATGGAAAGAACATAGCCTAGGCTACCAAGTGTGCATGTCATCTAAAGAGTTTTAAATCAATGACGGAGTGATTATTTATTTTTCGTTTTATCTTATGGTAGCTACTTTTTTTTCTTTAAACCAACATTATATAATAATTGATTGTAGCTTCTGTTGAAGTGAAGGCCAGATGTCATCCATTATCTAAAAAGGAGTTTTGAATCGATAAATAAAATAAGACCTTCAATGTACAATTTTATTTTGCAGTTTTACAGGTTGATCATAACATTTAATAGTGATGCATATGATTAGATGTAGTTGGATGTAATGAAACACTCTTAGTCCCCAATGCTAGTTTCAATAAATTCCATAGTCTTGGAAACAATGAACATCCAATTTTATCTCGATGAAACTTTCTCTCTCTCTCTTATACTGCTATATAAATTTGCTTATATGGCATCTCATTTATTGAGAATGAAACTCCTATGAAACTATCATTGGGATTGACCTAAAGGCAGCAACAACGCTTAAGGGTGTGTTCGTTTTAGCTGTTGGGTGCGATTTTTAGCGGCACGCGAAATGTGACAAGTCATTAGCATATGCATAATTAGTTTGGTACTCACTTCATCCCAAAATATAAACGATTTTTAGCGGCACGCGAAATGTGACAAGTCATTGTTTGGTACTCACTTCATCCCAAAATATAAACGATTTTTAGCGGCACGCGAAATGTGACAAGTCATTAGCATATGCATAATTAGTTTGGTACTCACTTCATCCCAAAATATAAGGCACAACTATTTTTTCTTCATAATATAAGATGTAAGATGTGCATGCATGCATACATTAACTAACACCTCTTCCTTCTCTAAATTTGTTTTGTTTTAAATCCTCTACCATCGAACCCTCGATAATATTACTTGCATGTATCAACGTGATCTAATTGAGAAGGTGATTAAATTATTTTTGATCTTTGTGTCAGTGGTGGTTGTGTCTTATATTTTGGTACGAAGGGAGTATTAATTATTATTAACTTAAAAAATTGATTTATTTAATTTTTAAAAAACTTTTATATAAATTTTTTTTCATAAAATACACTATTTAGCAAAACACATTATTTACCAGTTTAAACATGCTTACGAAGAGCTAGAGAGAAAGTAGCCACTCCGAGCTATCAGAGTAGAACTCAAGCCTTAGAAGGACAGGTTCACTGTGTTCTAACCGGGGTGACGTGTGCAAAAACTTGACTACAAGTACCCCGGAAACTACATTCAACCAGGCTGTGTATTGGAGTATGTTTGTATCATCTATTCGTTGACTTATTAATTGTGACCAAAATTTAAAATTTGAAACTCTTTAGATTTAATTTGAGATTCTTTTTATTGTAGTTTGACTTTTCAAACCGTTGCTAACTTAAATATAAAAAATTACTTATAAATTATTTTATTCATCGTTCATTTTTCAACCAATCAGAGACATTAATATCCGATTGATTATAAACTTAAAAAATAAATTCATTTAATTTTGAAAAAAAATTTCTCCGTATAAACTTTTTTTTTCAAGAAACACATCGTTTAACTCTTTAGAAAGCGTGTAACGTGCTCATGATAAATAAGGGACTAACCTATCCCAATCCCACTTTAGAACCCACCGTAAGTTTTTCCGACCAATTCGTACAAAATGTCTCGTAGAGGCGATACAGATTTCAATACATTAACAATTTTGGAGTAATAAATAGAAATGTTCGACGCTACGGTTCGTTTCTAGAACAGTACCGCGTATACGCATTTAAAGAGGTCAAGATCCGAATTATACACATGCATGCATGTATGGGAAATTGGGAACCTCATCTGCCAACCACTTCTTGTTGCCCACAATTTGATTTCTTAATCCCTCACTTGCCTACCTACACCTTTTAAAATCAGGCCAATGGCAAATGTTAGGTCATTCAGAATCTTCTGTTGTTGTTGCCTGCTAGTACGGAGTGAAGTTAGTGGGTATATATATATCTCCATACAACTTCTATTCAGCATAATCTAATAACTTAAAAATATGTGACCTAAATTTAACAGTAGTTTTAAAAACAAGTACTCCTATTGTGGAGCGATATGTTTTACAGACATCAAAGTGAGCATAGCTCATCGACAAAAATATATGAATTGATAAATAACAATAATACACGCAGCAAAGTGAGCGTATCTTAACTAGTTAGGTTTTTAGTGATGGAACCTGTTTATTCAGGTTTAAGTTATAGACTTAGCACGGTTGTTTACATTTATATTTGCGGCTAATTATTATTCTAGAGATAGACGACATATGACCTAGAGCTTAAAATTCGAATTGATTTTTTTTGAAAATACTAGAATTGATTTAAGTTTTTTTTATCATTTTCCTTGCTCGGGTTTGCAATTTATCCCTCTAAATTGTAGTGTAAAAGTCCCACTCTAAAGTATTATTATTAGAGAAATTTTATAGTTAAAAAATAATATTTTAGTAATATTATGCTATCGTGTCTAACTTCTTACTGAGTCATCCCGTTTTGGTGGCTAGCGGCGGTGCCACGGCACACGTGGACTTCGCTGTGGACTCGCGATGGTTGATGACGCTGCGCTATGGTGAGATAGGAGATGAGGAATAAGGAATGGGATCAAGCGAGAGAAACACCTCATAGTAGGAACATTATAGAAAGGTAATTTTGCATATTTTAATTTTATACTACAATCTATTATAAATGAGAGGATGAATTAATCTAACCCTTTATCACTTATGCATGGGTCCTCATGTCTTAAACCACTACCCTCTGCCTACAAAATCATACCAAGTGGGCCATACTATTTGGCTGTGTTATTTTGAGGTGGTTAGATATTTTTTTCTAGACATACAAAATAAAATGATGAATTAGCGCATGTTTAATTAAGTATTAGTTTAAAAAATAAAAATAGATTAATATGATTTTTTAAAAATAACTTTTTCATAGAAAATATTTTAAAATTCGTACCTTTTAACTGTTCGAAAATATACCCACAGAAAGTGAGTGAGTAGAAGGTGTGAAAAAGAAGAAAAGAACACACAGTACCTCTCTTTTGCCGTGGGTTTATATACACACCGGAGGCACACATCAATTGTCACGTAAAAGTAATAGCGATGGAATACAAAACAAAAGAAAGAAAACAGCAAAAGCGGATGCAAGTGTTTACCCGTTTGTCTTCGCGCAAAAGGGAAATTGGAGGAGCAGACAGTGGTGCAGAACTCCCAACGAGCATATCTCTTTGCTGCAGCTTAATACTAGTTCTTTCTTAATTTTGCCAGTACAACTCTTGTCGATGCGACCCTCTTTTCTTTTTCTCCCTCCTTCTCTAACTCTTCAGTACGAGCTTTCCACTTTTGCAGATCTTTAACTCTGCCTTTTTCTTTAAGACAAATGAAAGTTTCCATTTAAGGTCATGCTTAATGCTATAGCTTTAAGCTTCAATTAGGCTCGAATGCTACGGTGAAGATAGGGGTGACCGCTCCGCTAGATCCTTGAACTAGATTGAGGTAGGCGTCTCCCTGGCTGACATGAACTTCTCCCAACAAGGAAAGTAGACATTGGACGAAGTGATGCGCAGTATCATTTGTTTCGCTTATTCATATACTTATTCGAATTATTTATTAGCAAATAAAAAATTATTTACGAGTAAAACTTTTATATACATATCCTTAGCAACTCAAAAGCAAATGCTATAAAATAAACTATGACGAAAAAAACCAAAAAAATTAAATTCAAAATCAAGTTTTAAAATTTAAATTTTGGCTTATAAACATAAACATAAACCAAATAATGAGAACCCGTAATGATGGTGCCATAGGACAAAAAGAAGAGAAATCTAGAGGTGATTGACGAGGCATAGGCGGTGTGATTTGAGGCCACATAACCATGGTTGAGGCGAAGGGGATTGGGATTGGAAGAGTGCATGTGGAAAAGAAAGTGAGGTGTAGTAGGATGACTGGTGGCTCATGGAATTATTCATATATTCTTTTCTAGCTACTCTCTCTCTCTCACAATAAGTGCACTCATCTAGTTTAAATTTGAACTAGAAAAGTACACTTATTTTATGACAGAGGGAGTATTTTAATGGGGTTTATTGCAAAACATGTAGTATGCTAAAAGTTTATGGCCTAAAGTTAAAAAAGGAAAGGACTGATATACAAAATATGCTTTGGGCCATCTTAAGCAACTCTTCATTGGATGGATTTTGGGGCTACTTGTTGAGGGCACTCTGCGTTGCTCATGCTCCAAGTAGCAGACCAATTCAAAAACGATTCGCATAGAAAATACTTCATTGACTAAAAAAAATATACGGTTATAGTTAGTACTACTACGACCCAAGAATCTTTAAAGTTGAGTATCTCTAGCTCCAAAATTTCTTAGAGTTTGGGCTAAAGGAATTACAAGTTAAAAATGGCATTGTTATCCTTTTCTAGGAAAAGATAAAGAAGCTGCTAGACCCCGTTTTAACTTCATGAAGATGAAGATGAAGATTAAGTGTTTCACGTAAAATGAGATGACATTAACTATGATTAATTGAGTTTTAATTATTACAAACTTGAAAAATAAATTTATTTGATATTTTAGAGCAACTTTCTTATAGAAAGTTTTCGCACGAAACACACCGTTTAGCAGTTTGAAAAATATGCCACAAAGATAAAAATTTTCATTCAACCATTTCATGAGAAACAAACGGGGTCTAGATATTCAGTCTAGCTATAACAATGTTTTAGCAAGGACAGCAGAGGAACAAAAGACAGAAAACCTGAAGAATTTTTTAAAAAAAGTTCAAAACCAAGAAGAAGAGAAGCAAATAAAATTGGCAAGTTACACACAGGTTGTAACTCTGTGCATATGTTTTTGGTGTCAGAAAACTCTGGGGAAGTTTGATTTATCACCAAAGTTTGTTAGTATCCAACGTTGGTAAGGCAACAAATGAAAAAAACATGAAAATTCAATCTAAAAAAAGCTTTAGCAAATGCCTACATTGTTTCATCGCATTAGTCTAAAATCGGTAATATCAGTCTATCTATCAATTTTACCCATAAATTTTGAGGGCATTCGGAAGGCTGATGTACAACTGCGGCTACACAACCAGCCATTGTCTTGGCTTCTTTGGTGCTGTTGCTGTTGGCTGCTTCGCTTAGGTTTTGGAGGTTAGAGAACGGGACCAGCTATCAAAATGCCGAAAGCCTTAAAGCCCAATAAAAAAGCCCATTCAGGCATTCATCCCAACCAGCCCAATAAAAAGCCCATTAATACGTTATAGGTGAATACCTAAAACTAAAACTTCTATTATTCTGAGTAATTAACGAGTTATAGCATCACCATGTTTCAGAAATAAGGTTGGCCAAGCACGCACGGACGCACTATTTATTTGTGGCTCATGGTAATTACCGGCAAAATTAGTCGAATCAATTCAAGAATGATCATTACCATGCAATCGACAGATCAATGAAAAAAAACAGATTGGAAAAAAATGACCATAATAATAAGAAAGGCTACTATATCGCTAGTTGTCATACACTCATACTGAGGTAAAACATTATTGCCAAGCCGACCCGCTTATAACCCTTCTAGTATAGTTATAGGCGAAATGAATTGTCAGTGTATTATTTCTTCACAGTCAGAATAAAAAGTATCTCTTTATATGATATACATTTTTTTAAGATAATGAATTATGTGTTATACATGCCCTTAGAGTGTAGTTATAGGTGAATTGAATTATCATTCTATTATTTTTTTCACAATAAAAAAGTATCGCTTTATGTGCTACATATATTTTTAAGATAATGTATTATGTGTTATACATTCCCTTTGAGTATAGATATAGGTGAATCAAATTGGCAATCTACTTTTTTTTGCAATCAAAATAACAAGTATCTCTTTATGTGCTATATACTTTTTTAAGATAATGAATTATGTGTTATACATGAAATGTATACGTACATATCTGACTAATAAGAATAATAATGAGTAGAATTGTTAGTGCGCTGTTACAATTAATGCGCATCTAATATAATTTTTCTAGTTAATTTCTTGATCGATTTTTTTATTTTTTTAGAAGGAATAGGTGAAACCAAGGAATGGTGCCACGGTGAAGATCGTAATAGAATTAGATGTTGACTATGCCAAAACATGACAGCCTCCGACTTGTATGTTATTTAACTTTCTTAGTTTTTAATGGGACATGCCCGCATGTATTTGTTTATTATGAGCAGGCTTTCTGGGCCAATGTTGCGGGATGATTTAATGGGAGACTGCATGATCTGATCGAAAATGTTGTAATTTGTATACATTACATTTTTTTTACTTTGAAAGTATAAATTCCGGTCGCTACAACCACCTATGTAGGTTACACATAATTATATTGAACATCAAATTTGAACTCTGATTAACAGAGTCATACACACACAACTTTATCAATTGTGCTTTGTATATGTATTGTTCTCCACAATTGACCTGAGGACAAAAGCTCTTAGCTTTGCTGTGCTGGGCCTGGGTTTTCAGCTTGAAAGACCCTTCATCTTAGCCCAAACATTACCCGGTATGACCCGTCTTCAAAATATCGCACAATCTATATTTATATGGATATTAAAAACATCCCATAATGTATATTGAAATATTGGATTCAAATTCAATTTGATTCTAAATCCAGATAATTAGTTTTGGCATTTTTGATGACATGTCAATCCATTTCTATTCGCCCTCTCTATAAATTCTCTTTCATTCTATTCTTTGAGTTGCCATTTTTCCCATTGACATTGTGTTTCCATTGATCCCCCACCTTCGGCGCTCATCCGTCCGTCCTCTTACTCTGGGTGTCCTTGCCCTCAAATATCTACCATTATGCAATTTCTTAAATGTCTCTAAACATTTATCGATGCATCCATGCGGTAGATTGGCCTCGACGCCTTAAATATCATTCAAGTACTAGTAGAGATTTTCCTCGTTGAAACAAAGCTTAGAAGAGGCACAGTGCAATTGTTCTGAGTTAAAATATTTTTTCTTGGCTAGCTGGGAATTTATTGATTCTTCGATCTATGGAAATATTTTTGGGATAATAATAAAAATAAGTAGAAAAACCACTAAATTGCTTGTCGCTATGTCAAGGTTGTTCTGATAACATAATTAGCAAGCTAGTGGTCAAAATGATGATAGGTAAAGTATGGGCTGGTCTACTTGCATCCTAGCCAGTAAGCCTAGGTGAATTGAAATATCACTCCTTTTTTTTGCAATCAGAACAAAAAGTTCCTTTTATTTGCTATAAAGGGACAATATATGTGTACATCTAACTTGTTAGAAAAGTAATGAGTACAATAGTGTTTTTCTATTGCAATTAGTGTACATCTCATAATAACTTTTTTCTGCCTAATTTTTGTTTTTTGTTTAGATGAAATAGTCGTAACAAAAGAAGGGTGCCATGGTGAAGATCATGAAGAGCAGCACTGCAGCAAGTTGTTTGAAGAGGACTACAAACAACCAAACAATTGCTCGAGGATGCCTGGGACGTCCATTGGTGAACAGGGTGCATAGTCAACGTGCTCGCCGTTCATTCCGTCACCCATGAGTGCCACGAGGTCATCATGGACAGCACCGGCGCTGATGGAGGACCACTTCAGCGCCCACTCCTGAGAAGGTACCTATGCCTGAAGGAGTGGCTTGGTGAGGTCACTCCCCGGATGCTGAGCGAGGAGCTTGGAGGTGACATGAGACTCACCGATGTCAAGAAGCTCATGTTCCAAATCAGGGTTGTGAGGCTTGCTGTGCTCAAGCAGTCCAAGGCGGCAAGGATGTCCACTCCGGCAGGAATTCTGCCTGAGATGGCTCGCATTGGATCTTTCTTTCGTGCATCGGTGACCATGGCAGAGCAGGGGATCAAGCTTGAAGCCATTTCATCCTCTCAGCTCGTCGATCATGAAACAGAGGGAGGAGAAGATTGTCACACTAACCATGTTTGGTTAGCTTGATTTCACTAATTTTATCGCAGAATTTTGTTGAACCTGAGGAATGAATTCATCATAGCTCGATCGCTTGAAAGTCTTTGTTTAATAATTTTTGTTCAATAATTTGGTATAATTTGATGGACTGCTTTGGTATTGCACCTGAAGACGTGTACTTGGAATAATTAATGGCACTGATTTTCAATTTTGAATTTTGATTTGGAATTACATGTGTAATTGTGTGGGTCTGGATTGGAATTAAGAACTAGCCATTGCCATGGAAGGTCTGTTCCACTGTCCATGTGAGCAGTATGGCATCGTCGAGGATGAGAGCATGGCTATTGCTGGCGGCAACGCAGAAGGAGAGGTCCTGGCCCTCGAGCCAAATACTGCCATTCAAGATCATGCCCCAGTTCCATGACGTACATGTCCATCCACCACCCATCGCGGGAGCGCTTGATGGCCATGGCATGGACGTCATGGAATAAATGTTCTATTATGGAAAGCAATGGAAAATATCATTCTGTTTGCAAGAATAAAATTCTCAACTTGTCATCTAATATAACTGAACCAAGGCTACATATAACTATGAACACGACTAAAAAATGGATGCACGATTTTCCCTAAAAAATCAGGTATTGTTTCATCACTTGTAAAAAAAATATTTTATTACTAGGTTAAAAATGTGTCAAACATAAACAACAACACATAACCTTAGTTAGAACATTTTTCTATCACACGTGAAACATTGACAAAAATAACATAAAATCATATTGAAACGGTGAAAATAGTCACATCATGCTTGAAACATCTCTCTCTAAAATATGAAACATTGAGTTCAACTATTGAAAAATCAATAGAACCGCAGGCATCAATATGCCAACAAAAGAAGCTTAGCCTTTTCTCCATCTTATCCCAAGCCTTGTGTGGTAAAGTGGTGTTCATGACATAGTGTTATCTATTTGTGTATGGAAATTAAAACCCTCGCATATCATATATTTAAATATCAAATTCAAATTAGATTTGATTTTAAATCCAATTAAATAGTTTTGATATTTTTGAATCAGATTTTATTTTAAGTCCAATTAAATGGGTTTGTCTTTTTAGGTGATGCGTCAACCCTTTTCTATTCGCCCTCCCTATAAATTCTCTTCCATTCTACTCTTTTCGTTGCCATTTGTTTTCCGATTGATGTTGCCTTGTCATTGATCTTCACCCTACGCCTCCTCTATATGTCCTCACATCGCTAGGTATGCTCACCCTCAAACTTTTACAGTAATGTGGTTACTCAAATGTCTCTAAACATTTATCGATGCATCAATAGTATGGATTGGCACGGGCTCTTCCTTGAACATCATTCTTTACTTGTATAGCTTTACATAATTGAAGCAAACTGGCAAGAGGCACGGTGGAATTGTTGAGTTAACATATTCTTTTCTTGGCTAGCTAACAATTGATCGATTCTTGGATGTAATCGGCAGATCTATGATTTACCTCAAAAACTACTAAATTGCTTGTCACCATGCCAAGGTCATTCTAATAACATTATTGGCAACCTGGTGGTCAAATTGATGATAGGTAAAGTATGACCGATCCACTTGCATCCTTATAAAATGACTCCATTTTTTTATTGAAAGAATATATATCTACATGAAACTAGTTTGATAGTAAGTAATGAGTAGAACATTTTTAGTTTGTTGCAATTAATGTACATCTCATACTAACTTTTTGGCTTATTTATTTATTAATTTATTGCTGAGATGAATAGTCAAAAAATAAGGACGCCATGGCGAAGATCATGAAGGTTAACAAGCCGTTCAAAGAAGACTATGAGCAGCTGCTCGAGGATGCGCAGGATGTTTGTCGGCAAACCGATCGCATAGTTAACGGCGCGCCATCCACCCCATCACCAGCGAGCGCCACAAGGTCATTGTTGATAGCATCGGTGACGATGATGTATCGGCACCAGCAGAGCACAACTTCACCACCCGTGTCATGAGGAGGTACCTCCGCCTCAAGGGACGGCTTGGCAAGATTACTCTCTGGCTATTAAACGAGGTGCTCGGCGGTGCCATGAGGCTCGCCGACATAAAAAAGCTCATGTTCCACGTCAGGGCGATCAAACTCTCTTTGCTCAAGCGGTCCAAGGCAGCGAGGAAGGACATCCGGTGGAGTTGCTTCCGGAATTAGCATACCTATGCTCTTTCTTCCATGCTCCGGCGGCTGTGGCACCGTCGTCTGAGCAAGGGATCAATTTTGCAAGCCATCTTGTTGCACTCGGCTCATCGACCATGAACCAGAGGGAGGAGAAGATAGTCACGCTAACCATGTTTGGTTAGCCTGATTTCACCAAATTTACTTGTAGAGTTTTGTCAAACTTGAGGGAAATTCACTATAGCTCAAATGCTCGATAGGTCAAAACATTTTTATTTTAATAATTTTCTTCAAATAATTCGGTCCAAGTTAATTGACGGTTTTGGAATTGCAAACGGAGACAATGATTTTGTTTTAGTTGTTCCAAATAATTGATCGCATTTTCAATTATGAATGATTTGGAATGATTACATTTGTAATTGTGTACTGGCCGGATTGTAATATTGAATTGGCCATTGCCTTGGAAGGTATGTCCCATTGTCCATGTTGGCGGCACGACGTTGCCAAAGATGATGGTGCAGCCGACGCTGGTGGCGACGCAGAAGAAGAGCCCTTGGCCTTCGAGCTGGACGTCCCTGTCCTAGATCTGGCCCTAGTTCCACATCCACTGCCTATCATGGGAGCCCTTGACTGCTGTGGCACGAATGTTAATTAATGTTCTATTCTGTATCTCCAAATCTGACCCCATTTTCACAACATGTCCATCCACCGCCAATTGCTATGAGAAGTAGATATGAGATTATGAATGAGTAGTGGCTACTAGTTCATTACCTTATTATAAAATTATTAAATCTAAAGTGAAAATTTGGACTGTGTTTAGGGAAGTTGAAGATTTTCGAGTAGCTGCAACAACTTACCTAGGCAACAACTTTTACCCCAAAAGAGAATTTTCTTTGTCTTGTCCCACGCCTTGCTTGGTATGTCCCTTGTTCAACACATCATATTATTTATATGTACAGATATTAAAATTCTACCGTGTCGTATGTAGAAATACAAGATTCAGAACTGATTTTATTTTAAACCTATATTAAATAGTTATCACACGTTTTTTATGACACATATCAACTCATTTCTATCCAACTCCCTTAAATTATCTTCTATTCTATTCTTTGATTGCCAACTTTCTTTTTCCATGACGTTCCCTTCTTGTTGATCCCCCGCCTTTGACTCCTACCACCATGCTCACATCGATAGGTATCCTCCCTCATAGTTCCACCTTGATGCAGTTCTTTGGAGGTCTCTAATCATTTCTCGATCCATCTGTAAGGGTAGATTGGCTGCAACTCCTGCAGTACAAGAGTAATTGAAATAAAGTTAGGAAGAGCTAGGTGAATTATTCTCACTTAAAATATTTGTCCTTAGCATGCTTGGAAGTTGGAATCCATTGATTATTTTGATGCAATTGGCATATCAATGAAAAACAATTTGAAAAAAAGCAATAACATTATTGGCAAGCTGAACACTTACATCCCTTCGAGTATAGTTATAGGTGAATAGGAATATAGGATTATCAACAATTCTTGTAATCTGAATAAAAAATACTCTTTATGTGCTATACATTTTTTAAAAGATAATGGATTATGTGTTATACATGAAATGTATGTGTACCTATGTGACTAGTTAGAATAATAATGAGTAGATAGTCCTTTGTTGCAATTAATATGCATCTAATAATATTTTTGTAGTCACTTTCTTGATTGATTTTTTTATTTTTAGATGGAAAAGGGAATACCAAGGAAGGACACCAACTACGGATATACACGATCTTATTTATGGACATTTAAACCTTGATTAATATATTTATGCACCCACGACTTCATCCATGGTGCTTCATATATGTATTGCTCTCCACCATTTTTAGTGTGAAAGAAATTTAGCTTTTTCCTTATCTTAGCCAAAGCCTTGCCCACTATGGCCAATGCTAAGGATATTGCACTATCTAAGCTTGTGCGGTCATTAAAACCCTCCCGTACCATTTTTTTTTCAATATCAGATTGGAATCAAATATGATTTTAAATCCAATTAAATAGTTTTAATGTTTTCAGTGGCGTGTAAACCCATTTCAATTCACACTTCCTAGAAATTGTCATACATTGTATTCATTTCCTAGCCACTTTTTTCCCATCGATGTTGCCTTGCTATTTATCTCCCACTGATGCGTCTTCACCTCCTCCACCCGTCCTCACATCACCAGATATCCTCGCCCTCAATTTCCAAACTTGATGCAATTTCTCAAATGTATATCTCTAAACATTTATGTATGCATCCATAGGGTTGTCATGACTACATCTAAAACATCATTTGTGTACTTCTAGAGCTTTACCTAATCGAAACAAACCTAGGAAGAGGTATGGTGGAATTGTTTCGAGTTAAAGATATCTTTGATGTAATTGGCCGATCTGTGAAAAAATTGAGAACATATTAATAATAAGAAAAAAGTACTAAATCTACTAAATGATGATAGGTAGAGTACGGGCCTTACGTGTAAAGTTAGGTGAATTGAAATATCAATCCTTTATTTGCAATTAGAATGAATAGTTCCTTTTATGTGCTATATTGGAGAGTACACGTGTACATCCAACTAGTTAGCATAGTAATGAGTAGAATTGTTGTTTATGTTGCAATTAGTGTGCATCTCCTTTTTCTGGCTAATTCCTTTTTCTCTTTGTTGAGATGAAATAGTGAAAAAAAGAACACCATGGTGAAGACCGAGAAGAGTCGAAAGCCGTTCAGAGAGCTACGAGCAGCTGCTCGAGGATGCCCACAACGTACAATGGTGAACCAGCTGCATAGTCAGTGTGCTCAACATCCACCGTACCCTTTCACCGGCGAGTGCCACGAGGTCATCGGCAACAGCGTCGGTGACAATGATGAACTAGTTATATTTATGAACACCAGAATTCAAATCCTAATTATTAGTAGTCATGCCCCTTGACTGCTTCGTACATGTATGGTTCTCCACAATTGACCTAGAGACTGTTGATATTTCTTACGTTCACAGATAAATCCGTAAGGCATGGATACCTTAGAGCATTTCCCCTTAGGGTGACCAAAGGGTATCGAACATGAGGAACGTGTGTGTATATCTACTAACTAGAATTCAACCCAAGGACACAACAACCTATAGTTGGCTAGAGAGGATTCCTATGTCTTTTAATTAATTAAGTTAAGTTAAAGGTAAACTCTATCGCATGCTTCGAGCACCGACCCTCCCCTAAGGTCTACCAGGCTGAGTCCGGCCTTGAGCTCTATGATGTACCCGAACATGGAGAAATACAAAAGACGGACAGAGCTGTCACCACCTGCCGCCTACCTCACTTTCTGTGGAGTACACAACAAACAAAGGTAATTTCTGACCTAGACACCACGTCTAAGTTATTAATTACTACTCTAGCCTTGCGCAGGAACTTCCTTCTTTATCTAGAGTCCTAGTACTAGAGCACTTAGCAGCGCACTAAGCGACGAACCCGCACCGATGAGGATATATCTCACTTACATAAATTAATTAAAGAACATAAAGAAACTCGAATACTTACTTTATAAAAGGAAGCATCCACCGAGGTACAAGCGAGAGAACAAGTCCGACAATCCCGGCTTCTCTCCAGAACTCCGTTGGAAGAACGCCAACAACCCGGCTTTCCTCCGTAAAATTCTCAAAGAAAACTCTGATATTTCGGGGCACTCCTTCCGGAGCTCCCCCTCACTCTCTGCTAAACCAACGTACTAAAAATGAAACTCACAAGTGAGTTGTACTCTACTTGATCCAAGTTGTGAATGTCTAGTAAGTGTGATGAAGATCTCCTTTTATAGCTTGAAATGGCGGTTGTATGTCAGTTTGGAAGGTCGGTACCCCTATAACCATCATTGGGAAGCTATCAAAATCGTCCACATGGAAGGTGGCGATGAAAGGAGCCAGTGGCGGTTCGGCTAAACCCCTGGTTCGGCCGACCCTTGGGTCCCACCTCCTGGCCTCTCCTTTGGCCAGGAGACTGACAGGTGGGCCTTATGGTGGTTAGGTTGTTTTGGCCCCTCTTTAAGTCGGTTTCAACTGACTTGTGGGCTCTCCAATCCTTGTACTCGCACGTGATTGACCGGAGGTTTATTTTAGTCGTATAGCGGATGTATTTTTTCCTTAAATGACCTGCATACATAGATGTACCAAAATTAGAGGAAATGGTTAGTATAAAACTCTTACCACTAAGTTTTGATACTATATCTTTTATTCCTTATGCAGGAGTTGACGGTTTATGTTTGCACTTAACGACCGTCAACAGGGACAAAAGATCTTGAACCTTGTTGTAATAGGCCTGGGAAGCAATTTTCGGCATGAAAGAAGCTTAGCCTTTTCTACATCTTAGCCCAAGCCTTGCATGGTACCGTGGCGTTTAGGATATCGCATTATATATATATATATGTGTGTGTGTGTGTATAAAAATTAAAACTATCCCGTATCTTGTATTTAAATATCGGACTGAAATCAGATTTGATTTTAAATCCAATTAAATGGTTTTGATTTTTTCAAATCAGATTTGATTTGAAATCCAATTAAATGGTTTTGTCATTTTCGGTGATGCGTCAACCCTTTTCTATTCGCCCTCTTTATAAATTCTCTTCCACTCTACTCCTTTTGTTGTCAATTCTTTTTTATTGATTTTGCCTTGTCATTGATCTTTGACCTACGCCTGCTCCATCTATCCTCACATAGCCAGGTATGTCCGCCCTCGAACTTTTATCGTAATTTGGTGTCTCAAATGTCTCTAAATATTTATCGATGCATCGGTAGCGTAGATTGGCACTGGGGTTCCATGAACATCATTCGTGTAATTGTGTGTGTGTGTGTCTATATATATATATATATACATATATATATATATATATATTGCTTTACCTAATTGAAACAAATCGGGGAAGAGGCATGGTGGAATCGTTACGAGTTAAACTATTCTTCTTTTCTTGTCTAGCTAGAAATTGATCGATTCTTGGATGCAATCGGTAGCTCCATGATTTTTTTAAAAAATAATAATAGCAAGTAGAAAAACTACTAAATTTCTTGTCACTATACCAAGGTCATTATGATAAAATTATTGACAACATAGTGGTTGACATGACGATAGGTAAAGTACGACCGGTCCATTTGCATCCTTATGAAATGTGAGTCCACCTTTCTATTGAGAGAATAGATATGTACATGTTACTAGCAATCAAAGTAAGTAATGTGTAGAACACTTATTTCAGTTGCAATTAATGTATATCTCATAATAATTTTTTTGGCTAATTTATTTGTTTGTTTGTTGAAGTCTGGGAAAAAAAGACGTCATGGTGAAGACCGTTAAGAGCAGCAAGCCGTTCGAAGAGAACTATGAGCAGCTGCTCAAGGATGCCCGGGATGTCCACCAACGAACCGGTTGAATAGTCAACATGCTCGCCGTCCACCCCATCACCGGCGAGCGCCACGAGGTCATCATGGACAACACCAGCTACGGCGATGTGTCTATGTCGGCTGAGGACCACTTCATTGCCTGCATCGTGAGGAGGTACCGCCATCTCAAGGGGCAGCTCGGTGAGATGACTCTCTGTATGCTAAGCGAGGAGCTCGGCGATGCCATGAGGCTCGCCGATGTCAAGAAGCTAATGTTCTGTGTCAGGGCAGTCAAGCTCGCTGTGCTCAGACGGTCCAAGGCGGTGAGGATGGCCACCGCGGTGGAGCTGCTGCCAGAGTTGGCTCGCCTAGGCTCTTTCTTCTGCGCACCGACAGCTCTAGCGGCGCCGCGTCAGCACGGGGTCAAGTTTGCAAGCCATCTTGTCGTGCTCGGCTCGTCGATCATGAACCGGAGGGAGGAGAAGACTGTCACACTAACCATGTTTGGTTAGCCAGATTTTATCCATTTTTGTCGTAGAGTTTTGTCAAACTTGAGGAAAATTCATCATAGCACAAATACTCGATCGGTCAAAACAGTTTTGTTTTAATAATTTTCATCGAATAGTTCGGTCCAAGTTATTGGACTGTTTAGGAATTGTAAACGGGGACAAGCATTTTGTTTCAGTTATTCCGAATAATTGATCGCATTTTCAAATGTGAATATTTGGAATGATTACATTTGCAATCGTGTATTGAATTTGAATTTAGAATTGGCCATTGCTCTGGAAGGTCTGTCCCACAGTCCACGTCGGCGGCACGACGTCGCCCAAGACGATGGCGCCGGCCTTGCCGGCGCAGGGGAACGCGGCAGAAGGAGACGGGGACGATGCCGACGCGGAAGTCGATGACGAGCTGGAGGAACATCTTCTTGGACAGGTCGAAGTGCTTCAATGGCGGGTTGAACGTGGCGTGCGCATCCTCCCCGCCGCCGCCGCCGCCGTCCGCCGCAGTGGCCGGCGACGACGTCGACGACGCTGCCATGAGCAGAGAAGCGCCACCGCCACGGCGGCAATGTTCACGTTCGCGCTCATTTTGCGTCGTGCAGGTAGACGATGAAACGGCGGCGGCGATCCATGAGTAATTATAGTGATTGATTTCTGTGTAAAGATAGAGACGACGATCGAGTGAGCTATATACAGGGTTGCAGCTTAGTTGGCGACAAAATTGCCATTGAATTAGTGAGTCATACTACCGGGCACGCTTATCATGCTTATGCATATCCGTTTGGTAGTACCACATCTGACTTTTTCTTTTTTTAAAAAAACACTTGAATTTGGCAAATTTAGGAAATGCTACGTTTGTTGGCAATTTAATTCTACATGGTCTTCTCCTTTTTTTTAAAAAAAAAGAACATGAAACGTTTGTTTTTGTTTTTTAGATAATGCATTTCATTCCGTCCTTTGCTTCGAGAAGCTATAGCTAATTAATCCCTTTGTCTTAAATTATAGGACACCCTCATTTTAAGAAAAAATCAAACTCGATAACTTTTGACTAATAATCATACTAACAATATTTGTGCTAAGTATTATGCATGTTATATTACTATATTCATATTTTAAAGTACTTTCATGTGATGCTAATTTTATATTATGTTAGAGATTATGGTTTTAAGCATGACTAGATTTGATGCATCGCAAAGTATGAAAAGAAACATAATACCTAGACAATCAAGCCTTCGACTGATTTTCAGGGTGATAGATACCTTAGCTGATCTAGATCGATAAAATAATTTAGCCGATACCGGCAAAACCCAAAAAAAGATCTGACCGATACAAGTAAATTGAATAATCGACTTAGATTAACTAAGATATATGATAAATAGGTAGGCAAATATATCAACCGAAGCAATGCAGCTTTGAACAACACCAATGTAGCCGATACAATTGCCAAGACCGGCGGAATGTAGGACTTACCCCTTCCCCGAAGATCGAAAGTCGATGTAGCCTCGCGTCAAGTGTCAAGTTTCACCGGTTGATAAATAAAAACCTCGGGAAAGAGAGTGACGATGCACCGAGAGTAGTTGTATTGATCGAGAGATATCTTACAAAGATCCTGGGTGTATATATTTATACCCATGAGTAGATACTAGTCCTTATTGGACAAGACACAAACTTTCCTAAAAATAAATTAAAAGATACAAGTCCTATTAGGACTCTAAACAATCTTTCCTAAAAGTAAAAGGAAACTAACTGACTCTGCCTAATTAAGATAACTTGCCATGCTGCATTCTCCTGTAACTCGGTCTCTTCTGGAAAAGCTTCCTTTAATTGATTAATTTCCTTAACCGAATCCATCAAGAATCTAACTGTTGGCGACTGATAATTCTCATCGGCCGATTTCAGGACTCCGAAGCCGATACTGACTCTAGACCGATGATGACTTCAAGGCTTACCAAATTTTGACGTTAACAGCAACTAACCAAGATAATTTATATTAGTGCAATATCATGCAATATTTAAAACAGGAGCAATTCACGGACATGAAACGATGGAGCACCTTAACCGATAAGGATTAATTTGAGAATGATGAATAGTATTTTGGTGTCCTTGGTCATGGTACCCTTTACTTAGGGGATGATCAAATTGGGATGGAGAGAGTACTACTAGTAATAAAGTCTTATGATTTTTGCTATCCTAGATTTAGTAGAACGACATGATAAAGGGTGGATTTTTATTTGACAAGTCTTGAAATCATTGAAGATTTGCTGCATATTTCGCATTTATTTTGATACAATCTTCTTGATTGTAGTGATGCTGGCTAGTATTTAATCACTATAATTACTTAGCATATTAATCTACAACACATACAAACAAATTATCTAGTTGTTGACACGAAATTTATCGTTTTTTTCACACGAAGGTCTGGGAGATCTACTTAGCTTCACTGCATGTCCTATTAATTGGGTTCAGGACGTGCCAGTTAGTTTGATCCTGCAACTAACAAGATAAAAATAGATCCATGAACAAGATCGGTCAATACGCCGATGTAATGTAAAGAGGCCAGCTAATGTCGATAGGGTTTTGATTAATCGGCTATAGATCCAATGTATTAATTAGATAAATAGTAAGATCTATGTTATCATTAGCTAGAACTAAACTATGCATAATCATCAATAAACCATTCTTTATCAAAAATAATCTTGATAAATCAGACTAAACCGAGATAGTATACGATTAAAGTCGATAAAGATAGTATATAGTATACGATTAAAGTCGATAAAGATAGATTTAACTAATGATTATACAAGTTTGATTATAAGGCGATTTAACTCATAAATTGTAACAAAATAATATAATACGAACCAATCGGTCAACACTGATATAATATGAAAGATATAAATCCGATAGTTAAAAAATACATCGACTAGAGATCCGATGTATATCGGCTAACTAACCGATACATCTGATAGCTGAAGTTCAAAATAATGATAACTCATCGGCTAACACTCCGATGAATGTTACATAAAAACCTATCGGCTTGCTAGAATTAAACTTACTAGCAATAATCTAATAGATCAGACCTAACCGAGAAAATATAAGATTGAAGACAATAAGATAAACCTATTTAGCCGATAGATACATACAGACATAATGGATATATAAATCTATCTAAAACAGCAGTGCGATTAGAGAAATATCAACTTAGCTAGAATATCAGACCTAATTGAGAAAGTTCTAACTAAGCCGATACAACTCTAAACAACAATGCAGTTAAAAATAGAACATATAAGATAGACAACGCTTATGTCAACTTAGATAGAATATCGGACTTAACCGAGAAAATTTTAGCCACGCCGATACAAGCCCAACTCAAAACTAAGAACTCGTCAGAATAAAAGGGTGATGATGCGTCGAAAGTGATTGTATTGATCTGTGAAGATGATTTACAAAGACCCTGGGTATATATATTTATACCCTCGGGTTGATACTAGTTCTGATCGGACACTAGATATAACTTCCTAAAGATAAAAGAAAAAATACATGTCCTGATAGGACACTAGATATAACTTCCTAAAGATGAAAGAAAAATTATTAAATCCTGCCTAATTAATAGATATAATTAAATTGTCATGCCATGGTCTTCACGATTTCTTCTTGAACTCGGTCTCTTCTGGATAGGCTTTCATTGTCTGATCGACTTTTTTTCTTAACCGAATCCACTAAAATACTGTACAAAATTTTATTGTTAACACTAGTCAATGTCAATATAAGTATGCAGTTGAGGAGAACTAACATGAAATGAAACAATCGTGTTTCTTCTTGAGCTTAGCCCAATTCTTATCCAAGCAATTTCATTTAAAGGACCCTTTTGCTTCTGCCTGTTTTTCGAAGGTAAAACTGAGGTCTCACTGTCTCTCTGTGTGAGTGAGAACAAATAATTTGAGACTAGATTTTTACGGGCTTGCAATGGAGGCCCATCATGTAAATCCGCTATTTAGATGAAGGAATAAGTCTATTTTTGCCTCCCTCAACTCTTGTTTCTGATTGAATCCAATCCCTTAACCGCAAAACTGGGCATAACACCTCCCCCATCTTCGAAAACCGATGCAAATCACCTTCTTCGGTGATTTAAGAGGCGATTTCGTTCGTCGTGGCAGCTTTGACTCTGTTGACTAGCTAAATCATCTTGTGTGCCCCATCTGTCAACAACTTCCTCCATCTTATCTTCTTCCTCACCTCTCACCTCTCTTTTGGACAATAGCAGCGTAGCATCCGACGTGAACAACATCCTGCGCGTGAGCACGTTCTTGTAGAACTGATTCTTGAGTGCGTGCAGGGTGACCATGACCTAGGCCACCGACAGGTCGTATCCGACGACGGGACCACCAGGCACCTCTTCTGCCAGATGTTGGCCAGTGTCACTCCCATGTCGGATGGCAAGGCAAGGCGCTTTGGCACGAAGGAGGATCAGTGGGAGCGGCTGATGGAGTGCACACTAGAGAGCACGACCACGTCCTCCACGGTGAGGCCCTTAGCGATTGTCGGAGAAATGGGAACCAGGGTTCCCCCTCTTCTGACTGCTTGGGGTATTGTAGGACAGCCCGAACAGGAATAAGAGGGTGTCACTAGCGAGTGAGTTGCACCTGTCGAGCCACTGCTCCGGCATCTGCAAGCTGACCTGCCGTGGCTGAGCAGGTAGGAGGCATCCCACGTGGTGAAGGCGACGATGTTGGTGCAGGAGACAACGCCCGGGTAGGCCCTCTCGATGGTGCCCTTTGCCGCATAGATCACCTCGTACCCGCGTAGGCTCGGGTTGTTCGGCGGGCCAAGCTTATTCGGTCGCGGGTTCGCCAGCGTTCGTCGAGCAACACAGACGCATCACACCCCTGCACTCCACGACGCATTGCTAATTAATTGGTCAGCGGGCACCTCACCATGCGTCGTCATTAGTGGATCGATGGGCTTACCTCAATGAAGAAGTTGTGGAAGAGCATGTGGTTGAGGCCGGCGCCGACGTTCTTGAGGGCAGCCTTCTTCACCTTGGCCCTAACGAGGGCCTTCACCTTGGGGCATGAATGCAGGTAGTGGCCAACCTCGAGGCCATGGCACATCGCGGCAAGGAGGAGCAAGGCGCATGCCACTATACTTGCAACGACGCAACGGCTTCCTCCATCTTTGTTGGAAGGTGAGAGAGGAGGAAGAGGAAAAAGAGAAAAGAGGGAGAGGTGAGAAAGAAGATAGGATGAAGTCGCTGACAGGTGGAGCCCACATGCTAACTCAGCTAGTCAACGGGATCAAAGCTGCCACGTCGGACGAAACACCTTTGAAACCATCGAAGGAGACGATTTGCACCGGTTTTCGAAAATGGAGAAGACGATATACCCGGTTTTACGGTTGAGGGATGCAATTCAGAGCAAGAGTTGAGAGAGACAAAATAGACTTAATCCATTTCCCCGAGCCGAGCGGTACTCTCTATAAGTGGCCAAATGGGTCGTGCCGAGGCATGCCGGCCCGGCATGACAGCACTGTAGTTGCCCTAGGCGGCAAGCCAGTTCGTGGGCCGTGACGACACGACCCATTTAGTTGTGTCGTGCTTGGGCCGACGCCTTAACCTATGGGCTAGCACGACACGACACAACCCAAGTATGAGCATGGCCCGTCAGTTCACCAAAATTTTCCCATTTGCCCTAATATTTTTCATAGATTTTGTCTATTTTCTCTCATTTTTCTCATTTTCCTATATTTTTCCATATGTTGTTTTCTATTTCCCACTATTTTTCGTCATTTCCCCCATATTTTCATGTTTTCCCCTTTAATTTCCCTTTTTCATTATTTTTTTTCGCATTTTTCTTTTTTTGCCTCATATTCAAATTTTGTAGGCCAAACGTGCTAATGGGCCTACACCAGCCCACGTGCCATATTTGGGCCCGTGCCGGCAAGCACGGCCCGTGGCTTCCTGGGCCGTTCTTGGGCCGAAGCCTTAGCACGTAGGCCGGCGGCCCATTGGCCACCTATAATAGCTCTCCCACAACCTCTCGGCCCTTCTGCCACAAATTCGCACCGACTTAAAGAAAACCAAAATAAAAAAAAAATTCAGAGTCGAATTTTGCCCTCACACGCAGCCAGATTATCAAGAGCTCCGCCTCCGCCTCGTCTCCCCCTTCCAGGCGATTAGGGTTTTGCCCATCTTCCGGCGGCGCGCCTCGCCGCCGCGGCGATCCCGCTCGGCCCCTCCGCCCGTCGTCGCCTGCAGTCAACCTCCCGCTCGCCCGGGGGCCGTAAAGCCGTCGCCGCTGCGGCGAACGAAGCCTCCACCCACGCGCGAGCGGCGTCGCATAGGCGGGGGTCCGAGCGCTGAGCGAGGCGCCGGTGGGGATCGATCCATCCTGCCCTAGGGTTCGCGAGCGTCTCGCGTGTGAGTCTCTCTATCTAATCCTCTCAATCTCAATATGTTAGGCTGTAGATTTATCTACCCCGTCGCTAGTTTTTGTGCTCCATTTAGGTGTTTGAAATTAGTGATAGATCCTGTTGGGGTGGAATCATGTATGTAACAGCGGAATTTCCGGTGAAATTTTGATAGTTGGTGGTAGGCTATCAGCTAGGGATATCTAGTTTTGTTCAGCTAGCTAGAATTGAGGGAACCTGTGCAGCATTGAGCTGCGGAAGGTTCAATTGTTTTAGGGAGTAAATGAAAAAACACATCGTCCCGTTGGGATGCAGTCTAGGGCAGACAAACTTGTGCAAAATTTCAAAGTGTTGCAATAGCTCGATTATTTGGCGCGAAGCAAATAGAACATGCCCAAACCATAGCAATGTGGTCAATTTGGCTGATTCGGATGCCAGCTCAGCAAGCATGCAAGGGGTGGGCGTGGAAGATTTGGAAACTTGGAAAAGTCTCCCTACATTCCTGTTCCGTGCCATATGCACGCCATTTACACGGACTGTTTTAGCTATACGACATGCCAGAGGATCGAGTAGTAATCAAACTCCGGGTCGAACTAATTAATGCTACAATTTCCATTGGTGTAGGTTAATTTGGCCCTTTCCTCACAAGGGATGGGCATGGGCCGATCCACGTGTAATCCATAACCCACTCTAGTTCAGCTTTGGTATAGGCAGGCTATGCTGTCATTACTGGTTTGATCTACTGATGTTGCAATTTCATCTCATGTGTAACATGGGAAATGGGATTTTAGCTATTTGAGGTTCAGGCTAGTCTACACGTCTCAATTGGTGCCTAAGGAAGCAGAAGATCAGCAGACATACAGCCAATAGCTATAGCTTTATCCCGTAGAATAGTCTGCAAAATTCTTATGTTTCAATTACGTTAAGGTTGATCAAACTAACAGTAACCTTTTGTGCTTTTGTCCAGGTTTGCATTCGCTGAAAGATGGAGATACAAACTTCAGGGAAGCCCATTGATCTGCTGATGGAGAAGGTTCTTTGTATGAACATTATGTCTTCTGATTACTTCAAGGAGCTCTACAGGCTGAAGACCTATCATGAGGTCATTGATGAAATATACAATCAAGTTGATCATGTGGAGCCTTGGATGACTGGCAATTGCAGGGGCCCCTCCACTGCATTCTGTCTCCTCTACAAGTTCTTCACAATGAAGCTTACTGTCAAACAGATGCATGGTTTGTTGAAGCATCCTGATTCCCCATATATTAGAGCTGTAAGTTTCTTTGCACCTATTCTCTTTTATCACACTTTGCTAAATGTAAGATTAATGCATGCATTCTGCTATTTATCAAGTTTTAGTGGAGCGCAATGATTAATAGGATTTTCAGTATAATTGGTGTATACAAACCATCCAAATTTATTTCCATCAAATTATAGTTCTAACACATAATATCTTTCTTTACATTTTGGTTATATCCACTAACAGTCCTATGACTTACTTCATTGGATGGCCTTGTGTATCGGTTTTGGTCCTAGGATACGTGGATGACAAAGTTTGCAAGCAGTTCATAGTGTTCCAGTCTGTTCATTGGAGTTGTGAGCATTTTTTGTCTTTATTTATTCTGTTGAAGAATATGATGCTTTCAGTAAATAACCAACCTGTGTTGTGTTGCAGATAGGGTTCCTTTATCTTCGATATGTTGCAGATCCAAAGATCTTGTGGACGTGGTATGAGCCCTACTTGAAGGATGATGAGGTATTGACATTTTCCTATATCTCTTCATTTATATATTATTCCTTTGTGTCCCCAAAACTTTTCATAGCAGCACCTGCCTTTTGATAATACGTTGAACTCCATTTACATAAGAGAAGGGAAGTCATTAGAGAGCTTTTTGACTCGCTAGCACCTTTGCCAAGTATGATGGCTAAAATGGGCACATCGGAAACATTGAAACATAAACCATGAAATAGAAGTAATCATTGTGCCACCTTTTACTCTGTCTAGTCCATGTGATTACATCAGATAGATGAGCTTCTTTGATTTAAATTTATGTTCTCGTGCAGGAATTCTCCCCTGGATCTAATGGTCGCATGACAACCATGGGTGTTTATGTGCGCGATCTTATACTTGGACAGGTCTGCCTCTTCAGCATAGAAATAACTAATAAATAATTCACTCTGACAAATTAACAGTTGTTGTGCTAAAGTATCTTTTAAATGAATAACACTAGCAGATTGAAAAGAAAGTTTCTGCTTTTTGATGACTTGTGTGCTGTGCTACGATGACTTGATTCACATACGCACTCGATCATTACACATTATTAAAATAATCTCCATGTTATGGTGACTTCACATAAGTTCATTTCATTTGTTCAAATGCTTGTGAACATTTTTTAATCCTAATCCTATTTGGTGTATGTTCAGAAACTTTGCCAACTAACTGGACATTCTTGGCCAGGCAAGTCATGGTTCCACAACATAGCTTGTTAGTAGTTTTTATTCTCCTTACCTCCCTCCAGATTGGTAGTACACCATAAATTTGCTTTAAGCTTTGTTGCTTGCAGATTTTCATTTTCCATTTATCAGAAATGAATTGAATCCTCTGACTACATGCTACCTAATTTTGACTAGCAACCATATCCACTGCTCTTTTTCATAATTGATTAACCTGCTGTTGTCTTTTCTTGGTGTAGTACTACTTCGATAGTCTTCTTCCAAGAGTTCCTCTTCCAGTAATTCGTCAAGTGACAACCAATCTTGAGAAGATGAAGTTGCCCACTAAGCTTTCTGGGATTACTGGAGAATCTAATCGTCATGGATCAGAAGATACTGCCCGCCGGCCTCCTTCCGTGAAGGCTTCTCTGTCAGTTTCCTTTGGACAGCGTGCTCCGCATCGTGCATCCACACGGGAGTCATCTCCAGTTCGGAGGACAGTCACCCATGATGACCATCGTAAATCTTCCTCGCCATCGCGCCGTAGTGGAAGCCGCGAGGTTCCTGATCGTGATCGATCAAGCCGTGACCGTTCCAGTCGTGACTATGACCGTTCAAGCCATGACCGTGACCGTGATCGTGATCGTGACCGTTCCAGTCGTGACTATGACCGTTCAAGTCGTGACCAGGATCGTGATAGAGACATCAGAGACTATCATTGGCGTGATCGTGACAGCAGGGACCGTGACTACAGGTCTAGGCATTCATCCGAAAGACAAGATGACCGAAGGGACCGTGACCGTGACCGTGAGGGTAGCAGGCACAGACGGTCCAGCTCTCGGCACAGAAGCAGAAGCCGCAGCCGCAGCAGAAGCAGGAGCCGCAGCAGAAATGAGGAGAGATCCAGTCCTTTTGGCAATGCAGGCAAAGAGAAGACTGCTGCCATCTCGAGTAACCTAGCAAAGCTCAAGGACTTGTATGGTGATGTAACTGAGAAGAAGGACGACGGTGAAGCCCCTCGCCGTGATTCGTGCGCGGAGGAGGTTATCAGGTTGGGTGGCCCGAGATGGAGATAGAATTTGTGACTGTAACCCTGTTTTTTTTTTTAATCGAAGAACCTGATATGTTGCCAGTACACCTTTTCTTTTCATCTGCCAGTTTCTCAAGAAACTTGTTAATACTTGGCATCTCAAAACACCTTACTATCTGTCAACAATGGTAGTTGTATGGATGGATGACATCAAGATATTGGTTCCCTATGTTTTAGGATTATACCAAACTGTTACTTATCCCATGGAGCTAATTCTTTATTTGTTTGTCACATTTGAATTGGATTAGCAGATGGCAAGCAAATGCAAATCTGATGATGACATCATGCGCGTTCTCGGGTCGTAACTATCATCTGAAAAGATGAAATTCTTTGACACGTCATGTGAGAGCCACATGTGAACAAAAATTGCGAGATTTGCATCATGCGTTAGGTCTACTAAACATGCTAGCTGCTCCCAAAAATAATTATATTAGGCGGTATTTTTAAGAGGAAAAGCTCCGACAAAGACCAAGCACTAGTCATTTTGGATAAGATTGTTGATGGATTAGTCTTTCTTCGTTCTTAGCACATAGCTATCGTGTTGGCAATTATGACTAGTGCCATGTAAAAAAGTGCCTATAAATCTGCCTGCCAATTGTTTTGCTAGTTTCTGTTACCGGACAGAAACTTTTATCTTGAGAGAACAGGCACAGGCACAGGCACAGGGTTTTACTTACCAAGCATAGAGCTTGCTTGGATTGCTAAACTTTCATGTCTATGGTTTTTTCATAAAAAAGTTTCTGAAAAGAACATAATTTTTTACCACCCAAAAATCTCATGGAGTACCATACCTTTTATAAGTCTTATTTGGAATTTATAGTGATATCCCAATACTCGTCCATCCATAAATATAAAAGATTTTGGTCTCTCCATTCATAAATATAATAAGATTATGGTTATATAGCTGAAATATATCCGTGTACGGAGGGAGCATAAAATACTATATAATTCTAACGTTAATGAGTAATTTTCCCATGTTCCAAGCAAGACATGGACTACTCATGATGTTAAATCATACACCATTCGTTTTAAAATTAACCAAATCAGTATAAGATATGACACATCCTAAACTTCTATTACTATGCTATTACTATGAATTTAGACATAATGATGTCACATCCGATATGTTTATTTTAGGATGGAGCAAGAAAACCTCCTTCTTAATCATGTACCATTGCTGGATTATTATTATTGGATAAATATAACTTATGCCAATAAGTTTAGTTTACTTCTATATTCATTAGGATATTCATTAGGGGGTGTGTTGGGAACCTTTTCCCACACTCAAAACGAAACGATAGAGCAGCACATGATTAATTAAATATTAACTTAAAAAACTTTGGAAATGGATTAATATAATCTTTTGTAGCAACTTTTCTATATATTTTTTTCAAAAAGATAACATTTAGTAATTCAATAAGCGTGCACGTGAAAAATTGAATGAACAGAAGTTAGAAAAATGTCGTGTAGAACACAAAACTTTTTTTAGAAGTGTAGAACACAACCTTAATATACCACTCATAGTGAGTTGGTACACAAGTTAGCAGCCATGACGTACTCCGTTGTAAATACACTGAAATACATCATGCAAAGTCTCTTTCGATCAGGACCCTCCACGTGTCCTATGACCCAATCCCAGCCGCTCAATCGAACCGCTCAATCCTCACCGTCCGATCCGAGACGCGTTTCAGCGAGCGGCAAATGATGGATACAGCTCACCCTTCTCTTCCCCACACCTTATTAATTAATTAAATAAATCAAACAAAAAAAGGCATATCCAAAGATTCCTCAAAAAAATAAAAGAGAAAAAAATTCCAAATATACTTCGCCACTGGAGCGCAGAGAGCAGAGAGGAGGAAGAGGAAGAGGAAGAACTCGACTCAAATCGCCGACTTTTGGAGTTCTCCTCGCCCCAACTCGGTAAATTCCTTCGCTTTTTCTCCGCTGGTTCAGAGATTTCCATGTTCGTTTTTGGTTTTTTGTTTAAAAGGGCTTTGCTTTGATGGAAGGGTTGGGTACTGGTTCCTTCCCTCCGGATCAATCTTGCTTCTTGAGCTCACCCAACCCAGTAATTTTTCCTCTCCCGATTTGTTTAATGCTAATCTCGGTGGTTGATGATGCTTGCGAGCCAGGCATTGATTCGGCTTTAAGCTTGCCTGCTTGCTTCGCCGTCTTGTTCTTGGAGTTCTTGGTTTTCATGGATCCTTGATCTTTCAGGCGATTGGGGGTTTGCTGCTGCTAGCCGTGGTTGGTGAGACGGTTCTTGGAGAAGGGGAATTTCTTGAGGTAGGTGGTAGCAGCAGATTTCCTTGCTGTTCTATGTCTTCTTGAATTGATCTTCTCTGTGTAGGTGGTATTTCAATTAGTTAGAAGCTAATTGACGGACAAATGTGAGGGGACATTGGTAGATTTTGTGTTGTGCTGCAACTAGACCATTTCCTGTCTCATGTGGCATGAGAGCCATTTGATTGTTGTTTCCATTGTAGAGATTATGAGTTGGTTTTTCCAGCATGTGTGGCTGGTGCCTGGTGTTTACTTACTTTTAGGATTTAGTGCAAGAAGATTCAAAAGGTTTACTTCTGTTTCATTAGGATTTCAAAAAAGGTAGAATTATTTTGTTACATTAGAACCTTCAAAGAGGCATGCTTGGTTGGTTTCTGGGACTGTTGTAAGTTGAAAGCTCAAACATTTACATTGTACTGTTTTCTTCATCTACTCTGAATGATGTCCAGAGAATGCACATGCCCAGCTCGTCCCTGTCTCTTGATGCTTAGGTTTGTTCATACTTCATAGTTTATATAAATTCTTGGGTCTCATTAGCCATGTAATATCATTTCATAGCTTGTGACCACCCTGATGTTTGTAGCATGTTATCACAGGTTATGGGGACCTTTTTATGTTGCAATTGATGACCACTTCACATCTTGTTCTGTCATGTGCATTACACGATGTTTCTTTCATTGTGATGAATACAGTAACAAGATGCAAATCAAAATATTGTTTTCTGTGCGAATCATATGTCCTCTCTATAGTGGTTTACAAACACTCCTGGGTCATTAGGAAAGCACCCAAAGTTTAACTTGCTATTGAATATGGTTTAGACATGGCTTTTTCATACCAGTTCAATCATAAGTGTATATATATATGTATGTTCGGTCAAAAAAAAGTGTATATATGTACGTGGATAATCATAGGAGCTTGTGACCCCAGAGAATTTATTCTAATATTCAATAACTAGTATATGCATATGCTACAGAATATTTTTGAGAATCTTCTCCATATTTTTGGGTGGTGCACATGTATTGGACACTTGAGTCTAACAATGATGTTATGGCACACATTTATACAGAGACTTGCTTGTCCTCACAAATCAAGCCATTAGTATGGTTCACCTGGTCAGAGCTCAGAGCATAAATTTCTAAGCCTAAGAGCACCTGTCAGATAAGCAGGATTTAGTCTTTTATGCTAGCTCAATCGTATCTTAGTGACAACTTAGGGCTGGTTTGGATTGGCGTCAATCTGTGGCCTACCAATGTTTTGGTGGCTTTGATAGTACCTTGTTGACATTTGGATCGAAGCCAAGTTTTGCCTACACAAAATTTGACTAATAACGTCCCATATTAAGTTCATTTTTGACTCATCTCATTTGTCCCAAAATAAGTTCATTTTTGAGTAATCATTGCATTGAAGTTTGTGAAAGTAAAGAATAATTGCATTGGGAGTAGATAAAGTGATGAATAGTTGTATTGGGATTGGATAAAGTAGGAGTATTCTAGTCTTTTGGTGTTTGTATTGGTATGTGTGGGATGGATGAAAAATTAACTTATTTTGGGACAGAGGAAGCAGCTAGTAAAAAATCTACTCGACCAAATTTGCTAGTGCCAAAACTTGCCTAGGTTTTGTCACTACCAACATTTTGGTATGGCTCTAACGACCCCTTTGAATCAAAGGATTGAGAAAACAGAGGAATAGGAAAAACATAGAATTCTGACAGGAATTCTACTGCAAAACAGAGGATAGTAAAATGCAGGAAAAATACAGGAATAGCTGTTTGATTGAACCACATGAAAAACATAGGAATTAGATGATAGAGATAGACATATAAGAAACTTTCCATGAGGTTGGACCTCATGTTAAAAATCCTCCAAAACTTATGTGGATTGAGACATTCCTTAGGAATTTCATAGGATTCAATAGTTTTCAATCCTTTGTTTCAAAGAGCCATATAGGAAAAAATCCTATAGGATTAGAATCCTACAAAATTCCTATGTTTTTCCTTCAAATCAAAGGGGCCATTATAAATGAAACCAACCCTTAATGTCATGTCAAGATGCTGAAATGAACAAACCGTCCCTTTTTCCTAATGCTTTTCATAGGTTTCTGTAGAGACCAAAAGGCAATCAACAAAATCATGTTTGGCTTATTATGTTTGCCATGTCTTACTACAGAAGATAACAGGCTTGGTTTAAGGGGCTAGATAAATATGTAATTGATATCCAGTGTTTTTTTTGTTCAAGTTGAGTGAAGATGACCTGATCCTGTTGGGAAAGTAAATTGGATTAAGTGGATTTGATAGAGTGATCTTAATTTTAATTCGATGCAGGTGCTTTTCTGGGAGGTGTAACCAGCTAAGTTCCTATGCTACCTTCTGGTTGATGGCCGTCCCTCCTGTTGAGTCAGAAGTAAGAAGTGAAGAAACAGATAATTTCCCTTTACTCGCGGAGCACATGGAAAATACTGGACATCATGCACATGCGGTCGATATCCCATGGGATTCTTCAGCATCGACATCTCGCCGAGATAATCATAATGGATTTGATCAATTACCTCGTATCTTAGAAAGTTCTCCTGGGACATCTACTCCATCTAATTCTCAGAATGATCCTCTAGCAAGAAGAGATGATAATCGTGGTCGTCGTCAGCAAAGTCCCTTGAATTCTGGTTGCTGGATCTCAGTTGAGCTAGTTGTAAATGTTAGCCAGATAATAGCAGCTATTTGTGTTCTGTCAGTATCAAGGAATGAACATCCACACTCTCCGTTATTTGAGTGGGTCATTGGTTATACAGTAGGTTGTATTGCCACACTGCCTCATCTTTACTGGCGCTATCTCCATCGCAACCTCCCAACCACTGGGCAAGAGCCAGTTCAGAATATCCCTCCAAACAACACCCCTGAAGCTAATTCTTATGGAGTAACCGGCACAAATGGAGTCTCAAGAAACAATGAGGCGGCTGTAAATCCAAGGTAACAGATTCTTCCAACTGAAGTCCTTTTTTTTTTTTGAAATTGATCTGTCTGCATATATCTAGTATCTAGACTCTATAGTACAAGGCATGTTAACCAACTGCATGTGTAATTATCACAATTTTAGACAATAGGCCTAGATAGGAATAATTAAATTCTGTTGGTTGATCACAACTAAATTCGTATAGAAATATTTGATCACTGCACTCCTATCAGAAGTTCTGTTATTCTGGTTATATTTCATATGCAATAAACTACGTAAGGTCTTCCAGAGATTTAAGTTTCCCATGTTTTATTGACTTTTCCTTTAATCCAAGTTCTGAGCTACAGTCTTACCATTTGTTTTAGGGTCCAAGCTTTTGCTGATCACTTTAAAATGGCTCTGGACTGTTTCTTTGCTGTGTGGTTCGTTGTGGGAAATGTATGGGTATTTGGTGGACATTCTTCTGCTCATGACGCACCCAACTTGTACAGGTATGCTGCTTACCTACAACGTGTTGTAGATTTTATGACTTTTCTATTTTGCAGGTTATTTAGATGTTTGTGCACCTACAACTTATTTGGATGTTTCATCATGTAATATTTTTTCCCCAGGTTGTGTATAGCCTTCCTCACATTCAGCTGCATCGGCTACGCTATGCCTTTCATCCTCTGTGCATTGATATGTTGCTGCCTACCCTGCATAATCTCTATCTTGGGGTTTCGGGAAGATCTCAACCAAAACAGAGGTGCTAGTGCAGAAGCAATCAATGCATTGGGAACATGCAAGTTCAAGTCGAAGAAAACCCGAGATGGAGATGGAAACGAAGTTGGTGTCAGTGTTGTGGCTGCTGGAACAAACAAGGAGCGTGTCATTTCTGCAGAAGATGCTGTTAGTTTTTCTCCAAGATTCTTTTATAGTAGTTCACAACTGTATTTCCTGCTCTTATTTTAAAATTAAGGGGTGTTCTTGGATTGCAGGTCTGCTGTATCTGCTTGGCAAGATATGCCGATAACGATGATCTCCGAGAGCTCCCTTGCACGCACTTCTTCCACAAGGATTGTGTGGACAAATGGCTTAAGATAAACGCGTTGTGCCCCCTTTGCAAGGCCGAGATAGACGGTGTCTCCACAAGTGCTCCAGCCATTGGCTTTGGGCGTCGCCACAGTGACAACAGGGTAGGAAATGACATCGAATCGCAACTATAACTCTCTTCCCGCTTCGTTGCCAGCGCGGGTCACGCCTTTGATGAGGCCTTCCACACATCAATCTGTAAATTATAGAGGTAGGCATCAAGATGTAAGGGTCCTCTTACGATCCAACGAAGTTCTTTTCTGAATGACTACTGCCTCCACTTTCATTATATATTGCTTCCAGCCTTTGTTTCTTCCCATATTTAGTCGCCTTATGCTTGATTATAAACCATGATAGGGCCAGTATCAGCACAAAGCTTACCAGGGATGATAACAATTGGTTTTTACTTAATGCTGAATGAACTTGTAGGCCATTGCAGCTCCCATATCATGCTTTGGGAGAGAGCAGTTTTTGCTTCTCTGATTCAGAAACAGTTATCTCAGTTATCTCTTTCAGCAAAAGAGGAGTTGAGAAACTTTAGGTCTTGCAGGCAGGCACATAGCTTCCCTATTTATGTTGCTATGCCCTATGCATTTTAAGGTTTCTTGGGGAATGAAATGGTGATTAGATCCAAGGCAGCGTCATATGCTTATTATGGACTCTGATTCATGGGTAGGATAATTAATGCTCTGGATACACAAGCATGCACTTAGCCGCTGCTAGAACACTTTCTCCGTTGCATAAAAAAACAATAGTATCGGATATTGACACATCATATTCAGATTTATTGTATTAAGATGTGTCAGCATCTGGTACTAGAGTCATAGAGTCATAGTAATAGGATATGTCAACATCTGATACTAAGTTGATACTAAGTTGGTTGTTTATGGGACGGAGGGAATATATGTTTTAGCTATTGCTGATAAACCATAGAAAAATAAATGAAGCGATAAAAATAGTTTATGGATAAAACTTTTATATTTGTAGTGGTTATTAAAAGCCAATGGTAGAGAATAAACTTTAATAACAAGATCCCAAAATTAGCTTTAAGATTTTCAAAAATTTAAATTTTCGTTAGTGTTACTCTCTGATACTAGATGTTGCCTGATGCCCGAGCTCAGTAACTGTCAGTACGACATTGTCATTGTGGCTCTTTTCTCCTTTCCCTTTCTCATTCTAAAGAAAAAAATAACATGCAAGTGCAGGGCAATCTAAGCACATGCTCATGTGATGAACAAAACAAGAACGAATCAAGCTCTTCCTTAAGTTTAAGCACGACAAAGGTGTGCAATTTGTAACAACTTCCAAGAATCTTACCATGATACACTCGAATAATAACTAATCAGCAGTCCAGCACACTATGATGGAACACGAATGATTGAGATTACATGGGCGTATCAGAACGAAATGCACCCGAATCTTGACAATAATGGTGTGCAAATGCATCACGATCAATTGCTGAAGTAGATGGGATCAACAGTTTGTTTGATCAGGTGCCAAAGCATCAATCATATCAGCCGGCAGATCAGAGATATGGCTTGTCATGCAATTGCAGGCAAGAACAAATCATGTCTCACTAATCACACCATTAACACAATCATTAACTCCCAAGGGGTGCCGTGTTACTGATGGTTGGTAATCTTTGGATGGTGGCCACAAGTAGCAGGGAAGCATCCAATCTAATACAGCCTAAGGAGCTGGACATCTCAATCAATGGGTCGGTTTCAAAACTAAACAACCAATTAAGGTGTGGCCTAGCAAAGCTTAGTATCTCTTATTGCTTAGCTAATTAGTATTAACTAAATAATGCATTTTGTCCCCTCCACCAACAAAGGAAAACAGAGGAAAATTAAAAACCATATGAATCATTGTTACTACTCCTTGTCTGCTGCTGTGCACTGCAGACAGGACAGCTCATGACAGACACTGCATGTTTCTCATTTAGCTAGCAAAGCTTCTGTATGTATATGTGCTAATCAGCCATCTGAAAATTGCAGTCCACTAGTGCAACCAAACAGTCCAAAACAATTCACATAATCCAAAAGAAAGAAAAGGAAGAGAAGAAGAACACAACGATAAACATCTGAAAATTGCAGTCCACTACTGCAATCAAACAGTCCAAAACTATTCACATAATCCAAAAGGCCAAAAAAGAAGAGACGAAGAACAACACAACGACTGCAATTAAGATGAAAGCGTCGCCTTTTTTGTTTGTTGTTCTTTTTCTCATTTAAAGAAAAAAGATGGCAAGTTCTTAATTTGTTGTACAGCAATGAAAAGGTTTGATTAATTGAGTTTTATGTCCCAATCCCTTGTTAATGCGAGCATTATAAAACAAGTATAAGTATAAATGATGGTTAATATCTCTGCATTGAGCAATTGTTTGGATAAGTACAATTTGGTCATTGCCATCTAGGGCTGTCCCGTTAAATTCGGAGGCCTGGTGCGAAGCCTTAAACCTAGGGTTCAATCGGGGGTGCCGAAATACCGAAATTTTCGAAATTTCAGAAATTTTGGTCCAAAATTATTTGAATTTTCGAACAAAATTTGGTCAAATTTGAACAAATATTGTCAAATTCATAAAAAATGAAAAAAATCAACAAATTCGGATGAAATAATATCATATGGGGGGGGTCCGATAGAACCGAAATTTCGGAAATTTTGTTCTAGAATTTTAAACCCTGCTTAAACCTAAGTAATAAAATAAAATGACAATAATATATACTCCCTCCATTTCAAAATATAAGGAATTTTGGATGAATATGACACATCCTAATACTATGAATCCAGACAAAAAAATCCGTCCAGATTCGTAGTACTAGAATATATCATATTTATCCAAAATACCTTATATTTTGGGAGTGAGAGAGTATGAGACTGTTATATGTCACAACAATGTAAAATAGAAAAAATAGTGATGCACCGGTGCAATAATCAATATTCATAATTTTGTCAACACTACACTAAAGTATTAAAAAAATAGAAACAATAAGGAAAAAGGCTTGGCCAGGGCCAAGTGTGCATGGTGTGGCGTGCTTTGTGAAGGCAGCCAAGTGTAGGATTGAATAAAGAACCAAGCCTACCAGAGGGGGCAGGGGTGAATGGTAGGAATATCAAAAATCAAAAACTTTTAGCGAAAATAAAAGTTATCCTCAAACTTGATGAAGTTGTATCGGTCACACCGCTAGATCGTCGCCGGTGTGACCATAGTACTCATACTGGTCTGACCGCCTGCACGTTGTCGGTCTGACCGCCGCCTTGTTTACTGCTTGCTTGTCGTCGCTAATCTGACCGGTTGATTGCCGCTGGTTAGACCACCGTGATCCTGCGGGTTAGACTGCTCATCAGATGTCGATTTGATCATTGGGATCCAGAAAAACACGTATCGACGAAACTCTTGAAAGTAGATTAACTTTATTGTATCAATATGTGTTTACAGAGTGCATCTAAAACACCTCTCTCTCAACTCACGAACTAGAATTGAAACCTTGAGGCGAACCCTAACTTTTCTCTTTCAAAAAGTCGATCTCTTCTATCCTCAACCCCTCTTCCACGAATTGTCACACCCTGAAGTTCTCCTTTCTAGCTTTGAAAATTCATTTAATAAATGGCCCTAAGAAATCGTGTAAACTAACTGAAAGTTCAAGTGTCACTAATTTGGTTTTGGTGATTGATGATAAATCCAATTATACAAGACTAATATTTTTATAAACATTTTCTTTGTCCTAGTCTCATGTGGATATGGAAGTGAAAATTATGAGAAATGGTTCACGGACTTCATATGAGTTGAGATAGAAATATTCGTTGATGGTGGATCTAGGATGAAGTGCATGGAGATCAAGTTATATGTATTATTCCTCCTCTTTATGCACATATTAATATATTCATATATAATATTTTCATGTGATTACATATGCATGTGAGACTAATGTTTTGTTTGAGCCATATCTTGTTTAGTCTCTTTACATTGAGAACATGAAGATGATGAAGGTATGTCTTTATTTTATTGTCTATATTTGATAAATGCCTTCTATTCTTGTATAGGATAAGCTCTCAATGTTTCATATCTTTTTACACATACTCTTGCTTCACACAAACATTTTGTATGCATACATTTAGGGGGAGCAAATCCTATAGCTTAGTTATGCATGTAATTGATCCAAGTTATTCAGTTTTATTTAATTGGGATCTTTACATTTGAGCATATATTTAAGTATATGACACTTGTGGTGTTGATTAATATTCATCATTTATTCATATCTTTTTATACATGTAATCGGTTGGTCAACAAGTAAAGGTTAACAACCGGATCATTGGGATTAACAATTTCATTGAATTGAATAAGAGAAATAGGTTCCAAGATTGAAAAATGAGTTGATACTCAAGAAAGATATGATTACACCTAAAGATACTAAAGATGACAAAGCGAAGATATTGAATATGTGGGATACAAAGTGGCTACTATGGCAAAACGGTGAAAGGCAAGCGATGCTTGGTCGCGATGGACCATGCGGTGGTGAAGGGCAAGCATGAAGCTTGGCGCCGAAGAACCAAATCCGGTGGTGAAGGACGAGTGACGGCTTTGTCATAATGCACCGTGCGAGGTCATTTGAAGCTACAAGTAACCGCATCAATCATTTGAAGAATATATGGTGAAACGGTTTTAGCGTTGGCGTCCCTTAAGACAAAGAAATGAAGATGGAAAGAAGGCATTCCTATTAGTATAATTCTTTTCCTATTTACTTTTGAATATAGGAATGCCGTACTATCAAGAGGGATGCAACATCGATATGTTTGTGTATGTCTCGGTGCTCAAAGTGACCTATCCTAGTGCTACCTTGAGGGAAACCTAAGTTTTAACCTATCCTTTGTGTGGTTTTAGACCTTACTTTTGGTTGAGTTGGGTAGTTCTCTGAGTGAGCTTTTCATAGAGTCCAAGTTCATCAAAAACGGACTTTTGAGCAAAAAGTTATGGCCGTTTTTCCTGGTGTTTTTCGGAAATTCCGAAAAAATATCGGAAATTCCAAAAATATTTCGGAAAGTCCAAAAATTTTTTGGAAATTCCAAAAATGTCTGTGAAACTGAGATTGCCTTCTGTTGATTTTCGGACTTGTCCGAAAATGCATTTCGGAAATTCCGAAAAATGGAATCTTGGCCTCCAACGGCTAGTTTTGAGAGGCTCGGGTATATAAACTCCTCCACCCCTCCTTTGAGTGGCTGCTGTTCTTAGGCATTACTAGACACATCCAAAGCCAAATAGCCTTCTTCATTTCCCCACCTTCGTGGTGCCTCTTTGTGAGAGGGATTTGAGAAGGGAAGAGAGTTGGATTGAGAGATTGAGAAGTTGAGAGCTAGTGAGCTTCACTCCATACTTTGAGCACTAGAGTTCATAGCAAGTAAATCTTCGATTGTGTTTGTTACTCTTGGGGACTAAGGTCTCCTAGACGGCTAGGCGTCGCCGGTGAGCACCCAAGGTTGTGGTGTGCCTCGGAAAGTTTGTGAAGGCTTCGATTTCACCTCTGAAAGGGAAGAAATCAAGAGTGAAATCGAGGAGTGCATTTGTGCAACCTCGTGAGGAAAGGGTTGAAATAGACCCGACCTTTGTGGCCTCTCAACGGAGACGTAGGATCTGTGGATCTGAACTTCGGAAAACAAATCACGCGTCTCCTCTCTTGGTTTGCTCGTTCTTGCCTTCTCTCATATTGTGCTTGAGCTTGTTTTAACTCGATCCACTTGTATGCTTAAGTGATATAGTTGGTGACCTAATATCTTGCTTAGATACCTTATTTGTCACCTTTTGATTCATTTACATTTTGTTTGTTCGAGCTACAATTTCATAGCTAGTGTTTTATTCTGTTATCCGCCAAACTTTTCGGTTGAGACCGGAACTTTCAATCCCATATCGGAAGTTTCGATTTGAACCAAAAGTTCGCATCTTTCTAATATGCTATGAAGTTGTGATAATTTTTTAGAAACGCCTATTCAACCCCCCTCTAGGCGACATCAAGGTCCTTTCACTAACCTAGAGTTAAACCATGATTAATAAATGCAATTAATAATTGGAAATGGCATGGTGGGATTTTTCTTGAGTTCCCCATGTTAAAATACACTAACAAGATTTTTAGTGGAATTTTTAGAGCCTTGAAAATAATTTTAAAGCAATTAAATGAATTCTCCGCATTAAATAATTCCAGGAAATCCCTTTTCTTTTTCTTTTTTCCCCTTCTTTTTCTTTTCTTGGGGCGTCAGCCCATTTTCTCCCCGTCGCCGTGCCCTTCCCGCTAGGTCGGCCGAGGCCGTGACCCAGCCGCCCACGCACGCCCTCCCCTTACCGCTGGGCCGGCCCAGGGCCATGGCCCAACCAGCGCCGCTCCCCTCTCCCCTCTGGGTCACCGATAGGTGGACCCCACCTGTCGGGCCCGTCCCCAACCTTCGGCCAGCGGAGCCCCGCTCGCAACCACCGCCGCTGCCTTCTCCGCCGCTTCCCGCGCCCCCGCGCCACTCCGCCCGCATGCGCCGCAACAGCCGCCGCCCCCTCCGCTTGCCCCCGCACACGCCACGCCCTCGAGAGAGCCAAGATTTGGTTTTGAATCCCGACCACCTCTCTCCCTCCCTCTCCTACAATGGCCACCGCTTTTTCCGCCCTCACCTAGCCGCCTCCGAGCCGTCACCGTCCCTATAAAGGTCGTCCTCGACCTCCTCTCTCTTTTTCTGAGCTCGCCGCCATCTCTCGTGCCCTACGCCGCGCCCGCGCCGTCGATCTCTTCGCCGCTGCTCGCCGTTGATCTTCAGCCGCTGCTAGGAGCCGCTAGAGCCGTCGCCTAGCCGCGCTGTCGCCACCTTCGCACTCGCCGCCGTCACCTGCACCTCGTTCGCCGTTGGCCGCCGTTCGTCGTTGTCATCGCCATCTTCTCCCACACTGACCAACTCCGGTGAGGAGTTCCTCCTTTTTGTCCTTTCTGTTTCCTCTTCTTCTTCCACGCCGCACGCCGCCGCTTTTCGGGCCGCTCTCCGCCGTCTCCTGTGCCGCGCGCCGCCGTGCGCCATGGTCGGCTGGGTCGGCTCGGGCCGCGCCCATGCCCGACCGTCGATGCACTGCAGCCGCCCAATCTATCACATGGCAGATCGGGGCCGTTCGTCTGCGTGCCCACGTGTGCGCCACGTGGCGCACTCATTCCCAGCCGGTGGACCCGGTCCACCGTGCACCACCCGCCCTTGAGCCACTGACGGGTGGGGCCTACTTATCGGCACCGACTCCCTCTTTGATGATGTCAGCCCTAGGAATTATGGCGCAATAAATCGTTAAGTTGTTTTTTGTTTATAGTAAAAACACAAAGAAATTTTCTAAAATTCATAACTAATTCATTCGAGCTCCGTTTAAGTCCATTCAAGTCTCTGTAAATTCATAAAAATGCTTAGAGTCCATTAAAAATGGTTTTGTTTCTTGTTTCAGTAGACTTATAGCCTGTTTTGCATGTGTGCTTTGTATGTTATGTAATTCCGGTGCTTCCGAAGCTTCGCTTTATTTCGAAGTTGTCACAAAGGTTCCTATAGCACCGAAGCAAGGCAAGTCATACATATTCATTGATCATATTGTACCTATTTCGCAAATGTCTCTCTTTCTATTAAATATTACATTTATTTTATAATGTCATGTGGGATGTTTTCCTATACTTGGCCATAGCTTGTTCACCTTGTATCATTGATAGCTTGGGTATTAATATAATTAGACATTGGTTTAGAAAATGCTTAGCCATGCTTAGGTCAACTAGCTCACTATGGGAAATCTCACATGTAATTTATATACCTTGGTTTATTAATGATGATGTTGGACTTGTACCATTATGGTATTAATATAACTAAAAATTATGTCTAATGGTGGGTTATGGGCACATGATTTTGTTAGACGCGCTCATGGCATTCAAGGATCAGTTCACGGGAAACCCTGAAAGAATTAGCGTACTTACCACAAGCCAGCATGGGCAACGGCTGGGCTTGTAGTGTAGCTTTTCTCTTTTTGACATACCCAGGCTAGAGTGGACGTGATGGGGTTGGGTCGGCCGGGGTTATATCATTGATCAGCTGCCAGATTCACCGTGGCACAAGGCTGCCTACCTTGATTGTAAGGGTAGGGGCGAAACCTAAAGTGTGGTACGATTGGTTATGGAGGGT